>CM076584.1:1138095499-1138841967 GCA_034641835.2 Pinus albicaulis
GGTGAAAGCACCCTCCTATTTGTTGCATCGGGCACAGCGGGGGAGGGGGGGGGCAGCCCCCCTTGTCCAAGGGTTTTGAGGGGGTGGGTAGCCCCCTACATAGATTTTGGGGCAGCGCCCCGGGAAAAAAAAAATTGGACCCTATTTTAGGTGGGCAGACCCACCTATGGTTTTGCACATAGTTTTGGGGCATGATGGTTTTCTGCCCCTGGTATTTTGTAGATTTGGTGAAGGAAACTACGGTTGTGTTCTAATCCAGGGTTAATGGGTTGGGTTTTATGAATTATTCGACATGTATATATATGTGTTGTAACACTAAAAGGAATATAGTGAAAAATCAAGTTGGTAGTCCTCATTTGGGATCCAAGGGAAAATTTTATGTGTATATTTGTTTTATGTTTTATGTTCTCACTATTATTTATTTTATGTTTCTTAAGAATTTTTTTGCAGATAATTTTTGTACAGGGTTAAAACCTACAGGGATACCACACTCATTCATCAACTGGATCATTTGTTTTATTACTTCGGCCTCATACAGCATCCTCATAAATGGAGCAGCCTAAAATTTCTTTAACGCTAGCAGGGGTTTGAGGTAAGGTTTCCCATTATCTCCCCTTTTATTCCTGCTCATCATGGAGGGCTTGAGTAGACTTATTACAAATGCGCGAATATCTTGAGATATATTGGGGGTAAAAATCATTGATGCCACTGCCATAACTCACCTATTATTTGTAGATGATGTCTTAATTTTTTTGGATGGATCTATCAAAGATTCCACCAATTTTCTGCACATTTTAAATACCTTCTGTAAATGCACTGGGATAAATCCAATATCATTTCTACCAATTTTCCAAGACCAATGCAACGATTCGATCAACAACAATTTCTTTATAGACAGTGTGAAATGGAAGATGGAATAAAATATCTGGTATTTCACCTAAAACCTAACAATCACCATATCACTGATTAGGCATGACTCATTGCAAAGCTGGAATCTAGGATCAAAATTTGGCAACAAAAATGGTTATCTAGGACGGCCAGATTGGTCCTAATCAAATCTTTGTTGGAAGCAACTCCTGTCTACAAGATGTCACTTGCTTGGATACCTAAAGGTGTCACAAAACGAATTCACCAACTATGTCATAGATTTTTATGGAAAGGAGGATACGATGGAAGGACATTCACATGGGTAAATTGGGATCGTATTACACCACCCAGAATATGGGGTGGTTGGGGAATGAAAGACATAAATTATTTATCAAAAGCACTCACTGCTAAATTAGGATGGAAATTACTCACAACATCAGGCCTCTCGCACAAAGTTGTATTCCACAAATATATATACCCCCTTACTTTCTTGGAATGATTTCGAAGCAATATCAAAAGTAGGCTAGGCATATCCAATATTTGGAAAAGTGTCATACATTACAACATTGTAGTCAAACAAGGTTTGGCGTGGCATATTGGCACATGTGAGAAAGTGCGTATTGGATATGATGCATGGTCTGGATGTGGAAATAGCCACCTTCTTTCACAAGAAATGAGACACTAACTTGATGCCCTTGGTATAAAGTATCTATCACAAATCACTGGTGGGGCCAACTCATCACTCTAAAATGAAGCCTAGAAGTCAGCTGCTACAATTTGGATTCTGCATCATCTACATAACGAATGGTCAGCATACATGGATGCCCTTACTGAATCACATGCCCAAATCACTAATCGGGAGGATGAATTGATATGGGCTATATCAAAAAATGGCCAATACATACGCAAGGATGGATATCTCTTTATTCGATCGGATCATGAACCTGCTGACAAAGAATGGTGGTGGAAACCACTGTGGAAACTCAAAGCTACACCAAAATCCAAGCTCTTTATGTGGTGTTTATTAAATAACAAATTTCCCATTGATGATAATCTCATGAAGCGCTCTGTGCATGGACCATCCTGTTTCTACCTATGAAAAATCTCAACCGAATCTGTAATCCACCTATTCATATCCCGCCCTATCACACAAAATGTTTGGCATCAACTCTACCAAATACTCAACATCACAAATAGGTGGCATGGTGAATCCTTCTGAGATACCTTTCAACAATGGTTGCAAGTGTCTGAAAATCACAAGCAACGGAACATTCCGATCATTATCTGCTGGGAAATTTGGATAACCCGTAACAAACAAAGTTTTCAAGATTCCCCCATTGATTGGTAGACACATTGTGCAAGAATATGTGGGTCATATGATCTGATTCCAGAAGATGGCCCTCCTATCCGTGTTATACATATCACACCTGAGATCATTGACAAATCTCGTCTGTCAGCTTATTTTGACGGTTCTTCTCAAGATTCTAGATGTGGTGGTGGGGCAATCCTATGCATATCATATTCACACTATTACAAAATTAAGATGGGATTCGGTAGGGGAACCAACAACTTCGTTGAGTTATTCTACCTTTTCTTACTGATGATCTTTGCTCATGAACAGAATTGTAGACATCTACAAATTTTTGGGGACTCTAAGATTGTTATTAACTAGTTCAATTCCATTTCACAATTCCACATACACACACTCAGAGGCATACTAGAGGATATATTTTCTCTCAAACAACATTTTGACTTTATTTCTTGCTCTAACATTTATAGGGAAAGGAACCATATTTCCGACAAACTATTCAAAGAATTTGTGCACCATCAATTTAGGTAGTGGATGATTCAAGAGCAGCAGGACAATGAATTCCATAAATACTATCATAGGCCATTCATAGAGGAGCGGGAAGACTCAACATGATACATATTATATTTATTTTTGTTATTTTTTGTCTGTTGATAGATTATGTAAATATGTGAAAAATGCAGCAACATCAGAACTTAGTATACTCGTAAATATACGCTCTTGACAGTTGATATGTACCAACTGGTTTTCCAGTATCGTTTATGTGACCTATACAACATGTAATTTTCACAAATCATTAATGGAAATTACAATTTTTCCTTGGGGATATATATATATATATATATATATATATATATATAGAGAGAGAGAGAGAGAGAGAGAGAGAATAATTGGGTGATCTATTAAGACACTCCTTGACGTGAAGTCATTGGTTCAATTCCCTACCCCAATGGAGGTGATATATTGGACATGATGAATAGTCCCATCAAACTTACAAAAAAAACAAAAACAAAAACAAACAAACAAACAAATAGTTATAATAAGAGAATACTAATACAATAATAATAAGAAATAAAACTAGAACTAAATAAACCAGCCTAGATCCATCTTAACTTCGGATCTATTAAGCGCCGAGAGGGATCAAATCTCTTGAGCTGCAAACCTCTTTTTTGAGTGCAAAAATTGAGGAAAGTTTTGCACCTCGAGAGATTTGATCCCTCTCGGCACTTGATAGATCCGGAGTTAAGATGGATCTAGGTTGGTTTCAGTCGTGTGCGGCCAAGGAAAATCTATCAAACATATGATTAATTTTATCAATAATATGTAAATACAGATAATATAAATATAATCATTTGACATATGGTCTGATATTTATCTGGTACTTTTAATTTTAAAATTTTCTTAGTTACCTCAGTTTTTTTAGATGATAAATATTGTTCATAACTTTAATGATGAAATAAAAATTTTGAATGCAAAGTGACAATGTAATAGTGTTGAATGATAGAAAATGAAAATAATAAGAATGCAGTCAATTACAAATAGTCTTCATTGTGATCAATCTCAAATTATTTTATTTTACTATTCTTATTGTCACCCTTGTTAGTTTTGTCATCTTTTCATATCGATTATATGAAAAGGATAGTTGAAATCATAAACCATTTAAATATTTAGCTTGAACTATTGTACTAAACATCATACATTGTCTCTCTTGCTCTTCAATATTAATAGGTTGATTTAACTATAACACAAATATTAATGTACATTGTCAATAATTTTGTGTGCTTACACTGAAATTAATGCACAATGTGAATCCAATCACTCTAAAAATTAATGTACCATCAATTTACATCCAATTACATCAAATCCGCAATCAACGTCTACACTGAAATCAATGCACCTAATGCAAACAATCAAATAAGATTAGAAAACAAAATCTACACTGAAATCAATTCTTCTAATGCAGGTAATCAAATAGGATAAGAAATCAACATCTACATTGAAATCAATGCAACTAGTGCAAGTAAGCAAATAGGAATTGAAACCAACATCTACATTGATATCAATGCATCTAGTGCAAGAAATCAAATAGGATTAGAAATCACCATCTACACTGAAATCAACGCATTTAGTGCAAGCAATCAAATAGGATTAGAAATCATCTACATTGAAATCAATGCATCTAGTGCAAGCAAACAAATATAATTATAAATCAACATATACACTAAAATTAATGCATCTAGTGCAAGCAATAAAATAACATATGAAATCACCATCTACATTGAAATAAATGCATTTAGTGCGAGCAATCATATAGGATTAGAAACCATTTGCATTGAAATCAATGCATCTAGTGCAAACAATCAAAATGGATTATAAATCATCATTTACACTGAAATCAATTCATCTAGTGCAAGAAATCTTCTTCCCTATCTCCCCCCTCAAACTACATCTCTCTTTCCCTCCATCTCTCCACTCTCTCACATCCTCCCTCTTCCTTCCTCTCCCTCCATTTCTTTCCCACATATAAATATCTCTCTCTCTCCACCCTCCAACTATGTTACTATATCACTCCCTCTCCCCTTCTCTCCTCCCTTCTCTCCATATCTCCTTTTTTATCTCTTTATCTCACCCTAAAACATACACACACTCTCTCCATATCTCCCTTGTCACTTCATCTCTCTCTCCACTTCTCACTCTCTATGTATTCCTTCTTCCCTCCCTCTCTGCCCCTCCAACTCCATCTCTCTATCCTTCCATCTCCCCTTCTATCTCCCTCCCTCCCTCTCTCCTCCTCTCTCTCATCCTTCCTCTCTCTCTCTCTCTCTCTCTCTCTCTCTCTCTCTCTCTCTCTCTCTCTTTGCCCTCCAATTTTCTCTATTCCCCCATCACCCTCTCCCTCTCTCTCATGTCCTCTCTCTCCCTTTCTCTCCTACCTTCCTCTATCTTTTCCTCTATCTCTCTCTCTCTCTTTGCCATCCAATCCTCTCTCTCTCTCTCTCTCTCTCTCTCTCAAAATATACACTAAAATCAATGTATATAGTGCAATAAATCAAATAGGATTAGAAATCACCATCCACACTGAAATCAATGCATCGAGGGCAAGAAATCATCTTTCCTCTCTCCCCACTCCAACTCCATCTATCTTTCCCTCCCTCTCTCCAATCTCTCACATCCTCTCTCTCATCCTTCCCCTCTATCCCTTTCTCTCCCGCGTTTATCTCTCTCTCTATCTCCCTCCCTCTCCCTCTCTTCACCCTCCAACTATGTTACTGTATCCCTCCCTCTATCCTTCTCCCCCCATTCCCTCCATATCTCCTTATTTTTCTCTTTATCTCACCCCCAAACATACACATATTGTCTCTATTTCTCCCTTGTCACTCCCTCTCTCTCTCCACTTCTCGCTCTCTATGTATTTCTTCATCCCTCCCTCTCTCACCCTCCAACTCCATCTCTCTATCTCTCCCTATCTCCTCCTATCTCCCTCTCTCTCTCCTCCTCTCTCTCTTCCTTCCTCTCTCTCCCTTCCTCTCCTACCTCCCTCTCTCTTCCCCATCTCTCTATCTCTCCCTCTCTCTCTTTTTCCTCCAATATAAAATGCAGGAGAAATAGAAAAATATAGTATTTGGCCCACGGTATTTAGCCCATGGTATTAAAATGGTATTTTTCCCATAGGCTTCACCTAAATAAAACTTTTTTTAATTTTCCTTTAAATATAAAGAGGTTTATGGAGTAAATATAAAAAATGTTTTATTTACTTACCATACCCAGTAAATAAATAAAAATATACCATGTTTACATTTCAAATGTTTACTTACATTACATTTATTTACTTACCATACCCCCTAAATAATTTAGCATACCCAAAATCAAATGCAGCTTGTTGACATTGAAATCCTTCCCAGAAATATTATTTACCAAATCAATCCAAATCAGTTCGTTGACACTAAATCCTTTCCCACAAATATTATTTTCCACTTTCGAACAACACTCGAAATCGTTTCTCGCAAATATTTCATTGTTCGCACAATCATAGATATGCTCCCTCACAAATAAAATTCGAGACTTTGTTTGTGTTAAATTTATATATGTAGGGAGAGAAGTGATTTTTCATTAGGGCCGACATTAGATGAATTAGATTAAATTTTAAATGTTAAATATTAAATATTAGTTTACGGTTACATGAGATAGGCAATGCATATAGTGTACTCAAATACCAACCTACCTGATCCAAATTTATTAATGTTAATAATATAATATATTAATGTGAATATTAAAATTAATATTAATATTAGGGTTAATAATGTTTTTTTTTGCATGGTATGAATAATAATTTGGCCCATGGTATTTAGCTCATGATTCACCAAAATAAAACCAATTTTTGAGTGTTCCTAAATATAAATAGGATTATGGAGTAAATATAAAAAGAGGTTTTATTTGTTTTATTTATTTACCATACCAATGGTTTATTTATATTTTATTTATTTACCATTCCTCTTTTATAAATATGGTATTTAGCCCACGGTATTTAGCCCATGGTGTTAAAGTGGTATTTTCTCCATAGGCTTCATCTAAATAAAACATTTTTTTTTAAGTTTTCTTTAAATATAAAGAGGTTTATGGAGTAAATATAAAAAGAGGTTTTATTTTTTATTAACCATACCCCAAGTAAATAAATAAAAATATCTCCTTGTACATTTCAAATGTTTACTTACATTAAATTTATTTATTTCCCATACCCCATGATATTTGGCCCATGATATTAAAATGGTATATTTCCCATAGGCTTCACCTAAATAAAACATTTTTTTAAAGTATTCTTTAAATATAAAGCGATTTATGAAGTAAATAAATACCCCATTAAATAAATAAAAATATACCCTTGTACATTTCAAATTTTTACTTACATTACATTTATTTACTTACCATGCCCTGTGAATAAATAAAAATATATTTCATTATTCTCGTAAATAAATAGAAATATATTTCATTGTCTCCGTAAATTTTACATTACATTTAGACATCTCTATATACTCTAACATATCAAAAGTTTACATTACACTTCTCACATTACATCTACACATATCTATATACTTCAAAATATCAAAAGTTTGCATTACTCACATGACACTTTTCACATTACATCTACATATCTCTATATACTGGGTTGTAGCCTCTCAACGCAATAATAATTAAATAATTATTAGTAATATTTTATTAAAACTAAATATAATATTTAAATAATAGTCGATAATTCAATTAAAAATATATAAATGTAAATTATTTTAATAAAATTAGATATTAAATAATATTTTAATGATATATATAATAGATTATATAAAGATAATGGTAATACAACTATAACTAAATATATATTAAATAAATATAAACTAAATAACAAATAAATATATAATTATTTAAATAATTAAGTAAAATTAAAAATTTTAATTTAAAAAAATAATAAATGAGTAAATGAGTAATAAATTTATTATAAATAAATATAAATAAACCAACTCAAAAGAAAATGAAGATTAATAGTTTAAATAATTAACTCAAATCAAAATTACTTTTAAAAATAAATAAATAAATAATAAAAGTACTATAAATAAAAGATAAAATAAATTAACCAAAGATTAAAAATAATAATAAAATTAAAAATAAATAAATAGAAAAAGATGAAAATGAAGATAAATAAATAAAAATAAAAATAAATAAAAAAACTAGATTAAAATTAAGAAGAAGAATGACTCAAGTGTAAAGTATGGGTCCAATTTCTACCAATTTTCTAGCCATCATCCCTATTAAAATTGTTGGTGGCTTGCTTTTGCAAAGTTTAATCATCACATTTGTATTGAGGATGCTCGTATCCTTGCTAAGGTTTCTCATTATCATCACAGGAAGTTAGCAAGGACACGAGCATCCTCAATACAAATGCGATGCTTAATTTTTGCAGAAATAAGCCGTCAACAATCTTAATAGAAATGATCACTCAAGAATCAGTGAAAAGTAGATCCCCACTCTCTCCTCGAGTCATTCTTCTTCTTAATTTTAATTTGATTTTGTATTTTTATTTATACTTATTTACTTTTATTTTTATTTTTTTTCCATTTCTTTTTTACTTTTTTACTTCTGGTTAATTTATTTTACCCTTAATTAATGTTACTATTTATTTATTATCTAATAATAATAATCTATTTATAACAATATTATAATCAATTCTATATCTAATTTGACTTCATTTTTATTTATTTATAATATTTATTTTATTTATTTATTTTTGTTTTTTTTAATTATGAATTTTGATTTGATTTAATTATTTAAACTATTTATAATCAATTTCTTTATCTAATTTGACTTAATTTTTATTTATTTATAATATTTATCTTATTTATTTACTTTTGTTTTTTTAATTATGAATTTTGATTTGACTTAATTATTTAAACTATTTGACCATTATTTATTTTCTTTTGATTTAATTTAATTTAAATTATTTATAATCCATTTCTATATATAATTTGACTTAATTTTTATTTATTTTATTTATTTACTTTTGTTTTTTTTAATTATGAATTTTTATTTCACTTAAATTATTTAAACTATCTGACCATTATTTATTTATTTTTGATTTAATTTAATTTAAATTATTTATAATGATTTTCTTATTTAGTTTATTTTAAATTATTTATAATAAATTTATTATTTATTTAACTTATTTTAAAGTATTTATAATAATTTTCTTTTTTATTTAATTTATTTTAAATTATTTATAATAAATTTATTATTTATTTTCTTAAATTAAAATTTGTGATTTGACTTAATTATTTAAACTATTATATATTTATTTGTCTTTTATTTTCTTTTCAGTTAGTTTATGTGTATTTTTAATATTTAATAACTTTTTTTTAATATATATTTAGTCATAATTTTGTCAGCTTTATTTTTTATAATATTTTATTTATATGGTTAGAATATTATGGTTAGAAATTATTTATATTTCTTATTGAATTATGTATTATCATTTATATAATTATTATGTTTATTTATTTATAATAAAATAAATAAAGAAAATAGATGAAATACCATTTTTTATTGGAATTTATTAAAATTTAGCAATACAATTTTAAGATTTTTTGTTATTTAAAATACGTTTTTGAATGGATAAATGGATTCAACACCTTTGAAAACCGCTAGAGCACTCTATGCAGATTAAACAATTTAAACTCAAGTTTTTAAAAATCTATGTCGTATTTTGATTAAAATTAATCGGAAAAATGATCGTGAAAAATGTCATTTCGTCTATAAATTAGACTACGCCTAAAATAATATTATTAATATTTAATTATTTTTATATAGTGCTAGTTTTATTTGTTATTATTATTGTATTAATATTTCCTTAGTAGAGCTATTTATATTTATATTTCTTTTATTTTATTATTGAATTAGGAAATTTATTATTTTTCTAACTGTTTTTTATTTTATTTTATTAAATTTTAAAAAAAAAATAATGGTTAATTTTTTTTTACTTATACTCCTTCCTCTTTTTAAACCATGTTGGATCAAATTCTCTTCATCTAATTGTCTTGATGATGAACCGCATTAGTTGGTTTGAAACACGTGGGCAATCAACTCATCTATATGATGGATCTGGAAAAGTATTGTTTAAGTAATTATACTCACAAAAGCCTCCATTCAGATATCATGATACTTAATCACAAATTTAAATGCATTCGTCCCAAGGGGGACTGGGATTGGGCTCCTATGAATTGTAATGTAAACAATATACCTGGAAGAAAAGAAGAGTTGTAGTTAGAGATCAACTTAAATGATGAGCAATACAATCAAGAAAGTTGAATGATCAAATATTGGGAGGAAGAAAGATAATGGTTCAAGAATTTAGAATATTCACAAAATGTGGAGGGATGGAATCTCTTTGTGTTGAAGTCCCTATTGCCCTTTATTGTTGAATATGAAGTCATTATAATAATTGTTTGATAGCTAATTGGTATTAACTACTTATTGGAGTGACCACCATAACCACTCTTTAATATAATCATTCATCAGAGAAATAGTGATGTCTATTTTGACACATTGACTAAATATTTACTCCTTGATTTACTTGACATTTCCTTGTAGAATGATCTTCATTTACATTGAAAAAAGTAACTAACCACTTTTTTATTTCCTCTTCAGAAAATTCAATTATGTTATTGAATTTCTACCCCATTGACTCCTTTATATCATTCAACTCAACTTTCAATATGTCCTATAGAATTAACACAAAATCTCTTATTATGCAAGGACCATGTAGATCATCAACTGCTTTGATTTCCCTCAGAAAGACATCACTTCTTCTATCTTGATTTTATTGTATTCGTAAATAACCTCTTCTAGTATATTAATTTTTTCAACCCATCAAACTTGGATCTCCTTCAGTCTCTTAATTCTGGGGAGATTTTGTCGTGACCTACACAATTGACTGATTAAATTAACTTTTTGAATGAAAGTAGATACTTCATTATCTACAAAATACCTATCATGCTCAAGATCTTTCTTAAGCTAGTCAATAAAGGAGGAAATTCTTTATGACAAATTTCTTAACGGGATGTTTTTTCCCATGGATCTTCAATAATATTCAATCTCTCATTAATATTATTAATAATATGAGATTTAACTCCATTAAGGAGGTGGGTCGCTTTTTAGATCTTGTGAGGTGTGCCGAGGTTGGATATTGTTGTTATTGGTGCTTATATGGCAAGAGGATTCATAAATAAAGGAATATGATTAAGATATTATTTGATCTCTTTTATTATTCTTGTTAACCTCAAATTTTATGCCTCTTGCTCAGTGACCGAGTGAACCTAGTGCTTCTCCTATGGTTTGATGTAATTTCAAGAGCCCAGTGGCTCTGACTTCATAAGCATCAACATCCATTTGAGTCTAACCAATAACTCTTCTATTTTGAACCTTCACCCTCTTAGTTCTTATTCTGTCATAATTTTCATTCTACAAGGTGATAGGATGGTCTTTAAAAGTGGTTGTTTATTCAACAACTTCTTCTTTCATTCTTTGGTTATGAACCACGTGGGTTGTAACTCAAATAGGTAAAGAAATACAGTCAAATTTTATCCATAATTTCTATCAACAGTGTGTGACCTTTCAGGGGTAAATATGGGAAGGGGCTCTTCCTTGTCTCCTCCACCAAAGAACCTATCATTACTTTGCCTTAACTCAAAGCAACCTTCCTTTTATTTTGAGTTTAAGATGAACTCGGGTGATTCGGGAGTGTGGAGGTTGGAGGTGGGTTTATGGGCTTCTTCCCTCTTTCCTTGTTTTTTCCTCCCATACTTGTGTTGGTCTCTACAATAACTTCTTTAGTATGACTAGGAGATTATTTGTGTCTCGATGGACCAATGTGACTTTCTATGCTTTATCATGTAATTCTCGTGAACAAGTTTCCATATATGATTGTAGCTAGATACTTAGAAAATATTCCTTCTAGGTCAAAACCTTGAAGGGAATATGCTTCATTTAAATTAAAGGAATTTAAAGACTGAGCAAATTCTACAAGATGGGTTGCATTCTTTACAATGATTTCTCCAACAGTAAAGGGCAATGAAATAAACAACCTCTTCTTTTTCCTTTCAAAAAAAATTAAATAAAGGTGATATTGTCTGTAAATTTCAACAATAGAATATTTATCCAAGACAATGGTTTGTCATGGATCCATATATTTGAATTATGGTATTGTCTTCTCTTTCTTCACGGATGCCCTTTTTCCACAGGAAAGCTTGTGCTTGTCCTGGTATCCTCGTAGGCTCTCGCCCAATTATAATGTAGTTAACCTCTTTCATAAACAAGTCTTGAATTTGAAAAAAATGAAAATGGGTATTTTGTCTCCATAACAGTGGGTACCAAAATTGAAACGGTTCTTCATCAGGATTGAAGTTACTCCTGTGGGGTAGGTTATTGAAAGCATGACAAGATACAAGTGGTGTTATCAAATACATCATCAATAAAATTCTATAGGTATTTGACAAATTGACTAATTGAAAGGCTAACTCATTTGAAATGAGCTCCCCCCATTCAAATAAAGAGTCTCTTTTATAAGAATATTAAATAACATAAAGAGTCTCTTTTATAAGAATATTAAAGAACATAGTCTATGGACCTTGGAACATTAACTGTGGTTTTTCGCCCCATTAGTTGGGAAAATATCCAAGAAAAATCTTTGTAAGGCTATTCACATAAGGAAATATATAAAAAGGAAATGTAAGAGGGAATATGTGAAGCCAGTGAGATGAATTCTGAAATGATGTTCATTCCATCAGCTTGAGAGTCCAAGAAACTATGAGCTTCAGAAAATTTCAATAATTTATCTGGTTATGGCAATTTGAATATCCTTCTGAATGCTTTAGGGTCCATAGGAATTGGATTCCTCTTTACCCCTACTTTAATTATTATAGTCTTGGGATAAAAATGTCGTGCACAAAGATGAATAACTTCCTTGAAGTTGAAAACTTCAGGATCACATGCATAATTTTCCAACCCACTAGTCCTGATTTTGTTATTTTGTTTTCGCTTAGTCAGTAAATTTACGTGTCGTTGGTACGCAGTCGACCAATGAAAGTTCTTATCCTATCTTGTAAGCGAGTTAAAAGTGTCACCACAAGTCACTTCTTCCTTTTGGTATCCATTTCTATTTGTACTTAGGAATGTGTGAGAGATTATCGACATTTTTAATGCCTCTTAGATGTGAATTCCTCATTCTTTAATATAATTATCAGTTGTTACCCTGCACAGTGAAACAAATCTCTTACCAAATCCTTAACTCAACTCGTACCTTCTTCTACCACTTTCATTGCGAACTCTGACCTTTACTTGCTGGCGAACTATTATAACATGCCAATACATCATAGGTTGTCTCTTCATGCAACCAACTATACCTTCTTGACTTATTTTTGTCAATTTCATCCTCTAACTCAATCCTTGGCTGAAAAACGTCTTCAGGTTGCTCATCAAATCTTCATCTACTTCATCAACTTGTACAACACCCTTAGGTTCTTCTTCCATAGCCACAACTCATTTCCCTTGAGATTTTCCTCCACTAAGCATTTATCCCTGCCTTCAACTTCACCTGTAACAATTCCCATCTCACTCTCGTCCAGATACTTCATTTTTTATATTGGTCTTCCTCATCGTTTTGTAGCAGTCCTCTCATCATCTCTAGTTGTAATTTGATTTAATTTACTTCTCTATCAAGTCCATCCTTAATTGATTTTTTATGGATTATTTGTGAACCTTTACTATGACTCTCAATAGTCAAAAATATCTTCCTTCTATGAGCTTCTCTCTGCCCATCTTGAGTTTCATAGAAGCCACTACAGCAATATGTCTCCATCAACCTATTTATAAATACCATACTAATCTCTTACAAGCCTAGTCTTCTCCTAGTATTTATGCTGACTCCTTCCTCTAGAATATTCATCTAATAACTCTCTACTCTTTTGGATTCTACATGAAATTACTCACCTTCTCCATCTGAGAACTTTGTTATTCTTCCTTCACTTTGACTATAAGGTTCCTCTCTATCATCCTCAGTTGTAAACAATCATAACTGCTACTTGTAATCATCCATCAATCCATAATTAACTGAAAAAAATACCATTACTTCTCTGTTCAACCTTCTCACAACTATTGTTGCATGATTTTCCCCTTATTGTTTTTATCTCTTCACTGTTGCAGACTTCCCTGTTCAACACCATTATTCCTCCTCATAATTCAAGTCATCTTGAATTTCTTGTAGAAATTGTTCCACATGATTGAGTTCTACCCCAACTCAACCATCTCCTCTTCAACTCCTTCATCGCTCACTCCTTTATGTCCAAATGTCTTAGCACTTTTCATCTTTTTCTTGTGACTTTCCCCTAAACCCCTGCTATCATCTCATATCTTCGTCTTGTTGAATTCTCCTTGTCTACTAGTGAGCTTCAACTAGCCCTTATTTTATTTGTAACAATTCTACCACTTGTAACCCATACCAAATCATCCTCCTGTTACCTTTTCTTCTCTAGGTTCTCTACAGTAGAACCTATTCTTAAGAAATATTTCTCCTCGACTTTCAAAATTGTTGGTTGTTGCATCTTCCACCGCTCACTCTTCTTAGTCTTGTTGTCACATTTTGTCACCACTTTTTCATCCAGTTTCTTTTATGCTCCTTCTCCTTTGACATAGATTACTTGCTCTGGAAGCTACTACCAATTCATCCTTACTACTATAAGGCTCCTTTTTTCTTCAACCTTTTTTTTTTCACTATCAAGTTGTCGTGTAATTTTGCATTACCTCTTCCAAGATCCCTTATGCTTCTTCCACTGAAGCTTTGTCAAGTGAGCTTCTTGCTCCTTTCACATCCTTAACTTCTTGATATCCTACATAAACTATGTATGCACACACTTTTTCAACACAAAATTATAAATATGTATATCCTTGCATCACTTCCTAATTTCCAGCTGCATAATCTTACCCCAAAATACATCAAAGCATCCTCCACTATGAGTTGTCAAACTAAAGATATTTTTCTAGCTCTAATACCACTTGATGGGGACGTATCGGGTTGCCCCAACTGTCTCCCAATACCCCAATTTACTCCACACAAAATCCCACAATTTTGTTTTCATCCACATTCTAGAAATTCAAAATTCTATTTAAAATGCACAGTCAAATTCAGATTGGATATTTCCTTCACAAATGTTATTTAATGTCTCTCTCATGCCTTTCAATATCTTTTCACACCTCGCCCAAATAAAATGGTCTTCATCTCATCAAGGGAACAACCAACAGGTCGAAATAGGCTCTCAAATCTTCACACACAACCCAAAACATGTCATGTTGTAAGTGCTACAAAATATTTTTCGTAGCATGCTGCGAAATATTTTCATAGCACTTCCAGAAAAGCGTATTTTCGACTTCCGGGAATCCGAAACGACTTGGCCTTTTACAAGGTCGATTCTCCAAATTCTTTAATTTCTCCTCAATGCTCCCAGTACCTCCACATTCCTTTCTCCATTATGTTTTCATTACCATCACAAATTGGTCAACCAAAAATCAGTCACAAGAAGTGTTTGACAACATTCCCAAACAGGGTACTCGGGTTCTCTGGAAAAATGTTTTATTCTCTGTAGACACCACACAGTGATGACTCCAAAACATGAAGAACGTTCCTCCACTAGTTTGGAAACAATAAACCAAAGGGTCATCAACAATGACTAGCAGTTTTGCCTTCATGTGTAGACTCCCACTGTAAATCGACTCAACAGGGTACTACAGACTACAACGAAAAGACCCTCTAGCTGATGTTTTTGAGGAACCCCTTATAAAAATACCCCAAACATCCATTTTTAGAGAAGGTTACTAGAGGAAGTTAGCGGGTGTACATTTTTGCGAATGTTTTTCTTCCGATGCATTTATCATCCCAAATTGCACTGGTGCATTCAACTAGTGACAACATCAGTGCACAAAAAACATTGGCACATCGAGACATCATGCACTCAGTACAAACCTTCCTGGTGCATCTTATTACTGTAGCGCACCGGTGCTTTACAAATATTATCCACCGGTGCATCATAAAACCCCGCACCAAAACTGAAACAACCCAGTGTGATTGTAAGAAACTGTACCAATGCGCCTATAAAACTCGCGCACCGGAATAGGGTTAAATAAAAAAATAAAATACGGCAAAATATCTACATTTTTCACTTTTAAGTTCTTCAGAGCTCTCAAGCACCAGTGCAACTTTACCTTGTGTGAGGCGCCCTTCCATTGGTGCTCTCATTAAATGCACTACTGTTGTCCATTGCCCACCATCTCCATTTGGAATTTTGCAAAACGGTGGGCAACTTTAGTTTTGAAAATTCTACAGCCGATGTGACTCCTTGATGGCCAAATGTACATGTATTTTCCTTTTTTTTCCATAGTTAAACCTTTTATCAGATTAGTTTTGTAAAATATCTTAAAATTCACCTTCCTTAAAAATAAAAATAAAAATTCCCGTGTAGTGTGCTCGAGCTGTTTGACTCGCATCGGTTCGTGGTGTTTCCTGTAAATTTACAAGCCACACCGCGACCTGTGCTAACGGTATCCGCACTAGTTTTGAGGCGGTACCAAAACGGTGCACCGTGATTTTTTTAAATTAAAAAAAAAGTGCGGTGTGGTCAGTTACCCGGCCGCACCGTTGACCCTGTCGAATAGCGGGAATGCGGTGCGTTGACAGAAATATCCGCCCCGGGGCGGGTAATTTTTTCAGCACACCGCATTCCGTCAATTCGACATGGTCAATGGTGCAGCCTAGTAAAAGGTTGCACCATTGACTATGTAGTGATGTCAGGAGGGTGGTGCGCTAACCAAACTATATACCCCGGGGCGTATAGTTTGGTCAGCGCACCGCCCTCCTGACACTGGTCCATAGTCAGCGGTGCATTCTGTTATAACACCGCACCGTTGACTTTGGAACAATGCCAGGAGGGTGGTGCACTGAAAATTTTGCAAGTGCGCCGCCTCCGGTGTGCGACAAAAAAAGACACACCGTTACCAATGCATGCCTTTTTTTTTTGTGGCACACTGACCTTTTTTTTTTTTAATATGTATATTCTTAAATACATGTCTCCTTTAATAGTTAAAAAATTGTATTTAATATGTCAATCACTCAGCAACGTGAAAGGAGAGAAGAGAGGGAACAACAACAACAACATGCGGACTAGTATAACATGGTTCGCCTGTTGGAGGTATGAGAGAGGGAGAGAGATGCGTACTCTTGTCCTATTATAGCAGCTACCCAGGGGCTCCTAAGGCAAGTAGGCCTCCTCATGTTTATGAGGAGGCTACATCCCTAAAGGGCCATGGTGTGTTTTTGTGACATCTTATCCGCAGATAGAATGCCCATCTACAGGCTTTCCGGGTTGGTCCTAACTAGTGGTACGCGCCCACTGAGGAGGACATCTATTTCATTACTGGTTTTGTGGAGGTAAATCCCCTCTATAGACAGAGGCGATCCCACTAGCCCTAGGGTGGGTCTAGCAACAATCAAAACATGCAAAGTTATTGGTTCCTAGTCACAAAAGATAGAATCGCGATAGATCACTTACCGTGATTCCTTCGCAGCTGTTGTCGAAGAAGAAGTGGCACTTACGTTCCTAGCTGGACAGGTCACGATCCATGAGCTTTTCGCATCCAGATACCTGTACACATGTAAATAAGAGAGACAACATGCAACACAATATTTCACACTTTATAACTATCGATTAGTCAAAGCGGAACGAATGAAATTGCATTATATTATAGACAAACACGATCATGGAACCAATAGCAGAGTCATGTATATTAAGATATGAGAGAATGATTACAACCGATGCTCTGACGTCGTGATCTTCCTTCGACAAGGCTCCAGCGGGACGTGTCTCACAAAGCTCGTTATGGATTTGACAGAACTCTCTCTCTCACAGGGTTCTCCTTAGCTCTACTCTTGATTGTCACTCAGCTATAATTTCCTTCCCAAAAGTTCAGCTAGCTAGCAAGTGGAGAGGGCAGGCTTTTATAGAGGGAGGAAGGGAGGTTGGGACCCCTATAATCATGGGATAGAGTCCTATCTCTTAGGAAGGTTCCATGAGAGGTGGAAAACCACTTCCTATTCAGGGAGATCCGGAGGCAAACAACCCAACTTCTTTCTGATGATTCATTCTGAAGTTGTTAGAATCAAACTTCCGTAATTTATTTTTAAAAAACATTCCTTAATAGGCTTGGCACAGGTGTAACACAGGGACAGAGCGCCAGCTAGTGCGCCCACTAGTGTGCATTTTCCCCACTGGCACGAGGGATGAACTGGATACCCGTGCCAATGCTAAAACATGGATTTTTAGGGTTTTCCAGAGGAAATGTTCTTCAGGAGAATTATTTTCCTTATGTAGAAGGATGCCATCAAGTTGTTTTCAGGACATTTTACTGTTCACAGGTCACTGGAATAGTCCTCCAATGTACGGGACGAGGGATTGCAGAGACGGTGAAAAAATGCTATGTAACAGATGCCCCCTAAAGCATGAGGTCCGAGAGAGAGGGAGGGGTGAAATGCTTTATGAGAATGCGCCCAACTGGAAACACTGTCGTCGGAAGATCTGCGAATAAAAATACCATTGATATCTCGGATACATGATATGTGGTATGGGCGCATCCATCCATAATAGAGTGTACAAAAACTGGGATCCAAGGTATGGACGCAGCCATCCCGTAAATAAGGATCAACAAGTAGACTCAGGTATGGTCGCAGCCTTCCAATCGAATGAGTGATGTAATAAATCATAATAATCCACAAAGAACCCATAGCCTGGATGTTTATCAGACAAAATCTAGGGTCTTGCACTCCATCTCAACCCGAACAGAGTACAAGTTCGAGCATGCGAATATGGGAGTTGAAGTCGAACATGCAATAACATTGTCTGATTACCAGCCAATAATGAAAGTCGTTAACACACGCAAGAGAAACCACCAATAATGACGATGGCTCTCAAGGTACTATAGGTACAATCCACGGAATGTGAACATTGAGCTGGCATCAAACACCCGCGGAATCATTCAATCGAAGGCCAATAATGAAAACCTTGCGTCGAATGTGAATAACCTGCCATTGAGGCATGCAGGCTCTAAGGCACCTGAAGGGAGTCTCTAGAACAGCTTCCTGGATAATGAGCTGAATTCAATAGGAAGTGACCTCAATCGAAGGTGGGCCAAAACATTTCCCACATCATCGACACGAGACATAGGAACATGATTTTTGGGAATCAAGACCAATAGAGAATCAGAGGGAGGTTGAAAACTGCAGAGGCCAACTTCTCTTGAACATATCGACAGCACGACATTGGATTTGGCAGTATTTGACATCAAGGGATCTGAGATCATGGTGACATGGCAAAAAACAGATGAGAGGTCAAAAGAGATTACCCAAACCCATGAAAGCAAGCAAATAACGAGATGACATGTCCCCAACCCGACACGAATGCAGACAAGTGCCATGTTCAAGAGCGACATGACTACGATACTAGTTCCATTTTCCCCCACCATTTCTGGCGAGTACCCCAATTATTTTTGAAAACAAGCTTGAAGGGGATAGCATGTGCTTGCGATATAATTTTGTCCTTCGGAAAAATCCATCCTAGTACATTTAACAAGCCCTAGGAAGGAGGAACTCGAGTAACGTCATTACGACGGAGTCCGATGTCATCAGTTTTTAGCGAGTCTGACAAAGGAAGAACCCGACGTCTTTTTGTGTTTAGAGAGTTTGAACATACAGCAGAAAAGAAAAATCCAGCAGTCCCTTTTCGTAGATAGTCCCACAGATCCGAAAAGGTAGAAAACTATGTTTGAGAGAACCTCCTAGTCGCGATAGGCTAGGGTATTCCTTTTTCGTAAATAATCTATCCCAGCCCAAAAAAGCGGTAAACATATATTGGGTAGATGTCATTTCGCAGCCAATTTAATGAGCTCAAAACAACAAGCGAGTCGACGATATTTTAAATTTTAGAGAGTCAGAAAAGAGCTGAAAGGTGACTCCAGTAGTGACTTTTTTATGTTTTTACCGAGTCCGAAAAAGTATAAATACAACTCGTGTTGTTGTCCTAATCGCGTGAAAACCTGTCGCTACACAAAAAGCAAGTGTAAAACCCATTTTTCGACAAAAATACAATAAAATATCGGAAAAACAAGTCCTAAAACCTAATTTTGATTTTGAAAAGTTATAAATATTACTAATAGTAAAAACTTATTTACTTTTCACCTTTTTACTTCTTTGCAGAGCGATAGTGAGCCATTTCCTTTGCGATCTTGAGGTGCCGATTGTGAGAAATCCAGTGGACGAATCCAGATCCTGTCTTTTTCAGGTAAGAGCTGCTTCCATTAGCCATATTTTAAGTCATATTTCATAGCTTTTAATTGTCATTTGGAATCCCTGATGGGAGGAATTGCAAAATTAGGGCCTCCGCGGTTGGCACGGGTAACAGGCACAGACCCGCGCCAATCCGCTCTGTTTTACACAGAGGCCGCACCAGTTGGTGCGACTGTTAGCTAGACAGTCGCGCCAACGGCGCAACACAAATTCAGCTTAAATTTAACAAAAATAGAGCCATTTAATTGTTGTTTTAAGTACTCAAGGGATCTTACAATGTGTCTATGACCAAATTGATGCAGGTACAAAGAAAAATGGTAATTGAATGGAAGGAAAGAGAGCACAGTGAGGAGGATGAATTGGCAATGGGAAATGAGCAGTGCATGAATGCTCTCTGAA
Organism: Pinus albicaulis; assembly: GCA_034641835.2. Taxonomy (NCBI): domain Eukaryota; kingdom Viridiplantae; phylum Streptophyta; class Pinopsida; order Pinales; family Pinaceae; genus Pinus; species Pinus albicaulis. Next base: position 1,138,115,995 of record CM076584.1, read on the forward strand.
ATTGTGGTTTGAAAAAATTCTTCCTAACTCCATGTCTCTGGGCTCAGCCCGAAATACTGCAATATCTGATTAGCATCTGGGATGAGGATGAGGAGAAGTTTAAAATTTGAGATCAGGTACTTGAGCTCGAAGTGTTAGATGTGTACTTCATCACTGGACTATCACGCAGGGGTCCAGTTCCTATCTTGACTGGCACCAGGCATTCTGGTGAAAACATGACAATGGTCAAGGACAGGGTGTGCGTAGGGGCATGCAAAGGTTCAGGTAGTGGAAAGGTAGACATTCAGACCATTCCTGATCTAGCACTTAGAGTAGTGCTACATACCATAACGTGAGTTGCGGGGTCACAGGCACTGCACGAGGCTACCAAGACACAACTCCTTCTTGCATCAGAGTGCATGAACCCAACAGTGTTTGAATGGGCCACAGCCGTGACCATGAACATCAAACGGAAACTGACCAAATGCAAGAAGACCAAACTGAAAAAATTTGTATATGGGTCAATTTTGGTATCGTTCTTCCTGGAACAACTACCTATCTTCCAGTGCCAGGGGGCCATAGTCCCGGATCCATCGTTGATAGAGCCACAGATGGCTCAATGGCCAGCATTGATGCCCAGGGCAGAAGGCGGCCAGCAGATGTCATGGCGGCCTGAGTTCTTCGGATGGCTCCAGCGACAACTAATCATCGTAGAGGACTGGCCCTATGTGGGCACTGATTTCACTGGAGACCTAGACCTTTCGCTCCTGGAAGGAGAGGACTGGGATGAGGAGCTTGGTAAGACTCTTTTTAATTTTCTGAGTTTTATGAATTTTTGGTATACATGCATGTTCTAACAATTGATCCTATATGTATGCATATGTTGGCCCAGAGAGGCCTGCCAGGATGTCACTAGTAGCGAGGAAGACCCCTCTCACTTATGACCCTCAAGGTGAGGGGGTTGAGGGGGACGAGCTTGTACAGAACCTAGAGGGGATCACTCGCGGAGTTTCGGATTATGATCACTTAGCCGATGTTCCTTTAGCTTATCACAGGCACACCGTGGGGGTGCTGAGTCGGCTCCACTACTTACTAAGGCGAATGGTGCGGGCAGTGACGTGCTACCATGAGCACCATGCCAATTAGTCGCCTAGGCTTTTTATTTACATATTTTTTTAGAGACATGTTGTCTCTGGATGTAACTGAAACAAACATGTATATTTTTTGTTTTATATGATGCACACGTTGCAAACACTCGACATATATATATACATCTATTTTCTACATGGATCTTACTTACATATGATGATATTTTTACAAATTGCGCAAATGTCTATTTAATACCATGTTCGTTACTGCATATGTTAGTGTACTCATTCGTCTTGGCATATGCTGATATGTGATGTAATCAAAATTTCTTTCAAGTAAACGAATACGTAGATACAGTCTTAAAATGCAAGGGTTTCTAATTGAATAATGACCATTGAGCTGCAAAACCACAAGCTGTGAATCTATATGTACAAGTAATGCACGAATACTGAGGTTAACAGCCTCGTTTAATAATTCCAAAACGGAACTATATTCCGCGACATTATTTGTAGCAGGCCCTAGACAAACACCTTGTAAATTACCCAACTCACCAGAAGGATTGTAAATTACCCAAGCTACCGAAGACAGGTTCCTGGTACTACGGGAGGCACCATTCGCGAAACCGACATAAGGAGTAATAGACATCTGCACAATCAGGAAGACCCAATGAGCAGAAAAATGCTTACAAAGCACACCGCACCACACATGCACAAAAATGAAAAAATCACCTATGTACATATACTATGCGAGAATGATTCAAGCATAATATTTCTTCAGGTACAACACATTTCTGGGCTGCGTCAAAGGAAGGCCTTCATAATCGATCAGCTCATAAGCCCCGTTTTTCAATACATATTTAACGATGTAGGGCCCATGCCACATAGGTTGGAATTTTCCTGCCCCAAGCTTATCATGGGCTTGATCATACAAGAGGACGAGGTCCCCTTCGATAAAAGAGCGCGGAGAAACTGTTTGATCAAAATGAGCTTTGACCCACTTTTTATGTGCCTCGATAACCAAAGCAGCCAAGTGGCGAGTTTCGTCCAATCTCTCGAGATATAGGAGACGTTCTTCCTCCATGGAAGTATCGAGCAGTAATTCCACAGCCAATTTTAGTGAAGGGATCTCACATTCAACTGGAAGAGTAGCTTCCAGACCATACACCAACTGAAATGGTGTGAATCCAGTTTCACTCTTCACTGATGTTCAGTAGGCCCAAAGAATTGAAAACAACTGGAGATGCCAATTTGATTTGTGTATACCAATTGTTCATTGAAGCATCGTGACAAGTACTTTGTTCACGGATTCAACCTGGCCAATTTCTTGAGGGTAGTATGGCGTTGAGCTGTCGTGACGCAAGCCCAACCTAGATGTCAGCTCTACCATCATGTAGTCCTGAAAATGAGAGCCATGATCAGTGACGATGGCTTGAGGAACGCCGAAACGCGTAATCACATGGTTGAAAATGAACTGTGCAGCTGTCTTACCGTCCGCAGCCAATGTAGGCATCGCTTCGGCCCACTTGGTGAAATAATCTATGGCAACGATGATATAAGCATGCCCCCCGGTCGAGTGAGGGTTACATGTCATAAAATCAATGCCCCATTTGGAAAAAGGGCCCACGGTAATGACAGGGTGTAATGGGAGAGGCGGCGCGCGCATCTTGTGTTGGAAGATCTGGCATGCGTGACACTTTCGTACTGCAACAATACAGTCGTTAAATATAGACGGTCAGAAATAGCCCGCACAAAGGATCTTTTGTGTGGTAACATAACCAGACATGTGACCACCATAGGTGCCACTGTGATAGTCATTCAAAACTTTCCCAGCCTCTTCTAAGTTCAAACACCGGCGGAGTACAGAATCAACTCCAACGCGATATAGGGTATCATCGACAATGCGATATGGTTGCGAATGATGTCGAATGCGACGTCGAGAATCCTTCGTTAACTCGGACGGAAAGGTCGATGTCTGGAGGTATACGATGATATCACCATAACATGGATCGAGAGTGTTGATTAAGAAGAGAGTTTCGTCCAGGATATGATCCTCGGATTGAGACGGAACAGAGTCGGTAGGGAAGAACAAATGAGATCAGCAAAAACCAGTGATTTCTTAGATTTGGCAGTAGTGAACTCCAAATCAAACTCTTGGAGGATCACAATCCACTTTGAGTACTTGCCCCCCAGAAATTGTCGAGACAAAATGTAAGTCATGGGGTTGCAATCAGAAATCACGGTTACCGTACGCAACATGATGTAATGGCGAAACCGTTGAACGGCCTGGACCGCAGCCAGCGCCAACTTCTCGACGTGTGCATAACGTGTTTCAATGTCGAGGAGATTCCGAGACAGATAATAAACCACATATTTGTTACCGCTGTCGTCATCCTGTACTAGAACCATGCCAATTGTACTAAATGTGGCAGCCAAATAGAGGGTAAAGTCGTTGTTGAGTCCCAAAATTGCATCTTTCCTATACACCTTTCTAGACTTTTTCCATTTACCTGGACCTCCTAAGTCATCAACATCATTGCATATTAATCATAAAATAGCATTTAAAGTGGTTTTTAACTATGTTTTGTGTCTACTGTTTGAATTAGATTTTTGCTCATTGAAATGCGGAATCTTGTCACTTTCCGCAGCTGCTTCAACTTTCCGCAGCCATTTTGTTAAATTCTATATTGCAGGTGTCTTCAGGCAAATCAAGCCACATGGGCAAGTTGGAAATGACATGGATATGGACCGAGTCCTATTGGCTCAGTCGAATTCACCAAAGAAGGTCGTGGTCAAAGGTAGTCAAGCGGTGGTCAACCTAAGAGTCCTACGGTGACAGAACTTCGTTTTTCACCACGTGAAGACTTGCGTGGCCGTTCCTAAATCTCATGGGACATATCAACACCTGTGAACTGCTCCATAAGCCGAATCCAACGGCCACCCTCCATAGATTTAATCTTCACGGCGGCCATAATGCTAGATTTCTGGACGTGGTTGTTCACATGTCTTTTATCAATGCAGATTGTAGGAAAGTATTTATGTCATCCTCTATTATAAATAATGTGTTCTCATACGCATAGTAGCTAGCTTTTGTAATGTAATTTTGCTGTAAAGAAAGCCCACTGTGCCGTGACATTATTTCCTTGTTATGACTTCGTTTTGAATACATGAGAAGACTTTGTTCATAAGCATAATTCGTGGTTGATAGCTGTTCCCCGAGGATTGTGCAGAGGGCCCCTGCACACGCCAAGAGTTTTGTTTATTGTTGTATAGTTTCATGCTTTATTTCCTTACGTTCATTATGCCATAGTTATTCACGTGTATATATTACATCTCTTATGGTATTAACGTTTTATTTCTGTCCATAATTTTTCATGATTTATACTGTTGTTAACTGATCAGTGTCTTTGTTCCAGATTACAGTAGGCAGCCCGGGCATTTGCACATAGTTTTACAATGAGTAATGACATGGAATCAGTCTTGTCCTTCTGCTGATTTATTTTTCTTAGCTTTAATTCCAGCACTGTTTTATTTATTTCAGTTTTGTACATTTGCTTTATTAGTTAGATTATATATTAAATTACTCATGTCATTATCAGTTACCTCCGAAAGCCATAGAGAGACTAATGGTAAGGGATTGAAGTATGAGTGTGTAGTTTGATATTAGTTTATTCTTCTGCAAGTTAGATATTAAATTGCTCATGTCATTATCAGTTACCTCCGAAAGCCATAGCGAGACTAATGGTGAGGGATTGAAGTATGAGTGTGTAATTTGATATTAGTTTATTTTTATGCAAATTAGATATCAGATTGCTCAAGTTGTTTATGATTACCTCCGAAAGCCATAGCGAGACTAATGGTGAGGGGTCAGAATATGAGTTGATGTAATTTGATTTTAGCTTTACTTTGCTTGCGATTCTTGGATTTCTTTGAGCACAGTTTCTTTTGTATTTAGACAACAGCAAGGGTAATGGGTTTCATGATCAATAGTTCACTGTTTGTTTGACTAGTATAGTGGCACATTTTCATTTTCTTTTAGGAATTAATTTTGTCATTGCATGTTTTAAAACCCTTTTTGAAGTTTGAAGTTTGGGAAATCATTATAAAGGACATCATTGCCTTGAAAATTTATATCCATACTTGTCTTTTAGAATTTCCATCTCACATTAGGAAACCAACCAAGATAAAAAACCCCCAAGATAAATAAAAAACCCAAAAACGACAAAAAGTAAGAGATAGGTTATCTTGCACATATAGTGCGCCACACTTCGTCAGCTTACGAATCCCGGATTGACAAATTAATGTAGCAATTTAGGACACACTAAATTTACCAAACAGTCGCGATGATAATTTAGAGGACGTATTAATGGAGCTTTGACAAGCAACGTCTTAAGGTTATCGAAATATTGCTGAGCAATCTCGTCCCAATAGAAAGGGACGTCCTGTTTTAGAAGTCGCATAAACCCTTTAGCTACCTCTGCATAGTTCGGGATAAAGCGACGTAAGAAATTCGCTTTCCCTTGAAGACTCTGAAGTTGATGCAACGAAGATGGGGAGGGGAGATTAATGATAGCCTCAACCTTGAGAGGGTCAAGGCGAATTCTTTCCTTAGAAACAATGAATCCTAAAAGTCGACCAAAGTCAACGTAGAAGATGCACTTGTGAGGATTAAGCCTAATGTTATAACGTCTGCAACGGAGAAAAATCTAGCGGAGATGTTCCAGATGGTCTTCGCGTAGAGCTGAATGAGCCGGAAGGTCATCCAGATATGACTGAACAACATTACGTATGTCGTGAAAGGCGTAGGACATGGCATGCTAGAAGGTAGCCCTAGTGTTTTTTAAGCCGAAAGGGAGCTTCTCATAGGCGAATGTTTCCCACGGACAAATGAAAGTGGTCTTATGTTGATTGGATGGAAGGATATTGATTTGATTATAACCTGAAAAGTTGTCCATAAGGGAAAAGATCTCACTCCTCGCGTAATCGTCAATTATTTTATCAATAAAGGGGTGGGATAGTTGTCCTTAGGGCAAGCCCGATTGATATATAGATAGTCAACACAGACTCGAATTGTGCCCTGCTTCTTATCCATAGGGATGATATTGGAAACCCACTATGTCAAAGGGATCGGATATATGAAACTCGCTTTAAGAAGTTTTTCAACTTCAGCTTTTATAGCAATGGCTTTTCGAGGATGCACTAGACGCAGATGCTGGTGCACAGGCTTCGCACCAGGATAGGTGGGAATTTTATGCACGATGATACTGGGACCAATTCCAAGCATATCTTCATAAGACCATGTGAAAACATCACGAAATTCGGGGAAGAGACTAGTGTACACTTGAATCTCATCGGGAGAACAAGTGACTCCCACATGAATGTTCTCGACGACCCCCGATTTGATGAAGATGTAGATAGGCATCGTTTGGGTAATATTACTCAGATTGCCTTCCGAAAAAACTTCATGATTCAATATCTGCGTTTGGAGTGGCGGAGAGGGAACCTGAGATGAAAAATGCTCGAGACAATTAGACATTGCCCCCAGGCTAGGCATGAAAGAGGAACGATGATGCCCATAGCTCCACGGTAGATCTTCGAGAGACATAGTCTCTACGATAGCTTCGTCAAACGAAAAAAATTCTCTCAAAGGATCGGGCGAATTTGCATCGTCGAGCCAAGGGGATTGAGAATAAACATCAAGAGTCGTGTTCAAAGGAGCATTATTAGTAGGGGGAGGATCCGATGCGGCAATGATCTCACAATAATTGATTTCAACCAGGGTCATAGGCATCGATTCTCCAAAAGAGGCAACCTGTTCAGGAGAAGGGACGATCCACGGGTCATCTAACCTGGAGATCATATTGACTTGAATGGTGTTCCGTGGTGGAATGGGAAAAATACCCATGAGAACGGGGTCCTTGAAAAGACCTGGTCCTATACTATCAGGGGGATTAGGAATTTTATCAACGCACGGCACGTTGTTATCGGAGGATGAGGTAAAGAAAGACAACTGATCGACAGTAAAAATCTTGCCCTCATGTGGAAACTTCAAAAGTCGAAAGAGGGTGGACAGAACACACAACATGGCATGGGTCCAACTACGACCGAGTAGAAGATTGTAGTTGAGTTTGGAATCAGCAACTTCCACTTTGAAATTGACTGTCTTACCTTGTAATGTAATCAGTAGGCTTGCGAGAACACCCAAGGGTTTTGATTCCCTTCCATCGAATGCCTCAAGGGAATTGGGAGATGAAGTGAGGGCTAGAAATCCAATGGCCTTCCAGCAAGCAGATGACATAACGTAGGTAGAGGCACCTTCATCCACAACGAATCTGTGAATATTGAGGCCGTTAATGCCGACTTGTATAACAAGCGCAATCTGGTGCGGGAGTTGAGGGACAAAATTCTCTATATCAAAGGTGAGAAGGCTAGAATCGACAGGATCGATTTCGCTGATTGCGGATAACAAATCTTTCTGTTGAGATGGACAACTCTGAAGTACTTCAACACGAACATCACGGAAGGCGCCTGTGCCAAATCCTCAACAATGTTGTAATGCTGAGCAGCACAGGCATTCGGATTATAGGAAGACTTTCGGAGAACACCTTTGGAAGGTGGTTGTACAACGGGTTCAGCACTGGGCCTTTCAATCTCAAGGGGACCAGAGGCAGGTGGGGGAGGAGGGCCATCAATGACTTCCTTCCCAGCAGCCTGGCGTGATCCGGCATAATCCTTCGATCGAGTGGCAATAATAACAGGTGCAACACCATTCATCATGAAAACCTGAGACCCAAACGGTGCAGATGGCGAAGGTTGCTCGACCATCTGGGTCTGCTGAGATGGAAAAGGTTCCTTAAGAACTGTCGGAGTTCCCTTAAAGACCTTAAGAAGTTGACTAACCTAAGATCGTCTAGGACAATCTTTGGTGTAGTGGTCTTCATCACAAATTAGGCAAGGGTACTTTGATTTTCGCTGTGAACCATCATCAACACGTGGTTTGGACGATTCTAGTTTTGGGGCATCGGATTTGGCTTTGCCTTTGCCCTTCTTTTTCCCCTTGGAAGTCTTGTCCACAGGATTGGCTTGGACGGTGTTGACCTTCGCGGTCTTACCAGAATCTGGAGCAGTTGGTGGAGCAGAATTGTTGGAAGAATTTGATTTTTGCTTCCCATTGGAAGACTTGAGAGAAGTCTAAGAGACGGAACCAATAACACCGTCAACCGATGGGGTAGCTGGTGCTTTAGAGGTCCCTGGTTGCGGGGCATCAGTTAAGATATAGTATAACATACCAGACTAGGAGTACACTAAATCGAGGTATTGGGCACGAGCAATGGCTTGTTCCTCGGTTAAACATGCCCCCATAGCATTGTCTTATGCAATCTTATTGACAAAGGAGGTAGTGAACTAGTGAGTTAGGAGCTGATCAGGAATGCCAAACTTGATCAGATGACGATGACGTCTCCATTTGTGAATGTGATCTAAAATATGAGTGGCTTTGTCCTGTTTCAAATATTTCAGGAGATGCATCCCGGCTTCATAATGAACCGGTAACTGGAAATGTGTCAGGAATGCCATAGCTAGAGTATTAAAATCTTGAAAAATACCACGAGGCAGTTCTATTTACCATTTATCAGCAACACCGGTGAGAGTGTGCTCGAAAAGACATAGACGAATCGAGTCATCTATCCAAGAATTCGAAGAACACCACAAATGGTATGTCATGACATGCGCTTGGGGGTCTTCTCCAAATTTACCCTCAAACTTAGGACAATCACCAGGCACCTTCATCGGAACTAGAGGCCAATATGGATTATGAAGAATCGAATCATTGGTCAATTTGGACACGTCTCGTAATTCCAACGTGGCAAGAAAAGGCAATTGAGGGTGCCAGGTCCCCGATAAGGACATGTACCTATACTCCATCCTGGTTGAGCATAACTCTGCCCCCATTGGTTCTGTCTCGAAGGATTCTGACCATAGGGGGTATAAGCCAGATAATTGGGTTGATATGGCGGCTGAAAACCAGGGTACGTTGGTTGATAACCAGGGTACTAATTCTGATTATACGTGGGCCCTGATTGAGCAGTGTATGGATTTTTCTACGGAGTATAAGTATAGCCTGGTTGTTGAAGGTAATAATCATAACCTTGGGGCGGGTTGTAAACCGGTCGAGACTAACCTTGAAGGTAATAGCCACCATGGGGTCGAACGTGCTACTGGTAAGTGGGGCCCTGCTGAGTTGGATAAGTTGGGCGCACAGGTGGATTCGGTTGTGACATAGAATAGATCGATTTCTAAGCAGGGTTAACAGGCTGTGCAGGTTGTCCTGGTTGAACAGGTTGACCTGGCTATGCAGGTTGTCCTAGTTGAACAGGTTGACCTGGATGATGAAGGACACTAGGTTGCCCTGGCTGTGCAAGTTGATCTGATGGCGGGAGTGGGCCAGGTTGTGCCTAGTAACCAGGTTGACCTGTGACAGGACCATAAGATGGCCCTAGCTGTGCAACATTTTGACCAATTTGAAAATGAGGTTGCTGAGGTTGCACCAATGGTTGAGAAGGATGGGTTTGCCCCCCAGGACCTTATGGAGGTCCAGGTTGATACCTTGGTTTCCCTGTCGGTCCTTGAGGTTGCCCTGGTTGGACCACAGGGTGAGGCTGTAGAGGTTGACCTTGAGGATTGTAAGACTTCCCTTGCAGGCCGTAAAGTAATCCCTGCTGGACCGAAGGTTGTCCCTGTAAGGGTTGTCCTTGCGGGTCGTACGCATACCCTGGCAGGGCCGAAGGTTGTCCCTGGAAGGGTTGTCCTTGTGGCACAGAAGCATACCCTTGCTGAAACAAAGATTGTCCCTGAAAGGGTTTCCCTTGTTGATTAGAAGGTTTCCCAAGCTGGGTAGATAAAAAATTGTTAATATACTGATAAGCCTTAGGAGCAGGAAAACGAAGGGGGTTGCCCTGCTCATCATGCTGATATGTAAATACGTATATCAGGGCACCATCCGCTCCATAATGGGAAAAGTAAGGATGATTAAGATCTTGAGATGACTAACCAACCTCAGAGATCGGCAGCTGTAAAGACATCCGGTACTCCTCGAGAGAAATTTTCTCTGGAATGGCGGAAGCTATATAAACGTCTTCAGGAATTGACGAGGTCCTAGTTAACTGAGTAGTGACAACAGGCGTAAACGCATCCACGCAGAAAGTAGGTCTAATAGGTGCCGATGTGACAAAAGGGGATGCCGTGAGAGGTGTCGATGGCGACATCCCTAACGAGGGAATGGTCGGATTCGTGGACGGAGTCGATATTCCCATAGAATAAATAGCGGCCATGACCTGACTTAAAGACTTATATCTAGATTGGAGAAATGGACCAGGTGAAGACATAACAGAAGGCTCGGGGATGTCTTCAGGAAAAAGCTGGTAATATTCACCAAAAGTAGGAATTCCCTCACTAGGAGTAGGACTGGATGAGTCCATATCTGACCCTGTCGTAAGATCTTCTAAAAGACGACGGGGACTAGGAGGTATGACAACAGCCAAAAAGGGTGATCCCGATGTAAGAGGAGGGAAGTGTTCCCCTACTCCAAATCCAAACCAAGTGTTGGACAAGGGCCAATTGAAGTCAACTGGTCCTCCAAATGGAAGTTCAGATATAACTGGTCCCCCGTCGGGAAACTCGGATACAATGGGCTGCTGATGCTTAGCAGAGGACTGGGAGACCTCTGGTGAATCATCTGTATAAGAACTACCAGTAGACGAAACTGGTGGTTCTGCCACTGTGACTATAGCGAAAAATAGTAAGAGATCAAAAACAAAGATGCACGGGCAAAAACCAAGGCAAACAAAAACAAGACGAAAAATCAATCTCTAAATGGGCGTGTGATCGTAGGTGATTAGTTTTACCACATTGAAACTGGAAATTTTACTGTTTCATGTTTTAAGAGTCTAGAAACAAGTAAAATATGACTCTATCACTTTCAATTTGGAAACAAGTGTGAAAGGACAAGCGCTTGATGATCTTTTCAATTTTAGGGAGTTAGTAAAGATAAAAAATGGTTGCTCTGGTAATTTAGGTAAATGGGTGTACCAGATATCCGTGAACTACCATATACACCTTGGTAAAAATGAAAGAGAAATCAACCAAGGACTTAACGTATGTGCAAGTAATCTCCCTGAATGCTATGTTCGGTGTATCACGGGTAAAAGGTGGCAGACTCGGCTTCCTATGGATAAAGGATTTGCAACCTAATGGGGTCTCCCTTTATATACGCAACGGTACAGGGAGCACAAGTCCGTACTAGCGTTGTTTGTAGCCAGATGGCGAGCGACAGCTGCTAGGCTTAAAGCCACTGGAACACGTCTCTACCTTAGACCACTACATGTTTCGTTAAGTTCCAATGTTGCCTTAGGTTAATTCAGTAAATTTTAAAGTTGATCTTCAATTTACGTTTCAATTTCAAGGCCCTGTCGAATGTTGGATCTCATAAAACCTCTAGATGCAAACTACATGCCACAAAAATGTCATTTCGTTCAATGAAGAGCTATCTACGGGAGAGTTGAGAGCTTTTCAAATGATAGCGAAATGAGCACACAAAAACATCCACTACCAATTTCAATGCAAGCTAATGAAACTAGAAAACTTTTCTCTAGAATTATATAATGCTAGTAATATGAAAGAGCTTTCAATTTCCACTATGCCAATCAAAATGCAAAGATTTTGTTTTTTGTATTTTTCAATATATTAGAGCAAATGCACTAAATGAATGAAAAATTAATGAAAAAATGAATTTGAGAATGATAAAGAGAGCTGAAAACAAATCAAGTTCACTCAACTCAAACAAGTGAAATCGAGACTCAAACCGATGACGAAATCCCTCAAAGTGAGGAAGAATCTCGAAAGAGACTCAAACAAACCATGTGATCTAGGATTGGAGCAACACAAAGCGAAATCGAATGAAAGAGAGAAAAATCACTCAATAAACGCAATGATTCAATGGGATTCAGCAAGATGAACGCAAAGAAGAAAAAACAAAGTTGACTGGGAAAGAAAAGACCCAAAACTCCCACGGGAGGCTCAGCACACTAAAGCACCTAGAAGCCCTAGGGCTAGAATGAAAAACTGATAGAAAAAGGCGAAAAACTAGAGGACAAGGGATAAACACAGTCATGAATGACTTCAAAGCACTCAAACAATCTGAAAAAATGAACCGGGACCAAAACTCAAGCTCAGAAAGTCCAAGAACAGGAAAACCCTAATACCAAGCAGGTTTGGCGCACCTGTTTGGCTGTAATCTGCGCCAAATAGGGGTTGGCGTGGGGGCCTAACTAGCAGCAAGTGCCAGTTGGCGCGACTATCAGGGGGATAATCGCGCCAATCAAGTTTACCTTAGAAAAATGATGAAAATGGACAAACGGAGAGTGGATCTGGTCTTATGGGGGATGAACAGCGGTTTAACACCAAGGAAGGTGAACCAGACAAGCAGACTAATCAAACGAAAAGCCAAAAAACAACCCAATGGAGGAAGGACTAACTCCCATTGATCCCCAGTGGAGTCGCCAAATTCTTGTGGAGGTAAATCCCCTCTGCAGATAGAGGCAATCCCACTAGCCCTAGGGTGGGTCTAGCAACAATAGAAACACGCAAAGTTATTGGTTCCTATTTACAAAAGATAGAATCGCAATAGATCGCTTACCGTGATTCCTTCGCTACTGTTGTCGAAGAAGGAGTGGCGCTTCCGTTCCTAGTTGGATAGGTCACGATCCCTGAGCTTGTCGCATCCAGATACCTGTACACATGCGAAGAAGAGAGACAAAATGCAACACAATATTTCACACTTTATAACTATCGATCAGTCAAAGAGGAACAAATGAAATTGCATTTATTATAGACAAACACAATCATGGAACCAGTAGCAGAGTCATGTATATTAAGATACGAGAGAATGATTACAACCAATGCTCTGACGTCTTGATCTTCATTCGACAGGGCTCCAGCGGGACGTGTCTCACAAATCTCGTCAGGGATTTGACAAAACTCTCTCTCTCACAAGGTTCTCCTTAGCTCTTCTCTTGATTGTCACTCAACTATAATTTCCTTCCCAAAAGTTCAGCTAGCTAGCAAGTGGAGAGGGCAGGCTTTTATAGAGGGAGGAAGGGAGGTTGGGATCCCTATAATCATGGGATAGAGTCCTATGTCTTAGGAAGGTTCCATGAGAGGTGGAAAACCACTTCCTATTCAGGGAGATCCGGAGGCAAACAACCCAACTTCTTTCTGATGATTCATTCTGAAGTTGTTAGAATCAAACTTCCGCCATTTATTTTTAAAAAACATTCCTTAATAGGCTTGGCATGGGTGTAACACAGGGACAGAGCGCCAGTTGGCGCGCCCACTAGTGTGCATTTTCCCCATTGGCACGAGGGATGAATTGGCTACCCGCGCCAATGCTAAAACATGGATTTTTAGGGTTTTCCAGAGGAAATGTTCTTAAGGAGAATTATTTTCATTATGTAGAAGGATGCCATCAAGGTGTTTTCAGGACATTTTAGTGTTCACAGGTCACGGGAATAGTCCTCCAACGTACGGGATGAGGGATTGCAGGGATGGTGACAAAATGTTGTGTAACAACTGGCCTATCGAGGAGAGGGGTGGATTTTCCATCGTTCCCAAAGGTTCTAGTTGGTTATGCAGCAGGGAGTTAGTTGGTGTACTCCCATAGATACATTAGCGCAGATATACTGTCTCCATCATATTTTTAGGTCTCTGGAGGTCAGTTATGTATTACTTCATTTGGTAGAAATGAGGTGAGGTGCCTCTCACTATTGATTTCGACCATTTCACATAACACCAGTGACAGGAAACGCATTATTTTACCACTTCTATTTTATTTTGATTCTTTAGTACATGAGCCACAACTTGTGAGGTGGTCTGCCCTTTTTTGTGGGAGTTCTGTACAGCTTTAGATAGATGTCGTGCTCATGCACAAGGGAGGGTCAACTTCCCTTTTTCTTCAGAGCTATTATGTTTATTTTTTGAGAGGTTTCCAGAGACAAGGCATACTTTTTTTCAACAACCTCGTAGGTCGATGCTTCATGTACAGATGCACATGTGGGGATAGATGATGCCCAAGAGGGGCGAGTCTGAGTTTTCTTCGAGGATATCGCATGATGCACTAGAGTTGCTAGCCAGTGTTGATGAGCATCCCTTCATGATGGTCTCCTGTCCTTATTTTGGTTTGAATTGGCGAGGGTGTGCCAACATCCTCTTCACAGATGATGAGTCGTCGGGTGATAGAGGTAACATTACTGTTTTATTTAAATTTATTCTAACATGTTCGTTAACTTGTTTTTATTAAACTGTTTAATGAAATTGTCTAATTATTGTTATGTACTTATATATATTTTGCAGACATTGGGTCTTTTGATGGCGATGAGATGCCAGTGCCACCAAATGATCCAGGTGTGGATCCTTATAACGATCAGGATATGGCAGATGCCGAGGATCATGAGACTGGTGCAGAGGGACCTGCTCCTCATGGTGCGTCGATACCACCTTTTTCTAGGCATAGGCTTGAAATTCGATTGAGGATGGAGTTGGGCGACCAACTCTGTGCATTGTTTGTGGAGGAGGGAGTCAGGCCTGCCACTATGAAAGATATATAGGCCGATGCTAAACTAGTACAGATGTGGAGAGGCATGTCACGTGACATGTTCAACCTGATGCGACATGTTGTAGTAGCTATGAGCTTAGTTACGTGGTTGAGGAGGGCCCTTCGACGTTATAGGCATGGTCGAGACGCAGCACATCAACAATTCACCAGCAACAACGCATCATCTGATGATCACGATTAGGGGAGTGATCATCGTTCCTTTTCATCCCAATGGTAAATTTCTCAACATAGATGTTGAATAATTCTGGATCATCAAACATAGGCTCCCCATTTGAATCGAAAATTTCTATGAACTCCTTCTCCTTCTCTCTCTCATATGCTCTAAGCCATTCGGCTGGTGTCGTTATTGGAGGCCTTTGGGTTCTCTCTCGTTTACCATTGAAAGCGGATGTTGCTCTTCTATAAGGTGTTCTTTTAGGAGGAATACCCTGGAGAAATCATACAATGGATTTCATGGGTCATTGGACCATCTAGCTTTTAGAGAAGGTACACAACATTTACATCCAAAATACCCTTTTGTTACAAGACCTGCGAGATTATTGTATACAATTTATATGCATGGAAATTTAAAGAATATCATGAATATCGGAACAATTACAACAAATTAAATAACTAATATGCGAAAAAATATTATTACGTATATAAACAAATCAATAAACATGTAATTTACCAGAGCAAACTCCTAAAACTGGATAATCATGTGTCGTGTAAGCACATATGCCATACAACATAAAACTCCTCTCCGTTGCGATGGGTCTTGATACATCATATACATTTATCCCATCCCATAATTCCTTTAATTCATCTACCAGTGGTTGTAAGTAGACATCCATATTCTTCACTTGTCTTCTACCTGGGACTATGAGAACCAACATAAGATGTTCATTCTTCACGGACAACCATTGGGGGATATTTTTATTGATCACTACTATAGGCCAAAAAAAATAGTTGGTCTTCTGGACGGAATATGGGTTGACGCCATCCATGGCTATGCTGATTCGTAGACTTTGTACTTCATCCTTGAATTTTTCGGGCCATGTATCCTCTATATGCTTCATGGCTATTGAATCAGTTGGGATTCGCATAACTCCCAACTCACTTTTGTGTGAGGCATGCCATCACTGCAACATAGCTAATTCTTTGCGACGAAAGAGGCTTTGAATCCTTGGGATTATAGGCATGTGCCTCAATATCTTAAAAGGAGGACCACGTGATTTACCCTTCTTTTTTTATTTATCATACCTGACATGCCCACATTTTGGACATATCTCTTTGTCTGCATATTCTCCTATATATAGAATACAATCATTTGGACATGCATGATATGATATGTACTCAACATCCAACATTTTCAACAATTTATTTACCTCTTCGCAGCTATAGGGCAAGACATTATCACTCTGAAGAACCTTATCTTTGAATAACCTATAGTTGGTGATCATGGAAAATATTAAATGTACATTAATGCCGATATAATTATTAACGTTCATAAAATTGACCATTTGTAATGTTCATTGTGTGATTATATTTCTCAAATTTATATAAGGGAGGAATTTATGGTAACTTACCTCAAAATTTTCGAGAAACGTGCATTCGAAAAGCCAAACTTGCTTTCAAGTTGTATAGTAACATCATTGTCTCCAACTAGGTAGACTTTGACTGACCACTAGGTCCAAAGAGAGGGGTGGTGGAAGCAAATTTAAGGCTTTCGAAAAAGGTGTCAGCGATATGAGCATCATCCCCTAGTTGATCATCATTTTGGAATGCATCTAACAACATTGTCTCCATGGGAGTCGTACCCCTTAAGTAATCATCCATACCAACCTCTATTTGATTGCCTCCATTTCCACCTTATGAAGAACTACTATTGATGTAGTCATTCCTAATTGGTGAATATAGACGTAGCGGGAATTGAATCAGTGGTTGATTCAATCATTCTTGGTATCGTTTCTCTCCGATTTTTCCTCTTAATTCAACCTTCTCTCGATTTGACATTGCCGTGGAGTACAACGGAAGATAGTAGTTACATCGCTTATCATCACTAGAATCCTAATCATTTCAAAATATATATTTGAACACTATTAGTACAAAATATATGATATCAATTAGTAAGAACGTTGACAATGCATGATTAATTTGTTTGACGTTGAAATAATTACATTAATATACCAAAAAATTATTATTACCATCATTGTCCCGGGATTGTGGCTAGAAGATGCAATATTGTTACAATTAGCAGGGTGAAGCGGCTGTCCATTTTCATCTACCAAATGCGCCATGCGGTATGCTACTCCTAATAAGAGCTTCTGACATTTTGGATTTGTTTGATTATTTTGTGCATCTAAACTCAATTATGAATTTGTATGAACCTGCAAATTTTTATACATTATAAATTTTATTAAGCTGATTGACATGGATAAAAAACATAAATTCAATTAGATAATGAAGATATAAATAAAATATGAAGTCAATATAATGTCTCGAGATGGATAGGGAGAACTTTGTGATGGACTTTGAGAAATATTATGGAATGAGTTGGATTTTGAAGAATTGTCCATTTGATATAATTATGATATTTTCTCCCTACATTTGAGAAAAATCAACAATAAATTTTAGTGCACACACCTAATGCTTTAAAAATGGACTTATTGTTATCGGTGTTTATGTACAGATAACCGCACTAGTGTTGTTTTAGTTACTACGGACCGGTGTCATGTTATTAAATGATGCACCGGTGCGGTGTTATTAATTGATGCACCGGTGATGAAAGGCCGTAAATAAATAAATAATCGGTAAATTGAAAAATGGGTGGCAAAATATTTTCGAAAATCTAATTTCATAAAACAATTCTTTAGATACTAAACGCTTTTCATTATTTCACTATTTTTGCAAAAAAAAATTAGGCAGGGATTTGTACGAGACATACCTGGAGCAAGAGAGCACGAGAGCACTGTGGAGTAGGAAATACTTTCAAACATAACTATTCAGAGAATCAGAATTACAAACCTTTGGTGATTCAAACCCTATAGCATAGAATTTCAAACAATCTCATGATTAAATTTTATTGTTTTTTTTTTACATTTTCTACAATATTTTTTACGCAGTAAGTAAATAATTTCAATTTGTTGTTCATTTTCAGGAAAAAAATAATAAAAATAAAAAATAAAAATAAAAATCCATTTTTACCCTAAACCCTTCATTCTTTTTGTTTCTTCCCTTGCTTCTTCATGTTTCTGTGATTTTAGAATTAGGGATTTTCATTTTAGATTTATAGGGTTTGTATTGCTACATATATAGGCCTATGAAATCCAACCCACGGGACGACTTGCATAGTCGAATCCCAATCCATGTCGGCCCTTGCGTGAATTTTTAAAAAATATATATATATATATATATATATATATATATATATATATATATTTTTAATCTGTGCGTCATGCGTAATCTGTGCGCCATATGTAAAATAGGGCACTGGTGCGCTATTTCATTATAGCGCACCGCTCACGTATTGTTTGGAAAAAAAACAATTTTTTATTTTGTGTTAACCAGTGCACCATGTAAAATATAACGCACCGGGTCTCCTAGTTGACAAAGAGCACCGTATGGTGGTCCCTTGTTTGCGTGAGGTGTTTATAAGAATAGGTCGCACCAGCCCCTTCACAACACCATATGCTACAAAAACTAACACTAGACGATTTTTATTATTTTGTATATGTTAATCGGTGCGGTGGTTAACATGTAATGCTTCATTTCTCCTTGTTGACATAGAGCAGCGTACGGTGGTTTATATTGTTTGGGCGGTGCGTTTATAAGACCTCGACGCACCGACGTCAGTGCGTACACCATGAAAAGCGCACCAGTTTCTTGATATTTTTTTTACTTGAAAATTTGATAATTTATTTATAAAGTATATTAATGAATGATATGGTACAAGTTTCATATTGATAAAGAAATGGCTGACAAGAAATCAAGTAACAAAAATATTGATAACACATCAAGAAAAGAAAAGAAAATGCAAATTCTTTGTAAATTCTTTACAAAAAATATTATTTTTGAACTATATGTAAGTTTAACTAATATGTATTGTTTACTGTGTATCATGTAGAACCACAAAATGACGAAGCTCGATAAGATTATTTCTGATATAGGACCAAAAGAGCATAAAATCTTGATGGAAAAATTGTAAAAGGATGAATCTGGTGAATTAAAAAATACTATCGATCCAATATGAGTTTCTTTTTTTAATTTTCGTTAATAATATACTTAGAATTATTAGATAACATGTTTCAAACAATCTGTTAATTCACATTTGTTTAATGTTCTACAGGGACCAAAAACTCAGAAAATGAATGTTGTTCTCAGAAAAGAAAAAAATAGAACATGCAAATGAAAATTAATTGCTCCTTAGCTCGTCTGGAGTGGTGATGGAGGTTAACAAAAGGGGTAAAAACTTTTACAAAATTTTGAGGGATCTAGTGGAATGAATGTATATACGTCATTTCCACTTAAAATACAAAAATCTATCCAATGATTCCAAGAACCAAATTTTACCTAAACAACATGAAGAGTTTCTAGAGATTTGGTCAATGAGACATGTAAGACTTTTAATAGCAAAAACATACAACAACAAAAAATAAGAAATGAAAAAACAATATTCCTTTAAATGTTTTTCTAGCGTTATTTATAAATATCACTTTTTTTATGTTTACTTTTCATATATCAATATAAAAAATAAATAGTTTATTTTCATGTTACATTTTCAGGAAGATTATGAAAATCTCAAAAGATGAATGAGTTGATATTATAAATATGCCAGTAGGAATGTCCAAAAAGGTGTACAAGGAGATGGTCAAAGAAATGGACAAAATTGCATCGCGGGAGGAGCCATCTCAACAACAACGTGCTTCAAATGTAATATGTAATCATTGAATTTTGTGATCCTTAGGTACAATAAATAAACAATTTAGCATTAAATATTAATTTTCAAGCATTTTCTTGCAGAAAAGAAAATAAAATGTGTTAAGTCCCTATATTAATAGTATAGCCCCTTATTATGTTAGTGTAGCCCCCCTTATTGTTATTATTGTACCCCTGTAACCCCCATATTGTTATTATTGTGCCCTTACATTATTATTGTTAGGTCAGCTAGGATTACATTGTGGCCCACTAGGATTACATTGTGGCCCCATAGACTCCTATATATAGAAAGGAGGTTTTGTAAATTGTATAATCCAAGAATTGTTCATTTATGTAATGTATTGGAGGTTGCCCCCTCGAAGTGGCTTATTTATAAGGCGTTCATATCTCTTTTCTTCTATTTTTGGAGCTGGTTACACAACATTTGGTATCAGAGCTTGGGATTCTAGGGTTTCGCTGCTCCAAACAGGTCATTGTGGAATTTTCGCTATAACTTTTTTTCTATGAAGTTTCTGAAGCTGAAAGTTTTAGGGTACGAAGCCGAAATCCTGAGGAAGCTTGTCTAAAAATTTCAGAGCTTGGTTCGCAATATTTTCGGAGATATCATCTGTGGAAGTTAGGTATTTTTTCAAGCTCCTAAACAGGTCATCGTGGTATTTTCACTATAAAGTTTTTTCTACGAAGGTTCAGAATCTGAAATTCATATGGTGCGAAGCTGAAATCCTGAGGAAATTCGTCAAAAAATTTTAGAGCTTGGTTCGCAATATGTTTTGAGATATGATCTGTGGAAGGTAGTGCTCTTTCAGGCTCCTGAATTGCATCTCAAATAGGTGATCGTGGGAAAAGTTCAATAACTCTCTCTCTGGGCAGTGGATTTGAGTGCCGTAAAAAGTGGTCACAAGTACACGGACTGTAGTTTCTTGGCTATCAATTTCAGAGACAAAGGACGAAACAGTGACACGTGGCAAGTCCTACAAGTTCGCTATACTGAACTAGTCTATAATTAGGCCATTGTGGGAGATTGAACACAAATTTGTCTTGGAGAATCAAAATCAGGTCAGACCTGTGGCATTTGAAAGAAGCTTCAGAGGGCTACTACAGGGCTGAATTTGAGATATTGAAAATTTTCAATTACAGAGATAATTCAATTTCAATATCGAGCTCCTAAAAGCTAGTAAAAGGTGTGTATTTTTTTTTCCGAATTACATAAGTCTTGTTTGAAGAATCAAGTTGAATTGATTGCAAGGGAATATTGTAGAATTTTTATCAGTATTGGGTTATATAATGCCTCCAAAAAATAATTCCATACCCATTAATCCCTCAAAAAGATATACTATGACGCATGAAGAGGAAGAGTTGCAGTATGAGATATCAAAATTACGGTACCAAGTGCAACAAGTTTCAATCTTACGAAGAGCAATTGAAGATGAAATAGATGGTTTAAAAGCAGAAATGGAGGCTAAGTTGGATGGTTTTAAGGATCAAATAATAGAAAATATGGATGATAAATTAGTGGAAGATCACATCGAGCATCAACAACAAGTTCTCCAACTCTCAAAGGATAACCCAACTTTGGTGCATAATCTAATGAAACAACAGGAAGATCAACATGACATCGAAAGAAGTTATGAAGCAGTCATAGAAACAAGAAATCGACAAGTACGATCAATTTCAGAGTATCTCAGCAAGTGGAAGAACTTTCCTGTAGAAGATTCCACATGGGAGGATGAGAATTTTATACAGAAGCATCAAGAAATAATCAAGCGTTGAGGACAACACTTGTTTGAAGGAAAGGGGCATGTTAAGTCCCTATATTAATAGTATAGCCCCTTATTATGTTAGTGTAGCCCCCCTTATTGTTATTATTGTACCCCTGTAACCCCCATATTGTTATTATTGTGCCCTTACATTATTATTGTTAGGTAAGCTAGGATTACATTGTGGCCCACTAGGATTACATTATGGCCCCATAGACTCCTATATATAGAAAGGAGGTTTTGTAAATTGTATAATCCAAGAATTGTTCATTTATGTAATGTATTGGAGGTTGCCCCCTCGAAGTGGCTTATTTCTAAGGCGTTCATATCTCTTTTCTTCTATTTTTGGAGCTGGTTACACAACAAAATGGAACCCATTCAACACATAAAACAGGACAACAAGGAAGAAAAGGGTTGATATCTAAGTTTGTGAGTAATTGTTACTTCCTTGTAACAACTTAACTAGATTTCATTTTTGTATATTTTAAGTTGTTTTACAAAAATCATCATTGAATGTCTTCAAATAGGTACTAACATACAAAGAAGAACCATAAGACAAATTGATTGACATTAGGTTAAATATGGGTTGTGAGTATATGTTGGCATATCATAAAATAATTGTGGAATTTATAAGCATCTGTCGATCTTGTTTTACTTAGCCCCGTCTATAATTAATAGAACAAAAAAATCTTTTATATTAAATATATGATTTGTTATGGGGTATAAAACTTGCAGGAAACAAAGTATGGAACTGTCCCAACAGATGAAATCTTGAAAGATGGCATACTACATGGTTTTGAAACAAACTTGCAGGAAATAAAGTATGGAATTGTCCCAACAGATGAAATCTTGAAAGATGGCATACTACATGGTTTCGAAATAATGTGTATAGTTCATGAGTCAATTGTTGCTATGGTACGTCATTTCTTTTCGATTTACATTGATGTATATTATTTAATATTGCAATTTTCATTATTCTCACCAATGTATATACACTCATTACAGTTTATTATGTTTGTAGATGGAAAATGAAGAAGAAGAAAACAATCAACACCGTGAACAAAACATTCCTGAAAATAACCCCAAGTCATGGAAGTAGCTTGAGCAGTGACAACAGTTCAAGTGAAGAATGATGATCATTATGTTTTGATATCAAAGCAAGGCGTTGTATTTTTTGAAATATTTGTCTGTGAAATAGGACATTTTGTTTAATGTAATGGAGATAGTGTCCCAATTGAAAGACAAAGGGATACCAATAACTCTCCCATTTTGTATGACAAAGATTGTCTTATATGTGTGTGTGTGTGTGTGTGTGTGTGTTAATTTACTCTATTGTGTTCTCCATTGTCGCTGTGAAATGTAACACCACTAATTAAATTTATGGATGATTAAATATTATAATGAAGAGATGTGAAATCAGATGATATGATATAACAAATTAATCCACACATCACATTCAAATCCACTAATAAAAGTTTAATTGATATGAATACTATTATAAGATATGTGTCATCTTTTGATGAATAATGAATTTTAAAAAATCACAATAATTATGATATTATATAACAAATTAATCCAAACATCACATTCAAATGCATTATTAAAAATTTAATTAATATGAATATTGTTATAAGATGTGTCGAATTTTGATGAATAATGAATTTTTAAAAAATCACAATAATTTCTCTCTCACAAGTCGATGTTTCTAAAAAATACAAAATGAACACTGGTGTGTTTGTATGATACAGCGCACCCGTGCATTTCTACGACCTATGGGCACCGCACAAATAACAATACCAATTATAAATCTCGGTGCGTTTGTGCGATATTGCGCACCAATGTGTTTATGTGAGACTACGCATCAGTGCGTTTATACGACCTATGGGCACCACACAAATACCAATACGAATTAGAACAATCAGTGTGTTTGTCTGATATTGCGCACCGGTGCATTTCTATAAGACTACGTACCGGTGCATTGATACGACATATGGGCACCACACAAATCCCAATACCAATTAGGATGACCCCATGCGTTGTATCACCTATAGTGCGCCCTGTGTCATTTGTGACCTTTACGGCCCGGTGCATGTATCTTCGACCACCCTGGGCCGATCGTCTATATGACACACACTAGTGCATTAACACCCTAGTAGCACACAGATGAAAAAAACATCCGTAATAACCTCCGGTCGCCCGGGTTTTTTAGTTGTGTTGAAATTCCATTAAAATATCCGCCAAAACCTCCGTTACCAAAAATGGATGTTGTAAAAAATGTTTTTTTGACAATTTTGACCAATTTTATAGCACTAAAAATCTCCTTTATAACCTCCACTAGAGGTTCTTTTCCTTGTAGTGACACAAACCACAAGCTTCAAAATTGATCGCTCAACTCTCGACGCACTGGTTCAAAACAAGGGGAACCCATAATGACATAACACATCACATTCCAATCTCAATGCTCCAAATCCCATCCATTGTGATATCTATTAAGCTAGATCAGGTGCATTGAGTTAGTGCAAGCTCTAAATCACGTCACTTTCTTCTATGGGCTTCGTTGTCGCAACGATGGAAGCTACCATGCCCATATTCATTAATTAAAATCAACTTTATCAGTGAAGACTTCTAGAGATAACGACACACGTGAATCAAACTACGATTTAGAATAATCCAGAGGCAGACAACACAATGATACAAGGATTCCTCACACAACTTCTTAGACATACACACAGGTAACTATGTACTCATCCCTAAAATACATTCAAAACAACACATATCAATTTGATATAAAATCAACAGCCATGACCCTCTCAACGTACTCCAGATTTGACATGAAGGCATACCACCATGATACATTTCCAACACATTTCGATTCTTAACAAGTATAGATAAACAAATTCAGTAATAATAGACATACATAGGAAATACAAATACGTAGGCACATGAACATATTTTATCATTAATCAAATATCAAATTCAGACATACATTAAGTTGGCCATAATATACATTGTGGGCATGTGCATCTAATTCCTCTCCTCCTATCATGGGAGCTTCTCCTATCTATTGTTTCACTCTTTGTTGCACAATACTCTTTCTCTCAACACTCATTTATTTATAAATAAAGCTACATGGGTAACCAAGAGTCACTAGTAATGGTTTGTTTGCCCTTCTCACAAAATAGGGGAACTAAAATTACATTTACGTTAGGAAATATTTCCTCTCATATCCTAATGCAAATATCTATCAAAACTTTTGAAATCTCTCCCAGCATCATTGTGTGACCTCCCATCACATTGGCAAGCCTCGGTCCAGTCTTCCTCAAACTTTGTGCTCCATCTATGCACCTGCATCACTTCTGCTACCAAACCGACCAATTCCTCCTTTCTAATCTGGGATCAACCTCTCAGGCTCCTAGACCCAAAATACTTCGAGTTCAAAGTATTTCAACCCCCATGCCTAAAACTCCAATAATTATTCCCAAGTATCAAAGGTATATAGTCGAATATTGAGCCCTAAGGCTCATCCCTCAAATTCTTCCCAGTGACAAAGTCTCTCCATTGTAATTTCTCAATTTTCTCCTCCAAAAGTGAACCACCTTCTTCACCCATTATATTTTGTTATAAAGGGAAGGTTTCCTCCCTATAAATAAACCCCCTCATTGCCTCTTCATATATATATATATATATATATATATATATATATAATGGATTTTAATTGTTACTTGACCCGGTCACCAAAGTCTTGCCCCTAAATTTATAAACGAACATTTAATCTTGTCTAATTGTAATAACAATTTATTATTTTAATTACATTTTATTGATGAATATTAACCTAATATATTTATTATATTCTTAATAATTAGGTATTTAATACTTTTAATAATTCATTCATTTATCCTACACTTAAACATTCTATATAATCAATTAGTACATATAATAGTGATCAGAACTGGATCATGGACCTAAGTGATAGCTCAAAATTCAAAGTGTTTGGAAGTGTTCCAAACCTGAGCGACCGGATAGATCTCGTCTTCCTGATTCTGATGTCGTGAACTGTTCAAAAAATAGACACCGTATGAAGAAGTTATCGCAGTTGGAAAAGTCCAGTAAACTGCAAAATTTGGACTTTAACCAAGTTTGACTTGGATTTGGGAAAATCAAATAGAGAATATTCTAGGAAATATTCCCCAAAATATTCCGTATGGACCAATCAGAGTTTGACAAATGGTGGATTGTGATTTGTAATTGGGTTGAATTTTTGAATTTTGAACCAATAAGAGGCCCAGAAACGTGATATAAAATTTTGGGTCGGACTCCTCGGGAGTTGCCCGCCTGATCGCTCTGCGCACACACCCACCTTGTGCCAGTCGGGTTGCATTATTTCTTATTAAAAATTACAGAGCGGTTGTATTTAACGGTTAAGGACTATGCATATGGGGGTTTGGAGGGCCAACCCCCCCATGTGGCCGTGACTCTAGGAACCTCGGGCCAAAGAGTTAAGCCCTAACCGTTAGCCAACACTTACCCGCAATAATGGTTTGGTCACACGGTGGAAGGTTTGTTATTTGGTGTGATGTTTCCAGAACCGTTAACCCTGACAGCATTAAACTATAATTAAACCATTCACATGTTGTTTAAAGGTGTAGTT
The DNA here is from genome assembly GCA_034641835.2 of Pinus albicaulis. Lineage (NCBI taxonomy): Eukaryota > Viridiplantae > Streptophyta > Pinopsida > Pinales > Pinaceae > Pinus > Pinus albicaulis. The sequence goes on from CM076584.1 coordinate 1,138,142,047, forward strand.
TATGCGACGGTTTGTTAACCAAACCATAACCTCTGCCGACGGGTCTGCGCTCAAAACCTGTCACATGGACTTATGAAAAACTGTAAGATTTATTGCTAACGCTATTTCCGGTGGTAAGTTGGCAGTGCGCTATTTTTGGTACGAAATGGCTATTTTGGTGGGTTTAACAGCAGTTGCTCCAGAGTTAGTGGAGCTGATTTAGGGGTTATTGGGCAAAATGAGTTCAGGCTCTATCTTGAGCTAGATTTGACCAATTTTGGAGTGAAAATAGTCAATTTAGATTATATCCAACATTCCAGACTCATTGGTTAGGGTTACAGAGCCATCAGAGGAATTTTGAGTAGTTTTTTGCTTCGTTCAAGTTCAAGGGGCCACCAGGAGGCAGCAACAGTTTGAGGCCTAACCAAGGGACCTAAAGGCCTCATTCAAAAATACAATAGTCAATTTCGAATGTTTCAGATGTTTTGGAACTAATGGTTTTGTTTTCAGATCTTGTAGAGGAATTTTGAAGGCCGATATGCTTCAGTGAAGTTCCAGGGGCCATCAGTGCCAACTTTTGCCAGCAGCAGTTCGGGGTTAGCCAAGGCATCTAGAGACCTTATTCAGAAAACTAATATTCATTTCTTACTGTTATCAGCATTATGAATCCATTGATGGAGTTTTTGGAAGCTTTTGAGGACTTATGGAGGTCTATAATCCATCAAAGAAGTTTTCAGTGACCCAAGTCCAAAGGGGGCCGACAAATGTTGGAGGCGAAACCAGAGTAGCCGGAGGCCAATTTCAGTGAACCAATAGTATATCCTAACTATTTTTGGCATTATGAATCCAATTAAGGGATTTAAAGATCCATTTGAAGACTTCTGAAGGTTGAGAACCTACATGGAAGTTTTGGGAAGCCCAGGGAAAATCATGGAGGAAGGCCTAGTTTGGGGATGCAGTGCTCGTTTTAAGCAAATGATCAATCTAATTTTGGTGTATGATGTGCGCTGGAGATATTAGGTGATGTTTTAGGGACAGAAAAATAATTCTGAAGGATTTGGTTCCAAGGAGAAGCTCATGGTAGCTAAGAGCACCGACAAAAGGAATCAAGCCGAAGGGAGCATAGATATGTTTGCAGAGTGATGACAGCCATGACACGGATATAGATAGTATTCTAAGCCCTTTGGTTCAATTCAGCAACCATTGGAGTTAAGTGTGGAAATTTTAAAAGAAACCTTTCCATAATCCCAAAGAGCCAAGTCAAGATGACAAAAGCTCAAGGAGACGTAGCCCACGATATTCAGGTGAACTCGTAGATTAATTTTGTTGCTATGTGTGGATTTTTTATTGAGGAATTGTGTTTTTGTTACACATGTTTAATTTCAGCAAAAAAAATGAACTTAAGGCACTTAAACAATTAAAAATCATACACCTCTTTCAAGCATAAATTCTGAAAATTGTCAAGTATTAGCTAGATCTTTTATTTGTTTAAGTGAGTGGGAGGTTCTTGAAAAGCATAATAAGTTATCCAACCCATTTTTAGATCAAATAGTGAAATGCATGTGATGCATATGTAGGTATCATACGCATGGCTTCTATACATGTTAATGATCATATTATGCCTGTAATTTGAGATGAGTCATTACATTTTCACACCTTGAGAAAATCATAAGATGCAGTGTATCTCATTGAAATTTTTTATGGTGTGATACATCATAGGAGAATTTTGTTTCTTTCATGCGACAAATGCTTTGTAACTAAGAATTTTGAAATAAACTGAAACCAAATTTTGTCTGAAATATCATCAATTATCTTTTCATAACACACTTTTATACTTTTCCGAGTGAACATGAGTTCTCTCTCTCTCTCTCTCTCTCTCTCTCTCTCTCTCTCTCTCTCTCTATATATATATATATATATATATATATATATATATATATATATATATATATATATATTACATTATCACACCTTGAGAAAATCATAAGATGCGATGTATCTCATTGAAATTTTTTATGGTGTGATACATCATCGGAGAAATTTGTTTCTTTCATGCGACAAATGCTTTGTAACTAAGAATTTTGAAATAAAATAAAACTTGAATATTAATTAGATAATCACATTCTGTCTGAAATATCATCAATGACCTTTTCACAACACACCTTTATACTTTTCCGAGTGAACATGAGTTCTCTCTCTCTCTCTCTCTCTCCCTCTCTCTCTCTCTCTCTCTATATATATATATATATATATATATCGTTAAAAAAAGGCTTTCATTAGATTTTTGAAAAGGCACAATGAAAAATTAGTCTCAACAATCCTCCTTCTCTCATTCTGACCATACTTGCTGAGATTGGGGACTGGAGAATACCATAGTAGACATTATACAAACATTATTTCCAAAAGGAATTCAAGCCTTAGCATAACTGAAGTAAAATAAAAAGAAACCAGAACTAACAACAACATATAAAGGAGGGGGATGTGGGGGAATTATAGGGGGGACTTCAAAGTAACCAACCCGATCATGCATATGGAAGTCAATGTGTTCTACCCGCACTTCCAGGCTACGAAGGTGGTCATTGGTGTTGTGAAACCAGCTCCAAAAATAGAAGAAAAGATATATCAAAGCCTTATAAATAAGCCACTTCGAGGGGGAAACCTCCAATACATTGCATGAATGAACAATTCTTGGATGATACAAATGACAAAACCTCCTTTCTATATATAGCAGTCCATGGGGCCACAATGTAACGCTAGCTGACCTAACAATAATAATGTAAGGGCATAATAATAAAAATATGGGGGTTACAGGGGTACAACAATAACAATAAGGGGGAATACACTAACATAATAAGGGACTACACTATTAATATAGGGACTTAACATGCCTCTCTCCTTCAAACAAGTGTTGTCCTCAACGCTTAATTATTTCTTGATGCTTCTGTATAAAATTCTCATCCTCTCATGTGGAATCTTCTACAGGAAAATTCTTCCACTTGCTAGGATACTCTCAAATTGATTGTACTTGTCGAGTTCTTGTTTCTATGACTGCTTCAGAACTTATTTCGATGTGATTTCGATCTTCCTGTTGTTTCATTAGATTCTGCACCAAATTTAGGTTATCCTTTGAGAGTTGGAGAACTTGTTGTTGATGCTCGATGTGATATTCCACTAATTTATCAACCATATTAGCTATTATTTTATCCTTTAAACCATCCAAATTAGCCTCCATTTCTGCTTTTAAACCATCTATGTCATCTTCGGTTGCTCTTCGTAAGATCAAAATTTGTTGCACTTGGTACCGTAATTTTGATATCTCATACTGCAATTCTTCCTCTTCATGCGTCATAGTATAGCTTTTTGGGGGCTTAATGGGTATGGAATTATTTTTTGGAGGCATTATAGAACCCAATACTCATAAAAATTCTAAAATATGTCGTTGGAATCACTTCAAACTGCTTTTTCAAACAAACATTATGCAATTTTAAAAACCAAATTCACACCTTTTGCTTGATTTTGAGGAGCTTGATATTGAAACTGAATTATATTTGTGATTTCAGATCTTCAATATATGAAATTTGGCACTATGGTAGCCCTATAAATTATCTTTCAAATGCCACAGGTCTTACCTGATTTGGATTCGGGAAGACAAATTTATGTCCAATCTCCCACAATGACCTAATTATGGACTGGTTCAGTAGAGGGAACTTGTACGACTTGCCACGTGTCATTTTTTTTTCCTCCTTTGGCTCTGAAATATTTAGACAGGAAACTAAAATTTGTGTACTTATAGTCACTTTTTACAGAATTCCAATCCGATGCTCAGAGAGAGAGTTATGAATATTTTCCCACGATCACCTCTTTCAGATGAAATTCAGGATCCTGAAAAATACCTAACTTCCACAGATCATATCTCCGAAAATATTGTGAACCAAGTTCTAAAAATTTTCAACGATGTTCCTCGGGATTTTGGCTTCGTGCTCTAAAAATTTCAGCTTCTGAACCTTCGTAGAAAAAAATTTGTAGCGACAATTACACGATGACCTTTTTAAGTGAAATTCAAGAGCCTGCAAAAAGTCCTAACTTCCACAGATCATATCTCCGAAAATATTGCAAACCAAGCTCTGAAATTTTGCGATGATGTTCCTCAGGACTTCGGCTTCACACTCTAAAAATTTCAGCTTCTGAACCTTCATAGAAAAAAAAAAATTATAGCGAAAATGCCATGATGACCTGTTTGGAGCAGCGAAACCCTAGAATCCAAAGCTACGATACCAAATGTTGTGAAACCAACTCCAAAAATAGAAGAAAAGAGATATCAATGCCTTATAAATAAACCACTTTGAGGGGGAAACCTCCAATACATTACATGAATGAACAATTCTTGGATGATACAAATGACCAAAACCTCCTTCTATATATAGGAGTCCATGGGGCTACAATATAATCCTAGTGGGGCCATAATGTAATCCTAGTCGACCTAACAATAATAATGCAAAGGCACAATAATAAAAATATGGGGGTTACAGGTGTACAACAATAAAAATAAGGGGGGCTACACTAACATAATAAGGGACTACATTATTAATATAGGGACTTAACGTGCCCCTCTCCTTCAAACAAGTGTTATCCTCAACGCTTGACTATTTCTTGATGCTTCTGTATAAAATTCTCATCCTCCCATGTGGAATCTTCTACAGGAAAGTTCTTCCACTTGCTAAGATACTCTAAAATTGATCGCACTTGTCGAGTTCTTATTTCTGTGACTGCTTCAAAACTTCTTTCGATGTGATGTTGATCTTCCTGTTGTTTCATTAGATTATGCACCAAAGTTAGGTTATCCTTTGAGAGTTGGAGAACTTGTTGTTGATGCTCGATGTGATCTTCCACTAATTTATCATCCATATTAGCTATTATTTGATCCTTCAAACCATCCAACATAGCCTCCATTTCTTCTTTTAAACCATCTATGTCATCTTCGGTTGCTCTTCGTAAGATCGAATTTTTTTGCACTTGGTACCTCAATTTTGATATCTCATACTGCAATTCTTCCTCTTCATGCGTCATAGTATAGCTTTTTTAGGGCTTAATGGGTATGGAATTATTTTTTTGGAGGAATTATAGAACCCCAAATTGATAAAAATTCTAAAATATGCCCTTGGAATCACTTCAAACTACTTTTTCAAACAAACGTTATGCAATTTTAAAAACAAATACACACCTTTTTCTTACTTTTGAGGAGCTCGATACTGAAACTAAATTACATTTGTGATTTCAGATCTTCAATATTTGAAATTTGACACTCAGATAGCCCTCTGAATTCTCTTTCAAATGCCACAGGTCTGACCTGATTTGGATTCTTGAAGACAAAGTTGTGCCCAACCTCCTACGATGACCTAATTATGGACTGGTTCAGTAGATCGAACTTGTACGACTTTCCACATGTCATTGTTTCCTCCTTCAGCTCTGAAATTGATAGAAAAGAAACTACTGTCTGTTTAATTGCGGCCACTTTTTACATAATTCCAATCCGATGCTCAGAGAGAGATTTATGAATATTTTCCCACGATCACCTCTTTGAGATGAAATTTGGGAGCCTGAAAAAGACCTACCTTCCACAGATCATATCTCTAAAAATATTACAAACCAAGCTCTAAAATTTTGTGAAGATGTTCCCCAGGAATTCAAATTCGCACTCTAAAAATTTCAGCTTCTGAACTTACATAGACAAAAAATTATAGCAAAAATTCTGCAATGACCTGTTTAAGTGAAATTCAGGAGCCTGCAAAAATCCCTAACTTCCACAGATCATATCTCCGAAAATATTGCGAACCAAGTTCTGAAATTGTGTGAAGATGTTCCTTAGGATTTTGGCTTCGCACTCTAAAAATTTCAGATTCTAACCCTTCGTAGAAAAAATGTTATTGTGAAAATTCCATGATGACCTGTTGGGAACAGCGAAACCCTAGAATCCAAAGCTCTGATACCAAATGTTGTGAAACCAGCTCCAAAAATAGAAGAAAAGAAATATCAACGCCTTAAAAATAAGCCACTTCTAGGGGGCAACCTCCAATACATTACATGCATGAACAATTCTTGGATGATACAAATGAAAAAACCTGCTTTCTATATATAGGAGTCCATGGGGCCACAATGTAATCCTAGCCGACCTAACAATAATAATGTAAGGGCACAATAATAACAATATGGGGGTTACAAGGGTACAAAAATAACAATAAGGGGGGCTACACTAACATAATAAGGGACTACACAATTAATATAGGGACTTAACATGCCCCTCTCCTTCAAACAAGTGTTGTCCTCAACACTTGATTATTTCTTGATGCTTTTGTATATCATTCTCATCCTACCATGTGGAATCTTCTACAGGAAAGTTATTCCACTTGCTGAGATACTCTGAAATTGATTGTACTGGTCGAGTTCTTGTTTCTGTGACTGCTTCAGAACTTCTTTCGATGTGATGTTGATCTTCCTGTTGTTTCATTAGATTCTACACCAAAGTTAGGTTATCCTTTGAGAGTTGAAGAACTTGTTGTTGATGTTCGAAGTGATCTTACCCTAATTTATCATCCATATTAGCTATTATTTGATCCTTCAAACCATCCAACTTAGCCTCCATTTCTTCTTTTAAACCATCTATTTCATCTTCGGTTGCTCTTCGTAAGATCGAAATTTGTTGCACTTAGTACCGTAATTTTGATATATCATAATGCAATTATTCCTCTTCATGTGTCATAGTATAGCTTTGTGAGGGCTTAATGGGTATGAAATTATTTTTAGGAGGCATTTCAGAACCCAATATTGAAATATATGCTCAATAGGCCCTTAGAATCACTTTAAATTGCTTTTTCAAACAAACGTTATGCAATTTTAAAAATCAAAAACACACATTTTTCTTGCTTTTGAGGAGCTCGATATTGAAATTGACTTATCTCTATACTTGCAGATCCTCAATATCTGAAATTCAACCCTATAGTAGTCCTCTAAATCTTCTTTCAAATGCCACAGGTCTGACTTGATTTTGATTCTTCAAGACAAATTTATGTCCAATCTCCCACAATGACCTAATTATGGACTGGTTTAGTAGAGCGAACTTGTACGACTTGCCACGTGTCACTGTTTGCTCCCTTGGATCTGAAATTTATAGAAAGAACACTAAATTCTGTGTACTTCTAGTCACTTTTTATAGAATTCCAATCCGATTCTCAGAGAGAGAGAGTTATGAAGATTTTCCCACGATCACCTGTTTGAGATGAAATTCGGGAGCCTGAAAAAGACCTAACTTCCACAGATCATATCTCCAAAAATATTGTGAACCAAGCTCTGAAATTTTGTGACAATGTTCCTCAGGATTTTTGCTTCGCACTCTAAAAATTTCAGCTTTTGAACCTTCGTAGAAAAAAATGTATAGGAAAATTTCCGCGATGACCTTTTAAAGTGAAATTCAGGAGCCGACAAAAAGCCCTAACTTCCACAGATCATATCTCCGAAAATATTGCGAACCAAACTCCGAAATTTTGTGACAATGTTCCTTAGGCTTTCGGCTTCGCACTCTAAAAATTTCAGCTTCTGAACCTTCGTTGAAAAAACATTATAGCGAAAATTCCACGATGACATGTTTGGAGCAGCAAAACCCTAGAATCCAAAGCTCTGATACCAAATGTTGTGAAACCAGCTCCATAAATAGAAGAAAAGAGATATCAACACCTTATAAATAAGCCAATTTGAGGGGGAAAACTCCAATACATTACATGAATGAACAATTCTTGGATGATACAAATGACCAAAACCTCCTTCTATATATAGGAGTCCATGGGGCCACAATATAATCCCCTGGTGAAGACCTGATATAATCCTAGCCAACCTAACAATAATAATGTAAGGGCACAATAATAACAATATGGGGGTTACAGGAGTACAACAATAACAATAAGGGGGGCTACACTAACATAATAAGGGACTACACTATTAATATAGGGACTTATTTCTAAGGGACCACACTATCATATCTTCTTGTTGTTTCATTAGATTTTGCACCAAAGTTAGGTTATCCTTTGAGAGTTGGAGAACTTGTTGTTGATGCTCGATGTGATCTTCCACTAATTTATCATCCATATTAGCTATTATTTGATCCTTCAAACCATCCAACTTATCCTCCATTTCTTATTTTAAACCATCTATGTCATCTTCGGTTGCTCTTCGTAAGATCAAAATTTGTTGCACTTGGTAACGTAATTTTCATATCTCATATTGCAATTATTCCTCTTCATGCGTCATAGTATAGCTTTTTGAGGGATTAATGGGTATGGAATTATTTTTTTGAGGCATTATAGAACCCAATACGGATAAAAATTCTAAAATATGCCCTTGGAATCACTTCAAATTGCTTTTTCAAACAAACATTATGCAATTTTAAAAACCAAATACACACATTTTTCTTGCTCTTGAGGAGCTTGATATTGAAATTGAACTATCTATGTGATTTAAGATCTTCAATATCTGCAATTTGGCAATGAGGTACTTCTAAATTCTCTTTTGAATGCCACAGGTCTGACCTGATTTGGATTCTTCGAGGCAAAGTTATGTCCAATCTCCCACAATGACCTAATTATGGACTGGTTTAGTAGAGCGAACTTGTATGACTTGCCACGTGTCACTGTTTGCTCCTTTGGCTTTGAACTTTGTAGACAGGGAACTACAGTCTATGTACTTCTAGTCACTTTTTACAGAATTCCAATCTGATGCTCAGAGAGAGAGTTATGAAGATTTTCCCACGATCACCTCTTTGAGATGAAATTCGGGAGCCTAAAAAAGACTAAATTCCACATATCATATCTCTGAAAATATTTTTAAACAAGCTCTAAAATTTTGCGAAGATGTTCCTCGGGATTTCGGATTCGCGCTCTAAAAATTTCAGCTTCGGAACCTTTGTAGAAAAAATGTTATAGCGATAATTCCACGATGACCCTTTTAAGTGAAATTCAGGATCTTGCAAAAAGCCCTAACTGACACATATCATATCTCTGAAAATTTTGCGAACCAAGTTCTGAAATTTTGTGACGATGTTCCTCAGGATTTCGGCTTCGCGTTTTAAAAATTTAAGCTTCTGAACCTTCGTAGAAAAAAAAGTTATAGCGAAAATGCCACGATGACCTATTTAGAGTAGCGAAACCCTAGAACCCAAAGCTCAGATACCAAATGTTTTGAAACCAGCTCCAAAAATAGAAGAAAAGAGATATCAACCCCTTAGAAATAAGCCACTTCAAGGGGGAAACCTCTAATACATTACATGAATGAACAATTCTTGGATGATACAAATGACAAAACCTCCTTTCTATATATAGGTGTCCATGGGGCCACAATGTAACCCTAGCCGACCTAACAATAATAATGTAAGGGCACAATAATAACAATATGGGGGTTACATGGGTACAACAATAACAATAAGGGGGGATACACTAACATAATAAGGGACTACACTATTAATATAGGGACTTAACAATTGGTGCGACAGTGGCTGTCCAACTACTCCAAAATTTCATTATGGATGTATTGTATGTCATTGAAATATGCCATAATTTTGTTTCGGTCTTCATACGTGTGCTCCCTGAGGATTTCCAATTGATTTGTATGTTCTAGATTTGTTCAACAATAGATTCCATTATAGCATGTGCTACTATATGACCAAGAGAGCATGTTGGAGAGAGAGCTTCAATTATATGAATATGGGCAAGCTAGTTTTTATGTGCTAGCTCCCTCATTAGTATAATATAATTGTGTTTAGTATCGTCTCAAATTAACGAGTTATGTGAGGGTTTATGTGTCAAGTTTTATGTTTTTTATGAGAAATTCATGAGTTAATTAGTTGTTAAAAACACGTAAAAAAATTAAATTGCAAAGAAATAAAACACAGCAAACACATTACACAATAGTTGACAACGAGGTTCACCCCTCCTTAGCTACATCTCCATGGACCTGCTTCAACTAGTTAGGCCCTCTTGGGATTAATGGTCAATTATTTGATTACATGCACCTACAATGCTCCAATGGTTTTGCAACCTGCTCCATTGGATTCAGAAGACCCAAAAACCTCAAAATAGATTCTTCAAGCTCTGCATATGGTCTTCGAATGATCTAGGCATGACGCCCTCTCCTGGTGGCCTTGGCTTCTTTAATCTTCAAAGTGGAAAAATCACTTACAGGAGTGCTCCAATGCCTCTGAAACCTGCACCATCATTCTCATAGTATCCAAATCATCTAGGAATGACTCCTCTTGAGCCAAAATTGGTCGAAATATGCCAAAGTCACAGCTTCTTCAATATTTCCTACAAAAAATCCTCTAAATCTAGAGAAACTCCAATTAAGCCCGCTAATTTTGGAGGCCAGATTTGGGGGCTCCACCATTTTCTCCGTCGTATTAAATTGGATTTTAATTAATGTTAAGTGGAGTTTAAGTTGGTGGTTAGCGTGTTTAAACAAATCCCAGATTAACTTGGGATTAGTGCTAATTGCGGTGGTTAGGGGTTAATTAACCCCCATTAAAATTAATTCCGCGCCATTAAACTTTGGACTCCTGCCTTTGGTCAAGCGTCGAGGTTACATGGGCCCAAGGGCTGGCCCTTTAAACCCCCACTGAAACCTTTGTATCAATTCAAATATATATGCATTGCAATATATAGTAAGAAACAATTGATAATGTAGTTGGTATGTGTGTTGGTTTGCGTGGGGGAGGTCGTGGGTTCGACCCTGACCTCTGCCCTTTTGCCATTACATAAATTTTGCACCAAAAAATATTAATGCAATGTGATTATACATAACCAAATTCGGTGTTGGAGGGGGGGGGGGGGCATGTGGCAGCCTCTCGACTTGCCACATGTCCTCTTCCCATTGGCTTATCAAAAACCAATAAAAATTGTGCCATGTGCCCAAAAATTTGGGCCACTCACAAATTGACACTTGTCAGCATGCAATGACCAGTGGAAAAACCCAAAATTTGACCTTTGACCCTGTTTGACCATTTTTTTAAATTCACCTGTTTAGCATGGCGAACAACAGGCTCTAACTTTCTCATACAGACTCCGTTTTGAGTGAAACAAAGTGTGCCAGATTTCTGGAGATGAGATCTATCTGATCATTCTAGTTTGGTATAATTCTGAGCACTTTGAATTTTTAGTAAAATTTTACCCCCAATCTAGATTCTAATCACTCCTTCCCACTGACAAGCTTTTGGACCCACAAAAATTGGTTATCTGATGAGATTTGAATACTCTTCTCTTTACCAAGTTCTATCAACTTGATTCTACTTGAAAAAATATCCATGATAACCACTTGGGTTCACTTACATGCCTTGACTTGCAAATGGCTTGGCGCTTCAACCAATGTCCTCCTTTTGTTGTTGACCCAATCCAACTATGTGTTGGCTGCTTGTTTACTGATTAAACATCTTGTTGTACCAAAGCGATCCCTCTGTGCTTGGAAAACTAACTGATGGCCTTCCCACTGAGAATCATGTTCCTCCTTTGCACAAACATGCATTCGATGCAAACTTCTCCTTGGAAACCACTTTTCCAAGTTAAGCCCATCTGAATGAGCTACAACAATGAGTTCCAATATCAGTAATCATAAGAAAAGAAAGTACCATTATTTTACCTCCACGGTTCCAAATTCCACATCTGGAAGAATGCATTCGCCATCTCCTTCGCTTCTTGGTGTCAACACATCAAATGGTTTACAATGGTTGTTATTTTGGATGCAATGTTTTTGGCATCTTGTCATTCTTTCCATCATCCTCTAGTATTGACATGCTTCTCATGCCATGATTTGAGAATGAAGGTTAATCATGAGCCTCTCGCTTAAGAGTGGACCTTCCAAAATCCTGAGACATCTTGTCACAAACACAACCATCAATCTGAAAAACACATCATGCAAGAAACATAACTTGATGACATATCCTTTTTCTCCTTCAAATAAAAAAATATCACATCATGTGAACATCGCCATGTACTCTTACATCTTGGTGTACAAACCATCGACCAAACACAAGTCGAAAAAACATGTCTCTTCAAACAAATGACTCCCAAGTCAAACAAAAGCATGTGCAAATTGTCGTCTTTGCCACATCTAAGTGAGTCAACATAACTCTTCTTTCCAACGTCTTGCTTCATGAAATATGCAACATCTTTCAAGAGAAAATAATTTCATTCAATTGGAAAAGAAATGCATCAGTCATAAAAAGACATGCAAGGCCTTAATTGGATAAGAAATCTAACCATCTCTTACCAAACCATTTCAATGGCGCTTCTTTCAGTTGCACTTCATCATGTGAATCATCGTGACCCACATAAATTATGGAATCCTCTTTTCCATTCTTGTCAATATCTCTCTCCACCTTCTTCAAATTTCGTGGATGACTTGTTGGATACAAAGTCCAACACTTGTCTACAAGATGACCCTGCTTATAGAAATGAGTGCAAAATAATTGCATCTTCTTTTCAACATGGTTTTCCTTGTCCATTGGACCTTTGGATTTCTTTCTCCTTTGAAAGTTTCATGTGCATGGCTATCTTCTTCCAACACCTCGAAACATTATGGTTATTCAAACTACAAAAGGAACATGCAAACTTTCTCCAAATATTATGTGAAGGTTTACCATGTTTATCATAATCAAAAGCAACTTGATTAAAGGCAGATTTATACCTTGCACATTCACCTTTGTCGCCTTCTTAAGGAGGTGAATTTGATGAGGCAGTGGCTCTCTTCGAGATACCAACAATGGCTTTAATGAATTTAGAGATTTCAACATCCTCTTGTTTTCCATTCTCATTAGCTGCATGCTTATGAGCGTATTTTTGCAAAGTGGGTGTAAAAATTTTTCATTCCTCATGAACACAATCTTCACAAGCTTGAGGTAATGAACATGTAATGAAATTCCTTCTTTGAACACCTTCATGTGCCTTCATGGCTTTCGAGCATTCTCCATCATGGTGTCCATAACCAAGACCAAAATACCTAGGCCTTTCCTCAACAACAAATGGCTCAACTATCCCTTGTGAATGTTTTCCCAATCCTTTACCTTCATAGCCCATTTTCATCAATAATTTGGATCTTATTCCTCTAGTGTGTCTTTCAAAAGCACCTACACATTCATCTTGAGAATAAATAGAAGATGTTGAGCCTCAAAGATGTTCTTCTCTTTCACCACATTCTACTTCATTTTCTTTGTCCCTCATCAATTACATGCTTAAATGATTAATAAGATTAATTAAATTTGCTTTAAGAATTTATATAAGGGCTAACTTGTTATATTTTCATGATTTTGTTGGTGTAGTAATTTTTTACTAAGACTCGGCTACAAAATACAGGAATTCTGTAGCCAGTCGTCTGTTCTGCAGCCATCCTCATGTTTACGTAGGTTCCAGGTGTCACTGCAAAGAAAAAGGCATATGGGTGAAATCCACAACACTTCCCCATCATCTCTTGCTCCCCACGAAGTCTGAGTTAAAGTCTCCAAGCGGTTATGCACGTAGAGGAGAAGCAGTTTCCTATCAAAACACAGACTCTACAGATGTCCGCAGTAAAGCACAAGACTGTTAATAAGAGTTTTAATTTGATTAGAAGTGGGAAAGACGCTTATCCCTGTTTTTCTCAAGTGTATTTATGTAATTTCATTATAAGTATGACTCGGGAGACCGAGAAACTGTTGGTTAGATTTTGTTTTGTTGCCTAGATCTTTGAAGACCGTAAATACTCTATTTTGAAGAATTTCTCCTTTAATGAAAGAGACATCATTTTATTGCACAAGCTGAGTCAATATTGAGTAGATTTGCGTGCTACTCCGGTGGTAGAGGGCCCTTGCTACCTGAGGAGCTTTGTTCATATGATTTAGATAAGTAACTTAGTTTCGTTTCATTCCTAGTTCAATTGACTTTCTGAACTTTTCATTTTATATTCACTTGCATTGGATGCTACAGTTTAGTCTCGTTCTTATGTACTCTTCCAAAATATCACTAATGTCGAATGAGGTGTAACTGTAGTGTTGTAGGAGTTAGTTTTATGTTCTTATGCTCAATTACATCAGTTGTTACAGCTAGTCATGATCTTATAAACTCTTCCAAAATATCACTAATTTCGGATGAGACATAGCTGTGGTGTTTCAGAGCTTTGTTGTGTTTTGTTGAATTTTATGCTTTCATGCTCATTTACATAACATGTTGCAGCCAGTCCTGTTCTACAAACTATTCCAAAATACCACCAATTCTGAATGAGATAGAGCTGAAACATTTCAGTGATTACTTGCATCTTTAGTCTAGTCATAGCACTCCGGAGGTAGATGTCATTCTAGTTTAATTCTGTCACTATATTTCAAGTTTGATAATGGCACTCTAGTTCAGTTTTAATTCTCTCCATTTCAAGTCAGATTAGTGGCATTCTAGCTCAGTTCCAGTTCACTGTATTTCAAGTTAGGTTAATGACATTTTATTTTAGTTGTGGTCACTGTGTTTCGAGTCTGATCAATTGCATTCTAGTTTAGTTTCATTCATTGTTCTTTAAGTTGTGTTGACTGTCAAAATTAGACTTCACGGCCTTCATTATTTACAAACTAATCTTGTTCTGACTTTCTATTAATGCATCATCAAATGGATAGGAATTAGTGACATCAGTTTAAGGCCTTGATTGATTTGCAATCCCTTGCAATTTCACAATTAAAGCTTTCTTTCCAAAAACTATTTTAGAAAATCTCTAACTTTTGAATAAGGTTTAGTGGTGACAAGTTGAGCTGCAGAATGAATTGATCTTAGCATGACAAGTTAATTCAGAGTAGAAATCTTATTGTGTTACAAATAGTCTTTTTCCAATTGTGTTCCAATAAACTTCTAGCCATGGATGAGATTCTTTGTAATATTGTGAGATGATTGTTATTTAGTAGAACCTCATTTACACTAAACTTGTCCTTTTCTCAAGCTATTCCAATATATTTCTAATGAAGGAATTGGATGGGTACATGTTATGAGTTATTGAGTTCATGTTGTGATTTAGTTCCTTGCTATGAGTCATTATCAAACTTTGAATTTTCTGTTCTTTAGTGTCATACACAGTTTAGAATAGGTTTTACTTTGTTTTAGTGTAACCATTCACTTCTCTTTACCAACACTTAGTTCTTTTCCTTCTTGACATAAAACCATAAAACCAAAAACATCATAAAAACACTAAACACAACGTAGTGAGAAACATATACCTAGGCACATATAGTGCACCACACTTCAGCAGTTTACTGACCCTGGTTGATAATTTATGACCTCAATTTAGGAACACTAAGTTGAGCACAACAGGAGATAAACTTTATTTGCATACCTCTTTTTCATGCACATACTTGGCTAAAGTTTATTTGGCATAATGGAGTTGAGTCTCCATCTCATGCATCTTTTCAAGAAGTTCTTGCTTCTCCACCTTCATGGAAATCAACTGCTCCTGAAGTATAATGCTCTCCCTCTTATCTTCATACATCTCTTGCACCATAGCATTCATGATGTAAAGCTTATGCAACATCTATTTATCAAAGAGTTTTGCTAAAGAAGATTGAATAGAAACAATACTTGATGAAGTTGTCATCACACTTGTAATGCATAAAAAGCTTCTTTGTTGTGATTTGATAACCGAGGTCCCAATCTTGACCTTCTCTTCACACATATAAATTTGCACACAGTTAGATTTTCCTTGCACGATTGCAAACCAATAGTTAATTCTCTAGCTAACCTTGGCAAACCTCATGGCCAAAATGAGCTAAATTGTGCTCTAATACCAACTTGATCTAAATATGGGCAAACTAGTTTTGCTATGCTAGCTCCCTCATCAGTACAAAATAAATGTTTTTAGGATCGTCTCAAATTAGCCAGTTATGTGAGGGTTTATGTGTCAAGATTTGTGTTTTTTATGATAAATTCATGAGTTAATTAGTTGTTAAAAGCACATGTACAAAAAGTAAATTGCAAAGAAATAAAACACAACAAACACATTACACTATAGTTGATAATGAAGTTCACCCCTCCTGGGCTACATCTCCATGGACTTGCTTCAACTAGCTAGGCCCTCTTTGGATTAATGGTCAATTCTATGATTACTTGAACCTACAGTGCTCCAACTGCTTTGCAACTTGCTCCATTGGATTAAGAAGACCCAAAAACCTCAAAACATTCTCTTCAAGCTCTCAAAATGGTCTTTAGATGATCTAGGCATGACCCCCTCTCCTGGTGGCCCTAGGCTTCTTTAATCTTCAAAGTGAAAATTCAATTACAGAAGTGATCAAACACCTTAGCAACCTACACCATCATGCTCAAAGCATCCAAATCATCTAGGAGTGACTCTTCTTGAGCCAAAATTGGACGAAATATGCAAAAGTTATGGATTCCTCAATATTTCCTAGAAAAACTCCTCCAAATCTAGAGAAAATCCAGTTAAGCCCGCTAATTTTGGAGGAAACGCCGGATTTGGGGGCTCCGCCATTATCTCTGTCGTATTAAACTTGAGTTTAATTAACGTTAAGTGGAGTTTAAGTTAGTGGTTCGGGTGTTAAGCACGTTTAAAAAAATCTCGGATTAGCGCTAACTACGATGGTTAGGGGTTAATTAACCCACATTACAATTAATTCTACGTCATTAAACTTTGGATTCCCACCTTTGGTCGAGCGTTGAGGTTACATGGGCTCAAGGGCTAGCCCTTTAAACCCCCGTTGAAACCTTTGTATCAATTCAAATATCTACATTGCAATATATAGTAATAAACAATTGATATCGTAGTTGGTATGTGCATTGGTTTGCGTGGGCGAGGTTGCGGGTTCATCCCCGACCTTCGGCCTTCTATCATTACATTATTTTTGCACCAAAACATATTAATGCAATTCGATTATACATAACCAAATTCGGCCTTGCAGGGGTGGGCACGTGGTGGCCTCCCGGCTTGCCACATTTCCTCTTCCCATTGGCTTATCAAAAACCAATAAAATTGCGCCATGTGCCCAAAAATTTGGGCCATTCATAAATTGACACTTGTCAACATGCTGTTGAGCAGTGGAAAAACCTAATATTTGACCTTTGACCCAGTTTGACCCTTTTTTTGAAAATTCACTTGTTTGGCACGATGAAAAACAAGCTCTAACTTCCTCATACAGACTCCATTTTGAGTCAAAAGGAAGTGCGTCAGATTCCTGACAATGAGACCTATCTAGTCATTTTGGTTTCGTGCGATTTTGAGCACTTTGAATTTTTAGAAAAAAAATTCCCCCAATCCAGATTCCGATCATTTAGCGTCCTTCGTGTCCTGACTGACCGAATCGATAGAGGACGAGCTATGGTCGGCCTTGGGAAACCCTTCTTGGGCATGCTGACTCGTTCCCCCGTGGTGAGGGAGACCCTGTTGGTGGGGCATAAAGAAGATGATAGAGCCTAGCTGTCGGTAGTGACAAGCCTTTGAGAGTGAACTTGTATATAACATGTAATAAACAATACAATTAACCAGACTAAGATACCGCGATGGAGAATAAGAGTGCACCAGAGCGCCAACCACCCAAGCTCTAAGACAGGAAGGACAAAAGACTGCCCAGACCGGAAAACCGGGCTGTGTAGACCTTGCCTACCACCTGAATCACCCACCAACATAGACAACACAACCATAATTACCCAAAAGGGTAAATTATATGACATCGACCCAAGATTGACACACAGACCAACAACCAGCTAGTCCAGAGTCACCCTCACGCGAGTAGAAAACAAATAGTAGTGCCAACGAAGAGCCAACAACAACACAACCACGAACAAACAGAGAGGCAACCCTAAAAACATAAAGATATGCAGAAGAGTTTGAGAACACAAATTCCTTAACCCTCACAAAAGACTGGAAACCCTAAGAAATTGAATTTATGAGTGCACGCCTGTAACGGGTGAAAGAGGGAAGTCGACTCGGTTCCCTGCCTGTTCAGGTTCACGGATCCCAGGGGCAAACCAGAGGGCGTAATCCAACCCACGCCAAAGTGTCACTGACCTCCACTACGCCTCTCAACCAAGGCTGAAACCCCAGGGAGCTGCCATGGAACCAGACCCACACATATCTCTATTCCTCCCGACCAAAATTCATTGCCCAAGCTTCCAAACAGAACCGATACACAAGCCAACCCTCAAATTTAACAATAGATTATGCATGATCAAACATCGTGCAGGAGAAATGAATGCCAGGATCATACATGAGTGAGGAGTTAATGAGTGCGTGGAGGGAAGGCAAGCCCCAATGACCTCGCATGTGACAACTGGAACGTCGATTGATCGCCCCCATCGAGGGGATTTTTATATATAATAAATTAAAATCAAAATGTAAAACCAAAAAAGCCCCTTTAAATTTTAAAGATAAGCTTATATAAAATGAGGAAAGGTTGGGGAGAATATACATGGGTGAAGATGTTACATCATATTATCCTTTTAAGTTTTATGTGCGCTCACCACCTTTGTCATCTCAAGAAACAAGTGAAGTGAAATTGATGTAAATAATATATTGTAATTCTTTTTACTCCACTAATAATTTTATTTTATTTTATGTTAATATCATTTATTATATAAACAAATTTTCATTTTTTTAAATTAATCTTATTTTAAAAACTTTATATGCTATGTACACCATAATATAAACATTATTTTTTTAAATATTTAGCTTTTACATATTATAAAATTATTATACAAATCTCAACACTTAATCTTCTTACTGTTGTGGTCTATCACAAAGGAAACCATACTAGTGACAATGGAGGTGTCTTACCAATCTTTTGTCCATCAAAATGATCAAAATTGAAGCTCTTGTATGAGCTGGCCTATACTTGGACATCTTTTTGGCTACATAGTTGTTACATACAATTTTCCAAGTGGATCTGGGCATCCATACTTGTAACATATCCATGAAAAAAAAATAAAGTCTTGATAAAAAACACAAAATAGAAGACCTATGCAAGTCTCATTCAGCTAGAGACGTTGTCGGGGCTGAATCTTGTGATCTTGGGAATGTTGGAGATTGATTTCCACATTAAAGATGCCCCTCAGTATGGACTAAACATGCATCTAGGTTGACCAGACAAGAGCGTTGGCGGCATGAACCCATTGGATTTGATTGAAGTAGGCTTTAATCTCATTATGGTCATCATGTTTCTCTTTGAGGACTTAGCCTAACACAGTTTTCATTTGTTACCTTTCGCTGTCAGCCACACCACTTGAGAGCTCTCCTTTCCGGTGCATTCTCCCATAAGTTCGTATCAAGGGTTCAAGTTATCCTCCTTACAATGGAATGAGGGCTATGGGGTCCAGACTAGGAGGGCTTGGACCTTTTATCATAGTATTTCTTAAAGACCATGCTTTGTAGGGGAAAAATCCCACCTACATCCTCGAGCAAACATAGAGATCGCAGAAAAGGGCAAGGCGACGACAAGTTGGATTGGAAACACCGAGGGTGTAGACGTTTCCATGTCAATTCACTTCGAGGTCGAGACATATAACATGTGTGATAACATGGAGGGAAATGGCCATGACAACCCCCTCTTTAATGTCGTGAGAGGCCACACCATCCCCCTCTTTAATGTCACGAGAGGTGGTGCGTTTTTCTTATTAGTGTAAGAAAAATAAATAAAAAAAACATTTTTAAGTAAGCTAATCTCACAATTAACATTGACTTGTGTTTTTAATATGAATTTTAGACATTAAACAACATAATATATAAACCATTGACATTTTTATATTCAAATAACTTGCACCTAAACAAAAATTGTTTTTTTCCCAAAATTCATATTATTATACTATAGTCGATGTTCCAAAATAAAATATTACATTTGTTTTGTTATACATTCATATTACATTTTTTTTGTTTATTCCCAAAATTCATATTATTATACCACAGTCCATGTTCCAAAATAAAATATTGCATTTGCTTTGTTATACATTCATAATACATTTTACATTTGCACTTAGCACAATTATAAAGCTAGTCTTTTAAATCATTTGTTTTTATTCTTTATTTATTAGTTGTTGCCAAGGCAGGGTTCTAGCAATATATTTGTTCGTTAACCACTATTAGTTTTGTTTGTTAAACACTATTAGTTTAGCATTGACCAATGCAACTTAAGCATTAACCAATGTAACTTATAATGTTTAACTTTGAAAAATAAATATTTATTTTTCAATATTACTAAAAAAAACTATTTTTAAAACATTTCATTGGGCTAAACCACCCTCCAACATTTATTTATTTTTATTATTAAAACTTTTCAAAATATTATTTAGAATATATATATATATATATATATATATATATATATATATATTTTTAAGCAAGTGTTCAACTTAGTTAAATATAAATTATAAATATGAAAATAAATACAAATAAGGGGTTTTTTAATTACACTGATTTTAATGATATTTTTAATAAAATCTAAAAATTTATATTATTTAAATAAATAATAAAAATAATAATTAACATATAATCATACAATAGATAGGGCTTGTGTTAAATATTTTCAAATTTACATAAAGCTCTAATTATCTATCTTTTATTTGGTATAAGACATTACTTTGCACTTTCTATACAATAATTTATTTAATGTTAAAAATGACCAATACGTGATCTATTTCTCTAGTTTTGAATCTGCATTTTTTTTAGAAAAAATACATGATCTTAACCATTAAACCCATTCAACTATATATAATTCAAAATAGCCGAGAAAACTCATATTCTTATTAACCAATTCTATAAAACATTTAGCCCTTATGATAACACTGTCCATGAAAATAAAATATAAACTATTTCACGTTCTCGAGTCACCCTTTTATGCAATGAAATGAAACTTTAATGTCCACGAGACTAAAAATAGTCTATGAGACTATGAGTTCGTGTTTTTCGCCAATTGCATTTTAGTCTTTTTATTTTTCAAATTGATGATGAGCTGGCCCAACCTTCCAACAATCCCATAACTAAAAATACAATGCCAAAAAATCAATGCTAACTTATTCTTTATCTAATGTCTTTCCAAAATAAAATGTTTTTTCCGATTCCACTGTGCCAAAGACATGAAAAATGTACACAAAATGAAATGAAATTTTAACGTCTTCGAGACTAAAAATAGTCTATGGGACTATAGTTCCCTGCTTTTTGCCTTTTGCATTTCAGTCCTTTTCTTATTCAAATTGATGATGAGCTGACCCAACCTTCCAACAATCTCATTGCTAAAGAGACAATGCCAAGAAACTGATGCTAACATATTCCCATAACTTTCTATGATGTCTTTGAATGCATTACATTCCAAAATGAAATGTTTTTTCCGATTCCACTGCCCAGACGTGCAAAATGTACACACTCGTTCTTCCCAAGCTTCTTTAGGCCTTTTCCACCATCCTGTTTCACACCGAAGATGATGCTAGTTGGTTCTTAATTGAGCAATAAGAACCTTTGCCCTCCACGGAATGTTAGCTCCAATGTACTCTTTTTGTTGGAGATCATACGTAGGGTTGAATGCTTCAATGTAGTACTTCTTCTTTTTACCCAACTCTTTTCCCCATACCTGTTTACGAAACTTCTCCATAACAAAATTCTTTAGCTCCTTGCTATTTGTGAGACAAGCATTGAGGTAGATATTCCATTTTTGCATCCATGTGCAATTTTGTCTCATCCATGTTTTCTTTCTTTCTCTCATGCCTTCCTTGAAGATAACATTAGGCCATCTACCTATTCTCATTTGCTCAATTCTTTTTAGATATATTATGAGCCGCACCATAGCAATTACTTCGATGGGAGTTGTCCCTGTTTCACTCAACATTATCTCAAAAGGTACCAAACTTTTTATTTTGAACTTGCTCATGATCAAGCGTTTTTTGGTTTTCTCAATTTGCTTCCATTTTGAGACAGGGGTGCTACTAGCCCACAATTCACACCCATATAGCATCATTGGACAAACTAGGAGTCCAAAAAGCACTTTAATCGTTTTTCAATCCCATAACTCTGCCTCTCTACATATGTTTTGAAGAGCATATAATGCTTTCCACCCTCCTAAAATTCTCTTATTTCTGCAGTCCTCCCAATTAAGTTTGTTGTTGAAATTGATCCCAATGTATTTGTACTCATTTACTTCTTCGAGAGTGTTGCCTTCAAAGAAGAACGTATACTTACTCTGCTTCCTTTTATTAGAGAAAATCATTATCTTGGTCTTGCTGATATTGATTTGCATCCCCACTGCTCTACAAAAATTCTCAAGGGCATATAGGTGCATCTGCAATCTATGGGCCGATTTAGAAATCAATACAAGATCATCAACATATAAAAGAAGCTTTATCACAAATTCCCCCAACCGAACACCATCCCCACCTTGCACATTTAGCCACTCTTCCAGTTTATTAATATATAAACCAAAAAGAGTAGGGGATAGAGGGCACCTTGCTTGACTCCAACGTCACTTCTAAAGCTTTATGAAATACCCGCTGAGGTTCTAATTTTGACTTTCACCTCTTCATAAAGTCTATGGACAACAACTCTATAATGCAAAGGAATTTCAAGTTCTTCCATTCTACGCCGCAACTTATCTCTAGGGATTGTGTCAAATGCCTTTTTGAAGTCAACAAAACAACAAAATACTTTTTCTTTATCTCCCCAAACCTTTTCAATAATGTGTCTCAACGTGATGCCGTGATCCACTGTAGAATGCTTCGACCTAAATCCCGCTTGTCCTTTTGCCCTCTTTTCTTTTACTTCTACCCACTTACTGATTCTATTTTCTACCATGCTGCCGAAAAACTTTGCAAACAAATGATTGATCATAATGGTTCTATAATTGTACGGATTATTAATGTCTCCACTTTTAAAAAGGGGTATTTCTATGCTAATTGTCCAGTCTCTTGGGAATCCTTGTTGAATGATGTTGTTGAATATTTCCATGATGTGCGGTGCAAGAGTGTTCCTTCCCCATTTTAGATACTCTGCTTGAAGTTCAACCAAGTCTTTTGCCTTTGCTGTTTTCAGCTTTTTAATTCATCTCCACCGCCTGTAATGTGAAGAGATTTGTAGTTGTGTTGAGCCTTGGGGGAGGCTCAACCGCTGATTCTTTCTCATAGAGTTGTCTTGCATATTCAAACCATTGATTAGCTGTAATATTATTTTCGATTTGCTTCTTCCTTGGTTGAAGTTCCTGCCAAAAAAGTTTTGGGTTATTCTTGCCTAGATATATTAACTCTTCTCGCCTTGTTTGCATGAACTCATCGTTTTTCCTTTTTAGTATCTGCTTATATAACTTTACATTCATCTTCTTCTTGCCTGTCTTTTTCAAGGTTCTCCTAACCATTTTGCATTCCTCATCAAACCAAGCATTTACAAGAAAGCAATTTGATTCTGATTTCCTATTTTTTGCTCTTTTGCACTTCTCAAGTGCCCTTCACATTATATTTGTTAACTCATGACTGTTGAAGCTTTGGAAACTAGTTTTCCCTTTCTGAATTAATCTCTTCAACATTGTCTTGAAAATAGTACAATTTTCTTGTGTTAAAAGAATTTTGCCCCTTGGTAGTGATTGCCAAGAGCATTAGGTTTTTCTCTTATGCTGCCTTTTTTCTACCCATGATACCTTCATATAAATTGGGTTATGGTCTGATTTTAAGTCCCAATTATGCTCTCCAATATTAACTTCACCTATATTTTCTATCAAACTTTGTGAGCAAATCACATAATCAATGACACTTGCCCCATTGTATGTGTTGCAAGTGAAGTTTCCAGACCTTTTCCATCTGTCCAAACCATTGCAAATAATTAAGTTGAAAGCCTCACGTAGTGTAAGCAATTCCTCTCCAAAATGATTGCTAACTTTGTCATCTTCTAAACATCTCATCTATTGGGGATTCTCCTCTTAAGTGAGCCAAATAGGATTATGATCATCTTGGCAACAAAGAATACTAGCTTGCCGATTTGTTGTTATAGCATTAAAGTCACCCACTAAAAGAAATTCTCCCTACTGATAGTATGTAGCAATATCTTTCTTTAAAGCTGCATATGGATCCTTGCTCTCTAGCCCCTTATTTTTGTAAGTTTTTGAGACTTGAGGGGCAAAATATCATGCTGCAAATCTTACGTGATTCTCATTCTCTGATATTTTGAACCATAAATGTTGTTTATTTTCATCTTCTTTCATCAACTGAATGTGACGACCTTCCTTTTCTTTCACTAAAACTAGTATCCCCCATACCCTTTGCCATTTTCTACTACCTTGGTCCAAACTGCTAACTTCAAATAACCGTCAAACACAGGAGTTTTGCAACCATCGTTTTCATGAGTTTCCGTGAGACAAATTATGTCTCTACCTTCCGCAATAGGCCCTAACCCAGGTCCCCTCCTCCAAGGGTAGCGTCTACAATTCCAACAAACTAAACTTAGGTAGACCTGGGTATGATTTGATTGATACACAGTTTGACACATAACTTTGAGTCTTCACCCCTTTCCATCCATGTTGCTCTTGTTGTTTTCCTCCCTATTATCAAATTCTCTGTTTTTTTTTTTTTACTGTTAGCTTGCTGCCCTGTTTTGTCCTTTGTCCCAAACACTGCAATAACTGCTTTACCGTTGTACAACCATGCCCTTTTCCCTTCATTTCTTGCTGCCCTAATTTTCTTCACTTCTTCCCTTCTCTTCTCTTGTTGTTCACTGGTTAAATCTTCATCTAGGAAGAAGTGTGAGCCTTTCAAGAGTTTCTTTTTGCTCAAGAGATGGTGTTTGTCTTGCACGGTTGCCATGGTGACTTTTATGGGACGAGACCTCTCTTCACATGTCTTCCCCACCCTCCTTGCTTGGCAAATTTGCCCTTTCCAATGTAGTTTATATTTCAGAATGTCTTTTGTCAAATTGAGAGTACTTTCATTCCTCCCATAATCTTTTATTCCCTTGAAAATAAAGTTAGTTTATGTGTCTTTTCTTTCTTTGTATTCTCTTTCTTGTGTTTTATGAGCACTTGCATTTTATTTTTCCCCTGCCTTTATGTAACTGTTAGCGTCTTCAACTCTATCTTTGATTTCTTTTGGACCGTCATCCATATTGTTTTTTTTTTTGTCTTTTTGTTTGTTGAGTGTATCTACCCGAGTTGCTTTAGAAATTATCGAATGAAATTGATTAGGGTTGAAGCGCTTTCCGAACGAAGTGGAGAACCACGGGGCAGTGGTTTTGTCCACATCACTGTCTCTCCTCTCGTTCATTCCACGTCGTCGTCGCCATAATATCATTAAATTTTTATCCTGATCCCTCCCAAACTCGATTCTCAGGTCAGCACGAAACAAACTAGTGAGGAGGGCTTGTTTTTCAAGTGAACACATAATAGTGGCGGTGCTTCAAATGCAAGCCAGGCGAAAAAAGAAAATTAGGGGAGAGGCATCAGTCGCTGAACACCTCAGCGCTGACTGGACCCGGGCCACGTCAACCGATGCCAGCGCATGTACGACAGGTGTTGGTTGGCATGGCTTTCACGTGCCAGTCACGTGCATCCGGTCACGCCGTCGAACAACCGGTCCAGCCGGTCTACTCCCGCCCTTTTGTGGAGCCTTGTCGACAAACTGCTGGTTTTTGGTCCGGGTCTGGTTGCTGTCTATTGCATTCTCCGTTTGTTGCGTTGCTTGGCTCCAATGCCCGACGCCTCCGCCGCCACTGTTCGCGCGCTCCATCCTTAGCTATGGCGTCGCTGCTCTCCTGGGTGGAGCTCCCCTGGTCCTGCTTCGGCTGCAGCAACATTGCAATCGTGGGTGGTGGAAAATCGTTGCCTGTTCAACCTCGCTTAGCTGGTGGTTTAACCTCGGCGCTTTGGTTGTTTTTCTTCGGCACTATGTGGTTATGGGTCGGCTGTTTGCTATTTATGCTTGGCGAGGTTTTGTCATGCCTCGGCCCTGTAGTTGTTTTACCTTCGCCCTGTCGTAATTTTATTCGGCTCTGTAGTTGTTTAACTTTGCTCGGCGCAGTGGTGGTTTTAGTTCGGCTCTGTGGTGGTTTTTCTAGGCTCTGTGGTGGTTTTTATCGGCTCTGTGGTGGTGCATTTTTCAACTCGTGCTTTCAGGTGCGTAAGTTTTTTTTGTTTGAAGTGTTTTTGCATTTTTTTTTAATGTTGGTGCTTTCTGAATGATTGTGTTTTTGATTTTTTGCAGGTCAGTGGAGAAGGCAAGAACAATGCAATGCAGGACTCTGTGGAATGAAGGAGGAAGCCTGGAGGGATAGGAGTTTTAAGGTAAGACTCTGTCCTACCAGTCATATCTATGTGTTTGTAAACACATTTAACCTTAAGGAGATGTTCTCTTTTGAGTGGTTTTACAGTGTTTGATTGTGGTTTTACAGCGTTTTACTGTTGTTTCACTGTGTGGTTTTACTGGGGTTTTACTGTCTGTAGGGTTTAGGGTTCTAATTGGAGGTATCACGCCTGATTTTTCTTTTTTGCAGCAGTGGAATGTAGGGTTTTGGGTTTTGACTTTTGCCGTAGCTTTAAAGATTCTGTAGGATTTCAATTCTCATTTCCAAAGTCATCTTCTGTACTACAATGCCATCTAGAGTTCATTCCCTTGTTTAGCCTCTTGAGTGGGAGAGATTCTTTGTATTGTCTTTATGCAGTTGAGTGTCCAAACACAGTGGTAGTACATTTTTAATTCTCAATCTCCAGTGCTCTCTGCTATCTATATATTTTCTTTATACTTCGTGGCCATCTAGAATGTGTTTCCTTGTGTAAAACTCCCGAGTGAAAGATAATCTTATCTCTATGTGGTACAAGAATTTAAAGAAACTGGCAATACTGATTTGTTGGGTTGCTGGTTTTGCTCTGGTCCACATCTGCTAGTTGATAAGTCCACGAAAGTTTAACTTCCGAGGTTTGCTGGGTTCAAAGACTTCACTATTTTTTCTGGGACCTTCGTTGTGCATGGTTTGGATGAATTGCTTGCGTCAGAGATTGTGGTAATGATTAAATATATTGTTGTTGCAATATGTGTGGAATTTGATCTTTGACCCTTATTGCATGTATGTGGACATGCGATTTTGTTATCCTTTTTCCTTTCCTTCTTTTAATGTGAATCTACAACATATAGGAGACTGTTTAGAGTATTTCTGGTTGCTAACTAGAGTTTTGCCCTGTTTTAAGATCAAAAGATTCAATTACGTCTACAATTCCTGTTAGATATAGGATGAAGGTTATTACTCTAAGCCGCAATTTTATGGGAGACCCGCCAGCTCAAGATTTTGTATATATATAATTATACATGAATTGAATTGGATGCCGGCCCAATTGGGACTGAAATTTGTTCTTTTAGGTCATGTTGACTAAATGTTGCTGGGCTCAAAGACTTCACTATTTTGTCTGGGACCTTCGTTGTGCATGGTTTGGATGAATTGCTTGCATCAGAGATTGTGGTAATGATTAAATATATTGTTGTTGCATTATGTGTGGAATTTGATCTTTGACCCTTATTGCCTGTATGTGGACATGCGATTTTGTGTAAGCTATATTCTCTCTCAATCTTAATTTGTTTGGAGAGGAGCTACAAGAGAACAGTAAATTAAGATGTCTGTGGTATGTAAAGAAATCCAGATTAATGTTAGAGTATTTTGTCTGGGACCTTCGTTGTGCATGGTTTGGATGAATTGCTTGCGTCAGAGATTGTGGTAATGATTAAATATATTGTTGTTGCATTATGTGTGGAATTTGATCTTTGACCCTTATTGCCTGTATGTGGACATGCGTTTTTGTGTAAGCTATATTCTCTCTCAATCTTAATTTGTTTGGGGAGGAGCTACAAGAGAACAATAAATTAAGATGTCTGTGGTCTATAAAGAAATCCAGATTAATGTTAGAGTATTTTGTCTGGGACCTTCGTTGTGCATGGTTTGGATGAATTGCTTGCATCAGAGATTGTGGTAATGATTAAAAATATTGTTGTTGCAATATGTGTGGAATTTGATCTTTGACCCTTATTGCCTGTATGTGGACATGCGATTTTGTTATCCTTTTTCCTTTCCTTCTTTTAATGTGAATCTACAACATATAGGAGATTGTTTAGAGTATTTCTGGTTGCTAACTAGAGTTTTGCCCTGTTTTAAGATTAAAAGATTCAATTACGTCTACAATTCCTGTTAGATATAGGATGAAGGTCATTACTCTAAGCCGCAATTTTATGGGAGACCCGCCAGCTCAAGCTTTTGTATATATATAATTATACATGAATTGAATTGGATGTCGGCCCAATTGGGACTGAAATTTGTTCTTTTAGGTCATGTTGACTAAATGTTGATCTTATATAACCATCCTCTGGCTTGCTGAACAGTCACCACATCTGAGATAGTGTACCTTTCTTTAATGTTATTCTAGCCAGTATATACTGGAGATAATGTTATATTATTCAAACTTTGTGTAAGCTATATTCTCTCTCAATCTTAATTTGTTTGGAGAGGAGCTACAAGAGAACAGTAAATTAAGATGTCTGTGGTCTGTAAAGAAATCCAGATTAATGTTAGAGTATTTTGTCTGGGACCTTCGTTGTGCATGGTTTGGATGACTTGCTTGCGTCAGAGATTGTGGTAATGATTAAATATATTGTTGTTGCAATATGTGTGGAATTTGATCTTTGACCCTTATTGCCTGTATGTGGACATGCGATTTTGTTATCCTTTTTCCTTTCCTTCTTTTAATGTGAATCTACAACATATAGGATACTGGAGACTATTTAGAGTATTTCTGGTTGCTAACTAGAGTTTTTCCCTGTTTTAAGATTAAAAGATTCAATTACGTCTACAATTCCTGTTAGATATATGATGAAGGTTATTACTCTAAGCCGCAATTTTATGGGAGACCCGCCAGCTCAAGCTTTTGTATATATATAATTATACATGAATTGAATTGGATGCCGGCCCAATTGGGACTGAAATTTGTTCTTTTAGGTCATGTTGACTAAATGTTGATCTTATATAACCATCCTTTGTCTTGCTGAACAGTCACCACATCTGAGATAGTGTATCTTTCTTTAATGTTATTCTAGCCAGTATATACTGGAGATAATGTTATATTATTCAAACTTTGTGTAAGCTATATTCTCTCTCAATATTAATTTGTTCGGAGAGGAGCTACAAGAGAACAGTAAATTAAGATGTCTGTGGTCTGTAAAGAAATCCAGATTAATGTCTATAAATGTTTTGACTATACATGAGTGTTTAGAAGAGCCATATAATTTAATTTCTATTCTTGTAGATATTGCTACATTGGGTTGGTTTAAGCATATCTTATATAATTTTTTTTTTGCTAAGTGGAAGATTTAACTTTGAAATGATGTACAAAAAAGCTAACTGAAGAAAAAATGGTGATAATTTTTTCTGTTAGCTATTTGAATCTTAATGTACAATCGTGTCTGCAACACGAGTGTTTTAGAAGAGCCCCATAATTTAATTTCTATTCTTGTAGATATTGCTACATTGAGTTGGTTTAAGCATATCTTATATAAATTTTTTTTGCTAAGTGGAAGATTTAACTTTGATATGTAGGAATCATGAACTGTTTGATATATAACTTCATAAAACTATTTGATATATAACTTCAACAGATTAACAAACTTGTAGGATTTAGAAACTGTTTGATATGTAGGAATTATAAACTGTTTGATATATAACTTCATACAAAATCTGATATAGGCTATAAGGCTATAACTTCAATAGATTAACAAACTTATAGGATTTAGAAACTGTTTGATATGTAGGAATTATAAACTGTTTGATATATAACTTCATACAAAATCTGATATAGGCTATAAGGCTATAACTTCAACAGATTAACAAACTTGGGGGATTTAGACACTGTTTCATACATACTAATTTGAAAATGTTTGTAGCTTCCCAAACATCCATGGATGCTATCATTAGCAAACATATTTGATCCTTACCAAAATCACAGTGTCTTGTAGTTACAAAAATTAAGTCATGGCACCTCTATGCTTGATGGCTTCCATTTCCTGCATTGCCCAAGTATGGTGGACTGCCCAACATTGGATGATTAGGATGTGCCTGAATGTTGGCATATGGTTGACTCCAATTTGCTCCATGTAGCCATGGTGGGATTGAGTAGCCCAAGTGTCCACTTGTGTTACTAACCCCAGCACTGACTGCAGGTGTCATATAAACACAATTAGGATTCAAACCTGCACTGGTAGGGGTATAAGAGGTGGGCCTAACCCCTGCCTGATAGCTAGGGACTTGGATGTTAATCAAGTCTTGGAATGATGGTGTCTGCTCTGCAATGTGGTCCAGCGTGTTAGACATCAACCTATTTGCCTCAAACTGTCTTGAACCATGTTCTTCTCTGCTTGTCACCCCTTGTCCTTTTTCCAACTCTTGCTGAACCTTTCTTGCCTCTCTTTGTTGCCTTGCCAATTGCTTTTGATGTTCCTTACCTTCCCTTGCTTTTTGTCTTTCCAACCTTTCCTTTGCTCGAGCTTCTGCTGTTGCAATCCTTGCAACCCTCTTTTCATTGGCTAACTCCTTCTTTCTCTTTTTAGCTTCTTGAATTTCATTCTTTTTACGTTCAGACTCGAACATTAAATTCATATAGTCTTCAGATGTGAGCAATTGTGAACTCCTCCCTAAACGAAGATAATCTGAGGCTGAGTTCCTTGATGAGGCCTTCACTCTCTCTACTGGTAGCTTTAGGAATGCACCAAGTAATCTCTACTTTTCCGGACCTGCCTACTGGATTTCATCTTCTGGGACAACTGAATGGCCCCCATTGTTGTCTTCTTCAGGTACTTCATGCTGAATAGGCTCCTCTTCTAGTGATCCATTGTCCACAAAATAATGAACAAGTTCGGTGTTCAACCTTGATGGTTGTGAAGGCATGTCCATGCTTTCATCCTCATTGGTGGATGTTACATTATTTCCAGTGATATTCATCACGGCCTCTGCCAGCCATGATGGTGCACTTACTTGGGTTGGCATGGTCAATTGCTCATTGTCAGCTGCATCAGTGGGTGTCACAGCCTCATTGATATTGTTAGCTGGTTCATCACTGAACTGTGTCTCACTGACATGCTCAGCATCATCACCACCACAGAACAACCCTTCAGAAAGGGACATTATACCTTCAGCAGTAGCTACATCTTCTTGGGCACCAACATGCTCTTCTAAATTCTCTGCTTCTTGACCTTCCACTTCAAATGCTTGGCTACATGTGGTATCATGCATAAGAGCATCATAATTGAGTGGCCATATACCAGTCCTCCTAAATCTAGCCTTGATATTAGAAGGTGTGAGAGCCCTTTTAAATGCTTTGCTAGCAAGCTCAGCTAGCTCAAACCTCTTTACTTCCACCCCTGGGTTCTTTGCCATCCATAAAGCTCGCTCGACCCTGAAATAGTTCTTGAAAGGCCCAAACACGCTCACATCAAGGGGCTGCAATCTGTGAGTAGTACGAGTCGGCAATGTTAACAGGTCAATGCCCAAATTATTGGCCTCCTTGATTGTCTACACAGCCATGTGGCTTCCATGGCCATCTAAAATCATCAAGTGCCTGTTTTCAGGCGAGACACCACCCAGTACAGAAGCAGCAAAGTGGCAAAGCCAATTTAGGAACAGTTCCTTTGTCATCCATGCATGTGGATGTGCAGCCATGCATGCCCCCGGTTCACAATTCTGTATGTAATTTTTTAGTTGAGTTTTACCTTTAAATAGATAAAATCCCGGTATAGATGAGCCAATTGCATTGACACAAGCAAGAATTGTGATCCACTCCCTGCTCTTAGGCAATATCTTAGGCACATTTCTACTCCCTCTCTTTGCAATTACCCGCATACCGCAATTTCTTCCTGCCTGTAAGCCTGTCTCATCGCAGTTCCATATGTGGTCTGGGGCATATGAGTGCTGGTCATATGCAGCAGAAAGAGTGTTATAGAACTTGGAAACAATTGCAGGGTGTAGATTTAAAGCCCAGCCTCTGTCAAGGCCCTCTGCTGTACGTAACACAAGGTCTAGATGCCTCTTTTTAAACCCACTCCACCATGACTTACCAGGAAAACCATCTTTAAAGGGGTTTGGCCTCCCTTGACATATTTGAGCTACAGTGGATTTAAGTTGGATAAGCTCTAACCCATGTCCCAATTGGGCCATCTCCTTACACCACTCCACCACCTCATCTTCCTCCTCTTCAGTCATGACTGTAACAGGCCCTCTGCGCTTTGTATTAGTCAACCCATTTATCCAATAATGTATGTTTGAGGCAACAATACCATGTTTTTTTGCTGATGCACAGATTGAATATCCCTTAAACTCGATGTCATCAATTGCAGCAAGCATGTCTTCCTTCGTCCAGCCTCTGATTGCACTGATTTTCTTTGTTGAAATTGCACCTTGTATTGTGGTCGAAGGTGGTTCTGTGGCTGATGGTGGGCTGGGATGATCTGCAACCACAAGGTCCTTTTCAACTACATTACTAGGAGCAATGGGAGCATTGACATCATCATCTGATGAACTGCTCCGCAGTTGGGCCCCCCTTCTCCCTCGCCTCCTGTTCCTTATCCGATTTGCAACAGAAACTCTTGGCATGGCTACAACTTGCAATTTCCAACATCGTTAAGAAATTTGATAAGTATTACAGCACAACTGTATAGAGTAAACTATAATTATGTATGAATTCCAAAATTTATGCTAATAACATGAAATCTTTCAGTTGTTTGTTGTGAATTAATTCGCATTGAAGTATTACTTGTCAATTATGTATTACTTGTAATATCAACATCAGAAAGATATGTGATACCTACATGGCTGTTAGCTACATGGACTTGTCTAAAATCAATAAGTGCCTATTTTAAAATGGACTTATATTTGGACATGGACTGTGTGTTAGAACTATTTTTATTGAAAGATTTTATTCAATATAAAGTCAATATCCAAATCTGCTTAATATCTTGAATAACATTATTGAAGAACAACGAAATACCTGTATGTTGTCTCCAGCAATTGATGAAGAGAGTGAATAGCAACTGATGAAGAGAGTGAATGTAACACTGTGCACACACTCTGTCTGGAATGTAACACTGTGCACACAATCTGTCTGGAATGTAACATTGAGCACACTCTGTCCTCTGTTTGTATGTCTAGAACACTGTCTGAAAATGATTGTATGTCTGCAAAATGGAAACTCACTGTCTGAAAACTCACTTTCTGAAAACTGTATGTCTGCAAAATGAATGGAACACTGTCTGAAAACTCTGAATGTATGTCAGCGGTAGTTTAAGAGCAAAACGAATGCCTCAAATGCAGTAACAGTTGAGGTTTTATAGTTTTATGATTTAGAATTTCATTGGTAGGGAAGATTGGCATGGATTGCCATCTCCCAAATTTAATTGTGTGGTGTGGATTGATTTGTACATGATCTAATGGCTGAAAAGCTATCATGGTTGATCCTTGTGCTTTCCTGAATTTAATTTCTGAATTGAAATGCTTTTCAGAATTTAATTCCTATAATTCCAGGACTGTTGTGTTTAATTCTTGAAATGAAAGGTTGGGTGAACTATTTCCTGAATTGAATGGTGTCATTTAATGTCTTCAATAGGTTGAATGGTTAAACAAACATGTAGATATTGCTGACAGACATTTCACCTATTTTTGTGCAGGTGGTACTCAATCTTTGTGCAGGGGTTACCCAGTTTTTGTCCAGCTGTTATTCAGCAATGAGATGTAGTCCCCCAATGCAAAATCAGTGGGGGATTGTTTGATGGGATAACAGTACTTTTGGATGGGTAGCTTTGTAATGTTTTGTAGTGCATTTTGCCTTAAATGGTAATTCAGAACTGGAGGTACTTGAGACAGTGGGTCTTGTCAACTTGTGATGTTAGATTTGGTGTATGGCAGTTGTTAGTAAAAAACTGGGCCCATTTTGGACATATTTATGTAACTTATATAACTTATTTCCAAATATTTATGTGCATATTATCAAATATTTATGTGCATATTTTAGTGAGTTTGTAATTTATGTTTGGTGGATGTGTGGGACCGGTCCTTGCACAACAATAGAAGCCTCTCCCCTACTTACTCACAGGGTTAGAATATGAAATAATTTACTCATTTTCAATGAAACAATTTGCTCACACTAACCATGGTATGAGAGCAGCCACTAGTTAAAGAAGAAAATTCGAGGTTTCGAACACCTTATCTTTACCCTGTAAAAACAAACCAAAGCACACTCTGTTACGTCATACATCTTGCAGTGCATTGAATGTTTTCAGCTGGATTGTGGGCTTTCCACTGGGAAATATTAGAACATTGGAGCGTTGAAGTTTGTTTTACCGCCTGAATATAGGTTGCGAAGTGAAATATTTCTCAGCACTCATATAATGGAGGGTTTAACTTTGCAAATAGTTGGACCAAGGGTTCGGAGTTTTAGAATTTTGAGCAAGTTGTGAGTCACTCTAGTGCGTTTTCATATGTGAGAAAACATGGTTGTTTCTGATCTCTGTCAAAGGAATATAGCTCTTTTGTCCCAAAGTTATACAAATTATACCTGCAGCTGGAATAGTATGTTGGAAACTGCTTATAGCCAATTCTATGGTAAATTTGCTATCTACACATGCATCTATTCTCATTTCATTGTTTCTACAGATCAAAGCATCTGCATCGGCAACTTCTTGGCATTTTCCAGCTAAACAAAAGATGTACATGTTTGATAAACGATAAATGGTTGAAGACATTCTAAGAGTCGTGGGCAATTGTAGCACTGATATTTGTTATGGACCGTGGGGTCCATCCATAAAAAATTGTAAACACACATGACAGGTTTCGAACTTTGATCTGGCAAGAATAGGCAGAAGGTACTAAACTGCATCTACTGAGTATTTTTGTGCCTCACTTTTCTACAATGGCAACTTTTCCAGAGTTGGCTACTACTCACATTTTAGTACGAAGTAAGACTAAGAAGGATCAGTTAGTCTCTTGGGGTGTTTCTCCATTAGTTTTGCATGTGTCTCCAACAGTTTACAGACTAAAACATGACCTGATTAAATCAGGTGGTTGTTTCAGAGAAGACAGGCAAAGTTTGTCATTATCTCCTTTGGCAAAAAGTAGGACTATTAAAGTTCGGGCCTTGCAGGAGTCAAGGACCTTTCAATCTTCTTTGTTGTTTTCATGTGATAGACAATGCCGCTGTTTTTCCTCGAGGATTTCAACTCAGCAGGAAGTCTGTGCAAAACGATACAGATTTAGAATCCAGTGTAAATATGAGCAGCAAAGCCATACAGAGAGTGACGGTAAGTCGTCCGTAACTGAGGAGAAGGACCAAAAAATTAATAATCATCCAAAGAAATTTCTCTCTTTCAGATTGCAAGAGCGAGTGGCAAGGTTATTGCGTTATTTAAGGAAGTGCTCACCCCTTGCCATTGTAGAAGCTGTCATAGCTTTTTTGCGGCAATATGCAATTCAGGTGAAACTTTCAACTGTAGTCGGAAGTGTACTGGGAATATGTTATTTGGCCGTTAAGCTCACTGCAGTTCCCTCTCCAGTCATGGTACCTTACTCAGATTTTGTGAGAAGTCTGCAAGCCGGAACTGTAACAAGTGCCCTGTTTGAAGAAGGTTCTCATAAGATATTTTATAACATGCATCCTCAAACTGCAGATAAATGGCTCTCTAAAGAAAACATGGCAGATGATGCTCAATATAACTTGACTGCAGTGAATGAGACAAGGAGTTATGAAACTGACAGTGGACCGGAAACTCATTTAAAGGAAGATCACATAAGTGGCATCGGTATAAGTAAGAAGACATATCTAGCAGATCCAAATAAAAAAAAAATGGGTCCAAGTAACGCTCCTAAATGGCAATACTCTACGAGAAAAGTAAAACACGATGAAAGCTACCTATTAAGTCTTATGAGAGAACACGAAATCACATACAGCTCTGCTCCCCAATCATTAGGCGCATCTTTAATGATTACTGTAATCACCACACTTGTCACCCTTTGGATACCTCTACTCCCATTGTTTTGGTTAACACGTCGCCTAATTTCCACTTACGGCAAATCTGCACCAAAATGGCAGTCAAGAAAGCAAGAGGCAAGGTTTGAGGACGTTGCAGGTGTTGATGCTGCCAAGGCGGAGCTTATGGAGGTAAGTTAGGTCGCTTTTGTTGCCATACTTATTAATCAGTAACTATTATATTGCACTTTATTGGTCGTTCTCTATATCTATCCCCAATAGATTCTTACTCCTCTAATTCAATATTTGAACCTTCCATAACCATTTATAGATCCAGACCAGTTAGTTGTTCCTTAACAGCATCACCTCGGGTAGCTGTTTCTCTTTATTGAAATGCTCAAAGGCAGAGGAATAATATCATTCCAGGAGTGGATCTTATATATGAATGGGCCTAGTGAACACAATGAAGTTGATTTGTAAGCTATGAGTTTACCAACAAAAAGATTCAAATGGGTTATTGTAGGATTATATTTTATTAGAAGTAGATGTGAATGTTTCCTCTCATCCGGCCCAAGTAACTACAAATGTTTTCATAGGTTCAAAAATAAAAGAATACTTGATGCACGTCAGCCATGGTTTATTTTCCATTTATCTCATTCTTTGTAGATGCTATAAATATTTATTCTTCCAACAATAGTATTTCATGAACTTAAAATTCACAGCTCTTTATTTTCCATTTATTATTCCTGATGCATGTCACAAGGATTCTTTCTTCTAGCATCATTCCTTCTGGAACTTGCAAATGCATAGTTTATGAGAATTCAGCTGTGAGATTTTAGAAGTGAGTCTTGACTTAGAGGTAGCAGATGACATTCATTATGAGATGCCTATTGGGCAATTAAGAGCTTGTAGAATCTGGATCTTTTCCTCTAGATGCATTATCTGAGTGCCTAGGTAGGTTTGGGGGACATCCAAGTATTCTGAGGAGTTCCTTGGTTATGGAGCAATTGTAGGTGATGGCATACCTAAATGGAATAAAGCGTGGTTCGATACCAAATTATTCAAAGTACAACTAATAGATAACATGTACACATGACTTATGAAAAGTACTCATGCTACATTACAAAAATGTAAGAGTAGAGATGCTCTATGTGCCAAGCCTTAGAAAGGGTTCTGCAGGAAAAAGTCCTGTGTATCCAAACTCTAAAAGCTCAAGAGAGTTTACATGAGAACAATAGTTATAGATAGAGAAATTATATCCAATAATTAAGATGATTGGTGATTTGGTACGTAACTGCTCAAAGTTGAAAATTGAAATGATTCATCCGCAAAAGTTGGTGTAGTGACAATGCATTTTCCATATTGAGATAATTTGAGCTGGGTTGATTATTGGATGTAGTTGTCAAGTAGTATGTTGACTAGGACTAACATTGATGTTAAAGTTGGCTGGATCAATTGGTGTTGACATCTTCAAGATGAAGATGATGTTGGATCTGGATGACTTAAGAAAGCTTGTCAATGTCAACCTGTAATATCTCCAATTTTGATTTTCATTTGTTGAGATTAACGAAGTTTATTGGGGAGGTGCTAGGCATAGCACAATTTTGTAGTTCGAGTTTTGGAGATGATTTCGGCTTGAGGAGCTTGGGTGAAAAGACAAGATTGCAGCTCATTGGTAGGTGGGGGCCACAAGAAAGAGAAAAAGGGAATGCACACTTGTGGAGCAAGAGAGAGAAAAAGAAAGTGGGTGAACTTGTGGAAAGTGGGGATCACCAAGGGAGAGAGAGGCCAACAATTATAAATAGAGCAAGGAGGCTCTCATTTGGGACATCTTTGATCATTTGACAATTTAACATTAGTTCTATTGAGCTACTTAGCCAAGACAACTGTGCTGTTCAGCACAAGGAATTTATGAGTGGGAATTCCACCCTCATTTCGGAGAACTTCGAGTGTCTCCCTAGTGAGGCAATTTGGGGAGCTCAATTCAGAGTTTCCATTGGGTGTATTTGCAGGTTATTTCAGCTGGTACGTTTTTCTTCCAGAGCACAAAAGTGGTTCAAATTGCTTGTGGGGAGATCAGTTACGAAGGAGTAAAACACTGGAGGATTTACAGGGGTTTTCCCCTAATTTAGCTGGACATTTTTTGGTGATTAGTAAGGCTGAGTTTGAGAGAGTTCTTGGGGTCAAAATTCTACATTTCTGGAAGTGTGCAGGGGTCTCCAGGTAGGCTTGTGTAGGGGTTGGAGGAATAGAGGTTGAGGAGAGATAGGGGTCGGAGATTGGAGGTATTCCTCAGGGGAGAATTTAGCCAGAGTTAAGAGAGTTTTCATGTGGTGGATTTGGGCTTTAATTCAGTAGTATCAGTTCTGTGAGACGTTTTCTGGCCAAATTGGGCAATTTGCATTTGTTGGGGGTCACTCGGGGTTGGTGGATTCAACCCAAACCCTTTTTGGGTTTTTGTGGGTTTATTGAGAGGAGTCTCTGACTAATTTTACAGAATTTTCTGAGCGATATTCAGGCCTGAAATCCTCATTCTTATAGCAGGGCGAATTGTTGGTTAGCTGGGGAATTTGCACCATTTTGTGGGTTCGACTTTGGCTTGGATATAGGCCAAACCTTTTCTAGGTATTTTTGGGTTTGAGGAGAGGGGCTTGCGGCTACAATTTCAGAGCATTCTGAGTATTATTTTGAGCAGGACGACCAGTTCCATTCAACAAACAATAATAGAGTTTCTGGGCAAGTTCGAGCTACATATTTGGGCCAATTCCAACACCTGATCCTACACATTCTCACCTAGGGTTTGCGTTGCTTGCTGTAGCAAGCCCAAATTCTATGGATTTCATCTTATTGTACTTGATTTTCCATGCATAATTATTAAAATGGCTCAAGACTATTGCCTAGATCTTGGGGTTTTTTGATTTGTGCTCTTGTTCATATTTTTATTGTTGTAGTTTAGTTCATGTATCTGTTATTTGTTGTATTTTCCTAGTTTGGAATATTACAGTGGTATCACAGCCATGATCTTGGCCAGCTGTGGGGTAGGCAACTAGATCATGGAAGATTTGGGCATGTATGCACAGTGACGGGTTAAACCATAGACAACCCATGGCTCAAGGAAGATTTAGTATGCAGGAATTTTGGGGTGGAATCCACTGGAACTATGAGAGATTGGCCCAATTGAGGAAGGTGTTGGACCATATCCATCCTCATCTTTACAACAAAGACACTAGAGGTGCGCAGGTTGTGGGGGTACAACCATCTACACTGTGTGGGGAAAGTCAACAGAATCGGGGCACTAGATCTCCTCAAAAGGAGCAGACATGATAAGGACAGTTAGAGGCTGAGACAAGGAGGCGCTTTTGTTGGTGGAGACCTGGATTTAGATATCAATTGCTTGAGGAAGAGGTTGAGCATGAGATTGTGGGCACACAGGAGCGTGAGGAGCGTTTCGTTGTGTCTAGTGTGACGCAGGAATCACCCTTGTTAGAGATCACTTTGGTAGCTTCGGTTGACACCCTAGTGGAGAGAGTAGAGGATACACTCAGAGGGCCATTTGTTGATGACGTGCCACCCATGGATGAGGTATCGTCCATTGTTGAGGGATTCATTGATGAGGTGTCCAGGGCCATGTTTGAGTTTTCAGGTGATAACAATGCACAACAAGTTGATGAGGTGCTGGGGGACATATCCACCATTGATGAGGAGTCGATAGGTATAGAGGCATCCAGATTTGTGACAGAGTTTCCAGACGGTAGCTACCTATCACTGATTGTTGAGGATGTTATGCATGATGAGCTATCTGTGGAGGGACAGTTAGTGGCTCATGTTGAGCCCATGGTGGAGGAGGATGAGCTACCATCCTTAGAGTCAGCCATCGATGAGGAGCAGTCAGAAGCATCGACAACCAACAAAGCTGTGATAATTTTAGACGACAATCCCCTTCAGGCATACATCGATGGGGCTTGTAGCATTATTGGGCCAGCTCCGCTTGTTTGTGAGAGAGAGGTCGCGTTACCTAGGCAGATTACATGGATTGGCCAGACTAGCGAGATGGGGCGATACGAGTTGCATAAAGTGCAACATTTGCAGGACAGAGGACCTATTCCGTGTATGGTTCGTGCATTCGATCCCTTTATCGGGGTTGGATGGCGAGAGATATGGAGTTGGTATCCGGTGGAGCTGGCTAGAAGTTTGGATGCATCCATGGCCATAGTTCAACAGAGGCTATGGATTACCAGAGGGGCTTGAGGGCCAGACTGTTGTTGGGATTCTCCATCACATCGTCGAGTCAGTAGGTGAGGGTAGTAATTGCGTTATGGACTCAGTGGTTGGGCTCACACACCTTTTCATATCCCCTTTAGAGTTCCTGACAACACTAGTGACAGGATGGATTGACAGGGGAGGTAGATTTCATGAGTTGTCATGGCATGTTGGGTGTACATGGGATTATAGGATGATTAGACTACTTTGGCAAGAGTTGGTAGGAGGATGTGGCATCGTTAGGCCACCGGACATGGCATCATATGGAGACGATGTTATCTCATTGATGTATTGGGCACCAGAGCTACTGAGGTTCGACATAGTAGCGTTATTCCCGATTGCATGTGAGGAGTTGGGCTACTCAGGTGTACCTGAGCAAATGAGGAGGTGTAGATCACATCGTGGTGGGTGTATTAGTAGAGTGGTGGATGCATGGGCACATATGGGATGCCCTATGGTACATGGTGGCATGGCATTGAGCGTTGGTATCCAATGGTGCATGGAGTTGTGCCACAAAGTTCTGTGTAGAAGAGTGTAGGGGTACGTATTTGAGTGCAACAGAGCATGATGATGCACAACAAGTTGTCGAAGTGTTGCCGCCAGAGAGATATCCTGACGAGGGCATCAGGCACACCATTGGGTTTGGCACACTCAAATTTGGAGAGCGAGTTGATCACAGGGTCGACTGTGAGCTTCCATTTATCACTCTCTAGCATTGCACACTAACGCAGGGGACTTGGATATCATCCCTTGATGCTCGCATCACAGGCAACATGACCCAGGAGGATCATCTGAGACAGTTGGATGGAACACGGTGCATTAGGAGAGAGGCTTTATGGCTATGAAATATGGTCAAGGCACGAGGTGGATGCATGCTTGGGGGTAGTTTGATCTTTTGTAGAGGTAACACTTGCACCACCCTTGAGCCCACACTCAGGGAGATGCATGACCCCCTTTTGGTGAGACATTATGAAGTGTCTTAGGAGCATCTACAACAGTTGGTCGACCTTACTTGCAGACGAATGTTTAGAATCCAGGCAGTATTGGGCAGTGTTTTTAGGATGCAGGATGATAGATCCCACTATGTAGTATGGCCGACAAAGGGCAATTTCGCACGCACTAGATTGATTCATGATGTAGGGAGTCCATATATTGATTGGACACAGGGACTTGAGACGCGGTACGTGTTGGCACCAACAGTTGTCAGGACTACACTGCAGTCGTTCTGGCTGTGGGATCCGGGGAGTTGTTTGGTTGATGGGACCCTCTGGTTTGTGATGAGTGGGATCAAGACAAAGGATGACCCAACTCACACTTGGTTTGACATGTGGGGGAGTGTTGAGGCCTTTGTCGCATTGAAAGGTTGGTTTTCCTTGTTGCTGCTACCGATTAGGGCAAGTGTTGGATGGGTAGGTCGTGACATCATGGAGATGCCTGGGCCAGATGCGCTGGGGCTCTATAGATATTTTGCCATCGGGTCCCAGGAGAGGATGATATAACTTGCACACGATGGACAAATTGTCATGGTCAGAGCTGCGCAATGACAACATGGTGGCACCCTTTTTAGAATACATGGGATCCGAGCATCACAAGATTTGGCAATATAGCTATCCTTGGGGATGAGCCAAGTTCTATAGGGGGAGGTCATTCAAATCTTTCATTGGGCTTTAGTGATTCACTAATGGCGTGGGGGACTTCATTAGCATGGCAGGGGCATCAACAAGAAGATATCAAGGGAAGCTCATGCTAGTGAGACCTTATCTCTGCAGGGATTGGGTGGTATCTTCAGGAGTTTACTCTTGGAGTGTATGAGATGGACCACTCGATAGGGCAACTTCATGAGGAGTTGGACAAAGTGCTACATTATCATGATCATGATGCCCTACTCATTTATGGTATGCAAAGGGCTTTTGGTACTTATGGCTGGCAGGATAGTGAGTGGAGTAAGGGGAACTTCATGTTGGACATGATGGCTTGGGATAAGGACAGGACAGTGCAGAGGTTAGGGACGATTCAGTGGCACACTTGTGACCTTGGCATAGTTTGCAGTAACAATGGGGATCAATAGCTAGAAAGGGTGCCAAGGACAAGCAATTTCTGGCGGGGAGGACTGTAATATCCCCAATTTTAATTTTTCATTTGTGGAGATTAACGAAGTTTATTGGGGAGGTGCTAGGCATAACACAATTTTGTAGTTCGAGTTTTGGAGATGATTTCAGCTTGAGGAGCTTGGGTGAAAAGGAAAGATTGCAGCTCATTGGCAGGTGGGGGCCACAAGAGAGAGAAAAAGTGAATGCGCACTTGTGGAGCAAGAGATAGAAAAAGAAATGGGGTGAACTAGTGGAAAGTGGGGGCCACCAAGGGAGAGAGAGGCCAACAATTATAAATAGAGCAAGGAGACTCTCATTTGGGACATCTTTGATCATTTGACAATTTAACATTAGTTCTCTTGAGCTGCTTATTAGCCAAGACAACTGTGTTTTTCAACACAAGGAATTTCTAAGCGGGAATTCCACCCTCATTTCGGAGAACTTCGAGTGTCTCCCTAGTGAGGCAATTTGGGGAGCTCAATTCAGTGTTTCCATTGGGTGTATTTGCAGGTTCAAATTGCTCAATTCAATGTTTCAATTAGGGCACAAAAGTGGTTCAAATTTCTTGTGGGGAGATCAGTTATGGAGAAGTAGAACACCAGAGGATTTGCAGGGGTTTTCCCCTAATTTAGCCGGATATTTTGTGGTGATTAGCAGGCCTGAGTTTGAGAGAATTTTTGCGGCCGAAATTCTACATTTCTGGAAATGTGCAGGGGTCTCCAGGAAGGGTTGCGTAGGGGTTGGAGGAATAGAGGTTGAGGAGAGATAAGGGTCGAAGATTGGAGGGTACCATCACGAGAGAATTTATCCAGAGTTGGGAGAGATTTCTAGTGGTGGATTTGGGCTTAATTCAGCAATA
Source organism: Pinus albicaulis (assembly GCA_034641835.2). NCBI lineage: Eukaryota > Viridiplantae > Streptophyta > Pinopsida > Pinales > Pinaceae > Pinus > Pinus albicaulis. The sequence continues at coordinate 1,138,185,215 of CM076584.1, forward strand.
TCAGTTCTGTGGGATGTTTTTTGGCCAAATTGGGCAATTTGCACTTGTTGGGGATCACTAGGGGTCGGTGGATTCAACCCAAACCCTTTCCGGGTTTTTGTCGGTTTATTGAGAGGAGTCTCTCACTAATTTTACAAAATTTTCTGAGCAATATTCGGGCTTGAAATCCTCATTCTTATAGCAGGGCGAATTGCTGGTTAGTTGGGGAATTTGCACCATTTTGTGGGTTTGACTTTGGCTTGGAGAAACTTTCAACTGTATTATTTGGGTTTGAGGAGAGGAGCTTGCGGCTGCAATTTCAGAGCATTCCGAGTATTATTTTGAGAAGGACAACCAATTCCATTCAACAAACAGTAGTGGAGTTTCTGGGCAAGTTTGAGCTACATATTTTGGCCTATTCTAGCACCTGATCCTACACATTCTCACATGAGGTTTTCACTGCTTGTTGTAGCAAGCCTAGGTTCGATGGATTTCATCTTATTGTACTTGATTTCCATGCATAATAAATAAAATGGCTCAGGATGATTGCCCAAATTTTGGGGTTTTCTGATTTGTGCTCTTGTTCAGATTTTTATTGTTGTACCTTAGTTCATGCATCTGTTATTTGCTGTATTTTCCTACTTTGGAATTTTACACAGCTTGAGCAGAGTTTGGTGTCAAAATTTTCATTATCCCCTCTCAGAGAGCAATGGCTATGGCTCTACATTGCATATTGATACAATTGTGGAAAATGAATCTAAATATATTCCAATTTCTACTATTTATATTGATGAGGATATTGTCATACCTTGAGGATTTGAAGAAAAGAACTGCTACTATGGTATGAATGCTTAATTTACCTACTGATAGAATTTTTCAAGGTTGATTTCAAGTGATCAAGATCCAAATTTGTTGGATGAAATGTCACAAGAGGCTCCAACAAAGGGGGTGCACATGGCTTGAGAAATTCAAGTTTCAACATTGAACATTAGATGCATGATAAGGTATGATGGAATGTTGAGGACAGATGCGTCATCATCTACTACTTTGGTGATCATATAGAAGAGTTAAACATAATAAAACCCTATAATTATATAAGCTTGATGTAGGATATGGTGAACATTCTATCATTGCTTATACTTTTGCTACTATAGCTTATACTTTTGTAGAATTGTGAATAACTTTTATATATGCATGTTGAATGAAAGGTGGGATATAGTCCCAAGTTTGGGGATGGGCATGTCTATGCACATAAATAAAATGAACAAAGGTATGCCTAAGTTACTCTGTTTAACCATTAGTTTGAGATTGAAAGGTTGTAGACATGTCAAGCAAAGTGTCAAGCATTGGCTAAAGGAATTTTTAAAGCAATTTATAAACCTAGGTCTAGGATTAAAAAACGAAATTAAACATTTGTAGGCAATGGTGAGACCAAGGATGAAGGAAGAAAAGTCAAGCCTTTTTTGGGATTATCGTAGACTTATAACATGGGGTTATTATAGCCATTTTAGAGAAATGGCCAATTATGACAAAAACAAAATAATGATAGTTCTTGTCTTGGTCAAACTTGTAAGGAAAGTCAATACTTTTAGATCGAATATATAGGGTTGTCTACACTTTCACAAACCTTGATGTTATTGACTTTTAGGGTTTCTTGTGGAGTAGGTTTGCATATATCCTTTGTCCATCACTATTGCCATCAATCTTAGCCCTATTTGTCCTAATAGATTAGCTTGCTTGTGGTTGTCCTGAGTGGCTTTTCTTGCTTGTCACTAGGCCTTTAGGTGCACATAAATGGCACACCTTAAGTTTGTTGTACACTCAGAGTCCAACACGTTGGAAATTTTTATAATTGTGAAGGACAACACTTAACAATATTGTAAGTAAGTATTCCAGTCTTAACATTTCATGAGAATGTCTAGTTCATGAGAATGCAAGGAACAATAACTTGATATTGACATAATAATAACAAATCACAACAATACATCACCTCAATAGAAGTGTTTATAGCGAGAAACCCTTTAGCATGGGGAAAACCCTCTATCAAAAGGATTTTCATTATCACAATAGTCCATTGCATAATTTGGACTTGTGCATCTAGCATACCCATCCATTAGATATTCTTGTTCAAATCGTCAACTAATGAATGTTACAACAAGGTATCAAACTCTCTAAGTGTTGATTTTTGGGTAGCAACAGATGTGCTTTAGCTTCGAAACTTTGTGGAGGGGCTAGAACACATGAGATTTTCAAGACCCAGAAATCATTTGGAGAAATTCCACCTGGAGCTTAATTTAATGAGACCGTAATTCTAACTTAGGGAAATTAAATAATTAAAGTGAATTAATTTAAACATGTAGGTGAGAATGTTCTAAGCGACGAGGATCAAGTCTTTTCTAATCTTAGCCATTGATTAGAGATTAGATCACGCCCGTTGATTCGTCAACAGGAAAAGTATCAAAGGAAGGCTTGGGGTCAGTTGGAGAATACACACAGAGTAGCAACACTTGAGCTAAGTCGAAATCCTGGGGTGCGGTTTGCTGAGAATTTCAGAGTGAGCTTGTAGTGCAGTGAGGGGCAGTTCGGCAACGAGATTTTCATCCAAGGCCGATAATACAATAGCAAAGAGGCAGCGCATGCCCAGGAGGGGTGACGCAGAGCCAACAGGGCTCACGCAGAGGGACGCAAAGCCAGTAGGGCTAATGCAGAGGGATGCAGAGCCAGAGAGGGTGACACAATCACTTAGAGAGTTGCGCTGGGGTTTCTGTGGGGCAGATCGGGTAGCCATCCAACGTTATGATTTATGAGTCAGGAAGGCTCACGGAGAGGATGACGCGGCTTTTGGAGAAGGTGACACAGTCTAGCTTGCTGTAGCCATCGCTCAACAGCACTGGGGACTACGCAGTCACTTGTGGGGTTTCTTCATCTAGTTGTTGGATTCGCCATAATATCTGTCTCTAGATAGAGGTACTTTTGCTGAGGAAATTCTCTGTTGGGTGACCCGTTGTTGGCACCCTAGTTTGTATTCAGAAATTTGCTTAATAATAAAACCCTCAAGAGCTGTTGCACTGGTTTTCCCACATTGGGTTTTTCCGGGGAAATTTCTCCTAAAAATTTGTGTCCTTTGTCTGAATGATTTCATATTCTTCAGTACTTGATCTGTATAATTATGTAGGCTGTAGTGTATTTACTTCGATGTTTTCATGGTTTATTAAGAAAATAACTTGTTAAGTTAAATAACAAGTAGGAAAAGTAAATCAGATTTACTGCACTAGGATTTCTGTTGAGTAGATTCAGAAATTTTCACATGGTATCAAAGAATTTGCAGATCAAGAAGAGCTGAAGCCATCAGTAGAAGACTGAAGAAAATTTGTTGCAGGAAGGTAGCTGTCCCGAGTGACAACGCATATCCAGAAGAGGCAAGGAGGGGTGACACAGTGACCAGAGGGGCTCATGCAGAGCCTGCGTCAGCCAGCTAGGGTGACGCTGTAGCTGCAGCAGTGGCAGTGTTTGCTGGGCCAATGTAGGGGTTTCGAGCCTCCATCTTTTCAATTGCCGTGGCTGGAATTGTAGATCGTTTTTCTTCAGTAGTTGTTGGCGGGGCATTGTTTTTGTTGGTGCATAACAATGACTAGCAGGGCGTGACAAAGTTCCTCAACAGACTTCTTGCCAAGAAGTCTAGATCCAGTGTTGATTAGCAGCAGAGTGATTGGAGAGGACTGATTCGACATTAGTTGGCAGAGGATTTACGAGAGGGAAATCATGTTTTTTTGGAGGGAGTGGGTTCCTTAGAGGGTTTCTAGCGCCAAGAAACTTAGATTCGAGTTTTGCTGGGGCGACAACAAAAGAGGGAGAAGTGAACCAATTCGACATCTTTCAGTTGAGCAGAGATGGCCACACATGGACTGAGGGATCAAGACAAGTTGGATGGAGCATCCAACTATGTCATCTGGAAGGCCAGAATCTTGTCTGTACTGGATAGGCATCATATCAAGCATCTCGCTAAGAGCGCAGTTGCTATTCCTGTTGACACTGATCCGCTCAAGAAGTATGAGGAAGCTCAAGCAAAGGCTAAGCACTTGATCATGGATGGAGTCAAGGATCATGTGGTCCCACTCATTGTTGAGAAGGAGACAACACATGAGATGTGGACTTCTTTGACCACATTGTATCAGGGGACTTCTGTTCAGAGGAGGATGCTTCTTGAGAATCTGCTTCAATTATTTCAGATGCTGAAGGGAGAAGAGATTGAACCCTTCCTCATTAGATTGAAGGCGATTCGTGATCAACTGGTTGCCGTGGGGGCCACACTTGATGAAGGTCTTCTGGTGAGGACTGCTCTCAATGCAGTTTTCGATGAGTGGGAGAACTTTGTCCAAGGCATCTTAGGCAGAGCAACGCTTCCAAGTTGGGAAAACATGTGGGCAACTCTTCGACAAGAAGAGATCGGGAGGATGATCAAGGCGGGCATGAGCAGCAGAGGGATCAAGATCAAGAAGGAGGAAGATGCAACTCTCGCATCTATGGGGCAACATGGGCAACATAGGAAGAAGAAGAAAGACCTTTCAAAGGTCAGGTGCTTCAGGTGTGGTGAACTAGGACATTTCGCTACACAATGCCCTCTAAAGAAGAAGGGTGAAGACAAGTCTGATTTAAAGGCTGACGCAACTAAGGACGATGATGGAGATGATGACAATATGGCCATGAGTGCTCGTGTGCCTTGGGAGAAGAGGTGGGGCGACATTGATCTGTATTTATTTCGAATTGCAGTAGAGGGGCAGGATCCTTGAGGTGTCCCAAACTCTTGGATCACATACGAGCTACGGGATCCCTTAATGACAGTAGCAGGATGATTGGTGTCAGTTGATGCAGAGGATGATGGAGCAGCATTGGCAGAGCTAGGACGCCGAAGTCTTGAGCAGCGCAGAGCAGAGGCAACAATAGCGTAGAGGTTGATGGATTTAAAAAACGCAGAGGCAGTGCTTACGCATTGCAGAGCAACAACAACGCATAGCTCTAGAGTGTCAACACAGATTAACAACAGAGGGTGCTTCAGTATCGAGGTGCACTTAGACTGACTTGTATGTCAAGTCTTTGGGATGTTTCAGTTTCTTAACTCTCAGTAATTGAGGTGTAGTGCAATAGTTAGCAGTGGCAGTGCTATGGGTAGCATGATGCAACATTTGAGAGGGAGTTGCAATACAGATGAGGCAGTGACTGTGGCAGAGTCATGGCAGCAGTACAAAAGGCAGTAGCACAGTGGATGAAGGGCAGCAGTAGAGCATCAACAACGCAAAGACCGATGCCCTGGATTAGGCTGATGCTTCTGGGTTGAAGTATTGCTAGAGCACATTCCTCGCTAAGAGGGAGTGTTGATTTTTGGGTAGCATCAGATGTTCTCTAGCTCCGAAACTTTGTGGAGGGGCTAGAACACATGAGATCTCCAAGACCCAAAAATCGTTTGCAAAAATTCCACCCGGAGCTTAAGTTATTCAAATAATTAATTATTTTAATGGAGACCCTAAGTCTAATTTAGGGAAATTAAATAATTAAAGTGAATTAATTTAAACATGTGGGTGAGAATGTTCTAAGTGATGAGGATCAAGTCTTTTCTAATCTTAGCCGTCGATTAGAGATTAGATCACGACCGTTGATTCGTCAACAAGAAAAGTATTAAAGGAAGGCTTGGGGCCAGTTGGAGAATACACACATAGTAGCAACACTTGAGCTAAGTCGAAATTCTGGGGCGCGATTTGCTGAGAATTTCGGAGTGAGCTTGCAGTGCAGTGAGGGGTAGTTCGAGAGTGAGATTTTCATCCAAGGATGAGAATAGAATAGCAGAGGCGCAAATCAACACCAGAGAGGTAGCTGAGGCCCAAGAGGGGTGACATAGAGCCAACAGGGCTCACTTAGAGGGACACAGAGCCAGAGAGGGTGACTCGGTCACTCAAAGCGCTGTGCTGGGGTTTCTGTGGGGTAGATCGGGCAACCATCCAACGTTTTGATTTTTGAGCCGAGAAGGCTCACGGAGAGGGTGACGCAGCTCCTAGAGAAGGTGACGCACTCTAGCTTGCTGTAGCCATCGCTCAGCAGCACCGGGGACTGCGCAGTCACCTGTGGGGTTTCTTCATCCAGTTGTTGGATAAACCATAATATTTGTCTCCAGATAGAGATACTTTTGTCGAGGGAATTCTTTGTTGGGTGAGCCATTGTTGGCACCCAAGTTTGTATTCAAAAATCTGCTTAATAATAAAACCCCCAAAGAGATGTTGCACTGGTTTTCCCGCATTGGGTTTTTCCGGGGACATTTGTCCGAAAAATTTGTGTGTCATTTGTCTGAATGGTTGCATATTCTTTAGTACTTGATCTATATAATTGTGCAGGCTGTAGTGTATTTACTTCAATGTTTTCATGATTTATTTAGAAAATAACTTGTTAAGTTAAATAAACAAGTAGGAGAAGCAAATCAGATTTATTGCTGTAGGATTTATGTTGAGTAGATTCAGAAATTTTCGCACTAAGCTCTACCACACGTCTTTTTACACTACTCAAACCCTAGCCTTTAGACCCTTAGAGGATGGCTACAATGTACACCCCCTCTCTTTAATTCGCTTTAGAAGGTAACCACTTATTATACATGTTTCACATGTCATTATTACAAAATATAACTTACTAATTGACTTAAGGGGAAAAGCCCATACATCTATTCAACACCAAGACACTCGGTAGCCTCTTAGTTAGGTTGTTATTCTGTGCTTGCAAAATCTTTCTTAAGAAATGCTTATTTTTTTCCCTCTGGCTTCTTTATATTTCTCTTTTTCTGTGTTTACTTCATCCTTTGCATCTTCTTAACAGTGAACACTTTTCTTCCTCTCAAAGTCCTTTGCCTTTCCTAAGTCTTCATTCTTTGAGCCCCTTTCTTTGTTCTCTTTCTTTTTTTTTCTCGGAATTCTATGTCTTCTCAGACTATGATTCCTTCCTAATATCTTTACGTATCTTTGGTCATGGGATGCTTGGTCCTATGCTTGTCTCAATTTTCAATGATGACTTGTTCTATGCATCCAATTTCCTTATAGGATGGATTCACTTGATATTTCTCTTATCATTTGCTAGGGGTCCTTACCTCATCCTTGTTGGTTCTACGATCAAAGATTTTGGTGAAACCACCAAATACATCAAAACTTGTTTTTTTTTTAATCTGTATTTAGCATTGATTTGGGATTCGCTTTCACATTTTCATTTTATATTGATATTAGATGTACAATTTTAGTCCTATTGATCTACTTTAGTGGTCATTTGTTGGGCGTGAATAAAATTATCCCATCATATGATTGTATGACTCCTTTTATTCCCTGTTTTTGTGTTTTCTCGCTGAGTTGTTTGTTATGCCCATGTGCACAAGATTATAATTTTCTCATTACTAGGCTCATGCTTGTCCTTGCCTCTTAGACAACTGTGGAACTTAGTGCTATCTATTGAATGTATTTGGAGCTCTAATAATTGTCTTAGTGTACTGAAGAAACCACTGTCATTTAATCTAGTTGTCTACAATTTCAATTTGTCGTTGAACTCTTCATTTAATACTATTTTATATTGTGTCCCTTTTTGTTCTAACAACTTTATTTCAATTCTTTCTTGAATTTTCATCGTGTTCGTCGTTGCCTTGTATGCTAGCATTCCAAGCCATTGAGTGTCTTATGTAATTGTTGCCAATTCTCCTATCTTTGTCTCATTTTTTTTATTCATTTGGTCACAAATATCCTCTCATTATTCATTGGGTTCATATGGATATATGTTAAAATTGGACAACTAGGTCCAAACTCCATGTTGTGATGCTCAGATGAAGACACCGATATTTTTATTAGGTTCCTCTTTCAAAGAGGTGCGTGATCGATCTAAAGATCATCTTGATCCGATGAGCAGAACATTTATTTTGAATTTATTTTTAATACTTTCAAAATATGTGTAGGTCGGCCTTAAGTTTTTACACCCCCAACAAATGTGTCACACACCCTCAGTGATTGATATAAATAGAGTCAACGTTGGAGGACATTTCAATCATCTCATCACACACATCCTCATGATTTGGAAATGGATGCCGTAAATATGGATGATGCCGGAAGATGCCGTAAATATGGATGCTGTAAATATGGATGATGCCGTAAATTTGGATGATGCCGGAAGATGCCATAAATATGGATGATGTCGTAAATTTGGATGATGCCGAAAATTTGAATGTGGGATTCTTTTGTTGAACTACGTTGACTTTGATGAGTTGTCTTTAAGGGCTATGTGTGACACTTCTGATTGGCTGACCGTATTGAGAGTTTGTTGGTTGAAGCATCCTATTGACCGCCGTAACGCACCAACAAACTTATATTTTTTTGGCTTTTCTTCTGTTGATCTACTGGTATGTTCTATCAACACTTTACTTTCTTGTTTGTGTGATTGCTGACTGACATTGGGGATAAAAGTAAAGTTGCATCAAGCATAGAACATCTTCAAAAATTTACAATATATAATCATGTTAGGTTTTCACTTATGAACACGACTTTGCAGTTTCACCCTTGTGGTATCATTTGTGTCCTTATCTCTTACTTCCATTTGTTGCAATGTTCTAATTTTGGAGCAGGTTCACGAAGAACACCTTTCTTTCACTAATACGTGTTTTCAGTCCTTCCCAAAAAACTTTTGGTGTACCTTCTTCCCTCACCACTCTCCTCTCCCTCTTAACCTTGATCCATGTTCACCCTAACTTCCTCCTTGTATGATGTCCCTAGACAACCTAACATCTAGGTTGCCTCCCCTCACCCTCTTGCCATTTATTTTCCTACCAAGATATTTGAGAGGTTGTTTGGAAGGATTCCAAGCAAATATTTTTAAACAGGATCTTCATGCTATGGATAGCCACCTAGTTAACTTGTTCAGCCATGTAGTTTGCGTAGGTTTTCCATAGTCTTGGTCACATCAGATCATACACCCGATTCACAAATCGGCCTCTAGTATGGATCCCAACAATCACAGGATGATCATGGCGGGCCACACATTCTCTCTAAACTTTATGTTGTGACTTCCCACTTGATGCTTTTAAGGAGCTTGAGAGGAGGCAACTTAAAGCCAAAGGACATGCTGAATTTCAACCTTAGGATTCTTACACTTTGGGCCATTATTGAGGAGTTATGACATCGCTCTTCGAAAATCTATTACTGCTTTATGGACTTTTGAAAGGATTTCAACTCCATCCCCCATGAGGCTTTGTTCTAGAGACTCGGATATTGGTATATTTGATACCTTGTTGACAACTATTATGTGCCTTTACAAGTCAGTTCGTAGTTGTCTTCACACAACACATGGATTATCATATTTTATCAGGATTTACATTGGGGTAAAATAGGGTTGTCCTCTACCCCCCACATTGACCTAGAGTTCTTTTTACATGAGCACATTCAGGAGAGAGATGGATGCCTACTCCACCATATTTTGATATTTGTCCTTTTTGCCGACGATGTGATCCTTCTAGCCCCTCATCCCTTGAGGGGTTGTAGAGATCGTTGGATGTCTTGGCCCTCTTTTTTGACCTTTAATAGTTGACAATCAACCTAGGTAAAACCAAGATCATGAACTTCAACAAATTGAAGAGGACACTCTTTGATCATCATTTCTTTTTTATAGGAGAGGAGATTTAGATCACTTGTACATACACCTACTCGGGGGTACTCTTCACAAGGCCTTGTTTCAGCCTATGCAATGCAATCCAATCCTGAGTCAACAAAGGATATGGATCCCTTTCCCTTCTTGAGAGACAATGTTTTCAAAACCACTTCTAGGAAATATCGTCCAAGTTGTCACTCCTAAATACTCTAGTTCAGCTCATTGTCCTATACGCTTATGAGGTGTGGGGCCCTGGGTTACTAAAGTCATATTGGTCTTAAGTAAAGAGAGTATAAATCAGCCTTCTTCACCAAATCATCAGGTGTAAGCAGTCAGTCTCCCAACCCATCATCCCTGCAGAGTTTGGAGCTTATCCCTTTCGACATGAGACAGTGTTTGGATGCGTCTCAGTTTTGCATCACATTTGAAGTTTTGCCAATACAACAAAGGGTTGGGATTGATACTCGTACTTGCCTTATTGTTCATTGGCATCCATTGCATCCATTAGTTCTTCGACCCATTTTTGATGTTGGTATGTTGATGTCTCAAATATCCTAGTGTTTGCTAGTTTATGATTGATTGCCTTCCCTCTTTCAAATATTCTTTGGATGCACCTGGTCACCTTCTACCTACATGATAGGAGCTAAAAATTATCATTAGAGGGGACATCTATAAGTAGTTTGTGAAGGTCACTTGGATCAACCCTTAGGGTGGGTTACGTCCAAGGATGGCCTTCTATGCGAAGCGCTTCAAGGTTATGAGAGATGGACTTATTATTCGACCTTGTTATACATCTTGACACATGATGCATGCTCTTAGGATTACCCCTAGGCCAATTTAGAGTTGGGTCTCATAGATTACAGATCGAGACTAACTAGTAGATTAGCCACTTAGATAGGATCTACTGGTTAGGCCATCTCCATGAGGTTGAGAGTGAAGGGCACTTCATCTTCTGTTGTTTAGTTTAATACGATATCTAAGGATGGTTCCATTCCCTTTTCTGTGAGATATAGGCACTTGGCCAATTCTTTAGGTACCCGACCAATAATGCCTAGCTTTATATATACAAGAGGCTCTTCGTCTCTGTACTTCCATATTTCAACCACATTGTAATTTTTTGAAGATGTTCTATGCTTGATGCAACTTTACTTTAAACCCAATACCAAATAGCTATCACATAAACATGAAAGTAAAATGCTGATAGAACATACCAATAGATCGATAGAAGACGAGCCAAAAATACAATTAACTTGATCAACAAAATATGTGTTGTGGTGTGTTACGACGGTCAACAGGATGCTTCAACCAGCAAAGTCTCTTCACGGTCAGCCAACCAGAAGTGTCACACAACCCTCAAGACAACTCCACAAAAGTAAACCCAAAGTCAATTTTGTCCAGTCAACGGTCAACGTAGAACAACAGCAACAAAAAGTCAACGCAGCAGTTCAAAGGTCAATGTCTAGCCTCGGTTTTTGTGCCAAAAAATGTGAACTGCATAAATTGGAATTTGGTGGAGTTTGAGGTCAAGTGGATTTGGTCAACACTAGTACAGAAACCCTAGCTGCTGTTCCACATTTGTGCGATGAAATGCCTCCAAAAGATGATCAGTCCAATCAGACACAGGAGAGAAGTGTGTGATGAGTGGATGATGAAATGAACTCTAGGTTTGTCCAATATATATCCATCTGTGAGGGTTTGTGACACATTTGTTGGGGCTTCAAGCCTACATTACAATTCTGGCCGTCCTTGCACACAAGTGGAATAAATTCAAAATAAATGTTCTGCTCATCTGAACAAGATGATCTTTAGATTGATCTTGCACCTCTTCAAAAGAGGAATCCAATAAAATATTTGCATCATCATCTGAGCAGTACAATATGGATTTTGGACCTAGTTGCCCAAAATTAACACTCCCTCTCAATTAGGGAGAATTCCATCCACCAGTGCCATCCAAACATCGTGTGTCATCCGGTCATAACTTGCTTTGCTGGCTTCTTTATTTCAAACAGTGAGTCACAAAGACATCACTCTCGGCTGACCCGAAGTCAGCTCAGAGGTCCGAAACCTCTATAGGACTCAAAGGAGTCTCATACTTACCCGAAGTTAGTTTAACTGACCCGAAGTCAGTAGGAGGTCCAAACCTCACTTGGACTCAAAAAGAGTCATATACTAACCCGAAGTTAGTTTCACTGACCCGAAGCTAGTTGGAGGTCCGAAACCTCACTAGACTTGATCCCAGATCAAGTGGTTGGACACGTGCCATCCTAGACATAGAGAGTACGACAATCTCCAATGCGTCCATCGGTCTTGCTATCGGTGTCTATCCACATTTCCCACCTCATTGGCCAAGATGAGAGGTACTTCCCATGAGTCCGGGACTCCATGGGTAGGATGCATACGGGGCACAGATCAAAGAGAGGTAAACCAACTCAATATCATCATGGTGGGGCGGAAGCACACCAACAAGATTTGACAAGCCTAGCCCCGTGGTTGCTTATAGCTCCAAGAAGCTATCCCCAAAGCCCCCCTGGAGCTCCTAGAGCTCATCGTCCAACGGGACCCTCCGAATAGGGTCGTTCCACGATTCCAAGATTCTTACGAAAGGTTAGGAACTTGACCTTAAGCCTTGCCTAAGGGCTTTGTGAGAATATCTGCAACCTGCTCATCAGTTCCTATATGATCGAGCCTTACGACGCCTCGCTGTACCATATCCCGGATAAAATGGTACCAGATATCAATATGCTTGGATCGACCGTGGAACACGGGATTCTCTGACAAACGAATCCCACTCTGGTTATCACAAAGGATAACGGTGGCATCTAGCACATGTACGAACAACTCACTGAAGAGCTTTCGCAACCAAGTAGCTTCACTACAGGCCATACACGCTGCAATGTATTCGGCCTCAGCGGTGCTCAAAGCCACCGACTTCTGCTTCCTGCTCGAAGCAGAACCAAGTGTGAAGCAACATCCAGATGTGCTCTTGTGATCCACCACGTTGCCAACCCAATCGGCATCAGTATATCCACGGAGTCTCAAACTCCTGACAGTGTATCTCAGCCCATGGTCTATCGTGCCCCAGAGATATCTCAAGAGTTTCTTGGCACCAACCCAGTGAATGCTATGAGGATCAACCATGTGTTGACTCAAAGTGTTCACTGCAAACATATGTTCGGACGGGTGTTCACTAAGAACATTAGGGCCCCTACGAGTTGTCGATACTCGGTAGGATTTGCTAGCACGGGCCCAACAACGTTTACACTCAACTTCTTAAAGTTGAGCTCCATCGGTGTCGACACGGAATTACAGCCCACCATACCAAAATTCTCCAGCAGCTCCACAATATATTTTCCTAGAGAGAGGAAAATCTCGACAGGCTTTTGCCAGACCTCCAAGCCTAGGAAGTAATGCATCAGTCCTAGGTCTTTCATCTCGAACTCAAAGGGGAGCTCCCTCATACACTGATGAATGAGAGGGTCAACACTTGTCAGGAAGAGATCGTCCACATAGAGAACCAGAATGAGAGGTTTTTCTCTATCAACCTTGAAGTAAAGGTTTGGATCAACATTGCTTCGAGTGAAGCCCAACTTCATCAAGTAGTTGTCTATCCTCTCGTACTAAGCCCTGGGGGCTTGCTTCAACCCATAGAGGGCTTTCTTCAACCTGCATACATGAGATTCTCTATCCTGGACTTTGAATCCCAGAGGTTGCTCCACATACACCTCTTCCTTTATCGAACCATGAAAAAAACGGTCTTCACATCCATTTGATGAAGACTCCATCCTTGCGTAGCAGCAAGGGCAATAATAGATCGGATGGTGGAACAACGGGCCACAGGTGCAAATATATCATCATCGTCTATGCCTTCCTTTTGAGAGAGGCCTCGGGCAATGAATCTCACCTTGAAATTTTTAGCACTACCATCAGATCCATGCTTGATCTTATAGAGTCATTTCGAGGTGACAACAACTTTGTCCTCTAGTCTTGGGACCACATCCCATACATCATTCTTCATAATGAACTCATACTCTTCGTGCATAACATCCTTCCAAACTTGATACTTTACGGCTTCTTCAAATGATCCAAGCTCAGATTGTACGATTGTACTCATGGCTGCTAGATACCCTTGGTATCTATTCGGCTTCTTGCTTTCACGGAATGTCCCCCTTGGGGCCATATGTCTCTTGGCATTCTCGAGAGTATCCTGGAGTGTTAAATTTGGACAACTAGGTCCAAACTCCATCTTGTGATGCTCAGATGAAGATTCCAATATTTGTATTGGATTCCTCTTTCGGAGAGGTGTAAAATCGATATAAAATTGATTTTAATCTCATGAGCAGAATATTTATTTTGAATTTATTATTTATAATAAATTTAAGTGCAGGTCGGCCTTAAGGTTTTACACCCCCAACAGATGTGTCACACACCTCAATGATGGATATAAATACAGTCAACGTTGGAGAGAATTTCACTTATCTCAACACACATCTTCTCCTCTGATTATCTACAAGCATTTGTGAAGCTAGCTTCACGCAGTAAGAAGGACGAACCATCATGAATTTTTAAAGGACCTAAATTTACCACAACAAATTTTCGTATAGGTTTCTCAAGTTTAATCTCAAATGTTGACTTTGGTCAACGCATGGTCCGTTTGAGCTGAAATTTTGTGTAGAATTCGATTTTTGAAGGCCGTACTCATTGGCACAAAAATTGAGGTCAAAAGGTTGACCGAAGTTGGAGCTGCGTTGACTTTCTTGTTGCTGCCATGCGTTGACTTTTCCTGGCTTGCGTTGACTTTTTTGGGGTTGACTTTGAGTTGACTGGATGATTGATTTGAGGACTGTTGTGACACATTCTGGGTTGGCCGACCAAGAAGACTTTGCCGGTTGAAGCATCCTGCTGACCACCGTAACGCACCAACACATTCTCCTGTTTCTGGTTTGTCTTCTATAGATCCACTGGTATGTTCTATCAGCGTTTTACTTAACTATTTATGTGATTGTTGTTATAAAAGTAAAATTGCATCAAGCATAGAACATCTACAAAAATTTACATGGTATCAGAGGTGAGGTGAAGACAAGCCCTAACTTATAGCAATCACCAACTGAGAAAAATGAGTTCCACAAGTTATGGCTTCAAGGAGGATGACAAGCTGACTGGAAGGGATGACTTCCATGCTTGGAAGATGATATTAGATCTCAAATTAGAAGACCATGATCTCACAGAATATGTACTGGGTAAGATACAAGAACCTCCATCCACTGCTACTGCTACTGCTAAAACCAAGTATAAGAAGAGGGAGATCAAAGAAAATCTAATGATCATGGAATCCATACATAAAAGTCTGGTTGCCTACATATCTAAGCTAGGCACATCCAAAGAGATGTATGATAAGCCGATACAAATGTTCAAAGTAAACAATGCAAACCAGGTGCTATTCTTCAAGAATCAATTGAAGAATCTGAAGAAAGGCAGGGATGAATCTGTCCAAACATACTTTCTGAAACTGACCGAGATCAGGAACAATTTGCTGGCTATTGGGGAGACAATAGTTGATCATGAGATGGTACCCACCGCACTTGGAGGGCTCCCATATGAATGGCAAGTATTCAACACTACCATTCTCAATAATAATACAATTCCTAACTTTGACGAGCTACTGTCAAGATGCATGCAAGAAGAGACAAGAATGAAGGAATATGAAAATGACAGAAATGCAGCCTACGCTGCTCATTCTAGAAAGAAGAACTCTGGTGGTCCAAAGAACAAAGGAAGAGCAGGGGCCCAAGGAAAAAAGGGCAAGTGTTTCACTTGTCATAGGTCTGGTCACTATGCTAGAGAATGTCCTTTCAAGAAGGATTCTCCCGATAGTGATGACAACAACAACAACCGGAGGAATGGAAATCAATGAAACAACAGGTCCAAAGGAAAGAGGAAGGCTCCCTCTGGCGGAAACAATCAACCTTTCAAAAGGTCTAGAAACTCCAGGTATGAGGAGTCAAATTTTGTTGATAAAAGAAATGAATACATTCTTGTATCTGCCCTCTCTGCTGCATCCCCGCCCGACACTATGGATGTTTGGCTGATAGATAGTGGTGCCTCAAGACACATCACTGGGTTCAAGGAAGCACTCTCTCACATGGTTGAGAAGGATACTAACCTGGAAATTATCCTTGGAGATAATGCCACATATCCCGTGCGAGGGACAGGGACTGTGACCCTCCACTTGTCTTAAGGACAAGTCCTACATTTGCAGGATGTACTCTATGTACCAAAATTGAAGAAGAACCTTGTGTCTATATCAGTGATCGAAGACAAAGGCTTAAATGTGGCATTCACTGATGGAAAGGTGCGCATGTGGAAGAAGAATCTCAAGGAAACTATCGTGATTGGTTTTAGAGTTGGAACACTCTACCAGGTTGAAGGAAGTCCACTAGGAGCTATGACATGTGATACTATCCGACAAACTGAACTATGGCACCGAAGGTTTGGACACCTTCATTACAAGGCCCTTCTCGAAGCAAGGAAGGTGGTGACAGGGATGCTCGATTTTGGAAATAATCATGAAGGTGTATGTAAGGGTTGTGCCGAAGGAAAGCATACAAGGGGACCTTTCCCCTCAAGTGTCACAAAGACATTTGATATTTTGCAACTGGTCCATTCTGATCTATCTGGTATGCTACCCATGACATCCCTGGGAGGATGTTCTTACTATATGACATTCACTGATGACTTCTCCCGCAAAACCTGGATATACTTCTCGAAGAAGAAGGATGAGGCTTTCATGTGGTTCCGTACCTTCAAAGCCTTGGTGGAAAATATGACAGGGAAGAAGATCAAGATTTTGAGGACCGACAATGGCACTGAATATGAGTCAAATGAGTTCAAGGACTTTTGTAGAGAAGCTGGCATTAAGAGGGATACTACTACTGCCTATACTCTTGAGCAGAATGGCGTTGCTGGACGAAAGAACAGGACCATTGTGGAAGCTGCCCGTGCCATGCTATGTGACTAGGGTGTACCGAAGTTTCTGTGGGGAGAAGCTACGAATACTGCTGTATACATTCAAAACCGATGCCCTCATTCTGCCCTGGACTCCAAAACTCCCGAAGAGGTTTTCACTGGTAAGAAACCTGATGTCTCACATTTTAGAATTTTTGGATGTCCTGTTTATTTTCATGTGCCGAAAGAAAAGAGAAGTAAGCTGGATGCTTCTGGGAAGAAAGGAATGCTTGTGGGCTACAGTGAGACTTCTAAGGCCTATAGAGTCTATGTACCTGGTCAAAGGGAAGTAGAGATATGCCATGATGTCACTTTTGACGAAGATGCTTCCCTGAAGAAAGTAGTAGATCTTCCGAGATCTGAGGAAAATCATGAAGCAAGGCTTGGAAATCAAGAAGAACCGCAGGATGAGACAATGCTTGATGTTGAAGGACCAATGGACCCAATCGATCCATCTCCTTCACTGAGAAAGAGACCATCATGGCTCAGGGACACTCTCGAAGATGCCGAGGGACATGCTGCCCCGAGGGGAACATTCCGAGAAAGCAAGAAGCCGTGTAGATACCAAGGGTATCTGGCTGCCATGAGTACTATTGTACAATCTGAACCTGGATCTTTTGAGGAAGCCGTAAAGCATCAAGTCTAGAAGGATGCTATGCACGAAGAATATGAGTCCATAATGAAGAATGATGTCTGGGATGTGGTTCCAAGACCGAAGGACAAATCAGTTGTCACCGCAAAATGGCTCTACAAGATCAAGCATGGATCCGATGGAAGTGCTGAAAAGTTCAAGGCAAGATTTGTTGCCCGTGGCTTCTCTCAAAAGGAAGGAATAGACTATGATGACATATTTGCACCCGTGGCACGATATACCACCATTCGATCAATCATAGCCCTTGCTGCTACGCAAGGATGGAGTCTTCATCAGATGGATGTCAAGACCGCTTTTCTGCATGGTGCAATAAAAGAAGAGGTGTATGTAGAACAACCTCTGGGGTTTGAAGTCCAGGATCGGGACACACATGTCTACAAGTTGAAGAAAGCTCTCTATGGGTTGAAGCAAGCACCCAGAGCTTGGTACGAGAGGATAGATAGCTACTTGATGAAGCTGGGCTTCACTCGAAGTAATGCTGATCCGAACCTTTACTTCAAGGTTGTCCAAGGGAAGCCTCTCATTCTGGTGCTGTATGTGGACGACCTCTTCCTGACAGGTGCCGACCCTCTCATTCATCAATGCAAGAGGGAGCTTGCTGCTGAGTTCGAGATGAAGGACCTAGGACTGATGCACTACTTCCTAGGCCTGGAGGTCTGGCAGAGACCTGGAGAGATTTTCCTTTCTCAAGGAAAATATATTGTGAAACTTCTAGAAAGATTTGGTATGGTGGATTGCAAGTTCGTGTCAACACCAATGGAACTCAACTTCAAGAAGTTGAGTGGCAGCGCTGCTGGGCCCGTATTGGCAAATCCTACTGAGTATCGTCAACTCGTAGGGGCTCTGATGTTCTTAGTGAACACCCGTCCAGATATATGTTTTGCAGTGAACACTTTGAGTCAACAGATGGTTGAACCTCATCACTTTCACTGGGTTGGTGCCAAGAATCTTCTGAGATATCTTCGGGGCACGATAAACCATGGGCTGAGATACACTGCCGGGAGTGTGACACTCCGTGGATATACCGATGCCGATTGGGCTGGCAGTGTGGTGGATCGTAAGAGCACATCGGGATGCTGCTTCAATCTTGGTTCTGCTTCGATCTCATGGATGAGCAGGAAGCAGAAGTCGGTGGCTTTGAGCACCGCTGAGGCCGAATACATTGCAGCAAGTATGGCCTGTTGTGAAGAAGTTTGGTTGCGAAAGCTCTTTAGTGAGCTGTTTGGACATGTGCTAGATACCACTGTGATACTCTGTGATAACCAGAGTGGGATTCGTATGACTGAGAATCCTCTGTTCCACGACCGATCCAAGCATATTGATATCAGGTACCACTTTATCCGGGATATGGTACAGCGAGGCGCCGTAAGGCTCGATCATATAGGAACTGATGAGCAGGTCGCGGATATTCTCACTAAGCCCCTGGGGAAGGTCAAGTTCCTAACCTTCCGTGAGAGTCTTGGTATCGTGGAATGACCCTATGATGTGGGTCCCGTTGGACGATGAGCTCTGGGAGCTCTGGGGGGCTTTGGGGATAGCTTCTCGGAGCTATAAGCACTCACGGGGCTAGGCTTGCAGAACCTTGTGGTGCTTCTGCCCCACCGTTATGATGTTTGAGTTGGTTCACCTCTCATTATCTGTGCCCCGTATGCATCCTACCCATTGAGTTCAGGGCTCATGGGAAGTACCTCTCATTTGGCCAATGAGATGGGAAAAGCTAGAGACTAGTAGCAAAGATTGATGGACGCATCAAATATTGCCGTACTCTCTATCTAGGATGGCACCGTCCAACCACTTGATCTGGGATCAAGTCTAGTGAGGTCTTGGACCTCTGCCTGACTTCGGGTCAGATGAACCAACTTCGGGTTGGTTGGAGACTCTTTGTGAGTCTGATAGAGGTTTCGAACCTCTGGGTTGAATTTGTCAGCCGGGGGATGATGTCTTTGTGACTGACCCACTTCTGTTCTGAAATAAAGAGGTCAACAAAGCAAGTTACGGCGGGATGATGCACGATGTTTGATTGCACTGGTGGATGGAGTTCTCCCTCGTTGAGAGGGAGTGTTAAATTTGGACAACTAGGTCCAAACTCTATCTTGTGATGCTTAGATGAAGATTCCAATAGTTGTATTGGATTCCTCTTTCGGAGAGGTGTAAAATCGATATAAAATTGATTTTAATTTGATGAGCAGAACATTTATTTTGAATTTATTATTTATAATAAATTTAAGTGCAGGTCGGCCTTAAGGTTTTACACCCCCAACAGATGTGTCACACACCTCAATGATGGATATAAATACAGTCAACGTTGGAGAGCATTTCACTCATCTCAACACACATCTTCTCCTCTGATTATCTACAAGCATTTGAGAAGCAGTTTCCCACGTGAGAAGGACAAAATCTACTGCAGCTAAAGGAAGAAATTTACCGCAGCAAATTTTCTGCAGTTAGGGTTTCTGGGCAAGTTTGACCAGCGTTGACTTTGGTCAACGCATGGTCCGAATTGGCTGAAATTTTGTGAAGAGTTCGATTTTTTAAGGCCGTAGTCATTGACACAAAAATCGAGGTCAAAAGTTTGACCGAAGTTGGAGTTGCGTTGACTTTATTGTTGCTGCCTTGCGTTGACTTTTTTTGGACTGCGTTGACTTTTCTGGGGTTGACTTTGAGTTGACTAGATGATTGATTTGAGGACTGTTGTGACACATTCTGGGTTGGCCGACCAAGAAGACTTTGCTGGTTGAAGCATCCTGTTGACCGCCATAACGCACCAACACATTCTCTTGTTTCTGGTTTGTCTTCTATGGATCCACTGGTATGTTCTATCAGCATTTTACTTAACTATTTATGTGATTGCTGTTATAAAAGTAAAATTGCATCAAGCATAGAACATCTACAAAAATTTACATGGAGCCATAAGGGTCTTCTCTTCATTGAAGGAGGTGGACCAATAGGGTCCATCGGTCCTTCAACATCGGGCATCATTTCATCCTTCGGCTCTTCCTGCTTCCCTGTTCTTTCATCATTGTCTTCCTCAGAGCTCGGAAGATTTATCACTTTCCTCAGGGAAGCATCTTCATCGAAGGTAACATCGTGGCATATCTCCACTTTTCTTTGACTAGACACATAGTTTCTATAAGCCTTCGAAGTTTCATTGTAGCCCACAAACATTCCCTTCTTTCCAGAAGCACCCAGCTTGCTTCTCTTCTCTTTCGGCACATGAAAGTAGACGGGACAACCAAAGACTCTAAAATGAGAAAGATCAGGTTTCTTACCAGAGAAGACTTCTTCGGGAGTTTTGGAGTCCAGAGCGGAATGCGAGCATCGATTTTGTATGTACACAACAGTGTTCACAGTTTCTCCCCATAGAAAATTCGGAAGACCTTGGTCACATAGCATGGCACGAGCAACTTCCACAATGGTCCTATTCTTTCTTTCAGCAACGCCATTTTGCTCAGGAGTATACACGATCTTGGTCTCCCTCTTAATGCCAACTTCTCTGCAAAAGTCATTGAACTTGTTTGACTCATATTCGGTGCCATTATTCGGTTTGACGAATTGTATCACATGTCATACCTCCCAATGGACTTCCTCCAACCTGGTAGAGTGTATCAACTCTAAAGCCAATAGTAAGAGCTTCCTTGAGACTCTTCTTCCAGATGCATATCTCTCCATCAACGAATGCCACCTCGAAACCTTTGTCTGCCATTGCCGAAATAGACACAAGGTTCTTCTTCAAATCAGGTACATACAATATATCTTGCAAATTGAGGACTTGACCTTGAGATAAATGGAGGGTCACGGTCCCTGTCCCTTTCACGGGATAGGTGGCATTATCTCCAAGGATAATTTTAAGATTAGTATCCTTCTCAATCAAATCAGAGAGAGCTTCTTTAAACCCAGTGAGGTGCCTTGAAGCACCACTATCAATCAACCAGACATCCAAGGTGTCGGGTGGAGATGTAGCAGAGAGGGCAGATACAAGAATGAATTCATTTCTTTTATTATCAACAACATTAGATTCTTCATACCTGGAATTTCTTGACCTTTTGAAGGGTTGCCCATTTCCATTACGACCAGAGGGAGCCTTCCTCTTTCCTCTGAACCTGTTGTTCCTTTGATTGTCATTATCCTTTGGAGAATCCCTTCTATTAGGGCATTCTCTAGCATAATGGCCAAACTTGTTACACGTGTAACATCTTCCTTTCTTTCTTTTGGCCCCTGCTCTTCGATGGTTCCTCAGACCACCGTTCTTCTTCTTCTTAGCACGAGCAGTGAAGGCAACATTTCCTTCATTTTCATATTCCATCATTCTTGTCTCCTCTTGAGTGCATCTCGACAATACTTCATCAAAATCAGGAATCACATTATTATTGAGAATGGTAGTAATGAATACATGCCAATTAGAGGGGAGACCTCCAAGTGCAATGAGAACCATTTCTCGATCAGCTATTGTTTCCCCAATGGCGAGAAGGTTATTCCTGATTTCGGTCAACTTCAGAAAATATGATTGAACGGATTCATCCTTGCCTTTCTTGAGATTCTTTAATTGGCTCTTAAAGAAAAGAACTTGATTTGCATTGTTAGCCCTGAACATATTGACCAACTTATCATACATCTCCTCAGATGTGCCCAGCTCAGAGATGTAAGCAACCAAACTTTTGTGGATGGAATCCTGGATAATCAGCTTAGCTTTGATTTCCCCTTTTATATACTTTGATTTTGTGGCAATAGGTGTAGATGATGGAGGCTTTTGGATTTTTCCCTGCACATAGTCCATGACCTCTTGATCTTCCAAGACCAAGTCCAAAGACATCTTCCAAGCATGATAGTCAGACTTGCCAGTCAACTTATCATCAGCTTTGAAGCCATTATAATTTGAGGTACCCATGGGTCCTTGACAAATGCTACTTCTTCGGTGATTGCTCTTAACACAAATTTGGGCTTTGTCTTCACCTTAGCTCTGATACCATGTAAATTTTCGAAGATGTTCTATGCTTGATGTAACTTTACTTTAAACCCGATACCAAATAGCAATCACATAAACATGAAAGTAAAATGCTAATAGAACATACCAATAGATCGACAGAAGACAAGCCAAAAATACACTTAACTTGATCAACAAAATATATGTGTTGTGGTGCGTTACGATGGTCAACAGGATGCTTCAACCAACAAAGTCTCTTCATGGTCAGCCAACTAGAAGTGTCACACAACCCTCAATATGGCTCCACAAAAGTCAACCCAAAGTCAACAAAAGTCAATGCTGTCCAGTCAACGGTCAACGTAGAACAACAACAACAAAAGTCAATGCAGCAGGTCAAAGGTCAACGTCTAACCTTGGTTTTTGTGCCAAAGAATGCGGACTGCAGAAATCAGAATTTTGGTGGAGTTTGAGGTCAAATGGACTAACCGTTGACCAAAGTCAATGCTGATCAAACCTGCACTGAAACCCTAGACAGATCCGTACATAAACCCTAGCTGCTGTTCCACACGTGTGAGATGAAATGTCTCCAAAAGATGATCAAACCAATCAAACACAAGAGAGAAGTGTGTGATGAGTGGATGATGAAATGAACTCCAAGTCTGTCCAATATATATCCATCTGTGAGGGTGTGTGATACATCTATTGGGCTTCAAGCCTACATTACAATTCTGGGCGACCTTGCACATAAGTGGAATAAATTCAAAATAAATGTTCTGCTCATCCGATCAAGATGATCTTTAGATCGATCTTGCACCTCTCCGAAAGAGGAATCCAATAAAAATATTGGAATCATCATCTGAGGAGTACAACATGGAGTTTGGACCTCGTTGTCCAAAGTTAACACACATCCACTCTAGAGATCAACTTCTACGTGGAAGATTACTTCCTATTTTATGGCGCTTTGGAATTAGGGCACGAAGCCACGGATGGAGATAGATGGTTCCAAATCATTGAGCAAATGGGGCTCTATTCCTATCTCAACAAGATCCTAGAGGCACCCCCAGACTAGTCTTCATTCCAACTTATAGTATAGTCACCAATTGAGATCTTCTAGACCTTAGCAAAGGGCCCTTCCTTGCAGACAACCACATAATATTCACTCAAACTCCTTGCCCTGTTATTCTTTGGGAGATACATCTATATTGTTTTTTCTCCGGTCCACCTTGGATGTTAGGAGGGAGAGCTCTAGTGATCTAGCATTGCCCCTTACTATTGATACCATAGGCCCATGAGTTGCTCGTTTTGTAGATCCTTCCCCTGGACTGCCTTTCCATTCTTTGGAGATGGTTAGCGAGATTTTTTTAGATTTGAATGCTCTTTCACTTCTTAACTTTTGTCTTATATAGGAGCCACTTTAGTGCTTCCGCTTTGTACTAGCATCAATGTACCTAACACAATCCTATTGACCTACTTTTGTGGTCGTACATTGGACATTAATACATTTATCTTATCATATCTTATCTACACTTTTCATTGGAGGTGCCACATGGGTATTTTTTTATTCTTTGGCAGACTTCTTTGCTTATGAATCTTCCCTCTAGCATAAGAGCATTCAAAATTGCACTCTTGGCCATATATTGAAGTCATCTTAGTTGTTCTTGTGATTATTCCAACTATTTGTCTTATTCTTTAACTCTTGCAACATATTTTTGTAGATCTTGGTGACCTCCTAATGGGGCCACTTTAGACAACTCTGGAGCTTGTGTTTTTGATGGTTGTGTCTCTATCTTGCTAAAGTGATAATTCTTCATTGTCATTATTTATTTTTCTTTGTCCATCGTATTTGGGATAGTGGCCTCGATGATTATTTTGTTTCTTTCTCCATCTAACAACATTTGGACATTTTCTGTATTCCTTAGTTTTTTCTTCTTTCAATGCATTTCTAGGACAATCTCCAAACATACTTTCTACCTCATAGCCTTTTTCTCCATGGGCATCATCTTTCTTGGCCTTTTCAAATAAAATTTACATCTTTTGTCTCTTACGTTATCAAAGGTTTTTGTTAGATTGTTTTGACTTCAAGTACGTTACCATTTGTCCCCTTCATTTTCTTGTCACCCCCGCTTTTCTTTTGTGTCTAGGTTTCTTTTTTTTTTGGTTTATTGGTCGTCCTTCTCAACACCTCTTTTGCTTCCCATAACTTGGGTTCTCCCTTGGTCTTTTCATTTTCCCCATGTGGCTAGGACATCTCCCCTTTCCCATCGACTGTCTTTTTCGACTCTTTTTTTTTTCTTTTTTTTTGCAATTTTTTTAGTTTGTCCATTCAGTGTTGAAAATAGTAGAGAACGGTCCTTCTTTGACTTGTGCCTTAGTCAAAGAGAACACAAGCAATTTTTCCTTAGCATGCACAAGTTCCTATAAGTTAGGAACCAATTCCTATAAGTTGGGAGCTAATTCCTTAAAGTTAGGATGAATTCATAAAATTTAGGACGAATTCCTAAAAATCGGGGCGAATTCCTAGAAGTTAGGACAGTTCATGAAGTAGATCGACTTATGTGTGGAAATAGAAGGCTTAATTTGTTGTCTTCTAGTACATTATTTTTGGGAAAAGACAAATGAGTGAGTCTCAACTTCTAATTTGAGGCAGAATGAATTGCATGAGTTAGTTAACTCATCAATCACTAGTTTGAGTTCCAAAAATAGAACTTGCCAGAATTAGCTAATTCAAATTGCTTATAAGGAGATCAAAAGGCACAATTGTAATAAGTTTTTTTTTGCTTACGAAGGACTGTGACAAGAGTCACAAGACACAACTCACTAGATTGTGAAAGTTTGCATCAGTTTGTGTGTGAGAGCCTTGTTGGTAGAGCATATTGTGGAGGGTCCAATATGCAGTGATACAAAGACCTTCTTGTAGCCAGATTTACGCTAGGAATTAGGAGATCTCCTGCATAAGGAAAGAGGGCCAGGGAGGCCGCAAGCAAGGAGGAGCTGAGTCAAAGTTGTAGTAGGGGGTTTCTGCTAGTGTTGCGGTGAGAACGAGTTAGTTATCAGTGTGATAAATTGCCCTGTAAGAGATCTAATTGCTTAGATTCTATCAATAAATTCTACAACAACGGAGAGGGTTTTCCCAGTTGGGTTTCCCTAGAAAAGTAACTGTGTATTTGTGTGACTGTGTCTTTATCTCTGTGATTATTCTGTTGCTTATCTAGAAAATTGTATCTTGGTGAAAAAATGTTTAGTTTCAGCTTGTTCATCATAACAGTTGCAGGATTTTCAAGGAGAATTAACACTCATGGCATCTGTTTTTGCTCTTGCTTCTTCTTTTTTCTTTTCTTGTTCTTTCCTTTTTTCTTTGTTTCTATTCTTGTTTTTCCTTTGCTTTGTCTTAGTGGTTCTTTGTGTAACAACCCACACCCTAAGTCCCTACTTCCTAATATTTAACTAACTAAAAGTTAAAATACCAACATAAAGAAAACTAACTTTAAAAGAATAATTAGAATGATTAATTAAACAGCACCCCGATTGAATACATTCAAATTAATACAATCATATTCTTTTTCATTTAAATGACGGCTGTTTAATACAACCTTATACATCTTATCCTCTTGCATTCAAGTTACCTCTCATTAATAATCATATCCTCTTATTCGAATGACCTCTCATTAATACAACCTTATCTTATTACATTCAAAGGACATCTCATTAATGAGAACCATATCACTCGAATGATACCTCTTTAAAAACATTCATTTCTACATTTATGGAGGCCTTATTTCGATGGAGTGTGGCGGTGGGATGTTAGCTGGATGGTGTTGTGGCGGTGGGGCAGATTATTATTTAAACACGAAGACATGAAGGAGGGAGGGGTCTTTTGTTGGGAAAGAAGAGGGAGAAGGCTGTTGTGAGGAAATGGAGAAGGCTGTCGTGATGAATTTGAGAAGGTTGTTATGGCAAAATTTATCAAGGGTGGGACTCGAGACTCACCGGTTTCGGATTCCGGGCACCTGCGAGGGAGGCGTCCTCTCGGATTTAGGATTAAATTCAATACAAATTTGGTCGGGAGGAAGAAATGGTTCTCAGAATCTTCTGACGTTCGGAGAGGAGGATCACGTTCCGGTGTATTCTAATTTGGATCTCTCCAAGCCTGCATTCCTCCTCTTAGCATCGGGCTAATTATTGTTTCAACATCCGCTGTCACCGTGTTTTAAGTATTAGCTGGTTACCGTGATTTTACTTAGAATTAACTTAAAATCATGTTTAAATTCTCTTGCAAATTAAATCCGTTAAACCGTAGGGAATCGTATAAGTGTTTTGTTTTATAAGTGAGACAGAGACCTTGCACATGGTATCAAGTATGGTTTTTAGCCTCTTTATATTGAGAGTTATTAAGAGTTATCAAGGGGCTAAATCAGCTAAGCCTTTCCCTCCAGCAGAAACTTTGAAATTCCCTGAAATCTAGTGCAAAAATTTAGGAAATTAACGAGATGGGATGTTACATTTGGTATCAGAGGGTAGTTTCAAACCCTTTCCGACCTAATAAGCCCTACAATTTCTGCAATACCCAAGCCAGAACTATGTCAATGTGTCTACAAAGTAACCTTGAATCATGTTAAACAACCAACATACAGATAACTAAAAAAAAAAAAAAAGCTATGCACAGCCTTCAATTAAATCTCACTGTTAGGTGTAGAAAATTTAGCCTACAACCGTAACTGTTTTTTTCCAAATCTTTTTGGTTCTACAGAGGACCTAGAACAAGTGATAACAATTCCACCCAGGAGAGATTTAGTCTGCAACAGACGATTCAAACAAATTTGAGAAACATGGTAGCTTTTTAACATATTAATCTTAACTTAAATAACAAAAAAAATATGGCTGATTTCTTCAAAATTAGAATATGGAATTGATTTACAGAAATGAGTTGTGTTTGTCACGGGTGGATTTGATCTTATGAGGAACACAATATATCTATAGATCTTAATGGCATACATGGGGGCCATCAATCTAAGATACAATAGGACATTCATGATCTCCAGGAAAAGAAAAGGAAAAAAATTAAAGAAATGAGCTTGTTATACCAAGAGAAGCCAAGTGCACTTTACACCGTGAGTAAGAGAAATGTCCAGTAACATCGAGTAAGTTCCTTTTCACATTTAATAAACTAAAATGGATTAGGATCAGATAGCTATTTTCCACCTGTAGTGCAAGTAGATAAGGATAACAATGTCATAGCATTGCACTCGAATAAATTGAAACAAAATGTTGTAACAGAAAATGACTAGAGTATGAAATTAGAAAATCCCAAGCTAGGCAGAATATCTCCAGCAGCTATAAACAACAAATTTCTGACAGGAATAAATTTTGAAAGAATGGGAGATATGGAAGAGCTGGCATCGCTAGCTGCAAGGAAATACCTTCTCTGTTGATCAGTTTATTGTAACACTAATATGACTAATTTCTAATTTCTGTTAGTTTTTGCATCAATAGCACAAGCCAGGGCCAATTTTAGAATGTTATAAAGTAAAATCTAGGAATGCGTTCAAAAGCTGGCAAATCCTAGGCACTGTTACAAACCATAGAATGATAAAAACCATAAAAGTTGATGTTGTTAACCCAGAGTACTAAATTTATATTCTTTTGCATCTATAACACAAATTCCAGTGCATTGGAGGTCAAATCAAACCATTACAGGAAGGGCTTAAAATAAAATTTCTAAAGTTAAATGGGTTAATCGCACACCAACCTCACACCGATATATTTGAGTCATTAGATCTTCCAGTTGCAACAAATAGCAATTTTACCAATCTTCATGATCAGATTCATAGCTATGGAGTTCAAAGATACTGCAGCACACAGAAAATCTTCAACGTGTAGAGACTATGAATTTGGCCTAGTCATAGAATGGATACATCATTTTGACACATAACAAAACATATATTGGATATGTCAGGGTGTAAAATGGTATATTTAAACACCTCTAGAAAATTTTAACAATTAGACCAGTTCAATACTTTATTTTTTCTAGGATTAGAGCTGTCAAAATGCATTACACAGTACAATTGGGCCGATCAAATAAATCCTGTTACCGCATATTGTGGAGCAAATATAACAGCTCCAGAATTATATAATATATATGAATATGAGGAGAAGAACAGCGGAGTGGGTAGAAAATGCTCGAGCTGCCTCACAATCAGCTTTTCAACGCCTCTCTGAATTGCCCACAAGCGTCATAGCTTCTCACAGTGACCACAGGCTCGTCATCGCTGTACGCCGCTCGTCTCTTGAATTCATGGCCATTTCTTTTAATTGCTCTATATTTGTGGTGCTTGCTTACAGATTGTTTAGATGGCGTCGCCTGAGAGATTCGAACTCTCGCTGGGGATCGAACTCAGGGCAACTGCGAGATTTCGCGGGGAGGCAAGAATTGACCACCTGCCCTCCCTCAACCAATAACCATTTATACCATTCGACCAACAACCTCTATTTCGTGCTTATCACTACCCGACTACCTGCGTAAGAAAATTTGAGGAAAACACATGGACAGCGAATGGCCAGCTGGGTTTCATGGAGTGCGTTGTCAAAATTCTGAAATTCGTTGGATAGCGGAGGTAAAGCCACGCTAAAGTCATGCCACCGCTAAAATATGTCGTGGATTTTGGATGCCGAAACAGGTTTAAATCTATATTATGCGGTTTAACTATATATGTGTCGTTCAGATGTAAATATGAATATCAATTATATCAGTTACGTATACTCATAAACGAAAATTATGTATATATATGTGCTATTTCAAATGGATTAAAATATGGATTAAATGTTACGCGTGGAGCAATCTGGAGCTTGAAGCGGACTTGTGTTAATCAGTGGAGCCGGCATCTACGAACTAGTGGAGACCACGAAGGTTACATAACGCCCAACGTTAAAATATAACATAAATTCGTTACGTCAAACATTATTATATGGTGTATTATTAACAATGGAAACTTATCTCGGGCGCATAATATGCGATTTAATATTCCTGTGCAAAGTGTATTATGGGTGCGAAGGTCAGGGTTAGACCACGTGATTTCCGCCTCACCACTCCGCCCATTTTCCAATACACCAGAACCATAGAACTCGGACAAAGCCATCATAGCTATGCGCAAATTCTGAAGCAAGTCATGAGAAACAATATTAAGAGTTATTCACTTGGCTCGATATTATTCTGAAAATCTTCTTCAATAGAAAAGTTTCGATTTCTTAATACCTTACATTTATATGCCTGCAGTCCTATTAACGTCACTAAAGTGAGACAATGGGTGAAGCATTGAGGCTCAGAATTATGGTATGAATTAGCCCTCAATTAAGAAAGTCTTCCGAAGCAGTCCATATTGTAAATAAGTCCGAGACATAGTGAATCTGTGGACTCCTTGTCACAGCAGGGCTTGAATCCTTGCTTGACGAATACACTATGTGATCTGCGAATCTTGGTCCATAATTGCCGTCCGAATTTCTGAAGCATGCATCACCAGGTATGTGGTTGAAAATAAAATTTGTGGTTGAAGATATTTCAAATCTCTAGTTTGTCACTTCAAGTTTTTTTTTTTTTTTTTATGATATAATTATGGTTGTAAAATGCAAGGCATATCCTAGTATCTATGATCGGAAAGATATAATTGGAACTAGACCAGCTTAACACCTCAGTTTTTTTTATTATTGATTCAGTAGAGATCATAAATCCGCCCTGTTCAGGGTAAAACTGTAATGAATAAGGTGTGGGGCTTCATTGAAGATTCCATTGCTTGCATCAATTTCTAGTCGTTTGTTTATTTAAATTCCTATGTACAAAGCAATGATTTCTAAACAAAAAAAAAAGAACATTTCGAAAATTCCAACTCTAAATTAGGAAATATGGCTGTATTTCTATTGACTGAATGTAGTCACAAAATAGTAAAGAGCTTTGGTGGGCACACAATAAGCCTTTTCTCTGAAATCATCTTCATGTATCAAGATGCAGATTGGCTTCTTGTCAATACCAAACTTGGAATTATAGCGAGTTTAAGAATTTACTGATTGGAAAATGCGAGAATTTAACAGGTACTTGCAAAAAGACATTTCCTAAAACAACTCGCAATAAATGCGCAAGAGCACCAACATCACTGTGATGAAACGCCGGTGTTATAGTGGAGAAAAGCCCCAACTGAGTAAAATCTCCACTCCCAAGAAATAGTCATTATATGCCTATATGGGATATGTAATGATGCAAGGGCCATATGTATAAGGTGAGCCAATTAGTCTCCTTTCATGCATCTAATAACAATCCATTGTTCAACATTGGAACTGTTGAGGATGCCTCTCATGAAGGGGCATATATGTGGCTAAATAATATAGCATCCTTGCAAAATTAACTTTTTCATTATGTTAATATCTAATTGCAGAGTTGTCCATTTGCTACTTTTTTTGCATGTGCCATCTATCAAACTTTGTAGGTAGGTGCCTAGTTTTGGGTTTTGGGGCACGACCCCCAAATAAATCTCGGCCATTGATCTTTGACTTGCGGGTTTCATCACACCATTTTTTCAGCCTGACCCCTCTGTTAAAAGTCGAGCAACTGGAGGGCTTTTGAAACATATCGCCCTTAGGCTGATATCACCTTGTTATTCTTTAGTTGGCATTGTTACATATCGTCCTCTTCATTTTTGAACAAAGCAAAAGCTCTCAATCAGGGTTCAAATGTTATGAGTATGGATTTCCATCCTCTGCAGCAAACAATTCTGCTAGGATAGAACTTGTTTCTTCTTGCAATTCCCCATTCTTTTCGCGGGCTTCCAAGATGAGGTTCAAGACTCCTTGTATATGCTACAATCCAAGGGATCGTAGGGTGACTCTCTCTTTCAATTGAATCTCCCCTGACCCTTTATTCAGTAAGGCTCCCATTAACTGTTGTGAGGTTATGCTATAAATTTTTTTTTGTTGTTGTAGGAATATTAATGATATTTACAGCTGCTTTGCTTTATGAAAAGCTGTGGAGCACTGTCATGTCAAAGAAAGATTTTTTTTGTGTTACCAATTCATTAAAATAGTTGAAGGATTAATGCATCCATGGTTATGTACTTGGGATGGTTCCCATATTACTTAGTAAATGAAATTAACAGGAATGCTTGTGCTCAAAGATATCAATATGTGGAGAAATACCATGTACAGATAAGATCCAAAACTGAAAACTACAGTGCTTAGAGAAAGTTATAGAGTTAAATCTATTAGACTCTTACTGGGTGAACCTCTATCTATCATTTGCATGTCTTGCATAACAGGGTGTGTGGTCTAATGTCCTTGCATTTATAATACATTCCAATTCGATCATATAACTAGTACCACATCAATGATGACAGTATGAAAACAGACAAGAAAATTAGAACCATAAGTTGTAGTTTTCTGTAGCTTTTTGATCAAGTCAACAAAATCAAAATGTATTGCATAGATAACGAATTGCTGCTAACTATAGGTGGAAATGCAAACAGAAAATACAAAATGGAGCGGGACCTTTTCTAGCCTCCCTTTATTACTGAGTTATGATTTTGTGAAATGAGGACAGTGGACATATCCACTTGCCCATTGCTTGAAATTCCCTGCTGACATATCATGGAACCCTCAGCTGCACTCCAAAATGTCTCATACTTCCAATCTGTGGAGTAAAATGCCAAGGCTGTAACTAGTATATTAAACATTTATCCTGAATTAGCATGCTGTTTGGTGGTCCAGCATTTTCTTCTGAGTATTATATTAAATTTTAGGCACCTTGTTAGTCATAAAACATCTATAAGACCAAAACTGCTAAATCTTGTATTTTGCTAAACCATTTGTGTTTAAACACAACTGGGAGCCTTAGCATCAGTCTGTATTCTTAGCAGAGGTTGTGCTACCTTGCAGGCCTTGTTGCATCAAGAAACTAATTTGGCTAATCTGAGTTTCTGGTATTTCATGGAATTAATAGCAATCGCTATGTATATAAACGTCTGGTTGACTTTGGTGTATATAGGATCTATATCAAATTGTTAAATATAGAGCGGCTTTTTCGTATGTCCACATCTTGGTTATAGATTGAACACATATAAGCAAATCTATTGACTATCATAATTATATCAACATGAATAGAAACTATGAGAAGTATGACTATTGGAGCAATTTTTGGATGTTGGCAATCACATGTGAAAAATGGCAATCATAACTATAGATATGAATGATCCTCAGATGTTTCCTTTTGAATTCAAGAATCTGGTGCAGAGTAACTATGTTGGCAATGACTGAAAAAGTAAAATAAACTTGGCATCGACAAAAAACTCTGCTACCTATCAAAAACTCACCATAGACCATTTGTGGATGCTAAAAATGTGATATACCCTATATTATAAATAATATATGCTATATAATAACAACAGATGATATTATCCTTACACAGGGATGTGTTCCTACAGGCTTTGTAGTATAAAATTATAAATACGACACGTGTATTTTCACATCGACCAACATATGTCATATTCAGTATATTCCCTATATGTCTTATATTTTACATGCTTTATGTAATAATATTCAACTCAGGTTGGTACAAGTGGCACAAGTGAATAGGTTAGAGTGCCATGTCTAAGGGGTATAGGTGATTTCAAGTTTATTGCATAACTTACTTGTACTAATCTGCGCGAATAAAGTTAATTAGGTAAATGCTTACTATTGAGATATCACTCTTTCTATCTAGTTTAGCTGATCTAAGCTCGTATAAGCTGAATTGGTGACCTTGTTTGTCCTATATATCACATTACTTGAATTTATACCTGTACTTTCTGACTAATTTTAGCCCAAACAACACTGTGCTTACTATCCGTATTGATTCACCATGCTTAAATAAGTTGCCAGCTTGTTCAACATCATGGATATTACTTAACTAGTACTTTTATTAGAATGCTCGATTACGATATTCCCATTTGATTAGTAGTATAAGCTTGTAACATTTTATTAGTACAATGGGTTTCCTCATTAGGGTTGCCTATTCTCTAAGTTGTGATCTGAATGGGTACCACCATCTCATATAGTAAAGATACAAGCTCATGGGAGAATGGTGACTCTATCCTCTTAAGGACCTTAGCACTACCTATCTCTACCAGTGACCAAGTTCCATATCATAGATTGACTGTACGACTCTATGCATATAGATGAGGTAAGGGAACATTCTCGGTGCTCATATAGGAGTAGTTAGGCATGTATAGATACTAAGTGCATAGTAATTATGATTTCATGGAATTTTCTCATAATAGAGCTTATCATAACAGTGTAATGGGTTTACTGCTACATATATATAAGTAATAAGATTAGGATAACATAATCATTTCCATTACTTGGTGGTTATACTATCTGCCCATTTGTTCAGTACCATTATGAGATTTACCGTGTTCCATATCTATGGGAACAAAAGGGAGCGATAGGATGGATACTCACAAATGGCACTCATTATCTAAAAATACAGGTATTCCAATAACATACGTATCTGCTTATTACTAAGTGCAACAGCTGTGATCTACTTGACTCTATTAATTACAGTTGTGATTATAACAATGGTTATAATTAATAAGTATCCATAATAAATACTGATTAATGAGCTTAAGTAACACGTATATTGGGTAATAACAAGGAGTGTATAACCATAATTAGAGTGAGTGCAATATTTGAATGACAGTGAACCATAGGATCTTCATAGCTTACTGAGTGTAATACCATATCTAGTTGGATTAGAGCTTACATATAAAAGCTTGGTTTCGAGTACTCTAAGTGATTCCGTAATAAACCTGTACCATTCACTAGTTAAGTATGAATAAGAATAGATGTAATGGCAATCATAGGCTTGATAAAGGTGGAATCCTATCTTCTATTATGTCTACTCGTATATAAGAGAGACCTTCTTGCTTCACCTAATTCACACGGTTAACTTTTTTAACGGTAATAAAAGCTCTTTTGTATAGAAGTTTATCTCTCATCATGTTACATAATAAACATGATAGTATTGTACTAATATGGAAGCTAAGGGTAAAGGTTCAATATTCTTTATTAACGTACCACTATCTTCACTGATTACCATTGATTTTATTAACTATGAAGAGTATGACATAATCAAATACTAGCCTAACTTACAACTTTGTAATCACAAACACACAACTTACTGATCATGTATAGAGAGTGGTCATAGCCTATCCATGAATTTGTAAACTTTATTTTGAATCATCTCTTAAAAATGAATTTTACTTGCTGGTACATGGATAACCATAAAGAACGGATGTTACTTAACTCTAGTGATATCGAATATATGCTATTGTTTGACTTTACTAATGCAGGGATACCAACATGCCTTATGTCATTTAAATTATGCTGTAAGGTGTGTATGAATGTTTACATTGATAACAATATATTTGAAATATGTAGAGATTGTTATATGGGTAACAATTTGTTATGAACAATATAAATGCATGTGCTGTAGTGTGCGTACGAATGTTCACATTGCAGATGTGTACAAGTAATTGCTTCGCAGAATACAGATTACAGAACCAAAATACGTGATGACTGAATCCCCAGAACAGTTGAGACTCCCGAGATTCCACGATAGGGTGTTGACCCTGGTCCTATTGGGAGGGGTGGAGGTGTTGCCCACCGGTTATCCTCCGATACCTGGAGTCATGGGAGGACTGTGCGAGTCACGCTCCCCTAGACGTGTGATGATGACTGCCGGATGCCTACAAGCATATCTGGTCGACGTAATCGACGCTGATATCCTTAAGGTCTATGAATGGATCAATAAAGCTGATGCCATGGCATATTCCTGTAGAGGACGGATAGGATGGGAGTGGAAGAAGATTAGGAAGGATAGGATGATTTTAGAATAGTTTGAAGATTTGGTTGAGATGGGAAGTAACAATTAAATTGCAGATACATACTTATTCAAACAGAAAGTCAATCTTAAAAATCCGCCTTCTACAAACACCCTAATCTCTAAAATACAATCATTGATATGAGTATATGAAACCCTAACTTCGGGACGAAGTTTTCCGAAGGGAGGAAGTATGTAACAACCCACACCCTAAGTCCCTACTTCCTAATATTTAACTAACTAAAAGTTAAAATACCAACATAAAGAAAACTAACTTTAAAAGAATAATTAGAATGATTAATTAAACAACACCCCGATTGAATACATTCAAATTAATACAATCATATTCTTTTTCATTTAAATGACGGTTGTTTAATACAACCTTATACATCTTATCCTCTTGCATTCAAGTTACCTCTCATTAATAAATCATATCCTCTTATTCGAATGACCTCTCATTAATACAACCTTATCTTATTACATCCAAAGGACATCTCATTAATGAGAACCATATCACTCGAATGATACCTCTTTAAAAACATTCATTCCTACATTTATGGAGGCCTTATCTTGATGGAGTGTGGCGGTGGGGCAGATTATTATTTAAACACGAAGACATGAAGGAGGGAGGGGTCTTTTGTTGGGGAAAGAAGGGGGAGAAGGCTGTTGTGAGGAAATGGAGAAGGCTGTCGTGATGAATTTGAGAAGGTTGTTATGGTAAAATTTATCAAGGGTGGGACGGAGACTCACTGTTCTCGGGATTCTGGGCACGGGGGCAGAGGAGGCGTCCTCTGGATTTAGGATTAAATTCTAAATTTGGCTGGGAGGAACATTTTGGTTTTGTAATCTGTCCGATCAGCTGGAGAGGAGGATCACGGTTCCAGGTATTCTAGTTTGGATCTCTTCGTTTCCAGGTATTCCTCCTCTTAGCATCAGTTAATTATTATGTTTCAGCATCAGCTAGTCACTGTGTTTTAAGCATTAGCTGGTTACTGTGATTTTACTTAGAATTAACTTAAAATCATGTTTAAATTCTCTTGCAAATTAAATCCTGCTTAAACTGTAGGGAATCAGATAAGTGTTTTGTTTTATAAGTGAGACAGAGACCTTGCACATGGTATCAAGTATGGTTTTTAGCCTCTTTATATTGAGAGTTATTAAGAGTTATCAAGGGGCTAAATCAGCTAAGCCTTTCCCTCCAGCAGAAACTTTGAAATTCCCTGAAATCTAGTGCAAAAATTTAGGAAATTAACGAGATGGGATGTTACACTTTGTCTCTTATTGGTTTTACTTTTAAATTTTTTATTCTTTGCTTATGAGATATTGTCCTCTTTTGTATTTCTTCTTCCTCCCTAACCTTATGTGCTGCTTGTCATTTCTTCTTTTTGGCCTTGTACTTACCTTTCTTTGTTGTTACTTACTACCATTTATTAGCTTAGGATATGGTAAGATAAGATAATTTTATTAATGTCCAACAAATGACCAAAATTTAGGTCAATAGGACTAGGAACTACAACAATACTACCAATCTTGATGAGACCTGTTAGTGTTAACAAGAAAATTGGAGTCAAATCTAACCCATATTCTGAAATAGCCTCCTCACAATGCATTAGAGAGAGATTAAGTCTAGTGCACTAGAGAGGGAGTTCAAAAGCTAAGCTCAAGTGCTGAAAGCAAACATACACATGTGCAACCAAGAGAAAAATGCTAAATTTCACTCGTATTTTGGAATAGCCTCCTTACAAGTGTGCTAGAGAGAGATAAGTCTAGTGCACTAGAGAGAGAGTGCAAGAGCTAACCACAAGTGATGAAAACAAGAATACACAAGTATGGCCAAAGAGAGAAATGCTAATCACAAGAGAAAAATGTCGAAATTAAGTGCCCTTAGACTTTATTTCAGATTAAGAAGATCACAATTTGTGATGATACAAATGGGAGCTTGATTTGTGTGTTTATACACAACTGAAGTGAGGCGCCCCATAAAGAGGGTAATGGGCCCAGTAAACAAGGGTTCATACTACAAGAGTATTGTGGAGCCTGCATATCAAGTTTAATTTGAGCTTAATCGTGCCTAGTAATACAATAAAAGAATAAAGAATATGGCCTTAGCGATAATTACAAGTAAAAATGGTTTATGAGCCTTGGGGCCTACTCGTTGCAGTAGATAAAATTGGACAATTATCTCCATTAAAAAATGTTGTTCTTAGCATGTTGGAAGAAGAAGCAAAACATTTGCATATGGTGGATCAATAACCTTCTCAGCTGATTCAAGCAACAATGGTTTCAATAGTCACTTTCTTGGGTGAGCATAGGTTGTTGAGGCATAAAGATCAGGGGGTAAGGTTTGTTGTTATTCATTACTAGAGTAAAATTATAAGGGTCACAACTCTTGAAATTCCTTAAGGAGGATAAAGTGAGGGAGATCTTTTCCATTAGTTAATCTTACATTACAACGCAGTCTACCGACTTGACCTTGTTGACTAGCTCTTTTTCTATCCGACTAGTAGGTCGAGTCAAATAACTCCTCCAACATCTCCCCTACCCTCATACAAAGCCTTCTTCGTCTCGAAGAAGGGGAGAGTTGTTGTGAAACAAAATTACAAAAGACAAAATGACTTTTTACATATTCAGTAGACAATTTCTGAAAAGAAATAGTACAATAAAGAAAATACAAGGTAAGAGAACTGTTGGATCTGTGCCCTGTGCCTCTGTTGCTATGGTCGTGTTTTTTGAAGCTACCTGAGCCGACTGGTTGATTGCTTGGTTGGCTTCCTCTGCTTGAGATTACTGTTATGAAGTAGCAACAACTGTTGAAACACTAGGTGCATAAAATTGATGGGTATGCCATTGGGGATGGGTGAAGCGGAACGAACTCGTGGCAGTGGAACTGAACCTAGGAAAGCAGTCTGATAAATAACTGGAACAAGCATTTGCAAGTGGTCATCAAAGATTGACCATTCTTTGACTGAAACGTTGGCTTTCATACTGGAATCTAGAAGATTAGTCAGATATTGCACATTTTCTTCTACAAATGAGTCATTTGCTATTCGTTGATTGAAAGGTTTGGTTCCCTCGATGCTCACAACTTGCTGAAGAATTGGTTGCAGGAATTTATATGTGTTTGATGCTTCATGATGAGACTTATTTCCTTCGCGCAACTATTGCTGATATTGCTGTAGGAGCTGTGAGTGGGTTTCCCTTTCTTGTTCCAGTTGAGTCTGAATGGTCTGTTGGGGTCTAAGATTTGACGACTGTTTGGCTGATAAATCTCTGATGAGCATCTCGTGAGTTCTTACCTTTGAATGAATAGAGGCTAGATAGGTGGGCCAATTATTTAGTGTCGTAGTATGGCGACTTCTCTATCCAACATAATGTTAGTTTTTGTAGCATCGAAGGTGTTCTAGTCTCGAACCTTTGTGGAGAGGCTAAATCAAAGGAGTTCTCCATAACTCAGAAATTGTTTTTGGAAATTCCACCTAGAAGTGTCTCAATTAGATTATTAGCCTATTTTTTAATATTTCCAAAGTCTAAACTTAGGAAATCTGGTTAATTAATCAAAATGAATTGAAATAAGGCGTGAATCATCTAGAAACTCACACAGATCGACAAGGAATTAATCTGGGCCCTTGATTAAGTTTTAATCTTAGTCGTTGGAGGTCCAATAGGGGATTATATAAAGAAGTTGATGGGTAGATGGAGAACACACTTAAGACACTTTTGGAATTCGATTTCCTTGGAGAGTTTGATTTTTCTAGAGAGCCAACAGCTGCCAGAAGAGTTCGAGCTTCAAAAGGAAGCAAAGACAGAGAGGGGCAAGGACAATGAAGTCGAAGGAAGGTCTTTCCAGCTATGGTGAGTACATTGCAGAGAGGCCGAAATTTCTCCAGGAGGCTATGCAGAGGCATCGCAAAAGCTTCATAAGGCAGTTCAATTTTGTTGGGGTGAAGCTGGTTAACAGTTCCAGAGGCCGGAAGATATTTCCAAAGTAATAGAGAGACAATTTCCCAGTTAGCAGCAGTCAGGATGGCTTGATTTGTAGAAGTTCCAGGTTGTAGCGTTTGAGGGATTGTGTAGAGGTGACGCAGGGCCTGTGCAAAGCTAGGTGGACAACTTGATTTTCGGTGGTAGTTGAGTGTCGAGATTGCTCGAAGTGAGGGTAATTTCCCTCAAGATATTTTTGCCAGTATTTTTCTCTGTAGGATAGCCAATATTCAACATCCAGATTGTTCTCAGATTATTTCACTGCGCTTAATAATATAAAACCCTCAGCTGCTGCATCTATTTTCCCAGATTGGGTTTTTCGGGGACATTTGCAAAAAATAATTGTCAATTTTTGTGTGTGCTAGAATTTTCTCAGTTTCCAGCTCTATTATTTTCCGCAGTTTTATTTGTGAAGGTTGTAGTGTGATTTATTTATTATTTTTTGTATCAAATAATATTAACAATTAGAAGAATTAATTCTAGTTGCTGCAATAGGATTTCAATGCGTTGAAATTTTCACATGGTATTAGAGTGTGATTGATTAGACGAGGAAGCTCAGAAGAGAAGAAAAAAATTCGTTGTTCAGAGGGAGCAACAGGTCGAGTTTCTGGACGCAGAGCCTAAGCCAGACAGATCGAATTGCTTGGGGAAGTTTGATTTTTCAGTGCAGGATAGGCAGAAAAATTTGGCTTGCCAGTTGAGTGATTCCAGCAGGCAGATTGAGCAACAACAACTTAGATTTTTTGCTGAGCAGATTTCTTATTTGGGACAGAGGGTTTTGCAGCAGTTTGCTAGAGCAGAATCCGTGTTCGGTGGAAGAGAAAAGCACACACAATAGAGGGAAAATTTCTCTTAGGGGATCTCAAGTTTTATAGCTCTGATTTTCTAGATTGAAGATTGGCAGTAGCTATGGGAAAATTTCCTTACTCTAGAAGGGAGTTCGAGTAGCAGATCTAGCTGCTAAGTAGAGGGAAAGAGGGAGTTTTCGGCCAGATTTGAGATGGCCACAACAGGGCTTAAAGATCAAGACAGATTGGATGGTGCCTCCAACTATGTTATTTGGTAGGCCAAAATGTCCTTTCTCCTTGATGAGCATGGTATGAAGACCTACGCAGAGAATGTGGTAGTAGTAGCCCAGGATGCAGATCAACTGAAGGAGTACAGAAAAGAAATGGCGAAGGCAAAGCGGATGATCTTAGATGGAATTCAAGATCATATAGTCTCACATGTAGCTGGGAAAGGTACGACCAAGGAGATGTGGGATGCTCTCTCCACGCTATATTAGAGTTCTTTCGAGTAACAGAAGATGTTTCTCCATGAGAAGCTGAGAAACATAAGGATGCACAAGGATGAAGGCATAGATCCCTTCCTCACTAGGATTCAAGAGGTCCAAGATCAACTATAAGCTGGGAGGTTCCCCAACCCACAGAGCTTGTACGATTAGTACTGAATAGTGTCTCAGAGGATTGGCAAGTGTTTGTCTAAAGTATTTTGGGCAGAGACACTTTGTCTGGTTGTGACAGGATGGGGGCCGATCTGCAGCAGCAGGAGTTGAGGTGAGCTCTAGTAAAGAGCACTATCAACAGAGGTAGCAGCAAGGGCATGAAGATTGAGAAGGAAGAGGAGAATGTGGCCCTATAGCTTCCAAGGGTCCCAGTTAGGGGCAGGGGGAGAAGAAGAGGAAAAAAGACCTATCAAAGGTCAAGTACTATAGATGTGGTGAGCTGGCCACTACATTACGCAGTGTCCTCTCAGAAAGAAGGAAAAACAGGAGAAACAGGACTAGGCGACAATGTCTGCAGAGATAGACAAGCTATCCTCCAGGCTGGATGAAGAGTTTGCAATGTTTGTGACTATACCTCCATGAGAGATGTGGGGCAATCTACAGCTATAGTCCCAAAGGAATGCAAACATGGGCAGGGTCCATTTAGGTGCCCTCCTCATGGATCATTACCTTGCTACAGGGGCCCAAAGTATTCAATGGCAGGATGGATAAATGTCAGTGATGTAGTCGGATTCCAAAGTGATAGTTGTAGACTAGTGGCAGTTAGGTGCTGAGGAGCGCAGTGCAGTGTTGGAAATAGTGTAGAGTGGCACATTGCAGAGTCAACAACGACACAGATTCTTCAGTGGACAGTGCAGGTGCTAGCAACAGTCAGGACTTAGGAGACAGATGCAATAGACACAAATGATTCAGTATTCAGGATGCTTCTCAGTTGCAGTTGTCGCAGTTGCAACAACAACAAATGAGAGGGAGTTGCAGATTAGATGCAGAGTTGGTAGTAGTATAGCAGTGTCAACAACAATGTAGATGTTGCATCAAAGTTGCGTGGTGGTTGGTGGGAAGTAGCCAGACATCAACAATGTGATAGAGGGGTGGTACAAAGATAGGGTGTTGTGACAGAATGTGCAACACTTGAGAGAACACCTTCCTCGCTAAGAGGGAGTGTTAGTTTTTGTAGCATCGAAGGTGTAGCCTCGAAACTTTGTGGAGAGGCTAAAACACATGAGTTCTCCATGA
Organism: Pinus albicaulis; assembly: GCA_034641835.2. Taxonomy (NCBI): domain Eukaryota; kingdom Viridiplantae; phylum Streptophyta; class Pinopsida; order Pinales; family Pinaceae; genus Pinus; species Pinus albicaulis. The sequence goes on from CM076584.1 coordinate 1,138,226,814, forward strand.
CCTAGAAATCGTTTTTGGAACTTCCACATAGAAGTGTCTCAATTAGATCATTAGCCCGTGTTTTAATATTTCCTAAGTCTAAACTTAGGAAATTTGGTTAATTAATCAAAATTATTTGAGATAAGGTGTGAATCATTTAGAAACTCATAGGGATTGACAAGGAATTAATGTAGGCCCTTGATTAAGTTTTAATCTTGGCCGTTGGAGGTCCGAAAAAGGATTATAAAAAGAAGCTGATGGGTAGTTGGAGAGCACACTTAAGACATTTGTGGAATTCAATTTCCTTGGAGAGTTCGATATTTCTAGAGAGCCAACAATTGCCAAAATTGTTTGAGCTTCAAAAGGAAGCAAAGACAGAGAGGGGTAGGGACAGTGAAGTCGTAGGAAGGTCTTTCCAGATCCGGTGAGTACATTGCAGAGAGGCCGAAATTTCTCTAGGAGGCTACTCTGATTCAACGCAAAAGCTTCAGAAGGCAGTTTGATTTTGCTGAGGTGAAGCTGGTTATCAGTTCCAGAGGCCAAAAGATATTTCCAGTGCCGGAGAGGGTTTCCCAGTCAGCAGCAGGTAGGATGGCATGCAGAAGTTCCAGGTTGTAGTGTTTGAGGGATTGTGCAGAGGTGACGCAGGGCTTGCGCAAGGCTAGGTGGACGACTTGATTTTAGGTGGCAGTCGAGTGCCAGGATTGCTTGAAGTGAGGGTAATTTCCCTCAAGATATTTTTGCCAGTATTTTCTCCGCAGGATAACCAATATTTGACATCCAGATTTTTCTTAGATTATTTCTCTGCTGCTTAATAATATGAAAGCCTTAGCTGCTGCACGATTTTCCCGCATCAGTTTTTTTCGAGGACACTTATCCAAAAATAATTGTCAATTTTAATGTGTGTGCTAGAATTTTCTCAATTTCCATTGCTATTATTTTCCACAGTTTTATTTGTGGAGGTTGTAGTGTGATTTATTCGATATTTGCTGTAGCAAATAAATTGTTAATTTAATTAACAATTAGAAGAATTAATTCTAGTTGTTGCAATAGGATTTCAGTGGTGAAATTTTCACATGGTATTAGAGCGTGATTGATCAGATGAGGAAGCTTAGAAGTGAAGATAGAAATTCGTTGTTCAGAGGGAGCAACAGGTGGAGTTTCCGGAGGCTGCGCAGAGCCTAAGCCAGGTAGATCGAATTGCTTGGGGAAGTTTAATGTTTTAGTGCAGGATAGGCAAAAAAAATTGGTTTGCCAGTTGAGTGATTCCAGCAGGCAGAGGGAGCAACAACAACTTAGATTTTTCGCTGAGCAGATTTCTTGTTTGGGCACAAAGGGTTTTGCAGCAGTTTGGTAGAGCAGAATTTGTGCCGGGTGGAAGAGAAAAGCACACACAACAGAGGGAAAATTTCTCTTAGGGGACTTGATTTTTAGAGATATGATTTTCCAGATTGTAGATTGTGTAGAAATTTATAGAAATTCTCTATCAATGGATTCAATCAGATCTTGTGATGTACTAAAACAAGATATTGAATCCTTCTACAATATTTGTGGAATACAAAACACGATCGCTCAATCACATGCAAGTAAGAAAAAAAGTAAATCAATCACACAACACAAGATGTTCTTGGGGAAAGCAACTGCTCAAAACCCTGCTATCATATATTGTATAAAGTCAAGGAATCATGAAACAATACAATGCTTAATCTCTCATGAGATTCTCCAACATTCTACCAATTGTCTCCCACTGATCTAGGCAAAATTGGACAAACACATAGCCAATTCTCAGCCTTCCTTCAGCATGCCTTGCTCACACAATTCCTAAAGAATTAGGCCCCTATTAAATAGGAAAATCAACCTTCCTTGATTGTGCAATCCATCATGGCTTCCTCATGGCTTTATAATTGCACTCGGGCAATTCTCTAAAAATACAATTGATAGTTATGTTCCCTTTAACCTCTATCTCAACTGGGTCTTCCTCAAAACTGACATGCATGTAACTATTAGTAGCGAATCATTAGTTATCTGATTGATCACTACTTGTGACTTAAATCTAATTTAATTCACTGGACCTCTCACTAATTCATCACTCAGTTAGAACTAGTTAAACTGATTTTAACTCAATTAATTGAGTTAACTGATTACACCTGCACCCCACTAGTGTATTAACTACAACTGGACCCCCAAAATATTAGAATCACTCTACATGCCTCATCTTAGACCCTCAACTCGAATTTCTTGAGCTAACTCAGTCATGATGACTTAGTTAATTGATAGAAGTTGTTATGAGATGAAATTACAATTTATTTAAGGGAAAAATAAATTAGACACCCACATTCCTCACTAGTGTGTAACTGAAATTCCTCACCAATGTGTGGGAAATTTTTGTCCTTTCTGGTTGCCAATTTCACTATTTCTTGTTGCAAATTTCAACAAATTCACAGTAGTTGTGGGCAAAGTTCCTCACTCCAAAAGGGAGTGCGAGTAACAGATTCAGCTACCAAGTAGAGGGAAAGAAGGAGTTTTCGACCAAATTTGAGATGGCCACAGAAGGGCTCAAAGATCAAGATAGATTGGGTGGCGCCTCCAACTATGTTATTTGGAAGGCCATAATGTCCTTTCTCCTTGATGAGCATGATCTGAAGACCTATGCAGAGAATGTGGTAGCAGTACCCCCGGATGCAAATAAGCTAAAGGAGTACGAAAAAGAAATGGCGAAGGTGAAGCGAATGATCATAGACGAAGTTCGAGATCATATAGTTTCAAATGTAGCTAGCAAAGGTATGACCAAGGAGATGTGGGATTCTCTCTCCACGCTATATTAGAGTTCTTTTGAGTAACGAAATATGTTTCTCCATGAGAAACTGAGAAGCATAAGGATGGAGAAGGGTGAAGGTATAGATCCCTTCCTCATTAGGGTTCATGAGGTCTGGGATCAACTAATAGCCATTGGGGAGGTGCCCAAACCCACAGAGATTGTATGATTGGTACTGAAGAGTGTCTTGGAGGATTGGCAGGTGTTTGTCCAAAGTATTTTGGGCAGAGACACTTCGCCTGGTTGTGACAGGATGTGGGCCAATCTGCAGCAGGAGGAGTTGAGGTGAGCTCTACTAAAGAGCACTATCAGCGGAGGCAACAACAAGGGCGTGAAGAGTGAGAAGGAAGAGGAGAATGTGGCCCTAGCTTCTAAGGGTCCCAGTTAGGGGCAGGGGGAGAAGAAGAAGAAAAAATACCTGTCAAAGGTCAAGTGATTTAGATGTGGTGAGCTTAGCCACTACAATACACAGTGTCCTCTTAGGAAGAAGGACAAGCAGGAGAAGCAGGACCAGGCGAAAACGTCTGCAGAGATAGACAAGTTATCCTCCAGGTTGGAGGAAGAGTTTGCAATGTTTGCAGCTATACCTCTAGGAGAGAGGTGGGGCAATCTAGATCTATAGTCTCAGAGCAACGTAGACATGGGCAAGGACCATTGAGGTGTCCTCCTCCTGGATCATTACCTTGCTACATGGGCCCAAATTATTCAATAGCAGGATGGATCAGTGTCAGTGATGCAGTCAGATTCCAGAGTGACAACTGTAGACTAGTGGCAGTCAGGTGCTGAGGAGTGTAGTGCAGTGTTGGCAACAATGCAGAGTAGCACAGTGCAGAGTCAGCAACAATGCAGATTCTTCAGGGGACAGTGCAAGTGCTAGTAGCAGTCAGGACTAAGGAGATAGATGCAAAAAACACAGATGATTTAGCATTCATGATGCTTCTTAGTTGCAGTTACATCAACAACAAATGAGACGGAGTTGCACTGTAGATGCAAAGCTGGCAACAATATAGCAACATTAGTAGCAGCATAGATGCAATATCAGAGTTGCGTAGTGGTTGGTGGGCAGTAGCCAGACATCAACAACGTGACAAAGGAGTGGTACAAAGATAGAGTGTTGTGATAGAATGTGCAACACTAGAGATAACACTTTCCTCACTAAGAGGGAGTGTTAGTTTTTGTAGCATTAGAGGTGTTTTAGTCTCGAAACTTTGTGGAGAGGCTAAAACACAGGAGTTCTTCATAACCCATAAATCGTTTATGGAAATCCCACCTAGAAGTGTCTCAATGAGATTATTAGCCTATTTTTTAACATTTCCTAAGTCTAAACTTAGGAAATCTAGTTAATTAATCAAAATTAATTGAGATAAGGTGTGAATCATCTAGAAACTCACACAGATCGACAAGGAATCAATCTCTGCCCTTGATTAAGTTTTAATCTTGGACGTTGGAGGTCCAACAAAGTATTATAAGAAGAAGCCGATGGGTAGATGGAGAACACACTTAAGACACTTATGGAATTCAATTTCCTTGGAGAGTTTGATTTTTCCAGAGATCCAACAATTGGCGATAGATTTCAAGCTTCAAAATTGAAGCATAGACAGAGAGGGGTAGGGATAGTGAAGCTAGAGGAAGGTCTTTCCAGATGTGGTGAGTACATTTTAGAGAGGCCGAAGTTTCTCGAGGAGGCTGCGCAAAAGCTTCAGAAGGTAGTTCGATTTCACTGGGGTGAAGCTGGTTATTAGTTCTAGAGGCCATAAGATATTTTCAGTGTCGGAGAGATAGTTTCCTAGTCAGTAGTAGGCACGACGACTTGATTTGCAGAAGTTCCAGGCTGTAGCGTTTGAGGGACTGTGCAGAGGTGATGCAGGGCCTGCACAGGGCTAGGTGGACGTCTTGATTTTCGGTGGCAATCAAGTGCCGGGATTGCTTGGAGTGAGGGTAATTTCCCTCAAGATATTTTTGCCATTATTTTCTCTGCAGGATAGCTAGAATTCGACATCCATATTGTACTTAGATTATTTCACTGTAGCGTAATAATATAAAACCCTCAGCTGCTGCATCGATTTTCCCGCATTGTATTTTTTCGGGGATGTTTATCCAAAAATAATTATGTCAATTTTTATGTGTGTTCTAGAATTTTCTTAGTTTACAACGCTCTTATTTTCCCAGTTTTATTTGTGAAGGTTGTAGTGTGATTTATTCGGTATTTTTCATAGCAAATGAATCGTGAAATTAATTAAAATTAGAAGAATTAATTCCAATTGTTGCAATAGAATTTCAATGTTGCAATTTTCACACGTAGCTTCTAAAGTTTGTTTTGCTGCTAGAAACTCATGATGAGCTTTTTGTAAAGCTTGCGTGAAGCTAGGATTTGCAAACATTGTGGGTCGGTTCTGCAACCTGGACACTTGCGCCTAAAGCTTGACATTTTGGTTGATGAGCTGGTCTACCATTTGTTGAACAACAACGAGATGATCTTCAATCTTGGCTGCAGTTGGTATATTCAGTTTTTCTGTTGCCTGGCTCTGACACGCCAACCAAGTCTCCTTTTCTCGTTCTTGTAGGTATTGAAGCTTGTTGGTATCCTTCTTCCTTTTCTACAACATCTTTTTGGCAGCTTTAACAAATTGATCAATGACTTGGAAGAGTTGCTTGTCACTAGAGAGTTTAATGTCAGAATGTTTTGTCGTGATATCAACAGGTTTCTTTTTATCTTTGGTTGCTGGAGTGTATGTTGAAGCCAATTTTGTCGTTGTTTGAACAATCGGGACGTCTTTAGTACCTGGGTTGCTTGCAACTATTGTCTTAACGAAATGTACTTCATTTGTTTCCTCTTGGTGGTGCTTAATCGAAGTTCCGATAGACTGCTGATTGTAATCTCTGATGATTTTGTTGGATTGGGTCCTCTCAGACAAATTATCTTTAGAGTTAATCTTTGATTTATTCTAGATATCTGATTGATTCAATCCCGACTGATTATCTTATGACTGGGTGTGCTTCGACTGGTGCCCCTCAACCTGTTCCAATTGCTCTTCGTCTGACTGCTCTTTTTTCGACTGTTCTTTGTCCCACTGCTCTTTATTTGACTGCGCTTTATCAAAGTTTTCTCTGTCAGATCGTTCTTCTTCAGAGTGTTCCTTCGCATACTGTTGATGATCCGACTGGTTGCGTTCTTCTAGGACCTGGGTTGGAGAGTGGATGGGAGAATCAATTGTTAAGTCGATCTTCGTGACTGTAGCGGACCTTCTTGTTTGACCATGTGGCTGGTCTGTCGTACCATTAAGTTGGTGAAGAAGAACCATTATCATGCTTATGCTTTTGACGTACCTCATCTATTTTGTGCTGGATGCCTTAAGAAAGAACACTTTTGGTATTCTCTAAAGCGTCATGGATTTGTGTTTTGATAGATGGGGCCCTTGTCTTACGAGGCTTCTTTGCTGACTTCTCTTCAGGTTGCAATTTCTTGATCACCTCATCTAATTGCTGCTGCTGCTTAGGGTTGTTCAATTTGATTGATTTGAGCATTTTTTACCACTGGGATGACTTGACTTTTGGGTTGGTGGACTCTCTGCGGGAAGACTTGTGAGAAGACTCAGGTAAGGGTGCAAATAGATCAACTTTGAAGGGTTGCAGGTATAGGGCGGCTTGGACTTCTTCTTTGACTTCACCATCACTTAAAGAAGTGATAATATCATGGGAGGTTTCAAAGACTGCGGTTGGGATAATTTAGTTGGTGTTTGATTGACAGCATAATTCATCAAATATTTGGTCGATAGTGGGCTGATAGGGGAGTTCCTGGGGATCGACCCGGGGTGAATTGTTGTACCAGACTTTGGTATAATCCAGACAGAGTTGAATATGAGAACAAGGATGTTAATTTTAGTTAACAATGGTATGTTCTATGCCGAACACAATTTACTTCAATGTTCCTTTAGCATCCCAATGACAATTTTTGGTTATTTCCAGTAGCAATCACATTAACCATTAATCACATTGACAGTAAATGTAGATAGAACATAAAAAAAAATGGAGAAGACAAACTAAGACAAGAAAACACCGGATTTGGTGGATGCCAGGGAAAAACCCCAAAGTGGGGAAAACCCTTTGATCAATTCTTCTTATTATTATATCAAAAGTTCAGCAGAGAGCAAGAGTACAAAAGTCAAATTGACTTGCCTATTCAAAGTCAAAACAACCTTATCAAATTCTACAGTCAATTGTTGCTAGAAACTTTCAGTCCTAACCAGAAAGTCAACGCTGATCAAAACAACGACAAATCTTCCTTAGTCAAACTCAAACCTGATCAGGAGGTCAAATTTAGCCCAAAACAACTCGGTCAAACTCGCTCAAAGGAGAGAGAAGACTGCTGTAATTTTCTGCAGTCAAATTGTAGTCAACCCTAAAGTTAACACAGGTCAAACAACTCGGAATTCCTTGATTTTTGTGCCCAAAGGTGCAGCCTAGAAAAATCAAACTTTTGAGCCCAAGAACGCAGTCAAACTCGGTCAACAAGCCCTCGGTCAATGCTGGTCAAACTTGCAACTGGTCTCTGAAATTTCAGTCTGCAATTCTGCCCAGAAAACTCTTACTCCTTGCTACATGTGTGAGAGAGAGAAGCTGGCCAATAGCCGTACGAACCAATCAGAGGAAGAGAGAGAAGAATGTGTGGGTGATGATGCTGCCAAATGAGGTGTGAGGTCACTTGTATTTATACAATTCGTTGTGGGTGAAGAGACACGTCCATTGGGTTTCTTGAGCCTACATATTGTCATATAGATGTGGCTGAGTTGAAAAATTTGCTTATGTGTGGGCATAAATTCAAAATCACACTTCTGCTTGTCCAAATGAGATGATCTCTATCAGTTTTGGTCCTCTCGAAAGGAGGAAGTTAATGCAATTATCATCTCCATCAAATGAGTTACCCAAAGGTGGAATTTGGACCTAGTTGCCAATTTTAACACTCCCTCTCAACTAGGGAGAATTCCACCTGTCAATCCATTTATCGTCAACGATCATCATGCCATCCTGTCGTCATGTATTATCTCTGCCATCTCTGCTGTGCTGAACCATGATGTAATAATGAAGAATTGATCGAGTGTGAGTCATAAGACCTTACCACTCTCCATTGACAAAAGTTTGTCCAGAGGTAGAACCTCAGTTGATCCCAAATGAATTTGTTGAACACCATGCATCCTAGACATAGGGAGTACGAAAATACATGATATGTCCATCAGTAGTGCTATGGTCCCTATCCACTTTTCCCAACTCATTGGCCAGATGAGAGGTACTTCCCATGAGTACCAGACTACATGGGTAGGATGTATGCTGGGGCATCAGTAGGAGAAAGTGAACCACTTATCCTGCTCATATGCCACAGGAGAAGGTGAACCACTCATCCTATGCATATGTCAATCGTAGGGGAAGGTGAACCACTCACCCTACATACATGTGTTTGTAATCATAGGGGAAGGTGAACCACTCACCCTACACACATATCAACCATCATGGGATATCACAAGGGAAGGTGAACCACTCACCCTGTACATAGTGCACTAATAGGGGAAGGTGAACCACTCACCCTATGGTTGCTCGTAGCTCCAAGAAGTACCCCAAGCCCCCTAGAGCTCCCAGAGCTCAATGTCCAACTCAAGCAGGACCCTCATAGGAGGGTCTTTCCACGACTCAAAGACTTCCTTGGAAGGCTATGAATTTTACCCTCCCTAAGGGCTTCGTGAGAATGTCTTCGACCTGCTCATCAGTCCTGATTTGTTGGAGCCTTATTGCTCCCCATTGTAACATATCTCAGATAAAGTGGTCCCTGATATCAATGTGCTTGGAGCAGTTGTGGAACATGGGATTCTTTGAAATCCCACTTTGGTTGTCGCAGTAGATCACGGTGGTATCCAACACGTGCTCAAATAACTCACTAGAGAGCTTCCTCAACCAAACAACTTCACAACAAGCCATACTAGCAGCAATGTATTTGGCCTCGACAATGCTTAAAGCAACTGATTTTTGCTTCCTGCTCATCCAAGATATTGAAGCAGACCCCAATGAGAAGCAACATCCAGATGTGCTCTTACGATCCATCACACTGCCAACCCAGTCAGCATCAGTATATCCATGTAGCCTTGAATTCCCGACAGTGTATCTCAAACCATAATTGATTGTGCCACAAAGATATCTCAAGGGATTCTTGGCAGCAATCCAATGTATGTGATGAGGCTCGACCATAAATTGACTCAATGTATTCACGATGAAGCATATGTCCGAACGAGAGTTTACCAATAACATTAGGCCCCCCACAAGTTGTTGATACTTAGAAGGATTTTCCAATTCTGACCCAACAACACTTCCACAGCTTCTTGAAGTTGATTTCCATCAGAGTAGACAAAGACTTGCATTCCACCATCCCACATCTCTCGAGAAACTTCACAATGTATTTTCCTTGAGAAAGGGAAATCTCACCTGGCTTTTTCCAGACCTCCAAGCCTAGGAAGTAGTGCATCAAACCTAGGTCCTTCATCTTGAATTTAGAAGCTAACTTCCTCTTGCATTGATAAATGACAGGGTTTGCACCTGTCAAAAAGAGATCATCCATATAAAGAACTAGAATGAGAGGCTTGTCCTTTTCAACTTTGAAATATAGGTTAGGGTCAACTTCGCTCTTTGTAAAACCCAACTGCATGAGATAACTATCAATCCTCTCATACCAAGCCCTAGGGGCTTGCTTCAACCCATAAAGGGCTTTCTTCAACCTATAAACATGTCTTTTGATCTTGAACTTCGAACCCCTTAGGTTGTTCTATATAGACTTCCTCCTTAAGTGAGCCATGCAAGAAAGCAGTTTTAACATCCATTTGGTGTAAGCTCCATCCTTGAGAGGCAACAAGAGGAAGGATAGATCGGATAGTGGTGTATTGGGCAACCAGTGCAAATATCTCGTCATAGTCCACTCCTTCCTTTTGTGAGAACCCTTGAGCAACAAACTTGGCCTTGAATTTTTCAGCACTCCCATCAACTCCATGTTTGATTTTGTAAAGCCATTTAGAAGTGAGCGCAAACCTGTCCTTGGGTCTAGGAACCACATCCCAGACATCTTCCTTCATGATTGATTCGTATTCCTCGTTCATCGCATCCTTTGGTACTTGATGTTTCACAGCTTCTTCGAACGTACATGGCTCAGATTGAACAATGGAACTCATAGCAGCTAAGTACCCTTGGTCCCTGTTCGGGTTCTTGGTTTCACGAAATGTCCCCCTTTGGAGCAATATGTCTTTCAACATCTTTGAGAGTGTCTTTGAGCCACAAAGGTCTTTTCCTTGAGGTAGAGTGATCACGAGGTGGATCAATGGAATCCATCAGGCTTTCAACGTCGGGCATCGATTCATTTGTTGGAGATTCATCCTACTTTCCTGCATCATCATCATTGTCCTTCCTCGGGATAGGAAGATCTTTGGCTTTCCCAAGGGCAAAAGTTTCATTGAAAGTGACATTATGGCATATTTCCACTTCTCTTTGACCAGACACATAGATTCTATATGGCTTCGAAGTTTCACTGTAGCCCACAAATGTTCCTTTCTTCCCAGATGCTTCTAACTTGTTTCTTTTCTCTTTAGGCACATGAAAATACACGAGACAACCAAATATTCTAAAATGAGAAACATCAGGTTTCTTACCAGTGAAAACTTTTTCAGGTGTCTTGAAGTCCAATGCTTGATGCAAGCACCTATTTTGAACATATACAACAATGTTGGTAGCTTCTCCCCATAAGAACTTCAGTAGGCCTTGGTCATGAAGCATTGTACGGGTAACTTCTATGATTGTTCGATTCTTCCTTTCAACAACTCCATTTTGCTTAGGAGTATATGGATTAGTGGTCTACATCTTAATGCCAGCCTCTCTACAATAGTCATTAAATTCATTTGATTCATATTCGGTTCCATTGTCGGTCCGCAATATATTGATCTTCTTCCCTGTTTGATTTTCAACCAAGGCTTTGAAAGAACGAAACCATTTGAACACTTCGTCCTTCTTCTTCAAGAAATAGATCCACGTTTTGCAAGAGTAGTCATCCACAAAAATTGCATAGTATAAATATCCTCCCAATGATGTTACGGGCAACATACTAGATAAATCAAAATGTACCAATTGAAGAATGTTGATAGTTTGACTTTCACTTGAAGGGAATGGACCCCATGTATGTTTTCCAGCTGCACAACCCTGACAAACATCTTCATGATCTATGTTGAATTCGGACATACCTATGACTATCTTCCTTACATCAGGTAAGGCTTTGTAATGAAGGTGAGCAAATCTTCGGTGCCATAGTTTGGGTTGAAGAGAAGTATCACAAGTCGTAGCTCCCAAAGGACTTCCTCCAACTTGATAAAGACCTTCAATCCTAATTCCAAGTGTAAATGCATCTTTCAAGTTTTTTTGCAAATACATACCTTCCCATCAATGAATGCTACCATGAAGCCTTTATCTTCGATTGCAGAAATAGATGCCAGGTTCTTTTTCAAACCAGGTACACACAATACTTCTTGTAGATGAAGGATTTGACCTTGATTTAAGTGAAGAGTGACAATCCCTATCCCTTTCATGGGGTAGGTGGCATTGTCTCCAAGTATGATCTCCAAATTAATCTTCTTTTCAATCAAATTAGAGAGTGCCTCCTTGTACCCAGTGAAGTGCCTTGAGGCACCACTATCATTTAACCAGTTATCCAAAGTGTCTGGAGGAGAGGCAGTAGTGAGAGCGGAAATAAGATGAAATTCTTTTTGTTTGTCTACAACATTAATTTCCTCATACTTGGAATTTCTCGTCCTTCTGGGAGGTCGACCATTAACATATCGAGTAGCGGGAGCATTTCTCTTTCCTTTGTTGTTGAACTTGTTGTTCCTTTGATTGTCATTGCCTTTGAAATTGTTGCGATTGCTGTTGTTGTCGTCACACCGTGGAGTATCCTTCTTATGAGGGCACTCTCTAGCATAGTGGCCAAACCTATAACAATTGTAGCACCTTCTCTTTCTTCCTTCTTTGAATCCTTGCTTGAATCCTTGACCTTGTCTCTTTGGACCAACATTGTTCTTCCTCTTTGCATGAGTAGAAAATGCAGTGGGCTCATTTCCATTTGAAGGCTTGTCTCTCTCCATTATCCTTGTCTCTTCTTGATTGCATTCTAGTCAATAATTCATCAAAACTAGGAATCCTGTCATTGTTAAGAATAGTGGTGTTAAACACAACCCATGCTCGTGTGAGACCTCCAAGAGCAATAAGAGTGAGCTCCTTGTCAGCAACGACTTCTCCAATAGATAGAAGATCGTTCTTGATTTCGGAAATCTTCATGAAGTAGGATTGGATAGACTCCCTTCTATCCATATCGATGTCCTTCAACTTGTTCTTGAAAAAGAGGATTTGGTTTGCATTGTTTGCTTTGAACATCCCAACCAACTTGTCATACATCTCTTTAGATGTTCCTAAATCAGAAATATAAGCAACCAAATGCTTTTGAATGAAGTCCCTGATAATTTTCTTAGCTTTGGCCTCACCTTTCTTATACTTTGTATTAGTAGCAGCCGATGCATTTGAAGGAGGCTCCACCACATTTCCCTACACATAGTCCATAACATCATTTTCTTCCAAAGTCAAGTCCAAAGACATCTTCCATGCGTGATAGTTAAATTTATCATTAAGCTTATCCTCAGTCTTGAAGTAAGATGTAGAAGCCATTGAGGCTTCTCCTTGTCCAATAGATCTTTCTTTTTGATTGCTTTTCTCTCTCTTGCTTGGGCTTTGTCTTCACCTGGGCTCTGATACCATGTTAATTTTAGTTAACAATGGTATGTTCTATGCTTAACACAATTTACTTCAATGTTCCTTTAGGAGCCCAATGACAATTTTCAATTATTTCCAGTAGCAATCACATTAACAATTAATCACATTGACAGTAAATGTATATAGAACATCAAACAAAATGCAGAAGACAAGCCAAGACAAGAGAACACCGGATTTGGCAGATGCCAGGGAAAAACCCTAATGTGGGGAAAACCCTTTGATCTATTCTTCTTATTATTATATCAAATGTTCAGTAGAGAGAGAGAGCACAAAAGTCAAATTGACTTGCCCAATTCAAAGTAAAAAAAACCTTGTCAAATTCTGTAGTCAACTATAGTCAAACTTCAGCCCTAACCAGAAATTCATGCTGGTCAAAACAACAACAAATCTTCCTCAAAGAAACTCGGTCTTCCTCAGTGAAATTCAACCTGATTAGGAGTTCAAATTCCACTCAAAATTGCTCGGTCAAATTCAGTCAAAGGAGAGAAAACTACTGTAATTTTATGCAGTCAACCCTGAAGTCAATGCAGGTCAAACAACCTAGAATTCCTCGAATTTTGTGCCCATAGATGCGGCCTAGAAAAATCAAACTTTTGAGCCTAAGAACACAGTCAAACTCGGTCACAAGTCCTTAGTCAACGTTGGTCAAACCTGTGACTAATCTCTGAAATTTTGGTCTGCAATTTTGCCCATAAAAGTTGTACTCCTTGCCACACGTGTGAGAGAGAGAAGATGCCCAATAGCTATACGAACCAATTAGAGGAAGAGAGAAGAATGTGAGTGATGATGATGCCAAATGAGGTGTGAGGTCACTTGTGGGTGAAGAGACATGTCCATTGGGCTTCTTGAACCTAGATGTAGATGTGGCCGACCTGAACAATTTGCACATGTGTGGGCATAAATTCAAAATCACACTTCTGATTGTCCAAATGAGATGATCTTTATATCAATTTTGGTCCTCTCGAAAAGAGGAATTTAATGCAATCATCATCTCCATCAAATGAGCTATTGAAAGGTGGAATTTGGCCCTAGTTGCCAATTTTAACAAGGAAGGGCTCGATGGATGTGCTGGGGCACCCTCCACTTATTGGAAATATTTTTAATGTTCAATAGCCAGTTCCTAACAATTTCATAGGGTCTTAGGGATTGGGGTTTCCCCGACTAGTTACAGGAAAAGATTCTAAAATTGTTCATCAATGGTGTATCTTTCCTTGTGAAGTCTGCTTCCTCAACTGGTGGGTTCGACTTCATGGCAATCCATAATAATAGAGAGGGAAAACGAATAACCTTACCAAAATTCCGACAACCGTGGTAGTTGGCTTTAATGAGATTAATTACATGGCCAACCCAATTGTATTGAATTCCAGATTTTGCAATTTCGCCGATAGATTCAAGCATTGTGAGCTTGACATTCGAGGCTCGACCTGTCGAGGTAAGACATAGAGAAACAATCACGCATACCCATCTAACCAATGGGTCTTGGATTTGGCCAATGACCAAACCATGAGAATTCTTTCCTTGAAGTGCCTTCGGCGAGATTCGTAAGCCAGTCATTTACAGCTGTAGTAGTCGACACCTTGGTTCCTTTGTAAGGAAGCCCTGTTATCAAATGGATGGTAGTGCTGGAAATAGAATGTGGCTTGTCTAGCCAAAGTTTGCCATTGTGGTACTTGCTGACGAGGTACTTGGCCACTTCCTCTTTCATCCCTTGAAGATTTGCGACTAGAGGGGCACTAAGAATGTCATGAATTCTGACTTTCTCTAAGTGGTTTGTGCGAGCATTCCACTGATTTCTCGTTTTGGCCCACTTGAGGTAGGCTTCGAAGTGCTTCTCCTACTTAGGCTCGTCAACTTTTGCCTGCTTGATATTGTGCATGCGTATCTCAAGCTTCGTTTTAATAGAAAGGTGAAAACGGGCTTTGGTTGGAGGCTTCACTGTAATTTCTTCTTCGTCTGTTCTGGTCTTCCTCTTTGCCATGGAGAAGTAGTCTAGAAATTCCTTTGTGCGGAGGCAATCTAAGAGCTCTGTGTTCGAAATTATGGGACTGGGGATATCTGGGATGTCCTCAAGGTTGCAGGGGATATCACTGGGAATTTCAGGCGAGATTTTTAACAAACATGGGCGCTCCTTGATTTTTATAGATGTGGCGTTAAATGCACCATCATTGTCGATTGATTGTTTCCCTTCGGAATGTCTCTTCAACTTTTAATGGATTTTTTTATCATCATCTCGCTCGTGCATGCCATTGGTTTGCCACCTTTCGTGCGGAGTGGATGGTAAATGAGGATTAACTTGAAATGAATTTTGGTACTTATCTGATGGTGGTGGAATGTGCGAAGTGTGCGGTGTGTCAGTGCTGATTTCTGGTAGCATTGGATGTGCTCTAGCCTCAAGAATTTGCAGAGAAGCTAGGACACATGCATTCCACAATACCCATAAATCGTTTTGGGAAATTTCACTCGGAGACAGTTTAATTAAAATAACTAATTTTTTTTAATGGATGCCTAAGTCTAAACCTAGGAAATTAAAATAATTAAAGGGTATTAATTAAACTGGGTGTGAATCTTCTAGAAAAAGACGAAGATTGAGTCAAGATGATCTGACCCATTGATTAGGGTTTAATCTGGGCCATTGAATGTTCAACGAGAAGATTACAAGAAGAGGCTCGATGGGCATCTGGAAGATACATCGAGTGAGAGATCTAGAGATTGGATTCTCAAGAGAGTAGTGCAAGAGTTGCCACAGAGTGATCGAGGTGATTTCTTGCAGTGAGGCGCACGGGTAGTGGCCGGTGGAAGTTTTCCTGATCCGGTGAGTACAGAGCAGAGGAGGTAGAGTGAGATCTAGAGAAGCAGCGTAGAGCCACGCTAGGCAGCGCAGAGCCACGCTAAGGCAATGCAGAGCCTAAGAGGAGATCCGTAGTTTTGCTTAGGAGAAGTCCAGATCTAGTGCCAGGAGCCAGGGTTTAGATCAGAGGGTCAGAGATCTGAGCGTCCAGCCATCAAATCGATCAACCAGAGGAGTGACACAATCCCTACGAGTTGTGACGTAGAGGCAACTTGGTGCTAGCCATTCAGATGCTGGATCAATGTCGGATCGCCAGTGATAGTGTGAGATTAATTCTCACTTCATTTCTGCCAGTTATATTCTCTGTATTGGATAGCCAGTAAGAAATCCAAAGATTTTTATTTAGAAACTACCGCATAATAATACAAACCCTCAGCTGCTGCACCGGTTTTCCCGCATTGGGTTTTTTCGGGGACATTGTCCAAAAATAATGGTGTATATGTGTGTGTTATTTTTTTCCTGCATTGTATTTTGTTTCCGCAACATTTTTATATTTGTGTAGGTTGTAGTGTGATGTATTCAGTATTTGCCGTAGATAGCTCCAAATAAATTGTTCAGTAAAGATTAATAATTAGGTGAATATTTTCCAGTTGTCGCAATAGGATTTTAGATTTAGGAATTTTCACATGGTATCAGAGTGCAGGTGAAGCAGAGAAGAGCTCAGATGCAGAGTTGAAGAGGGAGCTCGAAGAGCTGTGTAGGCAGCAGATCGAATCCCCAGAAGGCTTCCGCAGTCCAGTGCTAGGAGGGCAAGATTTTCATGGAAAAATCCTTCTTTGGGTGAGTCGAAAGAGAAGAAGATTTTCCAAATTGAAATTTGTTAGTGGCAGAGGGAGCAACGCAACAACTTCAGCGCAGAGTAGATCTTCTGTTGGAACACAAATTTTCTGTAGCAGTTGCTAGTGCAGAAAAGCGTTTGAAGGGAAGAAGAGCACACTGAGGGAATTCTGACCTTAGAGAATTTCTTGCCCAAAAATTCTAATTTTGCACGCAGAAGCAACAGTAGCCGAGAGAAGTTTTTCTCACTCTAGCAGGGAATGCATAGAGCCAGTCAACAGCTGCGCAAAAGGTTAGAGGTAGGACTCAACATTGTTTTTGGGCGTGATGATAACATCCTGGCTAAGAGATTAGGATCGATTGGAGGGTGCCTCCAACTATGTGATCTGGAAGGCAAGGATATCCTTCCTTCTAGATGAGCACGATCTTAAGGCCTTTATCGATAATGTGGTAGCTGTCCCTGTAGATCCAGATCCATTGAAAGCCTACAAAAAGGATATGGCAAATGCCAAGAGGTTGATACTCAATGGAGTTCAAGATCACATTGTTTCTCACATATCTGGCAAAAGGACAACCAAAGAGATGTGGGATGCATTGGCTGCGTTGTATCAGGGATCTTTTGAGCAACAAAAGATGTACTTGGAGGAGAAGATGAGATCCATGAGGATACAAAAGGGGGAGCACATAGATCCCTTCCTTACGAAGTTTCAAGAAACGTGGGATCAATTGGCAGCTGTAGGGTCAACGCCTCACTCTATGGAGATGGTGAGATTGGCCCTGAATAGTGTCTTAGAAGGATGGCAAGTTTTCGTCCAGAGTATCTTGGGCAGAGAAAGATTGCTGGATTGGGAAGGGATGTGGGCTGCTCTTCAACAAGAAGAGATGAGGCGTGACTTAATGAAGTGAAAACTGGATAGCAGTAACAATAGTGGGGTGAAGTCCAAGGAGGAAGAGGAGAATGTAGCCCTTGCAACAAAGGGGTAGTAGGAGCAGAGGAGGCGGAAGAAAGACGTCTCGAAGATCAAATGTTTAAGGTGTGGTGAGCTTGGTCACTACGCTACGCAGTGTCCTCTTAGAATTAAGGACAAGGAAGAGAAACATGATTAGTAGGCTACGACCGCAGAGATCGAGGAGGAGTTTGCCATGATTGCCCACATACCCCCAGGGGAGAGGTGGCGTGATCTAGTACTGTAGTTCCAAAGAGCTGCAAATGGGTAGGATCCTTGAGGAGTCCACCTCTTGGATCAATACCTTGCTACTGGAGCCCATATCAGAAGTAGCAGGATGGACCAATGTTAGTTGGTGCAGAGGGGTGCCAGAGTGACAATTGTAGTGGCTAGGGGCACCAGAGACTGAGCAGTGCAGAGTAGAGTTGGCAGCAGTGCAGTTGCACAGTGCAGAGTCAGCAGCAACGCATAGGCTTAAGAGGGTTATCATGGTGACTAGCAGTAGTCAGAACTCCAATAACAAATGCATCATACTGAACACAGTTGGTTCAATATTTTGGATGTTTTTCTATTGCAACAACAACAGATTTGCAGTGCATATGTAGTTGGCAGCAACATGCAGAGTCAACAGCAGCACAGATGCAACATTTGCGTAGTATTTGGTGGGCAGTGATATTAAACATCAACAACGCAGAGGGAGATGATACAGAGTCAGGGTGATGCTTCAACATGTTGCATTACTAGAGCACATTCCTCGCAAAGAGGGAGTGTTGATTTCTGGTAGCATCGAATGTGTTGTAGCCTCAAGAATTTGCAGAGAGGCTAGGACACGCATTACACAATACCCATAAATCGTTTTGGGAAATTCTGTTGGGTGTGGAGCCTAATTTTCATCATGATTCAAAGATTCTTGTTTTAGCCAGATGTATACCCTAGGAAAACTGTACACCCCTGCAGCGGGGGGGACTTGTCCCCCTTGTGGGGTCCGGGGGGGCTGACCCCCGGCTGGGGGGGGGTCTGGGGGCCAACGGTCCCCCAGCAGGGGTTTCGGGGGTAGCACCTCCGAATCTAAAAACAGATGTAAAATTGCCTTGTAAAAGTATAGTAATTTCTAGTCAATTTGGGCCGTTCATTAGGCGGATGAATTGATGGTAAAAGTTATGTTTAGTTTAAGGTTTTTTTGCCCTAGAAGGCAACCCCTCACTTGTATGAGGGCATTGTATTGCGACTGTGTATTGCATATGTATTCTCAGAACGAGAAACAGATAGGGAGACTGTGAGAAAGAACAAAGGATATTACAGCGGATCTGCTGTAGGTTGTGTCTCTTCATTTTGCTGGATAATAGAAAGGAAGGACTGGCTGTTCGGGGTAGACGTAGCCCAAACTGGGTGAACCACGTATATCTATGTCTCTCTGGTTTTATGTGTTTTGTGTGCTTGTGTTTTCCGCATATTTTACATGTTGCATTGCTTTGTAACATATAATTTTCTAACAACTGGTATTAGAGCTGAAGGTCTATTTGGCTGATAAACTCGTAGGAAAGAAGGGTTCCTGGTTCGAGTAGGAGCAATGGCAGAAGGTGGTAAGTTTAGGGTCGAGAAACTTAACAACCAAAACTTCCCGCTGTGGAAGATGCAGATGGAAGATTATCTGTATCAGAAAGATCTGTACCTACCATTGAGCGGAAAAACAAATATGGCGACGGCTATGACAGATGCAGAATGGGAGATTCTCGATAAAAAGGCCCTCGGAACAGTACGGTTGTGCCTCGCGACATTTGTAGCCTTCAATATTTCGAAGGAAACAACAACAGAGGGTTTGATTAAGGCATTTGCGAAACTATATGAAAAACCATTGGCCTCAAACAAGGTATTTCTCATGAAACGTTTATTTAATATGAAGATGTCGGAAGGTGGATCTGTTGCAGATCATTTAAATGATTTTAATACAGTTACCAGTCAGTTAAGTTCTGTAGGGGTAAACTTTGATGATGAAGTTAGGGCTCTTTTATTTCTGTGCTCATTGCCAGAAAGTTGGAACGGTTTAGTTATGGCCATTAGTAACTTTGTCTGTGGATCTAGTACTTTAAAGTTTGATGATGTTGTTGGTGCTATCCTTAGCGAGGAAATGCGACGGAAAAGCTCCGCTGAGACATCGGGTAATGCTTTGAGTGCAGAGTCTAGGGGAAGAAGAATGGAAAGAGGAAAGAGCTCAGGATATCGCAGTAAATCAAGGAAAGGCAGATCCAAGTCCAGATCGGAGATAGTGTGTTGGAAATGCGGAAAGAAAGGACACCTAAAGAAAGACTGTAGATCTCGGAAGGGAAAAGGAGACGCACAACAAGAAAACAATCATGAAGAAAATGTGACAGGTGATGTGTTACAAGATGCTTTGATTATTTCTTTCGAAAATGTTACTGATTCCTGGGTAGTAGATTCAGGGACCTCATTCCATGCCACACCTGATAAGACATATTTTCATGACTATGTTCAAGGAGATTTTGGACAAGTCCGTTTGGGTGACGATAAACCCTGTAAAATTGTTGGAATGGGTAAAGTTCTTGTAAAACAACAGAATGGAAACCAATGGCTACTAAAGGAGGTAAGGCATGTTCCAGATCTGAAGAAAAATATGATTTCAACAGGGCAGTTAGGCGGTGAAGGTTGTGTGACAACTTTCACAAATAAAACTTGGAAGGTCACCAAAGGAGCCCTGGTAATAGCAAAAGGCAAAAATGTTGGTACATTGTATTTATGCAAAGGTATTTCTAACGCTGTTAATGCTTTAACTTCCAAAGGAGAAGATGCAACATTATGGCATCATAGGCTCGGACACGAGTGAGAAGGGAATGAAGATTCTTCACTCAAGAAATTTGTTGCTGGGTTTGAAAAATGTTGATTTGGATTTGTGAGAATTGTATTTATGGAAAACATAAGAAAGTCAGATTTCTCAGAGTTGGGAAAGAAAAGAAAAGCGAAAAATTAGAGTTTGTGCATACAGATGTATGGGGACCTGCTCAGGTATCATCTCTCGGTGGCTCTCGTTATTATGTTACTTTTATTGATGATGCAACTAGAAAAACATGGATTTATTGTATTCAGAATAAATCTGATGCATTTGATACTTTCAAGAAATGGAAAGCTTTGGTTGAGATTGAGACAAGAAAGAAGTTGAAGTGTCTCAGATCAGACAATGGAGGTGAGTATTGCAGCAAAGAGTTTGATAGGTACTGTTCAGAGCATGGAATTCGTAGAGAGAAGACAGTTCCAAGAACACCACAAGAAAATGGTGTGTCAGAAAGGATGAACATAACAATCATGGAGCATGCAAGGTGCATGAGATTGCATGTAGGATTGCCTTTACAATTTTGGGCAGATGTTGTAGATACTGTTGTTTATCTAATAAACAGAGGGCCTTCAAGTTCCTTGGATGGTGGTATTCCAGAGGAAGCATGGACAGGTAAAAAGGTAAACTACTTTTTTTTAAAGCCTTTTGGTTGTGAGGCCTTTGTCCATATTAATAAAGAAAACATAACAAAGCTTGAGGCAAAATCAAAGAAATGTACCTTTATTGGATATGGTGCTAATGATTTTGGTTATCGCTTATATGATTACGAAAATCACAAAATCATTAGGAGCAGAGATGTAATATTCAATGAAAAGGTCTTGTATAAGAATCAGTTGCAGGAAAAGAAACAGGAAAAAGAAAGCAAGGAATACACAGTTCTTGATGAGATAACTGAAAAAGTAAAGGTGCCTGAAAATAATAATAATCAACAACCACAGCAGCAGCAACCACCACAACAACAGCAGGCACCTCAAACACCTGAAAGTGGTGTTAGAAGATCTACCAGGATAAGTAGACCCCCTGAACGATACTCTCCTTCATTATATTATTTATTGTTGACTGATTCTGGTGAACTCGAATGTTATGAAGAAGCAATGTAGGTTGAAAGCAGGAAGAAGTGGGAGTTAGCCATGGAAGAAGAGATGGACTCCTTAATGCATAACCAGACTTGGGACTTAGTCAAGTTGCCTGCAGGTAAAACTACATTGCAGAATAAATGGGTTTACAGGCCGAAGGAAGAAGATGGAGGAAAACAGAGGTACAAAGCTAGACTTGTGGTGAAGGGGTTTGCACAGAAGAAAGGTATTGATTTTGATGAAATATTTTCTCCTGTTGTTAATATGACTTCAATCAGAACTATTTTAAGTCTTGTAGCAGCGGAAGATTTGCATCTTGAACAGTTAGATGTAAAGACAACATTTCTCCATGGAGATTTGGAGGAAGAGATATACATGCAGCAACCAGAAGGATATGAGGTAAAAGGGAAAGAAAAATTGGTGTGCAAGTTAAAGAAGAGCTTGCATGGCTTAAAACAGGCTCCAAGGCAGTGGTATCTAAAATTTGACAAGTTTATGTCTGAACAAGGTTATACTAGATGTCACTCTGATCATTGTGTTTATCTAAAAAGGAAAAATGATGGCAGTTATATTATATTGTTATTGTATGTAGATGACATGCTTGTTGCAGGGTCTAACATGCAGGAAATAAATGTGCCCAAAAGAAAATTGGCAAATTCATTTGCAATGAAGGATTTGGGAGCTGCAAAACAAATCCTTGGTATGAGAATAAGTAGAGATAGGAAAATTCGTAAATAAATACTGTCTCAGAATGAGTACATACAAAAGGTGTTGAAAAGATTTAATATGCAGAATGCAAAACCAGTTAGTACACCTTTTGCTAGCTATTTCAAATTTAGTAAGGAGATGTGCCCCAAGATCCAAAAAGAAATGGACTATATGTCTAAAGTTCCATATGTATCAGCAGTTGGAAGCTTAATGTATGCAATGGTCTGCACAAGGCCTGATATTGCACATGCAGTGGGAGTTGTAAGCAGGCACATGAACAATCCAGGAAAGAACATTGGATGGCAGTCAAATGGATTCTCAGATAATTGAGAGGTACCACAAATCAAGCATAATGCTTTGGTGGTTCAAACATTGCTCTACAGGGATAGGTTGATGCAGATATGGCAGGTGACAGAGATAACAGGAGGAGCACTACAGGATATGTATTTATTGTAGGTGGAACAACTGTTAGTTGGATTTCAAAAATCCAAAGTGTTGTTGCACTTTCAACAACAGAAGCAAAGTATGTTGCTGCTACAGAGGCTAGTAAAGAAATGATTTGGTTACAGAGGTTTATGGATGAATTGGATAAGAATCATGATATGGGCACATTATACAGTGATAGCCAAAGTGCCATTCATCTTGCAAAGAACTCAGCATTTCATTCCAGGACTAAACACATACAGCGCAAGTACCATTTCATACGGTGAGTATTGGAAGATGGACAGTTGAAGCTGGAAAAGATAAACACTAGCCAGAATCCTGCAGATATGCTAACAAAAGTTGTAACCAGGGAGAAACTGAGAATATGCTCAGTTTCAATTGGTCTTCAAGGATGACGATAAAGATGAGAAACAACCAGATCCAAAGAGGAGTCATTGTCCAGCAAATGAAGCAGCGGTGGAGTTGCTATAATCAGTCTCCAAGTGGGAGATTGTTGGGTGTGGAGCCTGATTTTCATCCTGATTCAGAGATCCTTGTTTTAGCCAGATGTATACCCCAGGAAAACTATACACCCCTGCAGCGAGGGGGACTTGTCCCCCCTGTGGGGTCTGGGGGCTAGCGGTTCCCCGGTAGGGGTTTCGGGGGCAGCGCCCCCGAAGCTAAAAACAGATGTAAAATTGCCTTGTAAAAGTATAGTAATTTCTAGTCAATTTGGGCCGTTCATTAGGCGGATGATCTAACTGTAGAAGTTATGT
Organism: Pinus albicaulis; assembly: GCA_034641835.2. Classification (NCBI taxonomy): domain Eukaryota; kingdom Viridiplantae; phylum Streptophyta; class Pinopsida; order Pinales; family Pinaceae; genus Pinus; species Pinus albicaulis. Next base: position 1,138,249,851 of record CM076584.1, read on the forward strand.
TTAGTTTAGAGTTTTTTTTCCCTAGAAGGCAACCCCTCACTTGTATGAGGGCATTGTATTGCGGCTGTGTATTGTATGTGTATTCTCAGAGCGAGAAACAAATAGGGAGACTGTGAGAGAGAACAAAGGATATTACAGCGGATCTGATGTAGGTTGTGTCTCTTCATTTGGCTGGATAATAGAAAGGAAGGACTGGTTGTTCGGGGTGGACGTAACCCAAACTGGGTGAACCACGTATATCTGTGTCTCTCTGGTTTTATGTGTTTTGTGTGCTTGTGTTTTCTACATATTTTACGTGTTGCATTGCTCTGTAATATATAATTTTCTAACAAATTCCACCCGGGGACAGGTTAATTAAAATAATTAATTATTTTTAATGGATGCCTAAGACTAAACTTAGGAAATTAAAATAATTAAAGGGTATTAATTAAACTAGGTGTGAATCTTCTAGAAAAATACGGAGATCGAGTCAAGATGATCTGAGCCATTGATTAGGTTTTAATCTGGGTTGTTGAATCTCCCGACACTAGATTTGGACTTCTCCTCAGCAAAACTGTGGATCTCCTCTTAGGCTATGCGTTGCCTCTGCATGGCTCTGCGTTGCCTCTCTAGATCTCACTTTGCCTCCTCTGCTCTGTACTCACTGGATCAGGTTAACTTCCACCGATCTCTTCTCTCTTCATAATAAGGGGTCGATCTCTTCTGCCTTCAGCATTTCTGGAATAATCAGAGCTGATTCTCAAGAAGCATCCTCCTCTGAACAGTGGTCGCCTGATACAATGTGGTCAAAGAAGTCCACATATCATGTGTTGTGTTCTTCTTAGCAATGTGTGGGACCACATGATCCTTGACTCCATCCATGATCAAGCGCTTAGCCTTCGCTTGAGCTTCCTATACTTCTTGAGCGGATCAACGTCAACAAGAACAACAACTGCACTCTCGGCGAAGTGCCTGATACGATGCTCATCTAATACTGACAAGATTTTGTCCTTCCAGATGACAAAGTTAGATGCTCCATCCAATCTGTCCTGATCCCTTAGTCCATGTGTGGCCATCTCTGCTCAACAAAAGATGTCGAACTGGTTCTTTTTTCCCTCTTCTGCTGTTGCCCCAACAAAACACAGATCTGGGTTTCTTGGCCCTAGAAACCCTCTAAGGAACCATGCTCCCTCTGAAAAATGATTTCCCTCCCGGAAATCCTCCGCCAACTGATGTCGAATCAACCCTCTCTGATCACTTTTTGTTGCTGATCAACCCTGGATCTATACTTCTTGGCGAAAAGTCTTCTGAGGAACTGGTTCCCTCTACTTTGTCACAACCCCACTAGGCACTGTTCTGCACCGACAGAAACAATGCCCCACCAACAAATCCTGAAGAAAAACGAACTGCTCTGAGAACCACGACAACCAGAGAGACGGAGGCTCAAACCTCTGCGTTGGCCCAACAAACATTACGCTACCTCCGTTGCAGCTACAACATCACCCCAACAGGATGACGCAGGCTCTGCGTGAGCCCCTTTGGTGATTGTGTCACCCTTCCTTGCCTCTTCCTGGATCTGCGCTGTCACTCGGGACAATTGCCTTCCTGCAACATAATTTTCTCTTCTTCTCTTCGCTGATGGCTTCAACTCTACCTGATCTGCAACAACTCTGATACCATGTGAAAATTTCTAAATCTAAACCAGAAACCCTATTGCAGTAAATCTGATTTACTTCTCCTACTTGTTTTTCTTTATTTAACAAGTTATTTTCTGAATAATTCAGGAAAACATCAAAGTAAATACACTGTAGCCTACACAATTATACAGATCAAGTGCTGAAAAATAAGTAAATCACACTGACAAAGGACACATTTTTCAGAAAAATGCCCGGAAAAACCCAATGCGGGAAAACCGGTGCAACAGTTCTTAGGGTTTTTATTATTAAGCAGCAGTGTGCTGAGTACATCTATGGTGCCATAATCCGTCTCACCCAACACAAAAAACCTCGGTAAGCAAAGATAAGTCGTGAGTTTTACCTCACTCTACAAGACTCAACAGATCTAGATCAGACACTGGTGAAACCCCAGCTTGTGAAAATTTCTGAATACATTAATGCAGAAATCCTATTGTAATATCATGGTTTACTTCTCCTTCTTTTGATTAAATTATACAAGTTATTTCTAGAAAAATATTCAGAAAATACCAAAGTAAACACTACTAACAGCCTACACATATGCAGATCATTTACTGAATAATACGCTCATTCAAACAAAGTGACACACAGATTTTTCGGACAATAATCCCCGAAAAAACCCAATGCGGGAAAACCAGTGCAACAGATATGAGGGTTTATTATTATTATGTAGAATATGAGTACAACAAATATGGGTGCCCAACTGGTTAACCTGACAGAGAAAATAATAGATATGCAGCAATACCTGCTATTCTGTGACCAAAAGCTGACTGATCCACACCCTCAAATGGGATTTACAAGACTTAGCTATTTTCTAGCCCTAGAAACCCCAACGCTGCCCCTGAAGCCCCAACGTCAGCCCTGCTAGGCTCTGCGTGCCTCTGCGTTGCTCAGAAGGGGACTGCGTAACCCTAGATTGGGTGACATAGTCCTTATGCTGCCTCTGGAGGCCTCTGTGTAACTCTGGAACCCCTCTAAAGCTGCAGCGTTGCCCCTCCTGGGCCTGCGTAGCGGCTTAAGCCTCTGCGTTGCGTAGCTGCTGCCCTTGCTCCTTTGCACTGACCGTGATTGCTGCTCTTTTGCCTCTTGTTGACTCTTGGCTCCGGGATCAGATCATCCCCTTAGCCAATACCACCCCTCGCTGCAAAAAACATTACTGGAAATTCTTAGCAAACTCGCCCTAGAATTCGAGCTCAAATTCTCAGCTCTGCCTCTGTGAGTGTCTCCAACTGACCCTCAATCCTTTCTCATATACTTTTTCGTTGAGCACATCAATGATCGTGATTAAATCTCTTATCAACGCCTGAGATTAAAATACTGCTTGATTCACGTCACTTAGAACTTTTCAGCACATGTGTTTAATTAATTCACTTTAATTTTTCTAATTTCCTAAGTTTAGACTTAGGGTCCTCATTAAAAAAATTAATTATTCGAATAACTTCAACACCAGATGAAATTTCTCCAAACGCTTTATGGGTTTTGGAGGTGATGTGTTTCTTAGCCCCTCCACAAAGTTTCGGGGCTAGAGCACACCCGATGCTACCCCAAATACACAAAATCTCAATACTCCCTCTTAACACGGAGTGTGCTCTAGCAATACATTCACACCATGTATCACAAGATCTTGGCATTGGTCTCTGCGCTGCTGATGCTTGGCCTGCTGCCCTGCATCCACTGCGTTGCTGCTCTCTGTACTGCTGCCCATGTCACTGTCACTGACACTGCCACATCTGTACTGCAACTCCCTCTCAACTTGTTGCATCACGCTGCCCATAGCACTGCCACTGCTAACTGCTGCACTGCAACTCAGTTGCCGAGAAGTAAGCAATCGAAGACTCTCGCCCAATCATTGACAGATAAGCCAGGCTGCATCCCATCACTGAAACTCCCTTGGCTGCTGCTTTACGCTGTCCTCCTGAAGCCACTGCACTGCTCAGCTCTGCACTGCCTCTTTGCGCTGCTATCTCTACGCTGCTTTGCCTCTGGACTGCGCTTGCTTCCTCTGTAGCATCTCAGCACTGCCCTCCGCTCCACTATGATCTTTTGCATCCTCCTCCTACTTGTCCCGCTACCGTCTTAAGGCTCCTGTAGCTCGTATGTGATCCAAGAGTAGGGCTGACTCAAGGATCCCGCCTTACTTGATCCATAGCTGCTTTACAGATCCATGTCACCTCACTTACGTGGCTCATGAGCACTCATGGCTACGTCATCTTCACTCCCATTTTCCTTTGCTGCTGCAACCTTGGAATCAAAAGCTCCTTTGTCCTTCTTCTTAGGACAAGTGCAGGGCGAAGTGTCCAAGTTTGCCATAGTTGAAGCACCGAACCTTGGATAAGTCCCTCTTTTTCTTCCCTTGCTGCTTTCGTTCCTTCGATGCAAGGGCTGCATCATCCTCCTCTTCTTTCTTCACCCTAACCATTCCACTACTGCTGTTTTGCCTCTTAGTGATTCTCCTGATCTCTTCTTGGTGGAGGATTGCTCACATGTCTGCCTAGGATGGTAACGTTGCCCTGCCCAATATGCTTTGGACAAACGTTTCCCATTCCTCAGTGACTGCATTCAGGGCAGTCCTTACCAAGAGCCCTTAGTCCGGAGGTACACCCATGGCAATTAGTTGATCCCAGATAGTCTGAAGTCGGAAAAGGAAGGGATCTACCTCCTCACCCTTCTGCATCTGGAATAGCCTCATCTGATTCTCAGGAAGCATTTTTCGTTGAACAAAGTTTCCCTGATACATGGCCTCTAAAGCAGTCCACATCTCATTTGCCGTCTTCTTTTCGGCAATGTGTGGCACGACATGATCCTTTACTCTGTCCATAATCAAACGCTTAGCCCGCACTTGATTTTCATTAAATTTCTTCAGAGGATCAGGATCTGCAGGCTTAGCTAGGACATTTTCTGCATGGTTCTTAATGCCGTACTCATCCAGGACTGATAGGATCTTGGACCTCCAAATGACTAAGTTGGACACATCATCCAACCTGTCCTGATCCCTCAGCCCATGAGAAGCCATCTAACTCAAATTTGATGGAAACAATACTCTTCTCCCTCTTTCTGCGGCAATACAGAAACGCTGGATCTGGGTTTCCTGGTGACTAGAAACCCTCTAGAAACTGCTCCTTTAGAAAAAACAGATCTTTACCAAAATAATCGGACAGTTCTCTCTGATCCTCCTGATTGAATCTCAGATTTGTTTGGCTCATATCTGCTGAGTGACTGTCTTCCTCCTGCTCTTTGTTGACTTAGCAAGGCACAATTTTGCACCAGCAGAATCTCCACCACACCAGCACTGTTGAATAATTGAAGCACTGCTTCCGGATCTCGACGAACTAACAACAAAAGTAGACTGCGTCCCTCTATCTGGCCTCTGCATGAGTAGTCTAGCGTAGTGCAGTCTCTGTGCTGCTTAGAAGTGGACTGCGTAACCCCAGACTGGGTGACGCAGTCCTTACGCTGGCCTGGATAGCCTCTGCGTAATCCTGGAGGCCTTATGAAGCTGCAACGCTGCCCCTTTCTAGATCTGCGTCCTCCTGCTGTTGAGCTGTCCTCTCCGGATTTCTGCTGCTTCCGCTACCCAGCAGAAAAATATTCTTCAGCTGATTTGATGGAGATTCAGCTTGATCTGCGATTGCTCTGATACCATGTGAAAATTTCTAAATACATTAATGCAGAAGTCCTACTGTATTATCATGGTTTACTTCTCCTACTTGTGATTAAATTATACAAGTTATTTCCAAAAAAATATTCAGAAAATACTGAAGTAAACACTACTAACAACCTACACATATGTAGATCATTTACTGAATAATACGCTCATTCAAACAAAGTGACACACAGATTTTTCGGACAATAGTCCTTGGAAAAACCCAATTCGGGAAAACCGGTGCAGCAGATATGAGGGTTTATTATTATTATGTAGAATCTGAGTACAACAAATCTGGTCGCCCAACTGGTTAACCCCACAGAGAAAATAATAGATCTGCAACAATACCTGATATTCTGTGACCAAAAGCTAACTGATCCACACCCTCAAACGGGATTTACAAGACTCAGCTATTTTCTGGCCCTAGAAACCCTAGCGCTGCCCCCTGCAGTCCCAACGTCAGCCCTGCTAGGCTCTGCGTGCCTCTGCGCTGCTCAGAAGGGGATAGGGTGACGCAGTCCTTACGTTGCCTCTGGAGGCCTTTGCGTAACTCTGGAAGCCCTGTGAAGCTGCAGTGCTGGCCCTCCTGGGCCTACGTAGCACCTGCGTAGTGGCTGAAGCCTCTACATTGCGTAGCTACTGCTGCTGCCCTTGCTCCTATGCGCTGGCCTTGATTGTTGCTCCTCTGCCTCTTGCTGACTCTTGGCTTCGGGATCAAATCATTCCCTTAGCCAATACTACCCCTCGCTGCAAAAAAATCCTTTGGAAATTCTTAGCATACCCACCCTAGAATTCCAGCTCAGTCTCTCAGCTCTACCTTTGTGTGTCGCCAACTGACCCTCAAGCCTTTCTCTTATACTTTTTCGTTGAACACATCAACGACCGTGATTAAATCTCTTATCAATGGCTGAGATTAAAAGACTGCTTGATCCGCGTTACCTAGAACTTTTCAGCACATGTGTTTAAATAATTCACTTTAATTTTTCTAATTTCCCAAGTTTAGACCTAGGGTCCTCATTAAAAAAATTAATTATTTGAATAACTTCAACACCAGATGAAATTTCTCCAAACCCTTTCTGGGTTTTGGAGGTGATGTGTTTCCTAGCCCCTCCACAAAGTTTCGAGGCTAGAGCACACTCGATGCTACCCCAAATACACAAAATCTCAACACAGCTGCCTATGCGCAGTCTCTACGCTGCCACTGCGTAAGCCTGCGTGAGTCTGGCTGATGGACTGCGTCACCCTTCCTCTGCGCTGATTTGCCTCTCTAGAAATCAAGTTTCAGCCCTACCAACTTAGAAACCCCGATCTCTAGCTAATTCTGGACTGTCCCTCGGAAGCTCTGCATTGCCCCTACATGAGCCCTGTGTGGGCTTGCGTCACCCTCTCTAGGGTCTGCATCACCTCTCCTGGTGGCTGTGTTGCCTCCTCTGTGTCTCTTCTGCCATTGCTTTGGTATGTACTCTTGGTCCTCCGACCAATTACTGCATATGCCCCTCACTGCTTCTCTGAATCGCTCAGATCTGATCTTTGTTCGAGCACTGCTCCGTCAGAAGAATTCAATCTCTTAGATCCACTGTTTGTGTGTTCTCCAACTGACCCCAAGCCTTCCTTTAATACTTTTCCTGTTGATGAATCAACGACTGTGATCTAATCTCTAATCGACGACTAAAATTAGAAAAGACTAGATCCTCGTTACTTAGAACATTCTCACCCACATGTTTAAATTAATTCACTTTAATTATTTAATTTCCCTAAGTTTATAATAATTAATTATTTGAATAACTTAAGCTCCGACTGGAATTTCTCCGAACGATTTATGGGTCTTGGAGATCTCATGTGTTATAGCCCCTCCACAAAATTTCGGAGCTGGAGCACATCCGATGCTACCTAAAAATCAACAGTAGGACCCTCTTTTTGTCTTTTATGCAGAGCTCTGTCAGGGTCACACGCGAGATAATTCGGTGTGACTTGATTTTCCGAACTGCTTCCCGGTAAATAGAGATCGTTTTCTTCTGGCTTTATTTCTCTATGGAATCGTACTCTGCGTGAAGGTTTTGTCGAATGTTGTTTTCTAAGTTGAATTCTCCCTCGGTATTCTGTACCTTGATCATCTCTGTATTGCCGTTGTTCAGAGCCTTGTTTTGCTCTAAGAAGATTGCATAAGTCGGCTCCCCGCTCCATAATGATACTCGGTCTGGTCGCCAAATATACTCTTGTGATTGGTTTTTATTGATATGCTGATTGTTATGTCGGTTATTTTTTTATAACTACTTTTTATTTATTTTATAAATTTTAATTTTAAATAGAAAAAAACCGAAAAGCTCGTAATATATTAATAAATTTTCTTTGTATTTATTATTATTAAGAAATTAATATTTTGCATGTTAGTCGGTTAGCTTTTCTATTAAAATTACAACTAACTTATAGTGATTATTTTTATGAAATATACTTTTATAAATGAGCACCATTAACAAGAGACTTGAAAAGGTGAACTTGTAGTGTCTTTAGTTGGACTGCTCCTGATGTTTGGATGTCTTTAATAACAAATGGACCAAGCCATGCAACTTCAAGTTTTTTTGGTTTGCCTTTGACTTGACTATCGTACATTAAGACTAAGTTTCCGACATGAAGGTGTTTAGCTTGAAGATTCTGGTCGTGCCATGCTTTTTGCCGGTCTTTGTTAATTTGTTGATGATACAATGCGAACATTTGATCTTCCTCTAATTGATGTAGCCGTGTGATGCGTTGTGCTTGTAACTTTGTGTTATACTTTATTATAGTCGACACAGCCTGTGTATTTGCTTGGCAGTGGAACAAGACGACTGCTTCCTATTCATAAACCTTAAATGGTGTCGATCTTGTCGATTGCTTGCACACTGTACGATATGCCCATAGGATTGCTGGAACTTTATCGTCCAATTCGTTTTTTTCTATGTTACAAATTTTCAGTAATCCTTTATGCAGAGTTTTGTTGAATGATTCAACTGCACCATTTGCTTGGGGGCGATAAGCTGTAGTCTTTGTATGCTCTATCATAAAGTTCTTTGTTATTGCTTCAATTGTGCCATTAACAAAATGTGTGCCCCTATCACTAATGAGAACTAGGGGGCAACCAAAACGTGTCACTATTTTTTTGTATATGAATCTAGCTGCTACCTCTTTAGTACATAATGCTACAGGTTTTGCTTTTGCCCATTTTGTTACATATTCTATTGCAGTTATGATGTATTTTGCACCTGTCCTTTTGGCTCTTTGAGATAACAGACTGATGAAGTCGATATCCCATATTTCAAATGGTAATGATGGAACTACAAAATGTAGTGGCCTTTGATTCTTTGGTAGAGGTCGACTCGTTCTTTGACATATATCACATTTTTGCACTTGTTGTTGACAGCCATAGAATACTATCAGCGACCAGAGACCAACTTGCATTCTTTTCTGAGTAGTCGTGTCTCCTTGATAGTGGCCTCTAGATCCCCCTTTATGGGTGTTAGGTCCCTATAATACTAGTGTACCCCCTTATTGTTATTGTTGTGCCCATGTAGTTCCCATATTGTTATTATTGTGCCCCATAGAAGCCCACTATTGTTATTGTTTTGCTCTTACGTTATTATTGTTATGTAGGCTCTGATTATATTGTGATCACTTAGACTCCTATATATAGAAAGTAGGTTTTGTCATTTGAATCATCCAAGAATTGTTCATTTATGTAATGTAAAGGAGGTTTCCCCCTCGAAAAGGCTGATTTCTACGTTGTTGATCTATCTTTTCTTCTATTTTGTGAATTGGTTGCATAACGTTTGGTTTCAGAGCTTTGGATTCTAGGGTTTCGTTGCTGCAAACAGGCTCCATAATTTCATTTCAAACAGGTGACTGAGGGAAAATCGTCATAAGTTTCGTTTGAGACATCGGATTTGAATTCTGTAAAAAATGGCCGAAAGTGCTCGGACTGTAGTTTCTTGTGTATCAATTTCAGAGTCGAAGGTCAAAATAGTGACACGTGGCACACCGTACAAGTTCGCTCTACTGAACCAGCCCATAACTAGGTCATTGTGGGATATTGGGCATAACTTTATCTTGAAGAATCCAAATTAGGTCTGACCTGTGGCATTAGAAAGAAGACTCAAAGGGCTACCACAGAGCCGAAGTTCAGATCTTAGAGATCCGAAATTACAAGGTTACAATCGTTTCAAGATCGAGCTCCTAAAATCAAGAATAAGAATTCTACACCCATTAATCCCTCAGAAAACTCTACTATGACGCATGAAGAGGAAGAATTGCAACATGATATATCAAAATTACAAGACCAAGTGCAACAAATGTCGCTCTCACAAAGATTAACCAAAAATGAAATGGAAGCTAAAATGGATGGTTTAAAAACAAACATGGAAGGTTTGAAGAATAGTTTAAAATCAGACATGGAAGGCATAAAAGAAAAAATGAAAGGCAAAATGGAAGATTTGAAGAATGGTTTAAAAACAAACATGGAAGGTTTGAAGGAAGGATTGACAAATTTGCTACAAGAAATGCTTCCTAATGGAGAAATGGTATTAGATGAAACTCATGATGAGAACAAAATAAATGTTAATCATGATTTCATAGAATCTAATGTTAGATTTAAGACCCACCATATTCCAAAGATCGATATGAGGAAGTTTGATGGCAAAGATCCGATAACATGGATACTACAAATGGAACAATACTTTGAGCTCCATAATGTGCAACACACACAAAAGGTACACATTGAAACTTTATATTTAGAACATAATCAGTTTGTATGGTATCAATGACTTTGTTCTCGTAAACCACTTGTCACTTGGTTAATTTTTACGGAGGAAATGATAGCATAGTATGAGGATACAAAGAGCAACACCTTCTTTAGCCAATTGATAAATCTCAAACAAAAGGGTTTAATGATGGAGCACATTGAGGACTTCCAAAAATTGAATATAAGCGTAAATAATATTCCAGAAGAACATAGGATTGATGTCTTCATAGGGACTTTAAAGGATAACATCCAACATGAGGTTCGCCTTTGGGAACCTGACACATTGGAGAAGGCATTTAGGTTGGAAAGAAAAATTGAAAGCAAAATTATGGAGACGAGGAAGCCTACCACTCACAACTATAAAGATGGAAGTGTTGCTACTCCTAGCCTTCCACAACCTACAAGGTTGACACCACAATAGTTGGAAGAAAAAAGAGCAAAAGGGCTTTGTTACAGTTGTGATAGCAAATACACTAAAGGTGTAAGTGTGCTGAGAAGAAATTATTTTTACATAGATTGTGAAGAGGAGGAAGAAAAGGAACAAGAAACTTCAAAAGAAGAGGGTATACACTAGGAATCGAACTTAGAGAAAAAAGATATGAATCCGACCATATCTTGTAATGCATTACAAGATAGGACATATCAAGAAGAAAAAGGTAATAGTATTGATTGATTCGGGTAGTACCCATAATTTTATTCATTGTAAAATAGCCAAGGAATTGAATTGCTTCCTATATCCAACACCATATTGTCAAGTGATGGTTGCAAATAGAGGAACTATAAATTGCTCTGGAAAGTGCCATAATATCAAGCTAACCACGGGGGAATATGTATTGAATAGCCCAATGCTTTCCATTCCAATGGGTGGTGCTGATGTGGTACTAGGAGTTTAATGGTTACTCTTTGGGTTCCATAACTTTTAATTTTCAAGAAATTTTCTTGAAATTTTTTTGTGAAGGAAAGGAAGTTGAATTGAGGCATATTACAGGGAAACCAGGAAAGATAATCAACTCTAATGGCATGACAAAGCTTCTAAAGAAAGAACAACGAGGCGTAATTGCACAATTATGCTCACTAGGGTTTCAAACATTGAAATCATCTATTTCTCCAGATCTCCAAAAAGTCTTGGACAATCATTCCAAGGTATTTGAGACTCCCAAATGCCTCTCACCTATTCGTGATCATGATTATGCTATTCATTTGATTCCAGGAAGTGTTCCTCCAAACATCAGGCCTTACAGATATCCCTATGCCCAAAAGAGCGAAATAAAACGTATGGTTGCAGAAATGCTAGAGGCCGATATAATTCAACCTAGTCAAAGTTCTTTCTCTGCTCCAATAGTATTGGTGCACAAGAAGGATAGATCATAGTGCATGTGTCCAGATTATAGGGAGTTCAACAAGCTCACTATTAAAGATAAATTTCCCATTCCTGTCATTGATGAATTATTGGATGAATGACGTGGAGAAATTTGCTTCACCAAGTTGGATCTCCGTTTAGGATATCATCAAATTAGAATGAACACTGAAGACATTCCGAAAACAACATTTAGAACTCATGAGGGTCATTATGAATTTTTGGTCATGCCTTTTGGGCTTACCAATGCACCTTCTACATTTCAAGGGTTGATGAATTCCATTTTCAAACCCCCACCCCTAGAAAATTTGTGTTAGTATTTTTTGATGATATACTAATCTACATCAAGTCTTGGAACGATCATGTTCTACATGTTGACGAGTGCTCAAACTATTGGAGGAGAAACAATTATATGAAAAAACCTCAAAATGTTTCTTTGGAGTACAGGAGGTGGAATATCTGGGTCATATTGTATCTCATGAGGGTGTTAAGATAGACCTTAACAAAATTAAAGCCATTAAGGAATGGAAAATCCCCACAACCTTAAAGCATTTGCGAGGATTTCTCCGGTTAACAGGGTATTATTGCAAGTTTGTTAAGAATTATGGGCGAATAGCAGCACCTGTAACAACATTACTAAAGAAATATGCATTTTCTTGGACTCTAGAAGCATCTAAGGCCTTTGAACATCTTAAAGAGGCAATGTGCCAAGCACCCGTCTTAGCTACGCTAAACTTCACAAAAACTTTTATTGTGGAATGTGATGCCTCAAGAAATGGAATTGGTGCTATTTTAATGCAAGAAGGAAGACCAATTGCTTTTGAAAGATGCACAATCAAAGGAAAGTATTTACAGAAACCTATTTATGAGAAGGAAATGTTGGCAATACTACATGCACTAAAGAAATGGCAATTTTACCTAATGGGAAGACACTTCAAGGTAAAAACAAGTCATGATAGTCTTAATTACTTTTTGGAACAAAGATTATCTTCAGAAGAATAGCAAAAATGGGTCACAAAGATGTTGGGTTATGACTTTGAAATCATCTACAAAAAAGGGAAGCTAAATTTGGTTGCAGATGCACTCTCAAGAAAGGATGAGGATGTGGAAGCATTGCTTTGTGCCATTTCTATTATCCAAGCAGATTGGATAACCGAATCAAGGGAAGAATGGAATAATGATGAAGAAGTGTGGACACTCATTCAAAAGTTGTAGTAGGAGCCCCGTACATCTGATACATTTAGCTACAAAAATGATTCTTTATGGTACAAAGATCACTTATATATTTGTAAGAATTCCCAACTAAAACAAAAGATTCTTTTGGAATTGCACACCTCTCCCTTAGGAGGACACTCAAGATTTTAAAAAACTTACCACAGGGTCAAAAAAGAATTCTTTTGGGATGGCCTTAAATTCGATATTCAAAAGTTTGTGGCAGAATGTTTGGTCTGCCAACAAAATAAAGTTGAGACAATTAAGACCACGTGTCTGCTACAACATTTATCCATTCCAAGTCAACGTTGGGAGGAGGTTTCAATGGATTTTATTACATGTTTACCCAAGTCCGAAGGAAAGAGTGTGATCATGGTGGTAGTTGATAGACTTACCAAGTATGCACACTTTTGTGCACTATCTCATCCATTTAAAGCCAGTACAATTGTTACTGCATATATGGAAACAATTCAAAAACTACATGGAAACCCAAAGATTATTGTAAGCATCAGAGATCCCATTTTCACTAGAAATTTTTGGACGGAATTATTTTCTTGTTTGGGTACTCAAGTAGCTCATAGTTCATCTTATCATCCTCAATCTGATGGGCAAAGTGAGATAGTGAAAAGATGTTTGGAAGGATATTTTCGTTGCTTTGTATCTGATAAACAAACACAATGGGTCAAGTGGTTACCTCTCGCTGAATGGTGGTATAACACTTTCTTCCATACTGCAGCAAAAATGACCCCATTTATGGCACTTTATGGATATTATCTACTGTCCATCACATCATCTTTAAGAGAGAATTCTAAGGTTCAAGCAGTGGAAGATCACATCGACCATCAACAACAAGTTCTTAAACTCTTAAAGGATAACCTCATTTTGGCACAGAATCGAATGATACAATAGGCAAATCATTATCGCAGCGAAAGAGATTTTGATGCAGGGGACTGGGTATTTTTACGGCTGCAACCATAGAAGAAAATGTCCCTCAAGCAAGCTAAGAAGTGATAAGGCAAAGTACTATGGTCCTTACAAGGTGGTGCAAAAGATTGGTACTATGGCATACAAATTGGAGCTTCCTGCATCTTCCTGAGTGCACCCAGTTTTCCATGTTTCATGCTTAAAGAAGGTTATAGGTGACAAGCTACCAATTCAAACAATATTGCCAGAACTTGATGAGGAAGGAAAAATCATATTGGAACCTGAAGCAGTGACGAAAACAAGAACTCGAAAACTACGAAATCGATCAATTTCAGAGTATCTCATCAAGTGGAAGAACTTACCCGCTGAAGATTCCACATGGGAGGATGAGAATTTTATACAGAAGCATCCATAACTACTCAAGCATTGAGAACAACACTTTTTTGAAGGAGAGGGGCATGTTAGGTCCCTATAATACTAGTGTGCCCCCTTATTGTTATTGTTGTGCCCATGTAGTCCCCATATTGTTATTATTGTGCCCCATAGAAGCCCACTGTTGTTATTGTTGTGCCCTTACATTATTATTGTTATGTAGGCTCTGATTATATTGTGACCCCTTAGACTCCTACATATAGAAAGTAGGTTTTGTCATTTGAATCATCCAAGAATTGTTCATTTATCTAATGTAAAGGAGGTTGCCCCCTCGAAGAGGCTGATATCTAAGTCGTTGATCTATCTTTTCTTCTATTTTGTGAATTGGTTGCATAACAACAGGCTTCATCTATAATCGCTTCTCTTTCATGTTCCAAGATGCATTTTGAAGTACTTCGTCAATTCCTAGTTTGTGCAGTTGGCCATTTATCAATGTATATGGTGTTGCTTTGATTGCAAATAGATTTTTCTTTTTCTCTGATAGTCCTTCTGGTGCTTTTCCCATATGTAAAAATTCCGCTATTTAAGCAAGTTCAGCTGGAACTGCTACAATCCTAAATAGGTGTGCTTAGGGTAGATCATCATCAATGTCCGTTGGCTCGTTTTGTGATTCAAGTCGGGATAGATGATCAAGGTTGACATTGGTTTTACCGGGTCAGAGGACAACTTCAAACTCGAACTCTTGAAATAATCGTAGCCATCGAAAAATTCTTCCTTGATGAACTGGTTTTTTTACAAGGTATTTTAATGCTTGATGATCCATGTAAAATACGAAGGGGTTTGCTAAAAGGTAGTCCTGAAATTTCTGCAGGGCGAATATCATTGCTAAAGCTTCACGTTCTGTCGTTGAATAATTTTGTTCTGCTTTATTGAGCTTCCGACTGGCATAAGCGTTTGGATGGTCTATTAATTCATCATTGGGTTGAGCTAAGACCTCTGTTTTAAAAATCGGCCGTTTCGACTCCGACCAGGCCTGGTTGACCGAGCCATTAGGCTGGCCGGTCCGACCATGTACAAAACCAGCTAGGTTGGCCGGTTTGTTACCGAGCCGACCGGTTTTTGTACCGGCTCGGCCGGCTCGGTAACAAACCGGCCAACCAGGCCTGGCCCAAGTTAACTCGGCCGAGCCAAAACTGTCGGCCGGTGGGCCCAAAAAAACGGATTTTGTGGACTTGAAAGGGGATTTTATTCCGCTGTTAGGTTTGTTTTAGGTTGTCTAACCCCTCCCCATGCTATTTAACTAACCCAACCCCTCTATTGAGCTCACATCTTTCTCATTCAATTTGCTTGAGCATTTGTGAGAGTTTTCTGAAGATTGTGGAGTTGGTTTTGGAGCAGCTTTGAGGAGTCTTTTGGGCAAGTTTTGGAGCAGCAGTGAGGAGCTTATTAGGCAAGCTTTGGAGCAGCATTGAGCTAGAGGAAGCTAGAGGCTAGAGGTATTTATTTTTTCTCTTCTAAATTTGCGTTTGTTTGTTTTATTTATTTAGCAAATCTAGCATTTGCCATTTGCATTTGCATAGTTTTTGGCATTTGCCATTTGGTGAAAGAAATGAACATAGAATGAATAGCTTTTTTTTTTGTTTTCATGTTCAGATTTAAACATTTTATTTCCAAGTCAAAAACTCAGTCCAAAATGGCCCCTAGAGCAAAAGACTTTGCTTGGGCATATGCTGAAATGGTTGGGGATCAAATGTTTTGCAAATTTTGCAAGAAAAAAATTAAGGAGGGTGGAGGGGGCATTCATAGACTGAAACTACATTTGGCTGGTGTTAAAGGCCAAATTACTGCATGTGAAGCACCAAACATTGGGGAAATTAGGAAGCAATTGAAAGAACAATTTGACAAGTTTGAGCAAGAGAAAAATAGGCAAAAAGAAATACAGGCAGAAATTGGGAGGAAGAGGAATCTACAATATATGATGGCTTCCAACTCAAGTTTTGAATCTTTTAATTATGAGGATTCCTCATCTATCCCTTCCATTGATGCATCTAAAAACCCCTTTCGCTATGTTCCTCCCTCTAGGGAGTCTATTTTTGACAAGGGTAAGGGTGCAATGAGAAATAAGGGTACTATTAAAAGTTTTTTTGTGCCCTCATCTCCCTCTGATAGTGCAACTGCATATGGTCCTAGTCCTCCAACTGTGCAGCACACTTTAGATGCTCATTGGAAAAAAGAATTGAGAGATGTTGCTTGTGAGTACATTGCTAGATGGTGGTATGATGCTGATATTCCCTTCAATGCTACTCGTTCACCATATTATGAACCTATTTTTGATGCCATATATGCTGCTGGAAAGGGCTTCAAACCTCCTACTATGCACGAGTTAAGAGGATCTTTTTTGCAAAGAGAGATTTCGAACATTGATGATTATTTGAAAGAGTTCAAAAACTCATGGGCACGTATAGGATGTACCATCATGTCAGATGGATGGACTGATCAGAGGAACCGTACCATCATAAACTTTCTTGTCTTTTGCCCACGGGGAACCATGTTTCTAAGATCAGTTGATGCATCTGATAGGGTGAAAGATGCATAGTTGTTGTTACAGCTTTTGGATGAGGTTGTTCAAGAGGTGGGGGTGGCAAATGTTGTTCAAATCATCATAGACAATGCCTCTAACTATGTTCTTGCTGGTAAATTGTTAGAGGAAAAACACCCAACCATCTTTTGGACCCCATGTGCTGCACATTGCATAGACCTCATGCTTGAGGATATTGGCAAAATAGACTGGATCAAGAACACTGTAGAGCATGCCAAATGCGTCACAAATATATTTACAATCACTCATGGATTCTGAGTCTGATGAGGAAATACACAGGGGGCAAGGAACTTATTAGGCCTGCCATCACTAGATTTGCAACACATTTTTTGACATTGCAATCTATGGGTACCCAACATAGAAACTTGCAAAAGATGTTTTCTAGTGATGAATGGAATGAAAGTCAGTGGTCTCGCAAACAGGATGGCAAAGATGTGAAAAGGAAAGTCGTTGAAGAAATATTTTGGAAAAAGGCAGCAGGGATTGTGAAACTTGCTGAGCCATTGGTTAAGGTGTTACGCTTGGTGGATGGGGAAAGATTGGCTATGGGCTTCATTTATGAGGCTATGGATCAAGCAAAGGAGCAGATAAGGGCAGCATGCAAGGACAAAGTGGCTAAGTATGGGCCCATTTGGGAAATCATTGATCAGAGATGGAACAATCAACTCCATCGCCCGATACATGCAGCTGGGTATTTTCTGAACCCAAGGTATCATTATAAAGCTTAGGAAACAGGAGCTTTGACTGGGGAGGTTAGAGATGGATTGATTGACTGCATTGATCGCATGATCCCCATAGAGAGTGAGCAGTTGAAGATACACAAGCAGATCACTATGTTCAGCCATGCCACTTGTACCTTTGGCAAGAACCTTGCAAGGATTGCAAGGGAATCAGATGAGCCAGGTAAACAAAGAATTTCAATTTTCAAATTTATATTTTATAATTTATTATTTTGTATAATTGTTTATAAAATTATAATTTCAATTTCAAAGTTGGATATAAATTGTTGAGCTAATTGAAACTCATTTTTTGTAGCACAATGGTGGGAGGCATTTGGTAGCCATTGTCCTGAATTGCAGAGGTTTGCAATCCGCATTTTGAGTCAAACTTGCAGTGCTTCTGGGTGTGAGCGCAATTGGTCTGTCTTTGAGAGGATTCACACACACAAGAGAAACCGTTTGGAGCAAAAACGGTTAAATGATCTAGTGTTTGTCCAGTACAACCTCCGACTAAGACGGAACCAATTGCTGAACAAAAGACCTGATTCAGATCCCATTGTGTTGGAGGACATCGATCCAACATCAGATTGGGTAGTGGAGTCTTGTCCACCAGAGTTTGACATAGATGGGGGGATTGACTTCGATTTAGTGATGGTGGATACTATGCTCAATGTAGATCCACTAGTAGCAGACCCAGTCCCAAGCCATCCAGTTGCAGGTGCAGGCACTTCCTCTAGTCAGCGACGACGGAGACGCATAGCTCGTCTATTTGATTCTCAAGGTGGTAAGGGCAAGGGTATAGTTCCAGTTGAGGATGTTGATTCAGAGGAGGAGGCGGAGCGAGTGTCTTCCCCCTCTGGTTCAGAGTTTGAGGAAGAGGACATTGGCTTGTCACAGTCAGATGACTAGCAGTAGTTACTAGTTACTAGTGACTCTTCATGTTTTGTTGTAGAGGCCATTTAGAGCCTCCTTAGTTATGTTTTTTGTTTTGATCTCTATATCATCATCATGTATTGGTCCTTGAACAGTGCACTGGGTGCAATTTTGATATAATGGATATATTCATGAGCCTACTTTTATCATATGTTGTCTTTTGTCTATATTGTAATGCTTTGTGTTTGGAAACATGAATAAAAATCTTTAAATTTATGTTTTTGTACAAAAAAATTAATATTTAATGTATTAATTACAAAAACCGAGTCATTGAAACCGAGTCGACCGAGTCATTACTGATTCGGAGTCATTACCGAGTCATTACCTCGGCCTGGTAGCTGACCGATTCCGTTTTTTAAAACATTGGCTAAGACTGCTCCGACTGCAACATTTGAGGCATCGACATGAACATGAAACTGTTTGGACTAGTTTGGAAATTCAAGGATTGGTGCCTCGATCAATTTCTTTTTTAATATTTGGAATGATTTGTCGCATTCGTCAAACCAGATAAAAGGAACATCTTTCTTTAGAAGTTTGTCATTGGGAATGTTATGTTGGAATAATGCCTGATAAATCTTTTATACTATATCATATGTCCTAAGAATATTTTAATTTTCTATTGATTCACTGCAGGTTTTAGGTCTAAAATTACTTTGTTTTTTGCCATATCGACTTTAATTTCGTCCTTTGAAACAACATGGCCTAATAGTATTCCAATTGGCGCTGCGAAGATACATTTTTTAATATTAAGGGATAGTCATATTTGTCTGCATCTTTCAAGCATTACTCTGAGCCATTGATATGATCTTTTAATAACGTGTATACTGTCCAGTCGTCGAAGTACACAACCATAGTTTTATAAATTTACTGTTGAAATGCTTTAATAATGATTCTTGAAAATACCGTAGGTGCGTCTCTTAGTCTGAATGGCGTCACTTTGTATGCGAAGGAACCAAATTCAGTAACAAAGTCATTTTTTCTCAATCCTCTTCTGCTATGGGTACTTGGTTGTAGCCTGAAAACCCGTCTGTAAAGGAGTAACATTCGTGTCCTACGACTTCATTGATAATCTTGTCGGTGAAAGGGGTCGGGAATGGATTAGTAACTGCTAATTTATTCAATCCTCAGTAGTCGACACAAATACGTAGCCTCGTCAGATTTTGGTTGAACGACCATAAGACTCGCCCATTCTGATGTTTCGATGGGGTATATAATACTAGCGACAAGCATTCCTTCCATTTCTTTCTGTACAATGAGTTTGTATATATGCGCTAACTTGTATGGTCTCTTCGTTATTGGTTTAGCTCAAGGAATGAGGTTGATCTTCATTTCTCCCATTTCCTTGACTAACTCTTTTACTAACCCTTTTAAGTCTTTGTTGTCTTGAGCAAATACGTCTTGACACTACTTAACTAAGTCAACAAATTCTGCAATTTGTTTCTCTGACCAATATTCCCCAAGTCGAGCAATTTTCAATCGATCATCATTTGATATGTCGACTTCACATATTTTGATTTCTGCATCCATCCAATTAGGTGCTTTTGATTAATCAAGTGGTTGTTCCTTGAATTTTACTTCTTGGTAGGCTAGCGAAAAGTCTAACTTACTTGATTTTTCTATAACTTGTTTAGCGACTTTGTATACTGATTGGGTTTTCTTGTGATTTTCAGGATGATGCTTATTCAAGAAAAAGCTCTGACCCTAAATGGGTGTTTCTTCCATTTCAAAGCGACTAGCCAAATTTTGATCTGTGGAGCGGACTACATAGTTGCAAGTTATTGAATCATTATGCAAAGTCTGATGATCAACTGGTTTCTCTCTGCTAAATTCCTTAAATTTTTTGGACTATGTCTTTTAAATCTGCCTCCTCCGATTTGAATTCAAAGTCTTTAATGAAATTTTCTTTTTAGTTCTTTCCATTGCAATGATTGTCCCCTTGCTTCCTCTAACTTATACCATTTATTTGGCAAATCATCTAAGGTATTGGGGAACATATGCGGCCAAACACGATCATCTTTATAACTAATTCGTCGCCATTTTGATTCGCAATTCTTGATATGTTCTACGAGATATTGACCAACACTAAAAGTGGGTATATTTGCTTGCGAAAATAATTTTTCCCCGCCAAACCATTCAATAAAATAAGCTGTCGAGGTTGTCCATGTCTAGAGTCGGGAGGAATGGGTGTCCCACCATCTTGTTGCCTAACTGGTAAAAATTTGAACTAAGCTTTGCATTCACCCCTGTTCACCAATACTTTTCGTTACTTACTCTATGTGATTGACAGGGGAAGCTCTTTCCTTAAAAAAATTGTTTTTACTAGAGTCCTTTGTTATATCTGTCGGAAGTAAAGATGGCATCTCTTGACAATTCTTTTCTCGTATAATTGACACTACTTTAATAGAATAACACGGTGGAATCTTTGATGTCAGAATGGCAGGGATTGTCCAACACTCTTTTGCCTTTGATTCGTAGTTTTCGATTTGCCATTTGTAGAGTTCGACATCTGAGTTCTGTCCAATTGATAGAGGTGACCCAGTGAGAATTTCACCAGAAGTATTTGGTTCGACATTATCATGTTCGTCATTGTTAATTTTGGGCAACTAGGTCCAAACTCCATGTTGTGATGCTCAGATGGTGATGCCAATATTTTTATTGGGTTCCTCTTTTGGAGAGGTGCAAGATCGATCTAAAGATCATTTTGATCGGATGAGCAAAACATTTATTTTGAATTAATTCCACTTATGTGCAAGGTCGGCCAGAAGTAATGTAGGCTTGGAGCCCCAACAAATGTGTCACACAACCTCACAGATGGATATATATTGGTCAACGTTGGAGGTCATTTTCACCATCACTCATCACACATTTCTCTCTTGCATCTGATTGGTTTGTTCTCACATTTTGAGGCTTCTCTTCTCTCACACGTGGGAAAACAATAGCTAGGGTTTTCTGATCTGATCTAGGGTTTCAGCGCAGCTTTGACCAGCGTTGACTTTTTTCAACGCTTGATCAACTTGACCTCAAACTCTCCCAAAACTTCGATCTCTGTAGTCCGCATTTTTTGGCACAAAAATCGAGGGTGGACGTTGACCTTTGACCTTGCTGCATTGACTTTCTGTTGATGCTGTTTTGCTTTGACCGTTGACTGGACAACATTGACTTTTGTTCACTGTTGTAGAGCTGTCTTGAGGGTTGTGTGACACTTCTGGTTGGCTGACCGTGAGGAGACTTCGCTGGTTGAAGCATCCTGTTGACCGCCATAATGCACCACAACACATATATTTTGCTGATCAAGTTAAGTGTATTTTTGGCTTGTCTTTCGTCGATCTATTGGTATGTTCTTTCGACATTTTAATTTTATGTTTATGTGATTTCTATTTGATATCAGGTTTAAAGTAAAGTTGCATCAGGCACAGAACATCTACGGAAATTTACATGGTATCAGAGCTAAGGTGAAGACAAAGCCCAAGTTTTTATTAAGAGCAACCAACGAAGAAGTAGTAATTGTCAAGGACACATGGGTACCTCAAATTATAATGGCTTCAAAGCCGATGAAAAGTTAATTGGCAAGTTCGACTTTCATGCTTGGAAGATGTCTTTGGATTTGATCTTGGAAGGATCAAGATGTCATGGACTATGTGCAGGGTAAAATCCAAGAGCCTCCATCATCTGCACCTGTTGCCACCAAGACAAACTATAAGAAAGGGGAAATCAAATCTAAGCTGATTATCCGGGATTCCATCCATAAAAGTCTAGTTGCCTACATCTCTGAGCTGGGCACATCTAAGGAGATGTATGATATGTTCAGGGCTAACAATGCAAATCCAGTTCTTTTCTTTATGAACCAATTGAAGAATCTCAATAAAGGTAGGGATGGATCCATTCAATCCTATTTTCTGAAGTTGATTGAAATTAGGAATAATCTTCTTGCCATTGGGGAAACAATAGCTGATCGAGAAATGGTTCTCACTGCACTTGGAGGTCTCCCCTCTAAATGGCATGTATTCATTACTACCATTCTCAATAATAACGCGTTTCTTGATTTTGACGAGGTATTGTCGAGTTGCACTCAAGAGGAAACAAGAATTATGGAATATGAAAATGAAGGTAATGCTGCCTTCACCGCTCGTGCTAAGAAGAAGAACGATGGTGGTCTGAGGAACCATGGAAGAGCTGGGGTCAAAGGAAAGAAAGGAAGATGTTACACATGTAACAAGACTGGCCACTATGCTAGAGAATGCCCTAATAGAAGGGATTCTCTCAGGGATGATGATAACAACAACAACAGGAGGAATGGCAACCAAAGGAACAACAGGTTCAAAGGAAAGAGGAAGGCTCCCTCTGGTCGCAATGGAAATGGGCGACCTTTCAAAAGTTCAAGAAATTCCAGGTATGAGGAATCTAATGTTGTTGATGATAAGAAAAATAAATTCATTCTTGTATTTTCCCTCTCTGCTGCATCTCCACCCGACACCATGGATGTCTAGTTGATTGATAGTGGTGCTTCAAGGCACCTCACTGGGTTTAAAGAAGCGCTTTCTGATTTGATTGAGAAGGATACTAATTTGAAAATTATCCTTGGAGATAATGCCACCTATCCTGTGAAAGGGACAGGGACTGTGACCCTCTATCTATCTCAGGGTCAAGTCTTTCGCTTGCAAGATGTACTCTATGTACCTGATTTGAAGAAGAGCCTTGTGTCTATTTCGGCCATGGGAGACAAAGGTTTCAAGGTGGCATTCGTCGATGGAAAGTTACTCATCTGGAATAAGAGTCTCAAGGAAGCTCTTACGATTGGGTTTAGAGTTGATACACTCTACCGGGTTGGAGGAAGTCCACTAGGGGCTATGACATGTGATACTATTCGTCAAACGGAACTATGGCACTGGAGGTTTGGACACCTTCATTACAAAGCCCTTCCCGAAGCAAGGAAGGTGGTGACAGGGATACCCGGATTAAAAAATGATCATGAAGGTGTATGTCAGGGTTGTGCTAAAGGACAGCTTACAAGGGGACCTTTCCCCTCAAGTGTCATAAAAACATCTAATGTCTTGTAATTGATACATTATGATCTGTTTGGTATGCTGCCCGTGACATCTTTGGGAGGATGTTCTTATTACATGATGTTTATAGATGACTTCTCTCGCAAGACCTCAATATACTTCTTGAAGAAGAAGGATGAAGCATTCATGTGGTTTCGTACTTTCAAAGCCTTGGTGGAAAATCAAACAGGGAAGAAGATCAAGATTTTGAGGACCGATAATGGCACTGAATATGAGACAAACGAGTTCAATAACTTTTGCAGAGAAGTTGGCATTAAGAGGGAGACCATAGTGTATACTCCTGAGCAAAATGGCATTGTTGAAAGAAAGAACAAGACCATTGTGGATGCTGCCAGTGCCATGCTATGTGACCAAGGTCTTTCGAAGAGGTTTCCTCATTTTAGAGTTTTTGGTTGTCTCGTTTATTTTCATGTGCCGAAAGAGAAGAGAAGCAAGCTGGATGCTTCTAGGAAGAAGGAAATGTTTGTGGGCTACAGTGAAACTTCGAAGGCTTATAGAGTCTATGTGCCTGGTCAAAGAGAAGTGGAGATTTTCCATGATGTTACCTTTGATGAAGATGCTTCCCTCAGGAAAGTGATAAATCTTTTGAGCTCTGAGGGAGATCATGATGTAAGATCTGGGAATCAGGAAGAACTGAAAGATGGGATGATGCCCGACGTTGAAGGACCAATGGACCCCATTGATCCACCTCCTTCAATGAAGAGAAGACCCGCAGGCTCTAAGATACTCTCGAAGATGCCGAGAGACATATGACCCCAAGGGGGATATTTTGTGAAAGCAAGAAGCCGAATAGATACCAAGGGTATCTAGCAGCCATGAGTACAATCGTACAATCTAAGCCTGGATCATTTGAAGGAGCCGTAAAGCATCAAGTCTGGAAGGATGCTATGCATGAAGAGTACAAGTGCATTATGAAGAATGTTGTCTGGGATGTGGTTCCGAGACCGAAGGACAACGCTGTTGTCACCTCAAAATGGCTCTATAAGATCAAGCATGGATCTAATGGTAGTGCTGAAAAGTTCAAGGCAAGATTCGTTGCTTAAGGCTTCTCTCAAAGGGAAGGCATAAACTATGATGATATATTTACACCTATGGCCCGATATACCACCATTCGATCTATTATTGCCCTTGCTGTTACACAAGGATGGAGTCTTCATCAGATGGATGTGAAGACTGCTTTTCTGCATGGTTCGATAAAGGAAGAGGTGTATGTGGAGCAACATCTGGGGTTCGAAGTCCAGGATAGAGACTCTCATGTATGTAGGTTGAAGAACGCCCTTTATGGGTTGAAGCAAGCCCCCAGGGCTTGGTACGAGAGGATAGATAGCTACTTGATGAAGCTGGGCTTCACTCGAAGTAATGCTAATCCAAACCTTTACTTCAAGGTTGATAGAGAAAAGCCTCTCATTCTGGTTCTCTATGTGGACGATCTCTTCCTGATAGGGGCTGACCCTCTCATTCATCAGTGTAAGAGGGAGCTCGCTTCTGAGTTCGGGATGAAAGACCTAGGACTGATGCATTACTTCCTAGGCTTGGAGGTCTGGCAGAGACTTGGCGAGATTTTCCTCTCTCAAGGAAAATACATTGTGAAGCTACTAGAAAGATTTGGAATGGTGGACTGTAAGTCCGTGTCGACACCGATGGAGCTCAACTTTAAGAAGTTTAGTGGAAACGTTGCTGGGCTTGTGCTAGCAAATTCTACCGAGTATCGTCAACTCGTAGGGGTCCTGATGTTCTTAGTGAACACCCGTCCAGATGTATGTTTTGCAGTGAACACTTTGAGTCAACACATGGTTGATCCTCATCACATTCATTGGGTTGGTGCCAAGAATTTGTTGAGATATCTTCATGGCACGATAAACCATGGGTTGAGATACACTGTCGGGAGTTTGAGACTCCATGGATATACTGATGCCGATTGGGTTGGCAGTGAGGTGGATCACAAGAGCACATCTGGATGCTGCTTCACACTTGGGGCTGCTTCAATATCTTGGATGAGTAGGAAGCAGAAGTCGGTGGCTTTGAGCACCATCGAGGCCAAATGCATTGCTGCAAGTATGGCCTATTGTGAAGCTGTTTGGTTGCGAAAGCTCTTCAGTGAGCTGTTCGGGCATGTGCTAGATACCACCGTTATCCTTTGTGATAACCAGAGTGGGATTCGTTTGTCAGAGAATCCCGTGTTCCACGATCGATCCAAGCATATTGATATCAGGTACCACTTTATCTGGGATATGGTACAGCGAGGCACCGTAAGGCTCGATCATATAGGAATTGATGAGCAGGTTGTGGATATTCTCACAAAGCCCTTGGGGAAGGTCAAGTTCCTAAGCTTCTGTGAGAATCTTGGAATCGTGGAACGACCCTATGCTGAGGGTCCTATTGGACGATGATTTCTGGGAGCTCCAGGGGGCTTTGGGGATAGCTTCTTGGAGCTATAAGCAACCACAGGGCTAGGCTTGCCGAACCTTGTTGGTGTGCTTTTGCTCCACCGTTATGATATTGAGTTGGTTCAGCTCTCTTTGATCTGTGCCCTGTTTGCATCCTACCCATGGAGTCTCGGACTAATGGGAAGTACCTCTCATCTTGGCCAATGAGGTGGGAAAAGATAGAGACCAGTAGCAAGACAGACGAACGCATCAAAGATTGTCGTACTGTCTATGTCTAGGATGGCATGTGTCCAACTACTTGATCTGGGATCAAGTCTAGTGAGGTTTCAAACCTCCAACTGACTTCGGGTCAGTTAAACTAACTTCGGGTTAGTATGAAACTCCTTTGGGTCCTATAGAGGTTTCAGACCTCTGAGCTGATTTTGTCCGCTGGGAGTGATGTCTTTGTGACTCACCTTTTGTTCGGAAATAAAGAAGCCAACAAAGTAAGTTACAACGGGATGACGCACGACATTTGGATGGCACAGGTGGATGGAGTTCTCCCTAGTTGAGAGGGAGTGTTAATTTTGGGCAACTAGGTCCAAAATCCATGTTGTGGTGCTCAGATGACGATGCCAATATTTTTATTGGATTCCTCTTTCGGAGAGGTGCAAGATCGATCTAAAGATCATCTTGATCGGATGAGTAGAACATTTATTTTGAATTAATTCCACTTATGTGCAAGGTTGGCCAGAAGTAATGTAGGCTTGGAGGCCCAACAGATGTGTCACACACCCTCACAGCTGGATATACATTTGTCAACGTTGGAGGTCATTTTCACCATCACTCATCACACATTTCTCTCTTGCATCTGATTGGTTCGATCTCACATTTGGAGGCTTCTCTTCTCTCACACGTGGGGAAACAACAACTAGGTTTTCTGATTTGATCTAGGGTTTCAGTGCAGCTTTGACCAACGTTGGCTTTGGTCAACGCTTGGTCAACTTGACCTCAAACTCTCCCAAAACTTCAATCTCTGCAGTCTGCGTTTTTTGGCACAAAAACCGAGGCTGGACGTTGTCCTTTGACCTTGCTGCGTTGACTTTCAGTTGCTATTCTGCGTTGACTGTTGACTTTTGTTGACGTTGGGTTGACTGTTGTAGAGCTGCCTTGAGGGTTGTGTGACACTTCTGGTTGGCTGATGGTGAGGAGACTTTGTTGGTTGAAGCATCCTATTGATTGCCGTAACGCACCACAACACATATATTTTGTTGATCAAGTTAAGTGAATTTTTGGCTTGTCTTCCGTCGATCTATTGGCATGTTCTATCAACATTTTACTTTCATGTTTATGTGATTGCTCTTTGATATCGGGTTTAAAGTAAAGTTGCATCAAGCATAGAACATCTACGAAAATTTACAGTCATGTAAGACTTGGTAGAGTTTTCTTATTTCATCTTCTTCATCCGAGGCTTATACCCATGGCTTACCTTCCTGGGGGTCTAAGGGAATGATGATCTTTTTATTGTTGCCTTTTAATTTGATTCTTTCTTTTTCTAATGATATTGTCGCCTTCATTTTGCGTCCCCAATGTCGAACGACACTGGATACGTGGGAATTCCGTCGACTAGGTTGATGTCTTTGAAATTCACTGTCGTCGGGATGCCCATTATAGATGTCTGAACTTGTCGTAATGTGCCAATTGGTTCGATGAATCTTTGGTCGGCTAGGTTAAGATATTTAGATGTCTTGTGCAGGTTTGGTCATTCCATATTAATCCAGGTTTCCTTGGGAAGAATATTTACTTGCGATCTGAAATCAACAATGACTTGTTTAACCATAAACCCGTGTATTTCCAGGTCCACTTGAGGTTCATGATCTTCTGTTTGATTCCCTTGTGATAGTTGTTTGGCGTTCCTTCCTCTTTCTCTATTTTCGTTACAGTTTTTTAACATGTTTAACAAGTCGACAAGACGAGCGACAAAGTGTTCCTCTTTTAAGAGTTCAATGAATTCTTCTAAGAGTAGATCCTTAGACAGGCATTGTCCTTCATTTACTTTCATAAATAATTCAACAACTTGTTTCATTGAGTTGTTGTGATCCTGCATGTTAGGATATTTCGTTGTATTTTTGGTTGGACGAATTACTTGATGGTCTTGGTTGCTTGTATTCTTCCTTGTGCCAGACCTTGTTATTGGGTGACAATTTTTAGTATTTAGAATCTCATGCTTCAGAATAGTTTGTAGTAAATTGACAGACCTTTTGTTTAGGATTTTTTTGATGATTTTAAGACAGTCTTCTAATGAGTGGTCACTCGGACCACACATATTACAAAAACGTAAGTCGGTTTGATCTTTCAAGGGGTATTCAGTCGAAATATGTCCTTCTTGCCAACAGGTATAACAATAAAATCTTCCTCGTCCTCGGCCACGACCACGACCTCTACCATTATAACTGCCTCGACGTCCTCCATAGCCTCCACGACCTCGTCCTCTTCCATTGTATGGAGATGATTCTGGGATTTCATTAGTAGCTTGAGTATGGTAAACAACGTGGTAGTTAGGTTTAGCTTTCCCATTCAGTGGACATTCTTGGGTGGAATGTACTTTGCCTTCACAGATTGCACACCACTTTGGTTTGGAATTTCGTAAATTATAATGACATTCTTTTGTAGTATGACTAGAAGCAGTTTCACAAATATCACAATAAGCTTCAGTTTGTATTCTTCTAACATCTTGATTGAAATAGTCTAAAAACTTACAAGTATCTTTCGTGTGACCTTCCACATGACAATTGGTACACCATACGTGATTCTTTTGAAGTGATAGCT
Source organism: Pinus albicaulis (assembly GCA_034641835.2). Classification (NCBI taxonomy): domain Eukaryota; kingdom Viridiplantae; phylum Streptophyta; class Pinopsida; order Pinales; family Pinaceae; genus Pinus; species Pinus albicaulis. The sequence goes on from CM076584.1 coordinate 1,138,278,312, forward strand.
GCATCAAAGAGTTTTGTAATTGTTCTAATTTATCTTCGATCTTACTGTCAGTTGGGTTGATAATGGATTGACCTTCGTCATCTTGTTCGATTTGTTGTGCTAATTTAAGGGCTTCCTCACATGTTTTAACTTCATGCATTCATAGTTGTCCACGAATTTTTTGCAGTAGGCCCGCCACATACCATTTTACTAGAAGATTCTTGTTTGCTTGATTTCCTTTAATTTCTGTGTTGCCAAATGTTTAAGGTTTTGTGCCTTGAAGAATTTGAGGAAGCTAGACTTGATCTCCTCTTTTTTTTTTTTTTTTATTTGTCTCTTTTTCTGTTAGGTTCATGAACCATGTTAGAGCGCGTTTCCTTGAAGCTGCAACAAATTGTGCCATTTGCTTATCTTCATCGTTGATGTCATTTACGGTCCAAAATTTTTCACAGACAAACCAATATCTTTTCGAGTCTTCATCACCCTCATAGATGGGTATATGATTCAGGCCAATGTTGCGTGTATAAGGTAACGTTAGATGAAATTGATCGTTTTGATTAGTTTCCTCGTCATGGCTTATGTTTTCTTCTTCGCTATTGATGATATTTTGATACCGTATCTCGTCGGTCTGACAAGCCCTATTTATATATTCTATGAACTGACTTACTTGTGGTCGTGACTCTTTGTCGACCGATTCTTAACTTTTGGTTTCTTCAATGGATACAAGTTGCGGTAGGTGGGTACGATCGTGAGATTAGTCATTTGGAGAAGTTTTCGTTCTAATCCATTGTTATTATTTGATTTTTCTTGGTTAACATTTTCATTTTCTTGATGGTTTCTTTGTTGTTCTTCGGTTTGCCAAACTAATTTCGTGACTCAAGGAATTCTCGAACGTTGGGACTTGACATAGATCTAATAAGAGTGTACCTTATTGATGGACCAGAGTCATCAACTTCCATAGCGTCTACTTGTTCTCTAGGGGGTTTCAGTAGGCCTTCATTCTCTATCGGTGTGGGCAGTGCTACACCTCTCAACTCGTTTGAGGAGGGTTGTGCATCTTGGCTCTTATGTTCATGATTTTTCATTTTTTTTCCTCTGGTATTCTTGTTCTCTAATTTTCTCTCGTCTTTGTTGTCTTTTATCCCTTGCTATTTTTTGTATGTCAGTCGATTGTTTGTATTGTCGGTCACTACTCGATCTACTATTTTCTTCTTGTTGTTTCGTGACAGACGACTTCCTTCCTTCCATATTTGTCGGTTATAAATACTTCTCCACTTTATCTTTAGTTTTCATTGTCTTTCTTTATTTCTCACGATCTGTTACGGGGTCCATGCCGACTCTACTAGTGTTGGTTCGCAAGGGGATACTCGTCAACCATACTTATTTGCTTAAAAAGTAATCCCACGCTTCTTTCGTATCTTTGCAGCGATTATTGAGAAATTTCCGCCAATTTGCTTAATCCTTCCTCCAGTGAGTATTGGCTGGCTACCCTACTGGTGTTCGGTACTCGATGATGTGGCCTACACCTTTGTCAAGAAGAAAATTGTGTTGTAGGGTTGGAATTATGTAAAAGAAATCGTAGTGTAAGTCGTCATAAAATCTAGTTTTTATATGTTCGACCAAAGTCCAGTGACCAGTCTTCTATGGCTTGTTCTTCGCAGTAGTCTTCTAGAATCGATTCGAGCCACTCATCTCAGTTCGTTCGACTGCCGTTTGATAATTTCAGTAGTAGTTGTGCGTCTGTTTCATTTTGAGGTTTTTTCATGGGTGATGTTGTCGAGAAATTTTTTGATTTCTACTAGAGCGTCTTTTGTAAAGCGCTCATGTGTTTCTGTGAAGAAATTACTTCTGGTTTTTGCAAGCGATTAGCGATTCCTTCATGCGCAGTTCTTCAAATAATTATTGATCTTTGCTTCCCACCATAACTGTATCTCGTCTAGGGTTCACATTTATGCTTTGTACCATATATGACTCGAGTTTTGACTATCAACAACGGAACCAATGTTGTAATCTAGTGAATAGCGAACATGGTTACCTAGACGGACTTCAAGAAATTATACTGTAAGCATATAAAGATACGAGAAAACAGTAATGGAGAGATTGCCAAGTTGAACAAAGATATATTCTTATTATGTATCAAAAGACGATCATTACATTGCTATATAGACGCATATATATAGACTAGCGGAATAGTAACGCAGGTCTAACTGTGATTATGTTGCTTAACTACCATTAGTTAATCTTACATTACAATGCGGTCTGTCAACTTGAATAGGGCTAGTCGACAGGGCCGACTAGCCCTTTTTCTATCGGACTAGTTGGTCGAGTTGAATAGCTCCTCCAATAGTGAGCATGAGCATGGATCTTCTTCAGTGTTGCAATGGTACACCCTAGTTAATCAAAGCTAGTTTCGATGTTGGAATGATACACCCTTGCTAGTTTTTTGGAGGAGTCATCCAGGTTCTTTATTTGTGCTATTGAGAGGAACTGATTTGCAGGAGTTTGGAATAAACTTAGATTGGTAAATCTAAATACAACGAAAGATCAAATTCCTTCCAACAGTGAACCTGTTTGGTAGAGGCCGAGTGAACTCGGGAAGGGACCAAATTATTCCTGGCTGCTGAGCATCAATCCTTAAGTTGAGTTGACTCAAAAATCAATTTTACTTGTAGTAGCCGAAATAATCTAGAAGGCTAATGCTTGTGATTGATCAATAAAGGAAGGCTGAAGTAATGCTGCTAGTGAAGATCCTTACGTAGCAAAAGACATCTTATGTATGGGAAACAAATTCTCTTCTCGGTAATTAAATGTGATCAGGTTTGATTAGGAGACTGTTCAAAGTCCAAGGAGTTGTCTAATTTTATTTGTTAAGGCTGAGTTTGTAGCATGCAAATAACAAAGGTCGAATATTCATGACTAGACATACTCATAATCGTTCACACAAGTTAGTGGATAAACAACCTTGTGGATTAGCTGCATTCAAACTCAAGTCTTATTCACAAAATAAAGGAAGCTGAGAATCCAATCCCTGAGACAACGTGGTAGCAGTCGGTCGAGGTACATTTTAGTGGCATTGGGTCGAGCTCATTATGGAAGAATGTATTGTGCTAAGCATTAATGCAAAAGGATGGGTTACTAGTAGAAACGCCAAATCAAGACTCCCTGTAGTCACTTAATTTCTTGGTAAGGGTCAAATTAATCTTGGAGGGGCCGAATGTTTATCAGTCTCATGACAGACTAAATTAGTACTGTGGAGCTGATTTCGTTGATAAATTGATCCTGGTGGCATCTTTATTAATCAACAAAATCGGTTTGCCACAACATAACGAAATATAACCCGTGGCAGTAGATAATAACCAGTGGAGGGCAAGTTCAACTGTCCCGAATGTCAGCAAATCCCAACACGGGGTTTAGAAGGAACAAGGGCATTAGATCTTTGTATGAATAGATTCTTGGCATAAGAGTCACTCCCAGAGGTGATGGAGTGCTAAAATCGAGTAGCTTCTTGGTGATTTGATGGAGGTTGAGGATTATTATTTACATGGAGGACAAAAGCGAAAGGGTTGAGTCATTGCAAGACAAATTTTTCATTACTGTAGCAAACTCCAGGCCAAGTCATTCTAGCATTATCTTGCAAGCCAAACTAATTCCTTGAATGTCAACTAGACCAACAATTCTTGTGGAGACAATACCAGGTTTCTTCAACTACATGTAATCCTTGATGTCTTCTTAATAAAACGGGAGTTGTTTAAATCAATACTTTCCATGTACTATTTATCTTTATTATAGTTATTTGTACACGGGTGCGGCAAAATTGATTGCTTGCCATGTGTTTGACAAAATGTCCCTAAGGGCATATTAAGGGTTATTAGCATATTTAGGAGCTAATTTGGAAAGAACAACTATATTGTCTTAACTATCAATAAAAATCACCTAAAGGGGACATTACAAAAGAACATCTACTAAAGAGTGATAGATAGTAGCATCAAATAAAGGAGAGGGACAATCTTCTCGAAACTTCATCTTAATGGCAAGAGAGGTGCTAACTAGCTTATAATCTTTTATCTTGAAGCATTGCAACGATTCAAAGACCTATTGAGGTTGAAAGCTAGAGATCTCAAGGTAGATTGAGTAATTTGAATGCCTAGAAAATAGTGAAGAAGACTAAGATCAATCATTTCAAAGAAATTCTGAAGACTTAGCTTCATGTATTTAATGCAAGGGGTCGTGATGCCAGTCATAATCAGATCCTACACATAAAGTAAAATAATAAAGGTTTGGCTATCTTGATGAGAAATGTAGATATTAGTTCACTCTTGCAATGAGAAAATGAACAATTGAGAAAAAAGCTATGGATCTTCTTATAGCCCCTTAGGATCATGCCACTCGAGCCCTTGATAGTTCCAAAGGACTTTAACAGTGAGCCAGTAATTAGTTCGCCCTCCTTGCGTTTGGGCATTAGTCTCTAGAGACTTTGATATTCAATGGCTTGATTGTCTGATCTCTCTCTTACACTCTCTCTTGCCAAGTTCTTGAGTTGTCCACTTTTCTAGCCTTGGACACACTTAATGTTTGTATTTTGCATTACAATTATATATACATGTGTTTTATCTTGAGGATGTACTATTCTAGGTTCCTTTATTTCTTTATGTTATTGTTTGCGTTCTCTAGGAGCTACGCCTGCACTCCCACATTGTATTCATACTAGTTGTATTCTTTAGTCCTATTGACCTACTCTTGTGGTCATTTGTTCGACATTAATAACATTATCTTATCTTATACCAAGTGTGAGGTGCCTACATAGCCCCTATAAATAATATTTCTTAAGTCAATAGCCCATTGTTGTTGAACCTTCTTAAACAAATATTGATGGTTGCTACATATAGATTTCTTCTTATATAGTTCTGTCAACCAATGTGTAGCCATGGTCGTCATTGTAATCAATTTCCTTGGATTATAAGAAAACAAGTACCTTATATATTTAATAGAATCAAATTCTTGAGTACTTGAGACTTGTGATATCTAGGTTGGTTTATTCATTCGCCTTCTTACATAATATCTCTTGGGTTCAACTAGCAATGGAATAAGTTTTTGTGAGGAATTTCATGTGGAGTATCTCCCTCTCAAGCTTCCTTTAGGTGGAGTCGCTAGATGAGACTTTTGATTTTGCTTTATCTCTTCTCATTAACTATCTTGAGCACAATATTTAATGTTTTTGGAAACAAACTTTATCCTCAACAACAAGGTCAATTTGTTACCTCCTAAACTTGCACTCCAAATGTTAAGTCCCTCAACAAGTGCAACCCCAGGGTCACTTAAGGAGATTGCCAAATGTCATGACAACACTGCTTCCTTGCACTTTAGGTTGGTTCTTTTTTGGCATGAGGGGGTAAACCGTAGAAAAGGTTTATCTTTTATTGATATTTCTTTGAGATAATATGTGTGAAAGAATAGTCTGATGTCTTCCTAGTTGGGATATGGAGTCAAGATTGATAATCAAGAGGGTTCGAATAGAATGGAAGGAGGCATAGTATCGCTGTTAATATCATGCTTCAACCATCCACATGGATTTCCTTTCATATGTTGAAATTAAATGGAGGGCCTTTCCAAAGAGACACCTCACAACAATTACAAATAAACCTATGGATTTTGTGTACCCATGACAAGAGAAGAAAGCAATGACCCTTCATTGTATAGAAATGACAACAACAATATCTATTTATTGGACAATGGTAATGACAAGTAACAAAGAGGGTTACACCTCAATCCTATCCTTTCTTATTGGAGAAAAAATGCCCTTCTTCAAAGATTATCACAACAATTTTGCAAAAGGAATTCCAACCATCAAATTCAGCCATGAAAAACTAAAGAATAGATGATAAAGTTATAAACCTCAACATGAAATTCCCTTAACGTCTTTGCTCCATCTAGATCTTCAACCAAGTCCTTTAGCTCTTCTCCACACTTCTTTCTCATTCCTTTGGTAAATGAAATTCTCTTTAACTATAAGTCCCCACACTAGACAACCCCCTTCTCCATGTGGGAAATTAGGGTTTGAAAATTCCATCATAATGATATCTAAATACCAAGTGGAGGCTCTTGTATGAAGGATGCACCTCCCAAGGCACTTTTGCTTGCCTATAGAGCCTCCAAATCCTAGCACACCTCTTCTTTCCTCAACAAAAGTGCTCCACTACAAAATGACATTTTCTCTTTGAAATGAAGCCTATATGTCTATTTTAAGTTTGGGTCATATTTAATGTATGGGCCTATTACCGACTAGTTTAGCAAGGTTGCTAAGGTCCATGAAACCTGCTATGATTGGCACACACACGATGAGGGCGAACTATCACCTCTGTCCAAATCCCCACTCTTTAAGCCCAACTACCTCCTTAAAGGCTACAGAAGAATTCCTTTGAATACTTCACCCAACCAAATGAGGATCGATGCTTTAAATGGAGTCTATGGGAGGAGTTAATTGTTTGTTGTCCTATTGGTTTATTGTGGAAAATTTGTAGAAAATATTTATAACCAGCAAGATGTGACACTCAAATCAAGAAATAAATCTATGTAAATTTTATTTCTATGTAAATACTCAAAATGAGTGTACTAAAGATGTAATAACTAAATCTATAATTATTTTTGTGATTGGAGCTTTGATTGAAGGGGTTCCTTTATTATTTTGTTTGCTTTCCTATGATTGCAGACTATAAAATTTGCAGAAAAATGCAAGGACAACAATAAATCCTCTTCAAAATGACCATTCAAATAGTGCCATAACACTCAGATAAAAAATCTAGGGGTGGGGAGGCTAGGAGATATTAGATAGATCCTTTAGGATCACTCCAAAACCTATTACTAGCAACAAAATGCAATTTCCAGTAAGTTGGAAATCGATTTTATTGAGATTGCAGTCCATTTGAATTTGCGAGGTAATGACAAGAAGATAGAGTTATTTGAGATTTGAGACTTTTGCAATATGAGTTATGCTGAAGTGCTTCCAGATCCATTGCATAGGGTTTTTCTTTATCGATGTTTTGAGCCAACCTATGTGGCTCATTATTAGGATGAATGAAATATGAGAAAGACTGATCCAATCGTAAACATATGTATAACAAACCTAGAGAAAAAAGGAGCCGACAAGGAATATTATGTGCAGGAAAATCCCCAACAACTTAATATAAGGTAAAGATAGAGAGTAAGGATAAATGTTATTATTAATATTTGAATATTAAGTTTTTATATTGTATAGTCTTATATAGAGAAATAAAATTTTGTGTGAAAAATATAATATAATAATAAAATACGATATAGTATAGTATAGGGAATGTAATGTGAATCATGAAATGATGTGTACACACAACTTAATTTAAATAAGGGAATGGTAACAAAATTGAAACAATTGGAACATCATTACAAAAGTGCAAAAATGATCATGAAGCTCTTATTTAACTCATTGTACAGACACTAAGGTGGTCAACTTAGATGGAGATGACACTTCTTAAGGGTAGCGTCCTTCGCAATGATAACTCAAATCAAGAAAGGGACCTCTTGATCGACATAGAAGATCATGTACATGAGCATCTGGGAACATTCATTCATTGAACTAATTAGGATTTTCTAATGACATCTTTATAATTTCCTTGCGACTTATCACAAAACAAACTTTATAACTAAAGCACATTATCACATAATAAATAATGAGATTCATCATAAGACTCTAATTATTTGACACATTTACTAGGTTGTTCTCTAGATACATGTGTCTGAGTGATTAAGCAAACCTCATAAAATATGTCATCCTCCTTAGGTAGGATGTGCTCTACACAAGTAATTACATCATAATGCAAATTTTCTATCCGCTACAAGGCATCCATGAACCAACCTTTGAAGGCCATCCTCCACACATGATATTATAATTAAGCAAAGTCTTCATCAAGTAGGATATCCTTAGTGGTGTAGGTCATCCTCATAAAATATTAGTCAGGATAATGTACTTTTCTTCCTTATGTGGGCCATTTTACGATGATGCAATCTTTCATAAACAAATAGGCAATCCTAGTTGGGTAGGTTGTGCTTTATGTATATGATATCATAGCGTTGTACTTTTCTTTCATCAATTAGGCCTCCCTCACTATGTGTGGCATCGTAATGACATATGCATATCTCATTAATTAGGTTGTTCTTATTGACTAGGTCATCCTGCTTATTTGTCGTTATTATCATGTAATTTATCCTCATTAAACTGGTTGTTATTTTGATGTGCTTTTTCCTCATTAGTTAGATTGTTTTGCCTAAGGAGGTCATTCTACATGTCAATGATGTCCTCGTGTTTTTTGACTCCTTGGGATGTCCTTATTTAAAAGGTCGTTCTCTCTTACTAGGACACCCTCATTATTGTGGCCTCCCTCCCTCGCTAGGACGTCCACAACTTTAATTTGAAAAGGTTGGTATGGTGAATAACACAACTTAATTAGAGAGATAGTTGAATTTGGGCAACATATATTGTAACTGTTGTCGCCCAAGATGAACACCTAAATGTGGGCAAAGTCGTCAATCCCACCAGGATTGGTCTTTAAGGCGTTGTCATCTATTCCCAACTCTCTTCGTTTAAGCTCTCTCCTAGTTAAGCTATGGGGGGTGGTCCCTAAAGATGATTATTGAAGGAAAGCTTGTTGAAGACAACAAGCTCTAGGAGATAAAGGGCAAGGCAATTACCATTCAATGTAACTTGATTATAAATTAGAGCAAGTATGAGTGTCTACGAGCTTATAAATATTAATGAGACATCCAACGAGATATAATATGAGAGACCAATGCCTTTATATGATGCTCAAAGATAAACTATGACACTTGCAAAATAAAAAATGATCTTTCAAGTTACAAGATTGGCAATGCTGCAAGGCAAGCGTTAGTAAATTGAAACTCACAAGAGATTAATGTGCAATTTAGAGATATGAACAATAAATGAAAGTGAAACTTGCAAGGTAGATAAAACTTGTACTTTAAAGAGTTGCTCAAACAAGAAATGACAATAAAGGACAATTACATGAGCAATGAACAAGTACAAGGAAATAAGATGCTTGCAAGTAAGAAGAAATGGCTCACGATCTAAATGACACAATAACCAATGCAAAGATGAGTGAATTTTATGTGAGTGTGTGAGATCAAGTGGTATTGGTAGATTTCAATTAAATGCCTAATTTATGGTGAGACTTACCCTCAATTCCTCAAAACTTGGTAAGGATTGAGGTGAAATGCAAGAAGGCTAGGACAAGGAGGCACTAGTCCATCATTAATGATACTCGCCTAGACTCCAAGACAACCCACGTGCCTTCATTCCTACAAGGGTTCAAACACAAGAGAACTGCGAGGTCACGTGTTTGAACCTTTTCTCAAACTCAAATTTATAGGATTGAATGACAGTTAGGGAAGGTTGTCCTATGTTTCTATCAACCAAACTTATGCTTGGAGGTAAATTTTAGAGATGCAAACTAAATCTATATGCAAATTAGGAATGATATCTAGAATATGACAAATGCTTCAATGAGATTTAACAAATTTGGAAAAATGCTTCAAAGTGAAATGATTTAAATATGCCAATAGTAATTGTCACTTCACTAATATGATCAAATTAACAATTAGCACTTTGATCCCGATTTATTATATTATAATATGATTAGCTTCTGTTAATGATTAATGAAGCAAGTGAAAATTACTTAATGAAGCAATGCAGATTGGATCTATGACAAGATAGAACAATTTCAATGGAAATACCAATTAGCAAATTAGATCTAATTATTGAAATGAAAATTAAATTTAATAGCTAATGAAACCACCATATAATTTGATCAAGGCAAAAATATGTGGTTTAAAAGCTACTAGCAAAAGATATGAGATCTAATTTTGACAATTAGACGCCATGAATTATTAAATGCAAAATGAACAAGTTAGTAATGAGATCTAATTACTAAGTTAGTAAGTTAGTGATCAAATAAAGACCCTCCTACCCAAATAGGAGGTGGGATACCATGGGCATAAATCCCAAGCTCCCTCTAGGAAAAAAAATCTTTTATTAAAATTACAAAGAGTGAACCCTTTTAGGCAATATGAGAGGGTTTAAGCTTCTCAAGGAGGGTTTACAAATGGAAATTTAAACACCCATTCTTCAAAGTTGCAATGAGGGAAAAGTTTTAATTTTACAAAAAAATTAATGAGAATATTTTTCCCAAAAGGGAAATAACCCTCCTCAAAATGAAATCCGCTCCAAAAATTAATGTCCTAGATCAAGAAGAAAATCATCCAAAGGGGTGTATAAAAAAAAACTTGAAGCTTTGGAAAATTTAAATATAAAATTCCCAAGTCTATGATGTTTGATTTCTCCAAAATCGAACGAGGAATTTCGCTCAATCTTGTTGGAAATCAGAAAGGCAGAAATATTTTTTGTATGTTGATAATCACTTGTGATTTCCTTGAGTTATTATTATCTTTCTTATGTTCTTCTTTTATCTTAATTCATCAAGAAATTACCAAAATCATAACAAGAAGATCAAAGACACTAGATGTAGGCGCACAACCTGGGAAAACCCCCTAGATAGGAGAAAACCCATTCAAACCTCTTCCTTCAGTAGTTTCACAAGACAAGATGAGATAATTCAAGACTCTTTGATCTAAACACAGACTTCCTCCAATCACCAAGTCAACCCTTCCTTCCTCTTCAGATGATAACCTTCCAAACCTAGAACTTCAACTTTGCAACAACAGAATTTCGACCTCCCTAGCAACAAAAATTCGACCCAAAAGCAGAACTTCGACCTTAGTAGAGTCCAGAATTTCGACCCTAGTAGTAGCTTAGTACCTTCACACGTGTGAGAGAAAGATAGCCCAAAACTTCGATTTTGTCTTCTCCTGCAATTCTCTTCCTTCTCTTATAATTTCACACTTTTTCTATTTCTTCTTGTGTATTGAACTTGTTGAGTGATTCTCCAAATGAATCAAACTGCACTTTTATATATAACCTCTTCTGTGGGTCCAATTGCCCTAATGTAGGCCAACTTCATCAGGTAAGGGCCGACTTGGTGTGGAGGTGACAAATGACTTATTTGACTCAATAATAATTCTTTTTACATGATACAAAAGCCCAAGAAGGGTCTAATAAAATGGACAATGACTCTAGTGACTCCAAATAAAACCTAGAAGTCCTCAATGGGGACTTTGACCTAGAAAATGATGACCTAAGCATGAAAACCATGCTTTAATAAGTCGTTTTAATAGTAATAAAATTTCTTTTTCTTTCTTTTGATAAACACATTTCATTATGACTCAAATACAATTATGAAGAGCAAACTTAGTTACATTCTTCAACAATTCTTTCTAGAAATCTTTGCTCATGGAATAATGCTTACAACTAAGAGGGAAACGACTCAAAAAATGTATACGACTTCCCTTCATAATTTCGATTTGAAATTTCCAAGCCTCCAATGATAAATTGAACTTGAATTTCTACAAAAAATTTAATTTCTTCAGACCCTCTCAAAAATGTCTTTTGTTCAAGCTAATTTACGTCCAAGGGAGAAGAATATTTACACAGAGGTTTAATGGAAAAGCCTCTAATGTTTGCAGTTGAGAGATAGTGGCCTCCAAAATAATTCAATTTAACCTCAGAAATTGCAGACGACCTCCACAATTTTATTTGATTTCGCAAACCCAATGAAAATGTCTTCAAAAGATAATTCGATCTTTGAAAACCCTAGCCATCTAGGGGAAAAAAGGAAGGGTTTGAGGCGGTGTTTAGCTTCAAAATTTTTGATTTGTCTCTTAGTCCTTGAGCTTCCACCTACAAGAAGAATTTTCCATAAAATTTCCAGGCCAAACCCTTACTCTTCCTTCAAATTGTAAAGAAAAAGGAGAAGAAAACAAAAATATATATACAAAAGGGTTAGTAAATATATACAAAATATTTACGACATTTACAAATTTATTTGCCCAAAGAGTATGAGTGCAACTCCACTCTTGGGTAGAAAAATGTAGCTCTATTTTTGCCAGATCATGTTAGAAAATTAGAAAGATTTTCTTATCTTTGATAATTACTTGTGATGTACTTGTATTCTTATTATATTATTTATGTCTTCTTTAACTTCTTTTCTTCAAGCACCATCAAAACATAAATTCATGAAGATCAAGACAACAAAAGACACAATGTGTAGGCTCTCAGCCAGGGTAAAACCTCTCTTCTAGGGGAAAACCCAAAAATTCTCTTCTTCAAGAACCAAATCAAATGAGACAACCAAGACCTTTGAACCAACAACAAGACCTGCTCGAATCCACCAAGTCAGCCTCCTAAGAAGACTAGTCAAACTTTAGTCAAATCCTCAAAAGTCAACACAATTCAACCCTCCAAAATCTGAGTCAAACAGGGTCTTGACCCCCTCTGCAACTTTTGAAATTTGACCTGCAACACTTTGGACCTGTAGTAACTCTAACTAGTCCAAAAACTTGCACGTGAGTCAAAATAAGAGAAAAATCATCCTCCTTTCCTTCGCTTGGGTGCATCCTTCCTTCACCAGGTTTTCTTTTCTTATTTAAGCCCTTTCCCACCTTCTTCTTCACCTTCACACCTTTTCTTTTAATGCAGATCGAATGCTTGAGCGAATTATCCCATAAGAGGTCAAATGCACTACTTATACATAGTGGTTAATCACCCTAATGAGCCCGACATGAAGGGAGGGCAAGCCGACTTAGTGGAGGAGTTTTACATGACCAATTTACATCAAAATAATTTTACTCCTTTGATACAAAAATCCCAATAAGGGTCTTGTTGTCGCACAAAATGTCTAGGCAGTGCGACAACGGCTTAGATCGGGGGGTGTCACCCTGATCTTCAATCTCTCTATTTAAGTTGTCTCCTTATAACAGACTAAGGGGGGTAGACCCTATGGAAATGGAATGAAGGAGAACATGGAACTGGTTGGAAACCAACCAGTTCGGGAGACATAGTTAAATGACCAAATACTTGTAAAAGATCTAGCAAGATTAAATGATTCGATTGAATTGGAAAGATTGATACCAGTGCCTTATGGAGTCAACTATCCTACTAAGGAAATTACAACCAAGTACTTGATGAGAAACTGCTGCTATGCAATGTTAATTTAGAATGCAGAATGCAAGGAAAACGATTTGAAAAAGGAGCGAGATGAAGCAAGCTTCGAAGATGAGAGTTAATGTTAAAAAGCCTAAAGCACTTATATTATAAATAATTTGATCTAACCACTAAGTACTTAAACGAGAGTGTCAATTATGAAGATGCCTGCAAGATTACTCGATTAAAAGATATACAGATCCACAATAGAGCTCTCAAAATCAGATATTGATCACACTTACTTGAAAAGATTTCCCAATCATTAGTATTCAATAAACATCCAATAATTCAAGTAAATGAAACAAAAGTTAATTAAACAATAGGTGATTTTAATCAATAGCAAACATTCCCAAAACTCAGATGCCAATGATCATCAAACCCAGCTGAAGCATAAGAAAATAATTAGCATTTAAATCTCAATAATTAATCATCAATAAACACCATGAAATTTTAATGCTAAACAAACATTTCGTCAAACAATTTATGGATTAAATGATATTCTTAAGTAATGCAAATCCAAAAATTAAATTTTCTCCTATAGTCAAACTTAGGATATATTCTTTAGCAAAATTTCAGATTTGAAATATAAATTGCAGCAGTAATTTAAACCATAGATCAACAAACAAACAATACTGGCACCAATGCCCAAAATGACTAAAAATAGTAAAAATTGTTGAACTTGAAGAAAAATCAATTCTTAGAGCTTGATTAAGAAAAATTTCAGATCTGATATTTTTTCAGCAGTAAAATAGTGACAAATTAGCAAGATAAAACTGCCCAATACTTCTAGAAATAGCAAAAATATATGAAAACTTGAAAATTTCACTTTTAAGGCTTTAAGAGAGTTTGATTCAGTAATTTTCAGAATTGATAAGTTTATAATAGCAGTGAATTGATAACATATCAACAAACTGAAAATACTAAAAATGATCCCCACAATGTCTAAAAATATTAAGTTTTGCCGAAAAACTGAAGATTTAATTTTTTTGGACCTTATTTAGGATATGCATCAAAATTGTTCAGATCTGATTTCTCACAGCTATGCAGTAATTTCCAGCAAGCTTCAATTTCAGATCTAGGAAAAATTAAAGATGCCCAAATGGTCAAAAATTCTGAAAATGAAGATTTTGCAATTCTCAACGATTTTGACCATATAAAATGTGTTTTTAGGGCCTAATTATTTGTGATTTGCTTGCAATAATAAAATTTGCAGAAAATAAGGGTTTAGAGATCAAACCCTTAGCCCAAGGCTTTGAAGATCCCACCGTTGAAAATTCTTGAAATTTTGGGATAATGTTGCCGCTGGAAAATTAGAATTGTGGAGACAAAAATCCTGTAAAAATAGCCTCAAAAGCCTATACATCCTCAAGGGTCTAGATCTAGCTCAGATTTGAAGATTTCCTTTGTTGATTTTTCAGATCTATTCCTGCAAACAAATATTGAACCTAGATCTTGCCCTCTAGGGTCTAGATCTGACTAAGATCTGAAGATTTCCTTGGCTGATTTTTCAGATCTATTCCTGCACAAGTGAAAAAGGAAAAACCAAATACCCAATATGTACAATAATAGAGAAAATCTTAAAAACCCAAATGTTAGAGTTAAAAATTATGTTACAAAACTTCAGATCTACGCATGTAAATTAAGATCTATACAATATATTTACAGATCTATGCACAAGAGTTGCAGATATGTCAGATCTGAGGAGCATAAGTCTGACTTCTCTCCCAGATCTGAAGATCTAAGGCTCTTACTAGCCAGATCTAACTTTAAATTAAAAAAAAATTAAGATAATTTTTTTTATTTAGGCACAAGCTCTAGAAAAACTCTGTAAGAAGAGAATTTAAGATAAGCTTAGGGAATTAGATCCGAAGGGCTCTTCAGATCTTATTTCCTTGGGAGTTAGCTAGTCTAGTCGAGGACTTCCCCGAATGCCCAATTCTAAATCTGAAAGATTTCTGCACACTTAAAGTTAAACCGTTAAATCAATAGAGAAATAAGATAAAAATAAAAATTTTAAGAGTTAGAGATAGCTGCTAACTCATCCAATTAATATTCCTACCCTAAATCTAGTAAACTAAGCAAGATACCTATGCAATAGATTACTCTACAAGAGTTATTAATCAACAATTCATTAAAATAATTACCGGCATAATATAAAGAACAAGTTTAGCATAAAATGTTGAAGAGGAACACTACTATTAAAATAAAACCCCAAAGACTTCAAGCAGTAATATTCAAAATATTACGTATAGCCATGAGAAAAGGTTGATCAAAGAGATCGATGCTTAAACATGGACAAAGACCTCCCACTTATAGATTGAAATTCTGGCAATAATCAGGTCCGGTTGTTCCAAATGCACTTAGATTCGTTATGTTATTTCATCCATTCTTAATCTATCCTATGAAATATAAATTTTTTAGTGAAAATTCAAATTTATCATTTAAATCTCAATTACATCCCTAAAAATAATGTTTTGTATACCATCAAAAATTTGATTTTAATCTTAACCACTGCTGCTCAAGTGGTCCAAATTTCTGGGCCTCAATATACCCCTTGGTCTGGGACCTTGAAAATTTATTTTTAATTCACTAATTTTAGTTTTAAAGAATTTTAACTACTCATGAGACTTAAAATTCATTGCACTTCAAGTTTAGGATTTTTAATTTCCACTCTGGCTGCAAAAATTTAATTAATTGAATGAGAGATTTAATTATTTTTCAACTTTCTCTATATAAGACAGGCTTCATAGACACATGAAGGGGAAACCTATCTTAATATAATCAGCAATAGCTACCCACTGCAGAGACTTCAAAGTCACATCTGCTTCAGACCAATGGGTTTGTAATAAAAACAATCTAGCCACCAGAAGGATTGTTCTGCAACCATACTTTACAAAGACTATAGAAAATATATCTACCCAGAATATTTTTGACGACAAAATCCACCCTAGCTTTGGGGTGAGGCTGGAGGGGAAAACTCTGCCGATCACTTGTGTCGAGAAACACAAATGAATCAGTGAGACAAAAAACCTCTTAGAATAGAAATCGTCACCAAAATACTAGGCTTGCCTAGGTTGTTACATACGTGATGGTCTTACTTAGATCATTTACATCATAAACATGCAGAATGGGTTTACATTATTTATAAAACTGTCAACTGATGATGAAATCTGAAAGGCGTGAACACTTCGAACATGATAAATCCCATTTGCAAAAATGGGGGTGTACCTCTATAGGGTCATTGACGCAGAATGGTCAATAGGTATATTATATAATGACAAGGACTATGACAACCCTAGAAGCACTCAATGGGTGCTTTGACTTATAAACATAATAAATTGAGCATGAAACCCATGCTTATAAAAATATTTTTCTTTGATATTTTACTATAATTTTCTTTTTCTTTTTCTTTTGACAAATACATAAGAATTACATCATGTTCTGAGCTAGACAACAATTATGAAGACCGATAGTAGTTGCGTTTTCAACGTTCCTTCTTAACTAGGGAGATATTCATAATTGTTTAGCTGGTACAAGGATGACCTCAATTTAAAGTGTTCCAAGAAGAGTACAACAACATATACAATGCTAGATACCATCAAGGCCAAAAACAACCAAGGTATCAATCTAGGTGTCATCAAGGCTACCTGCCAAGACACCAACTCAACATGGACTAAGGTGTCATCAAAACAACTTTGCACTGTAGGTGCGACCAGGCTATTGCCCTGGTATCAGTCCAATTGGATATAGATACTATCTAGGCATCCATGCTAAAACACCAACCCTCACAGGGATCTAGGTATCATCAAGGTCAAGATATCAACACTAAAACGAAGCTCCATATTATCAAGACCAAGATACCCTCCCACACAGGGATCTAAACATCATCAAGGCCAAATTATAACTGAGATCTCAATACCAACCAAACCAAGATGTCCTCCCAAGTACTATCATACGGGCACGCAGCCTAAGGTACTCACCTCTCCCTCTCAGAGATATCCATCAATCCAAGCATGCTTATCAAATATTAAAAAACTTAGGATTGTAGTGACTTGATACTTGACCTACCGAAAGCCTGATCTGAAATAGATCATGAGAAGAATGGAATGGAAAGGCTTGAAGACATGCTTAATTGAATTCGGTGATTTTCCGGAATGGTACCTTTGGACACATTTGACAATGTTGAGTGAGAAGACTCATCCACTTGAACTCAGGGAGAGATCAACACATCAACTACTTCTTCATCCATCAGAACATACTGTAGCTCCACGATCCCAACCAATATCAAACTTCCAATATATTGGTTCTTACTATCAATATGATAGCATAAAATTCGGGGTCTGCAACCATTCTGATGCTGCTTAGGTCATCATAATATCCAAACAAATTTTGACGAGAGCTTCCTTTTCCAACTTTTCAAGCAACACCAAACTCAATGCCATCTCTTCTCAAAACAACCTAGTCTTGTTCACGACTTCATCAAACATGAATAATCATCAGTAATGCTTTAGCCAATCTCCGATCTCGCTCTTGTCTCATGTCCTTGACTAGACATATGACTGCATGGCACATGAAGCAAAGAATCATGTCCTACTTCTCAACTATGGAGGATATACACTTTCCTTCATCAAGGAAATACATCCAAGCTCCCTTTCAACTAGGGAGATAAGTCCATCTTCAACTACTTTATTCATCTAGCTACATAGGCTCTTTCTTTTGCATCATCATATCATCAAAGAACTTCAACCTTCAAGAACATCATTCTTTATCTTCATATGGCAACAAGGTCATTTTTCAATCATTAGTGTAAACTTCAATGTCATTAGGGTTCTTACAACTCCCTCTTTCCATCGTGCTCAACATCATCATAAAGTCATCATCAAGTATGAGGTACGCATACAACTTTACAACCTCTTGAAAACTATGTACCTGCAAATCTCATTAACAAGTATAACCAAGCATAAATACATATGTACAAGAGTATGAAGTTAACTTTATCAATCTAGGGTTATTATATCATTACAATGAGAGCATCTAGGGTTATCAAATTTTTTATACTAAACCTTAGATATCCAACAACTAAACCAAGTTAGGGTTTCAACCATAGCGGAAGCATTTACACCTAGGGTTTCACTTTCATGCCTTAGGATCTTATATCAAACTCTACTAGGGTTTTGTCATAAACCCTATATATTATTATAAAACCTTAAAAAGATAGGGTTTTACCAAAGTGAACAAATATCAAAAGATAATACTACAAGGGTTGATTTTTATTTAGAAATCAAACATCTTAACAATATAAGAATCTTCATGATTCCATAGCAAAACTGTAGATATGAGAGAGACATTAACTTAAATAAATTTTAAAGACGAAATGATCGTACCTTCTCATATGATGGAGACATGCTACAAATTTTATAATCTTAAACAGACCTTGAGTTGCTTCTACTACAAACCTTGAAAGGCTCCCTCTGCAACAAGGCTTCTCACAAGTCTTCCTTTGAAGACTCCCCTCGAATTTATCCCCAATCCTTTCATTTAGAATATTCCTGCAAAATTTTCATCCAAGAAAAATACGAGGGAAGGATTATAGTCTAATGACAAAGATAATGGTAGATATAAAGAGGAAATTTTGACAACAATGCAATGAAAAGAGAAGGAAACATAATACTTATCATTTTGAACTAGTATTTACTATTGATCTTTTAGGGTCTCTCCCATTCCTTCCTTTCATCATGCTCACCAAAGCACATGGGTTGTTTTGCTTCTTATTATGTATTTGCATTAATTATTGATAATTACTACCAAGCAAAAATATGCCAGAATAAGGGCGTGATGTCAAGTTTGTTAATCTAGGGATTCCATGATATCTTAGAGGATGTCTTCCTCAGGTTTTCAAATACAAACCCTAATCAGTTCTAGGGACATGATTTCATACCCTAAAATTTATTTAATGTCATCTTTGCTAGGATTTTCTATACACCTTAGACTATCTACAAACCCTAGAAATGAAGAGCTAGGGTTTCTATGAAGGAATAATGAGATTAGGGTTATGGTTTTTACATTAACTAAGGTTCCCTAATTCAATATCCATCTAGGGTTTATAATCGTATATATTCAAAAATCTTCAACAAATATAAGACTACAAACCCTAGACTTAAAACATATAGCAAAAACTTACAAATGAGCATGTTATGTTATATGTACCTTATAGTAGCCTTACCTTAACCTTTCTTGCAGGTGACTGCTTCCCGATGATAAAGTTGTACCTCCTTTAGTGCTACCTTCAAGAGAAACTTCAAAGATGCTAAGTCAAGATGCCCTTTCTTAAGTTGATTGACTTCTGCTTCTTTTGGTTAAGGTATGCTGCTACAAATCTTCAACTAGACTTTTATTACTGCTTTCTTGCTTTAAATAGTCCCTGGATAGGTTCTGAAAGGCTTACTTTTAATTCGGTGTTCTTTGATAATAGGTTTTTCATCGATTACAAATTTTCTGATCTTTTATATAGTGACTATAGTCCTCTGGTTTGGGATTTTCATAAGCCTTGAAGACTAGGCCTATAATGTATTTCTTCACATTGACTTCTCTTTCTCCTTTAAGGTAACTACTTTGTTTGTTTAAAGGACTAATTCTAAACCACTGATAGGTCTCGGTCCTCCTTATACACAAAATTTATTAGAACTCTTTTTCAATGATTCTCAAGCTCGACCTTTAGCACAAGACTTCGATCTATATTCTTTATTCAAGCCCTTTTACCTCACATGCTCTACCACAGAGATATATATAGCTCTCATTCACACTTTAAGATGTGTGCAGGGCTTCGACCTCAGGTTTGATGATGCTTATGTCACTTTTGAATAAGTCCTTTCTTTAAACTCTAGTTCATAAACCAAGACTTTCTATATGATCCAAAAGTTCAAACCTTTTCTTCTTTCTCCTTGAATCCTTTCTTGAATCCTTCTTAGAGAGCAGATGATCTTCAAGTTGCCTTTTTCCCTTCTTCACCTTAGCTCTGATACCATGTTAGAAAATAAAAAAGGTATAAATATTTGCTTACTTTGATAATTATTAGCGATGTACTTGTATTCTTATTATCTTATTTATGTCTTCTTTAACTTCTTTTCATCAAGCAACATAAATGCAGGAAGATCAAGACAACAAAGGACACAATGTGTAAGCTCTTAGCCAGGGCAAAACCCCTCTTTTGGGGGAAAGCCCAAAAATTCTCTTCTCTTCTTCAGGAACCAAATCAAATGAGACAACCAAGACCTTTGAACCAACAACAAGACCTCCTCCAGTCCACAAAGTCAACTTCCCAGGAATACTATTCAAATTTTAGTGAAATCCTTAAAAGTCAGCACAAGTCAACCATCCAAAATCTGAGTCAAATAGGGTCTCGACCCTCTCTGCAGCTTCTGAAATTCGACCTGCAACACTTCAAACCTATAGTAACCCTAACCAGTCTCGTGTGAGCCTAAATAAGAGAAAAATCATCCTCCTTTCCTTCGCTTGGGTGCCTCCTTCCTTTGCTAGGTTTTCTTTTCTTCTTTAAGCCCTTTTCCACCTTCTTCTTCACCTTCACACCTTTTCTTTTATTGCAGATCGAATGCTTGAGCGAATTATCCCATAAGAGGTCAAATGCACTGCTTATATATAATGGTTGATCACCCTAATGAAGCTGACATGAAGAGAGGGCAAACCGACTTGGTGGAGGAGTTTTACATGACCAATTTACATCAAAATAATTTTACTTCTTTGATACAAAAAGCCCAACAAGGGTCTATCATATGATGATAAGGACTATGACTCAAGACACAACAATAGAAGCACTCAACGGGTGCTTTGACCTATAAACATAATAAATTGAGCATGAAACCCATGCTTTTAAAAATAATTTTCAACTAGGACACTTTTACAGGATGAACCCCAAAGGGAAACTGAGGATAAATGACAACAGGTGATTGGATTCAAAAATTAGCTCCGGGAATGGTGGGAGGCTTACCCGATCGAAAAATAATATTATCCGAACGCATTTCAAGTAATTGCAATAGGACCTTTGAGAGTTATTCACTACCAACACATTGAATGCCCGTAACAGGGAGGAGGTGCAAAGTGGGACGAACTAGCCACTTGCAGGGATGGAATGACCGATAACACTTTACCCTTCCACTTTCACACTCTAACCGTCCACTATTGCTAGCACCGTCGACTAATGCTTCTATCACATTCAAAAAATCTATACAAAAAATGATGATTTGTTGATACATTTCTTGTGGTTGGAAATAACCTTTCGAGTAGCGTATATAGATCTCGTATCGGAAATAGCTTGATCTTTAACAATAATTTTCTTTTTCTTTTTCTTTTGAATAATAAATAAGAATTACATCATGTCCTGAGCTAGAGAATAATTATGAAGACCAATACTAGTTAAATTTTCTACAGATTATTCAATTAAACCTCAATGATAGAGAAAGCAGATAGAGATAAATAATAATTACAAGCTATGGCCAAGAAACCCCTGCAAAAGTTTCGTTAGATAAGGCGTTAGAAGGAATCGTAGTAGGCTCTTCCACTTCTATTACGTGGGAGTCGGTTAGTTCAACCGAAAATGCTCCCAAACGCCCAAGTTTTGAATCACAAAAAATGGATCTCTACACACTCAAGATAAAATTGTTAGAGCACAAGGAGATAGATAACACAATGAAATAGAGGCCTAGGGGTTCAACCGAAAACCCACTAGCATCGCTATTTCTAAAGTGTTTCTCTAAACCCAAATACTAATGCAAGATACCTGTAGAAATAGTAGATCCACAAATTGGCAAGTGAAATAACACATTTTTAATTATAACCAGTAGAGCATTAAGAACAAAATTCATAAATGTTTTACTATATAAATCGGAAGAGAAACACTGCCATGAATTAGCCCCCAAAGAGTTTCTTTATTGATAAGAAAAAATATATAGTAGAAGACTATAACAGAGCTTCAATAGCCAAGAGCTCGATCTAATAATGATACATGAGGAGCTTAGAGCTTCCTTAAATAGAAAAATGACTAGATCCTTCCAAAAAATCGTACCCCTTGATTGCCTGTGTAGGTCTCTAAGAGGAAGTTCGATTTGCCTTGAAGTCTGGAGTTGGATGGACCAAAATTTTGATCCTGGACCACAAAAACATTTTCTCAAATTTTCTCCTCTAAAATCCCTCTTCCAAAATAACCTCCATGGACCATTCCTTTAAAAATCGATTTTTGCTGGGTCATGGGCCTTTTTCCTCGACCATCAAATTTTTCCTTGGACCACTGCTTTTCGGAAAATGGAATTCCCACAAATTTTCGACTTATTTTTTATATTTGGGAATTTGAAATTTCCCTCTTGCCTTTTATAATTTTTACTTGGAGGGAATTTTTATTTTTTCTCTCATCTTATTTTCTGGCTAATTTTTGGTTAATTATTTGCCATTTTTGGCCAAAAATCAGAAATTATGAATTTTGAGGGGTAAATACATATTTTTCCACCCTCAAAGTGTGTCTAAATAGAAAGTTGAGGTGTTCAGGTCTAATTTTGAGTAGTCAAACCCCTACAACTTCTATCGACAACACTTTTTACATTTTATATCTTATAATTATCCAAAATCCTGACCAGTGGGAAATTTTAAATAATTAAAAAGTGATACTTAGACACAACCTAATTCTATGAAACTTTAGACATGATCTAGTATGGTAATTTACATTGAATCTATACACTAGGACTCACCTGAGACTTTACCATCAAGCCTCACTCTAGCTTTGGGGGATATGTGGGAGAAAAACTTAACCAATTATTTAGTGTTGAGAAACGCAAATAATAAGCTAAGGAAAAAAAATCTCCTTATACTGAAAACTCTCTAGCAAAAATCTTAGGCTACCTAGATGTGTTACATGGATTTATTTTCATCATACTAGAATCATTTTTAGATCATCCCCGGAGGGATGCAGAATTTGGAATACAAATGCTGACAATCTGCTGAATGATGATGATGAAGTTTCTGAAATTCTGACTCTCTGACCATGATGAAATGCTCAAAAATATACTATGATCATGGGGTTGTTGACTAATCCTCAAATGTACATTCGAGTGGTCAACAGTTCTAAATGGGAATTTTTTACCTTTTTATCTTTGTTTGATGTCAAGGACTTTTCCTGCAACAGTTTGGGAAAACTCTGCAACAAAAAGTATTGAAATGAGAGCTATTTTTCTCTCACACATGCAAGGTTGATTCCTAGAGAGCGACTAACCCATGAGTTAGTGTTTGATCTGAGTACCCCTGGGTCTGAATTGCTGTGGGTGAGTTTAACTTGCCCATAGACAGTCCAACTGAGGAGCAAGTTAACTCAGCTTGGCAGTAGGGCCAAGTTGAGTTTGATTTGGGAGTATTGGAAGACTGGGTTGAGTTTTTTATTTGTTGTCTTCACTAATGAAGTCATCCTCCTTCCAGACGTGCTGAATATCAACTGAAATGTACTGTTATGACAAATGAGTGCTACATAGTTTGTTGCAAGCCTGAAATGGTTAAGCATGTTTTCTTGCATTGTAAAGTTGCCAAAATATTTTGTGCTTGGATTTGCTACTGCGTATAATGTTCTCTTTGTCTCTTTATGTTGGAAAAGCATTATGTTTGGAGACAAATGGATGATTCAACAGACAAGTCAGGCTATTTTGTATCTAATCCTTCCAATCGACTTTTCTGTCTTATGTAAATGATGCTGTTGGGCCACTTTCCTTGAAAGTTGAGCTACACTCTTTGTTCAGTCTGGGTGAGGCTGTATTTAGATCAGATTTGGCTATTAACTTTCTTCAAATGATGCTGTTGGGCCACTTTTCTTGAGCTACACCCTTTCTTCAGTCTGGGTGAAGCTGTATTTACTATTTAGATCAAATTTGGCTGTCCAACTCTCTGCCAGGGTTGCCATTTTGAGAAAATTTATAGACAGTCTTAAAGTAGGGGCCAGAGCGGATATGCAAGCCTTCCTTGCTTATGTATGCTAGAGGTTCTTGACTGTTGACTCTTTGACCCCTGAGCATGTATCTGGATTTTTAAGGCAATATACGCATCATTTCAACAAAAAAGGCCATGAACCAAAATCAAAGACTATAAGTGGATGTACTCTTGGATAAGTATGTATTCTATATAAGATACTGTTGGGAAGCAAATTTTTGAGCCTTTAGTGTCTCAAACTCAGCAAGCCCAGGAAGCTTGCCAATAGTGATTACTAATAGGCTTATAACTTATAAGTATATGAAAACCAATGCTTAATTTCAGTTTCTCAACTATTCTTGCACATAAGTATCATGATTTACTCAATTCGTTTTTAATAAACTCAAAGTTGATAGCTATTTTTCATCAACCATACATTTTTACTTTAGTGTTGTTCGTGTTCAATGTACAGGATATTCAAACTTAATGTCAAAGCTGTTGAGCCTTTGAACATGTTTGTGGGTTTGAGAATAGATTTTTGGTATTCAGTTCCCATTTCAAGATAGTGATAATTCTAGGTCATGCAATGTCTTTGTATACTGCAGATTGTGTCATGCCTGCAAGGAGCCATAAACTTTAGTAAGTTGGGAGCAAAGCTACCAAAGGGTGTACTCCTGTTAGGACCTCCAGGAACGGGCAAAACACTTCTGGCACGTGCAGTAGCTGGAGAGGCAGGAGTTCCTTTCTTTGCAGCCTCTGCTAGTGAATTTGTAGAGTTGTTTGTAGGAAGAGGAGCTGCCCGAATCAGAGATCTTTTTGAGGTGGCCAGGAAATGTGCACCATCAATCATATTCATTGATGAACTTGACGCTGTGGGAGGGCGCCGAGGTAAAAGTTTTAATGATGAACGCGATCAAACATTGAATCAGGTTAAATTCTTTTTACTTCTAGAAACACATTCTTGATTGGGTTTCAATGTCTCTCTCTACCTATCACCTGGTCCTGGCTTTTGGGCTTACAGGATATCACAAATGCTGGTTGAAACAACTATGCAAAGAACTATCCTAATGCTTTTATTTTAACATTTGCAGTTATTGACAGAGATGGATGGATTTGAATCAAACAATGCAGTACTTGTCATTGCCGCAACAAATAGGCCAGAATCTCTAGATCCAGCTCTCTGCAGACCAGGCCGTTTTTCTAGAAGGGTGTTTGTAATAAAACCAGATTTGGATGGGAGAAGGAAGATCTTGGCTATTCATTTGCGTGGGATTCCTCTAGAAGCGGATCCAGAAGTTATTTGCAATGTGGTTGCATCTATCACTTCTGGTTTTGTGGGTGCTGATCTTGCAAATGTTGTTAATGAGGCTGCACTGCTTGCTGCTCGACAAGGTATGGAAAAGCGATTTTTCTCTGGTCATGCTATGTGTATGCACTTAAAGTTCTTGAACTATTACTTATTGATTTATGAAGATGCCCACGTATTCAAGAAAAATGCAAGTCCATTTTTATTGTAGGGCACTGATTATCACGAGAATTTCATTGGATTATATAGCGTCTTAAACAAATAAAGTGTGTATCCATCAACTATGAATATATTTGACAGTTTCAACTATCTACTAGTGACATATAAATCACATTGTAGTAAATAGTTCAGATGTATTGAGCCAGTACTTTATCAATTGTTTGCAATTTTCACGTAATGCATGTAAAAGAGCCTGATACTTGTCTGCATCCTTTTTCTTCTCAAATCTTTGTGCTTCTAGGTTCTGCAGCTGGGGCTATGCAGGACTTTTGCTGCCTTAAATGTCCTTGTTCAGAGAGTGTATTTTGTTACTGTACGATAACAAAGCTTGATATAAAATTATGCCAGATCAGATTTGTCATTACTGATTGAATGCTCTTCCTCTTATTTCTCAGATGTTATTGTTGTTGAGAATTTGGTAGGGCATAGTTTAATTCAATTCTCTTACTTGATAACTGCTTTTGTTATACTTATATTACTTAGATCTTGTCTTCATTAGCTTATTATGTCTTTCATCAAGTCAATTATCAAAACACAAGAAACAGAATTTTGGCTCTTCAAGTTAGGGCCAAAACCTCTCCCTCTTGGAGAGGAAAACCCAAAAGTAATTTTTCTTTTGGATCTTCAATTGACAAGTACCATGACCATGACACAGACCCTTGACACCAGTATGCCTCCAAGACCGTTGTCATTGCTGTATCTTGGCTCCTTATGTTGATCTACTTTTTCTGCACTGTTCTGCACCGACACTAGGAAATTTGGTCCCTAGTCTAACAGCCCTTGACTGTGTGTTTCTTCTCGGCTTCCTTAGATCTTATCCTCAGCTTCCTGGAGTCTTCTTTTCAGCCTTCTAACAGTATCCTTTTGATATCTTTGAAGCTCAAGACCGAGCCTTTTCTCCATACTGTTGTAGTCCTCCTTTTTACAGAGATTACCTTCGGCCTCTCTGAGATATGCGAGGTAAACTTGTAGAAAAAAACAGAGATATGATAAGACTTTATTCCTTTGATAGCATACCTCCTTTCTTGACCTAATCATAGATCTTTTGCTTGCTGTATTACCTTCTTCTTCACGCACTGTGATACAAACCTGAACTTTGCACCTATTGCAGACTATACTAGGTCTCGGTCTTCCTGAGATATAACAGACCCTAAACAGAGATGTGTGTCCCTTAATTCCTTCGCTGATGGATCTCCTTATTTCGCTGGATAGCCTTTTCCTTACGCATCAGAGTAGACTCTATCTCGCACTTTCTATTTCAGAGCTGATCCAAATCAGATGGATGATTATGAGGCTGCAGTCCTGGCTATATATAGGGACTATCTCCCTTCCTATATGCCGACATGACTTCTTGCTTGTAGGCCGACTTCATCAAGGGATCTATCCAACATAATTGAGCCAACTTGCTTGGAGCGGTTTGACAAGGTCTTGGAGTATACAAAGCAGTGTTGCGAACATCTCGATAACATCCCGATTTTATCTCGAAATCACAATTTTTTGGCCTAGTCAATGTTTGCCGATTTTTAAAGATATTTTTATGGTATCTTAATTTTGCCAATGTTTGCCAATTTTTACCGATATTTTAATTTTCCCGATTTTTACGATTTTTTGGTTTTTTGGACACTTGCCAATTTTATCCCGATGCCGATGTTTGCAACATTGATACAAATTACATTAATGATTGTCTTTACAAGTGTAACAACAGTTCATATACATGACTCTAAATTATATATTATGACAAGATGAAAAATCCCTAAAGACATCAAGAAGAAGTCTTTGACTATAATAAAAACTCCTTTCTCATGAAACCCATGAAGCAAACATTACAAAATACATTTTATTATCTTTGTCTTCTTCATTACATAAATTCATAATTACTAGTATGAAGACCGAACCTAGTTACACTTCTCAACAATTGTTATGCAATTTATAATCATAATGATCGTTTTCTTCCAATTCTTCGAAATATTTATCCCCAAAGGTAGGCTTAAAGAAATGAAAAACTTACAGGTATAAATGTTTAATAAATATTCTCATCATAATTAATAAAAAATATATTAATCCAAAGGCAATCGTTCAGTTAAAGTCACGACTTATACTATAGTATTAGGATTATGGTTTATGGTTCTTTCCTCTTGAATTAATGGAAGTCTGTTTTAGATACAGAAAACTTGTGTGACTGTTTATAAAAAAATATTTCTTCTTTACAAGCCTTTTTCCTTTCCAAACATTTTAAATCTACAAAAATACCCCGTAACCCTTTTGTATTCACCATGCTCAATAAGAACTCAAATTTATTGAAGTAATTGAAACTCTACTGAAGATCTTCCCATTTTTGGTAGCCTTGTTCACATTTCTGAAAATGACAGAAACCAAAGCTATAATTGTTGAGTTGCCTTTGTTTTAACTAATTGTTCAAAAATAATTATTGAGCACCATTACGTACACCAGAGATGTTGAAGGAGGAGACATGTTATTAGCATATTTTTACTAGCAAACACATGATCTGATATTCCCTCATGTTGAAAGCAAATAGGGCTCGGGAAATACATGATTCTATCCCATTGCTGCAATTATTTGCTCTTGATATGACTTTGTGGGTCTTACATCACATTAACATGCTGACCTTTGCATGATTTGTTTTCACCACACATAATGTGTCAATTGCTTATTTGGATTTAGTCCATTCTATTAAGCAAAAAAATTACCATAGAAAATTTGTCGATATTTTCTTTTCCATGGGAGTGTTCTAATTCTAGTCCTTACAGTTATTGGAGGAGTAAAATTTGTGACTTGTGACAACTACACCACCTAATTCTCTCCTTTGATCATATTGTTTGTCCAATGAGAACTAGTCAAGCTTCCAGTATGTCTTGTTTAATCTATGCTTTATATAGGTCTCATCATTGCTGCAAACTTCCTGATTTCAATGTGAAATAATCGCAAAATCGCGATTTTTTGGCCGAGCCGATGTTTGCGATTTTTACCGATATTTTGGTGGTATCTTAATTTTGCCAATGTTTGTTGATTTTTACTGATTACCGATATTTTCCAGATGCTTATGATTTTTTGGTTTTTTGAACCCTTGCCTATTTTATCTAGATGGCGATGTTTGCAACATTGGGTCTCATAAATTAGCAAATGATATCCCTTTTGATGGGCCAATTTTTGGAGTTGGGCCTGTTGTCGCACATAATGTTTAGGCACTGCGACAACAAATCGGATCGGGGGCTGTCACCCTGCTCCCCAATCTCTCTGTTTAAGCTACCTCCCTATAGTGGACTAAGGGGGTAGACCCTACAGAAATGGAGTGAAGGAGAACTAGTTTGGAACCAACCAGTTTGGGAGACACATTCAATCGACCAAGTACTTGTTTTAGATCTAGCGAGATTTAACAGATTTGATTAGATTAAATGTTTGATATTAGTGCCTTATGGAGTCAACTATCTCGCTATGAAATCAGGACCAAGTAATTGATAGACCACTGTTGCTAGAATGAACAACTATCTTATATGAAATGCAGATCCTAAGACTAATGTGGGATGCAAAGAATTTTGGTTAATTTTAGTTAAATCCCTATCGAAGTTCAAACCCTTCAACCCTTACTATATTGAGTCTGATTTCGTAGTAAGTGGAAAAGAGAAGTTAAGGTGAAACACACTAAGGTGTGATTAACGATACCTCTCCTGAAAATCTAACATATCCAATGCTTCCGGCGCTGCAGAGAGTTGTGGCTCTGATGACTGCAAGGTCACCGTTTTAAGTACTACTGATGTTGAAAAGTGTAACTAGGTTCGGTCTTCATATTGACTATGTAATTATGTACTTATGCAATGAAGAAGACAAAGATAATAAAATGTATTTTTGAGCTTGCTTCATGGGTTTCATGAGCAAGGATTTTATTATAGGTCAACGACTTCTTCTTGATGTCTTTTAGGATTTGTTATCTTGTCATAAATGTATTAATTAAGAGTCATGTGTATAAGTGTGAAAGTCAGTGATGTATACCTCAAAGACCTTGTTAAATCAACTTGGAGACATGGCTCAAGAATAATGATGATACTCTAGATCAGATCAACATTGGAATACCTCTCCAAGTCGGACTATAAGCAGTGGAAAAGTCGGCTTATATGCAATGCACATGTCGGCCTCATAACTAGTGATAGATCGACTCAAATATAGGTTGGAACAACTATATGTACCCATCTAGGCTGCGCAGAACGGAGCAACAGTGAGCTCAGACTCCTCTGAGATTTTCGGACCTAATCATAGTGACAAGTCCACGGTTCATTCAGGAAAGCACTATAGTATCAAGTGTATCATTTAGTGCTGAAATCAATGTGTAAAAGAAGGACTATACATCGAAGATAAGGAGGCAAATAGTAACGTAAAACTTTGTGATAAGATATACACCACAACAAAGAGAAGATCACTATCTCGGATTATATTATTTTCTTGGGTAGTAACAAAAATTGGTAGTACAACAAGGAAGTGACATAGCACAGTTCAGAAGTGCAGCAAGTCTAGAAGCATTGGAGAGAAGCTGAAGAAGAAGAGATAGATTATCAAGGATTGTGAAGTTGATCAAGTTTCTCTAAGAGACTGAGCTCTCAAGTCCTGGTGCAGAAAGGTGTAGAACGGTGCAAAAAAGAAGGATCAACTTAAGGAGTCAAGGAAGAAGCAGTGACAAGGTCTTGGAGGCATACGAGGGTCAAGGGTCTGTGTCATGGTCATGGTACTTGTCAAGTGAAAATCTATAAGAAGAATTTCTTGTGGGTTTTCCTCTCCAAGAGAGAGAGGTTTTTGCCCTGGCTCGAAGAGCCTAAATTTGTGTCTCTTGTGTTTTGGTAATTATCTTGATGAAAGACATAATAAGCTAAGAAAAGAAGACATAAGTAAAAGAAGTAAGCTCACAAGTAATTATCAAGTAGAGAATTTGAATTAAACATGGCCCTACTTAATTCTCAACATGGTATCAGAGCTAAGGTGCTGAAGCCAAGGGCTACTTGACAAGGAGACATTCAAGGATTAAAGAACAAGAATCCATTTCTCTAGACAACATCAAAGTCAAGGTCAAAGTTTGCATTGGAAAGTCAAATCAGTTTGCAAGAAAATTCTCAAACCATCTCAAGAAGACCTTCAAAGGATCCACTCATCAAGGAGATGATCTTTGCCATCAAAGATTTATGATATTAAAGACATTGTTGGAAGACACATCATCAAGCACCATCCAACACTATCCAACGCCTTTGAAGACATTATCATTCTTAAGATATCCTTTATCATCAAGGATCCAAGGACATCTACGTTGGAGAATTCAATCTAAGGAGTTCCTGTCATCATATTCATCATCATAATCAAGGAATCTAATAGAAGGAGGAAGTCACTCTACTCAAGTACGTATTTCTATGACCTCTTTTGAAAAATTACTTATTGTAAAGAGAGCAACTTATTGGTTGGGTCATCAAACTTTAGTGCATGGAAGAAGAGGACAAATTTGAATCTAATCAAAGGTGAAGTTATGGGCTACATCAAAGGATCTACAACTCAACCCCCAAAAGAAGATTCTCTAGCTCATGCCAAGTACATGAAAGGAGAAATCAGAGCCCAGAGGATTCTCATAGAATCCACTAAGGACTCACTCATACCCTATGTATCAAAACTAGAAACTGCAAAAGAAATATATGAGAAATTGGTGGAGCTATTCTCTGTGAGTACTGCAGGAGAAGTAATCTCTTTGGGACAAGAACTATAAAAGATGAAATTGTCAAGAGGAAGGAATCACTTCATATTTTATGAGGATTTTTGAAATACGAGACCAACTGCAGGAATTGGGAGAAGTAATATCTGATAGCGAGATGTCTGTAGTGGTGTTGAATGCTCTATCGGAAGAATGGGGAAACTTAACTTCAAGCTTATATGGGAAGAAAGAAGCAACACCATTCTAGGATCTATGGTCTCTATGTAAAATAGAGGAAACAAGATTGAAAGTCAAAGATGATACAAGATCAAGTGAAGGGAATCAAGCCTTTGCAACCATGTTCAGGAAGAAAGGAAGATTCGGTAAATTTGGTCCTCAGAATAAAAGAAGAAATATGGACAAAGTACGATGCTTTGGATGTAATGAACTTGGGCATTATAAAGGGATTGTCCTAAATCTGGAAATGACAAAAGGAAAAAGGAAGAAGCCTGTGTCACAAATGAAAGGGAAGAAATTGATGCAAAGAAATCTAAGAAAGAAGTGAAAGATCTCTATTATGCTTGAGATCATCTTCCTCTTTAAGTGATTTCTGTTGGTTGTAAAATAGTATGATAGGAAGCATTGTATATTAATAGCATCATGATAGAAGCATGGAAGGAGCACTTGTCTTAGAAGAAGTGGCTACGGGAACCTCACTAATAACAACATTGCTGGAAGATAGTCATTTGGATCAAGGGTCATTTATGAAACAGGTGGTGGCACTTTTTAATGGAATTCTCATGGGATTCACTAGTTAGAAAGAAAGCAAAAAGGTTTCATCGGGAATTCTATCTTGCAAAATTCTGGGATTAGGATATGATGACATATTGATGAAGCAGGTCAAGGGAATGGAGTTCTTCATTCTAAGAAAATTGCTGCAGGATGACTCGAATGGATAAGATTAGGTACATATATGCTAACATTGGATGCTGTGAAGTCATGCCATATGGTTACAGGTGATGGACTTCTATCTTTAGAAGTATGATCAAAGAAAGGAGGATTTCTTCCGTTACACAGGTTGTCTAACAGATGAAATCAAATATATCCTCATATGGAATATGAGGTGATTGTATACAAACAAGGAACTATATGCTGGAAGTGCCTTAGAATAAATGAACTGTGTGGAGAAAGAAAGGAAGAGATCATGAAGTGCAATCATGTCAAGAGGCGGTTATCATCCGGAAGCCAAGAAGATGTGACTAGGAGATCTCCTGGGAAGATATGTAGACTCTGATACAAGTCTGGTATAGAAGAAGACCCTTGACAATACATATCTTTAGGAGATGTGTTAATCTGAATAAAGGATGATGATGCCTACAGGAAGATGTCATGGGGAAAGATCATCACTGAGGTAACTTTTGATTTAAATGTTCTTATGTATATGGTTATCTGGATAAGTTTATGCAGGGCTGCCAACCATATGGAAGGATGTAAGATCCTTGGGAGATGGTTCGAAGGAAAGTAGCATGGCACAAAGGTGGATCAGATGAGAAAGACTGATGAATCACTTTCTGGTAGATGACATGATTCATGGATAAAAGTGATGGATGATCTGTGCCCTATGAAGCTAAAGTTGAAGATTCCTCAAAGATCGAAATCCATGACATCGAGAGGAGGAATTCTTCATGAGTAGCTGGGTGTCTCACCATTGCTGCTGCAGGTCCCTGGTTAAGAGGGAGCCTGGTGGTAAGTTTCTTACTTGGAAGAAACTGGGTAATTCCTAAGAATG
Source organism: Pinus albicaulis (assembly GCA_034641835.2). Taxonomy (NCBI): domain Eukaryota; kingdom Viridiplantae; phylum Streptophyta; class Pinopsida; order Pinales; family Pinaceae; genus Pinus; species Pinus albicaulis. Next base: position 1,138,311,379 of record CM076584.1, read on the forward strand.
AGCTTAGGTACATTCCTTGTACAGGAATGAGTACATTCCCTGTATAGGAATGAGTACATTCCCTTGTGGAATAGGTCCTCCCTGGCTGAGAGGGAGAGATAGACATATTGTTCTGGTCTTCAATTGGGAAGACAAAATGGAGGATTGGGTAATAATCATCTGGCATCCGATACTCTTTGAGAATGAGATAGGGCATTCAAGATAAGAGTAGTCGTGGACTGATATTCTTTGAGGGCTAGCTACCCAAGAAAAGAATAGTCCAAGAAGGTCATACTTTGGGAACACTCGGGTGGAGTATGTACCTTGGAGAGACAATGTCGATGGTGTCTATAAGTCATGTGACTCGCCAACATTGTAGCCCATTGTCTCATTGAGAGATGGGGCTGTTAGTCAAGGCCTTGCACTAAGACAATGCTAGTTGATATGATGGTATACAAATGCGATTACCAATCAGATTCTTCTTATGAGATTCTTGAGATTGAAAGTAACCGTGTACCATTATGAATACCTCCCTAGTTAAGAGGGAGCATTGAAAAGTGTAACTAGGTTCGGGCTTCATATTGACTATGTAATTATGTATTTATGTAATGAAGAAGACAAAGATAATAAAATGTATTTTTGAGCTTGCTTCATGGGTTTCATGAGCAAAGATTTTATTATAGGTCAAAGACTTTTTCTTGATGTCTTTTAGGATTTTTTATCTTGTCAAACATGCATTAATTAAGAGTCATGTATATGAAGTGTGAAAGTCAGTGATGTATGCCTCAAAGACCTTGTCAAATCAGCTTGAAGACATGGTTCAAGAATAATGATGATACTCCAGATTAGATCAGTGTTGTAATACCTCTCCAAGTCGACGTATAAGTAGTGGACAAGTCAACTTATATGCAATGCACAGGTCGGCCTCATATCTGGTGATAGGTTGGCTCAAATATAGGTTGGAACAACTATATATACCCATCCAGGTTGCGCAGAACAGAGCAACATTGAGCTCAAACTCCTAATCACAGTGACAAGTCTTCGGTTCATTCAGGAAAGGACTGTAGTATTAAGTGTACCATTTAGTGCTGAAATCAATGTGTAAAAGGACTATATAGCGAATATAAGGAGACATAGTAAAGTAAAAATCTGTGATAAGATATACACCACAACAAAGAGAAGATCACTGTCTCGGATTATATTATTGTCTTGGGTAATAACAAAGATTGGTAGCACAACAAGGAAGTGACATAGCACAATTCGGAAGTGTAGCAAGTCTAGAAGCATTGGAGAGAAGCTGAAGAAGAAGAGATAGATTATCAAGGATTGTGACGTTGATCAAGTTTCTCTAAGAGACCGAGCTCTCTAGTCCTGGTGCAGAAAGCTGCAGAACAGTGCATAAAAGAATGATCGACTTAAGGAGTCTAGGAAGAAGCAATGACAAGGTCTTGGAGGCATACAAGGGTTAGGGGTCTGTGTCATGGTCATGGTACTTGTCAATTGAAAGTCTATAAGAAGATTTTCTTGTGGGTTTTCCTCTCCAAGAGGGAGAGGTTTTGGCCCTGGCTCGAAGAGCCTAAATTTGTGTCTCTTTTGTTTTGGTAATTAACTTGATGAAAGACATAATAAGCTAAGAAGAGAAGACATAAGTAAAAGAAGTAAGTTCACAAGTAATTATCAAGTACGTAATTTGAATTAAACCTAGCCCTACCTAATTCTCAACAACTGACACCAGGCTTCTCAAGCAAAGATGGATGAGTACCTGTCTCTCTATCGAACAAGCTTATGCTTGGAAGTAAATTTTAACAATGGAGGTCTAACTTAAAAGATGCAAATGCACGAGATGATTAGAGATGAAGCTAGATTCAAGGACAAAAACACTTATGCCACAATTGTCTATGAGATGTACACCAAAGTCTTTTAATTGCTCAAATAGATATTCACTTTTCTAAACTGAAAGATAAACTTTTCGACAATGTATTTAAAATATCACATCATAATTTCCAATCAAATCACAAGCTTATTATTCCAATGCAATTATAGCTCAAAGAGAACAAAAGTATCTTGACAACTCTTCAATATCACCTTCAAGATAATGCATTAAAGACATTCAATTTAGGAAATGAGAGATATGCAAATTATGACAATTACTTGAAAAATTTCTCAATGTATATCGTGCAATATTAATTCAAGCAATTTGATACCATAGTTAGAATTAACTAAACGACGAATGATCTCAATAGATATTAAGCATGAAATACTCAAAAAACCAATGCACAACTTAAGCACTTTAAATTCCGAAAAATGTTCATGAAAGAACAACGAATTTGAAATGCTAACCAAATTTTAAATGACCACCTTAAATATTAAAAAATTGCTATAGTCAAACTTTAGAGATGTTTAAAAATATAAATGTACCTTTGACTAAGAAATTTTTTCTTGATGCTTATGACCTTTATACTTCAATGATGACCCCCAAATATCTAAGATCTCGAAAAGAAATTTTTCTAAGACAAAAAAAAATATTGAATTTTTTTTTTGAAGTTTTTACAAAGGTGAAAGAAAATGAAATATTTTTTGAGTCTTTGATTTTTTAAAAGTTAAAATTTTTTGAGAGTTTTTTAAATCTTTTACAAAATTGAAAGGTAAAACAAAAATTAAAATAAAATCCCAAACTTTATACAATTTAAAAGAAATGAAAAGTGAAAATTTTTGTTTTAAAATTAAAATGAGAAGGCCTAACAAAATCGAAACCCAAACTTTGGAAAATTAAAAGAAAATAAAAATTTGTGTTATGTTGTGTGTGCTGTGAGTAGGTTAGGAAGAAAGGTCGAAGCGGGAGGAGAAGAGCGTAGACAACGGAGGTGAAGAGGAACCATCGATAACGAGGAGGGCAGGCAGGGTTTATGCATAATCTGGAGCACGAGGAGACGACAGGGAGGGGAGAAGGGAGCTCACGCAGGAAAGGAAAAAAGTCGAGGGTGAGGGGAAGCTTGTGAGGAGGGCGCGCAGAAAGGAGGAGAATGATGATGAAGGGAGTCAGAGGAAGCTTGCAGGTCAAGCAGGAGCGAAGGAGGGTTTAGGAAACAGGCGCAGTGGGAAGCTACTATAGAAGCGAGAGAGGACACGAAAGGAAGGCACATGCAGCGTGAAGGAATGAGCAGCACACAGAGGTCGAAAGTCTTATTTCGAGCAGCAAACAAGCGATCAACAACAGAAAATTGCAGGGACACTAGTGCACAAAATATTTCGAATATCTCCCTGCCCAAAAATATATTTCAACCAGTAAACTCAGATTTTAAACTTTTTTAACTGAAAGCTCTTGCAAAAAATTTATATTTTGAGGCAAGATCATGCTCTTCGGGACCTAGATCTTGCTCAGAACTGCAAACAATCTGATCTTGAGACCAGATCTTACTCTCTAGGGCCTAGATCTGTCTTAGATCTTTAAAAAAAATTCTCTGAAGACTGTCCAATATAACCTGCACAAACCAGAAACATGAAAAACCCAAATACCCAACACATGTATATATATGAATACCCAAAACCTCAGTGAATTAAAAAAATGATATTTATAAATCTACAATAATGTTCTACAGATCTAGCAGACCTGCATATCAAAGCCCTCTATTAGCTAGATTTAAACAATTTTACATAAATTTAGAAATAAATTGGAAATTTTAAAGAGGCACAAACCCAAGAAAAACCCTACAAATAAAATATTTCGTAAGATGACTTCTGAAATAAAAAACAATGGGCTTTTTAGATTTTGTAATCTGAGAGTCAATTGATCCAGCTGAGGATTGCCCCAAACACCCAAATCCTGAATAATAACTTCTGCACACTCAGATCTGGTTGTTAGATTAATAGAGATTAAAAAATAATCATAAGATCATCAAGAAATATAGATACCTGATAGTTCTATCAAACCAAAATGATATTTTAAAAACCTAGAAATTTGTACAAGATACCTGTGCATAGATCAATCCTCAAAGGCTTTTAAACAACAAATGCAAATAAAAGCAACAGAGTATTAAGAACAACATTACCACATAAATATGAAAAATGAACACCACAGTTTGAAACCCTGAAGTCTTTGCGTTTTATTAATCAACAAATGCTACAAGAGCTTTTCAGAGCAAGTGCATGATTCAATGATCAGATGAAAATAATGGAGAGAGACCTCTAATTTATAGATAATTCTCCAACAGCTAGTTGGCTTGATCCTCGTCAAAGTAATCTCAACCGTTAAAAAAAATTAATTTTTCTTTAATCTCGTCCATCGATTTTTTTTTTTTTTTTTTTTTTTGAGGAATTTCGAAATTTTCATTTATTTCCTTTTTTAATTAACCTAAAAATAATAATTTTGAGTTAATCACCTCAAAAAATTGACTTTGACTTAACTACCAAGGCCCAAGGGTCGAAAATCTCTTGAAATTTTCAATATTCCCTTGGTCGGGGACCTCCAAAAATTATAACTTCTAGAACCAACGAATTTTTAATTTGGAGAATTAATTTTTTCTACAACTTAAAATTAATTAAATTTCTGCCTTATAATTTTAATTTAATTTTTCCAAAAAAATTAAATAATTGATTCATGAGGGGATTAATTATTTTTCCAACCCTCTAATACTTAGCCATGGTGTCTAACTATGAGGGACCATGCAATAAAATATTTTTAACATCAAGATATTACAATTTGACACATGAAAGGGGAAAACCCATTCGTAATATACCCTAAAAAACTACCCAATTCTGTGACTCAAAATATAATCTAGTGGACCAAGTAATCTGCAATAAAATAACCTAGCCAATTAGCGAGGATTATTCCCAAATTACTTTTACAAAGACTAGGACTTACTTAGTATTTTGACGACAAAATCCACCCTAGCTTTGGGGTCAGGTTGAAGGGAAAAACTCTGCTGATCAGTTGGGTCTAGAAACACAGATGAATCAGTGAGACGAAAAACCTCCTAGGATAGAAATTGTCACCATAATACTAGGCTTACCTAGGTTGTTACATACATGATGGTCCTACTAAGATCATTTACATTATAAACATGCAAACTGAGTTTACATCTTTTACAAAACCGCCGACTGATGATGAAATCTGAATGGCACGAACACCTCGAACATGATAAATCCCATTTGCAAAAATGGGGGTGTACTGCTATGGGGTCGTTGACACAGAGTGGTCAACAGGGCACATATTTCATTTGCAACCATGCCTACTTATCCTTTGCAGACTTTATTTCTTGCAATATTAAAACATCATACCCATTGTGTTTTTTTAACCTTATGGATTCTCCCGTTTTTCTTTCTACCAGTTCTTTCCAAAGTATCTAGTGTCCAAAATATTGATATCATTGTGTTTCGTCCAGTTACTATTCTAATTGAAAATATAGATTTTGTATTCTATACTTTCTTTGATTGAATATTCTTTGGCTATTAGTTGATAGTTACTTATGAATTGTTCGTATGTACATTTCTTATTGAAGCTTATATCAAAATTGTAAAAGAAAAATGGCCAGCCCAAATTCAGTGTATTACGTACTGACAAGATGCTTTTTTTTTTCTTCGAAGAAAAAAAAACCGTAACTTTTATTATGATAACAAGGAATAAAAATTACATTTTGTAGACACACAATGTGTGTATGGAAACCTGGGTAAATACATGTTTGAAACAAGAAGCAAATATCTTTCAAAAAGCATATAAGTAGGAAACCCTATGTACAACAAACCCTAGACACAAATTAGAGAAACGAAGAAAATTTGGGCATGTAGGCCAGCTAAAAAGAAGTTTCAGCATAAAAAAGCTTGGCTATTGCCACACAATATATCAGAAAAACAAAGGCGGGCAAGGAACCCCTACCAAAAAAATGGCATACCCTGGGGCAGAAAAATCCAACAACAGGAAAACCAAAAAACTAATAATATCAGGGCATAAGCAACCCTACAAGCTAAAAAATGAAACCCAGAACCAAGCCTCAGAAAATAAAAAACTGGGCCGCTATGCTTAGAGAGAAACCATGACGGAATCCTTGCAACGAATTGTGAAGTTGAGCACTGGAAAATGAAAGGAATGCGACGAGAAGAGGCTTTGACACAACACATCCAAAACACAAATGCATAACTTAGACCAGAGACCGATGTTGACAAAAGCATAAAGCCATTGCAAATGTGAAGAAGACCGTCGATAAAAACTTAACTTGCCGCATAAAAGCCCAATCCATGAGAAGATGACAAACCCTGGCAAGAAAAGGCACGAAGAAGAGAGCTGAGCAGCAGAGCGGCCACCCACGAAGAAGAGAGCTGAGCAGCAGAGCGGCCTCCCCCAGTGGTCTAGATAACGACACGACAGACACTCGACACATCACATAAAAGGCACCACGAATTGGTAGCAACACCTGCAAGGAGAGAGAACTACGATGGAGATGAGAACAGAGGCACGAACCAGGGTTGGAGCAGCTAGGGTTATCCGCCCCGACCCTGCTCCCTCAAATCCCCCCCATAAATCCCACGTACTGATAAGATGCTTTGGTATAGGAATCATTGAAATGGTTCAGTGCATGCTTTTGTATTTTACCACTAATTTTTGTCATATCACAAATATTTAGGGGACATAAAAGTAATTTCAAGGTTTCAATAAATACGATAGTCATTCATAAATTGAAAAAGAATTTACCATTGAATTTCCACTGGAAGAGGCACAGTTAAAAGAAGAAAGGAATTTGAATGTGTCGCACCAGTTTGGTGTGCCCATTGTCTTCCCATTTCTCTCTGACTTTTGCACACAAGTCTAACAAAAATATTGAGCACATTCAAACACACAAGTTATTTATTTTTTCGGCCATACTCTTGCTAAGTTTCTATTCCTGGATGAGGTGTGCTTAGACCAAACAAGTATCCCACTCTGCTTCAACACAGTTATTCTCTCATTATTGCTCTCTCTCTTAGGACTTAGTGTTAATTTTTCCTTGAACCTATCACCTGACAATTCATTGACCTAGCATATTACAGATCTGCTGAATGAAAGCACATCTAAGTTTTTAATACATTTAGTGGAAACAAAATTATAGATAACCAATCTCTATCACAATGACAAAAACAATTTTTTCCCAATAAAAAATTCTTCATTAAATATAAACTTACTTGGGCTCCCTTCTTGCGACAATGGTGAGAAAATTACAAATACAAAATGCCTTGGATTTGATCCAGCAAATCAGGCCCTAGCTCGGTGCTTGCTCTCCTTGATTGATTTGGATCTCCAATGTTGCCCTTTTGCTCTTCCTCAGACCCAACACACTAGAATGGAAGTCCTTGTCCACTCACCATTGAGATGCCTCTCTCAATGTTTTGTGCTGCTATATGGTGTGTCTTTCTCCTCTCCTTAGCCTTGATTTTATAATTTCACATTGAGTGAAATTCGTAACACTAGTCTCCAAAGTGATTGATGGCTAAGATTACATCTCGCCTGACTTGAGATTAACGATTGAGATTAAAACATAATCACTAAATTAATTTATTTTACTTTTCCTAAGCTTCTTTAGCTCAATTAGCCAACATAATAATTATGTACTTTTCCTAAGTTTAAAACTTAGGGTAAATTACAATAACAACTTGCTCACACTTGAGCAAGTGTTCTAAGGAGACTTTGGGCACCTTTTTGCTTGCCCAGACGCTTACGCCTGTGCAAAAGTACTTGCCTGAGCTACAAACATTAACAGTCCCTCTTAGTGAGGGAGGTACTTCTGCCCCTTGAACTAGATTTGATCTCGAAATTGTATTTGTTGCCATGGCTGCTCCCTTTGAACTGGAAGTCTTCCCTGCCACTTGATCTAGAAACATCCTTGAAGTCCTGTACCCTTTGGATTTGTTCCTACAATCCTCTTGCTCTTGAACATCTTGTAAGGTCATTTCATACCAGGAGACCTTCTTGAATCTTGTTAGACTTGGAGGAATTTGCTTACTACTTCTCCCCACTTAAGCCTGAAGGCTGACTTCCTCTGAGTTGCTCAACCTTCGGAGCTTCCCGCTCCTTGTTCTCCATCACCGATTTGCATCTTGCCATCGCTCGAATAGGATGGCCCTTCAGCCTATACAGTTTGCTCACTCTAACTCTGATGATATGGCCCTCATTGGAGCTAGGTCTAATCAGTGCTTGTCCATCTTGGAACACTACACATAACCCCTTCTTCTATATCATAGATACTGAGAGCAAACTCCACCTAAGTTCTAGCACCTATTACCATTCAAACTAGCAAAGTTGGTAAGGTTCAACCTAAGTTGCACGAAACGGGGAAACAGAATCGAGTTTCCGAAATGGGTACGGGTACGAAATGCGACCCCCCAAATTTTGGAAACGGGGAAACACGATATATATATATATATAATTTATTACATTCAAAGCATAAACTATAAGTCTCTAAATTTACATCACATTTACTCATGAATGATCATAGACACATAATGAAAATAGCAATATTGGAATATCGAAAACCAACCTTTATTATATATATGAGGTTGCAAGTACAATAAAGTCAAAAGACTAATACTCATTATCAGAATCCTCATAAAAAATAGCAACAAAAGCATGCTCAGCAGTGGATGGTGTAGCTGAAGAGTATGATTGGCCAATTCTACTTCTATGCTCCTGGTCCTCAATATTCATGGCAGCAAGAGAGAACACCAAATCAAGATTTTTTGGATCCACATCCCATTCTTTAGAAGGACCATTGCGATATTCTAGACCCCTACGAGATGCAAGGGCAAGGTTGGAGTGCACATAAACAAGATCCTCTGCCTTCTGTGAGCCCAACCTGTTGTGCTTCACAGAATGAATAAAACCGTAGGTGCTCCAATTCCTTTCTGTCGATGAAGAGCTTGCCACTTGTGAAAGGTCTCGAATGGCAAGGTTTTGCAAATGTACACCATTTTCTCCATGAAAAATCCACCACCTAACTGGATTCATGGTGCTTCTCTCCTCCAAAGATGATATATCTGAATACTCATTTATTCCTGCAACAAAATTGGCAAATTCTTCATTCACCTCCTTGTGTAGATGAGCTGGAAAAATTCTCACAAGGGATTTTTTTCACCCCATTAACCACCTCTCTATCCTTATGGGGTGCCTTCCCCTTCCCATTGCTTTGAGCAATAAGCTCCTCATCATAAAATATGGGGTTCAAGGCATGTGCCAATGTGTGCAATGGAGTGTTGAAATTGTTCCACCTATCAACAATGATTTTCTTGACTAATTCAACAAAATGATCATCTACAAACAAAAGCTGTGGAGAATCTTGTGAAATGATTTCCGTAGTTTTCTCAACCATGGAATCCATGCCATCATATACCTCTCCTAAGAAAGGTTGGGCAGTGTTAGCATTCCGAAGAAGCTCAAATGCAGGGTTTGTGAACATTAGCAAGAAATCTATCTTGCTCCACCAATCCTCATCAAGGCACAATCTACGCACCATATATCCCAGCTCTGAATCTGCTTGTCTTCACTCAGCCCAAACTTGACTCACCACCATAGAAACTAATGCTAGCTTAACCTCAACAAGGCGGCACAACATTATGAAGTTTGAGGCATATCTTTTGTCAACAACTTTTAACAACTCCAATTTGGATTACTCTCGAAATATTGCTTGAGATTAGTGGTGGTTGGTGATGAATTTAAAAATCTCCCTTGCTTCCCCTGTGAGTTCCTTTATCCATGGGACTTTATTTTCGATCTCCTCTAATGTCAGATACAGATTATGGACAATGCAGGGTGTCCAAAAGATGTGGTCATACCTCCCCTCAATAATTAAACCTGCAACTTTTCATACTGGTGCATTATCCGTGATAACTTGCACCACCCTGTTAGGGCCTATTTGTTCAATAGATTTTATAATAACATCAACATGAATTGTGCATCTTTTATCTCTCCCGAGTAGTCTTCCACCTTTAAAAACATTGCTTCTTTTGGTGAAGTGGCAATGATATTTATCAATGGTCTACGCCTTGTATCTGTCCATCCATTCGAGACTTTGGTAACCACAGAGCTACTCCAGGAAGAACAAATTGGTGATAAGATATCCTCCACAAGCTCCTTCTCATTTTTGAGAAGCTGAGTTCTAACTTTCTCATAGTTGGGCCCCTTGTACCCTTGAGGAGCTTTGTTAATTGCCCTTATCATATCTTGCCAGTAAGGAGAGCGAACAACATTGAATGGGATACCACATGCATAAATGCACCTAGCGACTCTGGAATCAACTTCTTCTCTTGCTTGCACATTTACCAATTTAGCAATTCTGCTATCTTGAATTGTACCGATGCCCCTCTGGATGGTGGTTATTGAGTGGCTCTCCTCTTCCTTGCTTCAGCGACAATCCTTGGCTCAATGTTTGCTGGAGCTTTAGTAGTAGCTTGACTAAGCTCATCATGCCTTCTTTTAATTCCATCCACTTGATCCTGTTCTCTTTGATATTCCCTCCTCACCATAGGGTCTATTTTTTTTTGCAACCTGAAATCCGCTGTCCTCCTCCATGCAAAAGCTGTGCCTTCACTCTTGGGTAAGAGCCCTTGTAAGAATTACTGCAACGATTACATCGCTATTCCCATGAGCCACCACCTCCACATCTTTGAAGCTTCTGAACATGCTTCCAAAGAGGATAATATTCAGCCCTTGGGTTGGACTTGGGGCCTGAACTTGAACCTTGCATGGAAGCCATTGCTGCAAAAATAAATTAAAAAAAAAAAAAAATGTAAATAAAAAACGTTTTTCATAATTTTGGAGTCATAAACCCTCGAAAAATAGAAGAAACAATGGGAAAAAACCAAGAAAATGAATGCATCTTACCCAAATTAATTTTGTGTAGCCCCAAAATGCCACAAAAGACGAGAAATATGGCTATAGTTGAGCCAAAAACCAAGAATGCCGTAGTGGGAAACTTCGCACTCCAAATTTACTTTTGAAATCTCTTTCTCTTATTGCTGAAATCTCCTTTGCTCACTGGTGAAAACACCCTAGCTGAAGCACTACTCTCTTCCTCTTTTCTCCTTGCTAAAATTGCCCTTCTCCAAGTGAAACGACTTGCTCAATTCGTGTGATGAGAGAATGAGGTGAGAGTTTTTTTATAAGTTGAGAGAGCCATCTAGAAGCATCCAAAAGACACTTTCCACAATTAAAAAAATAATAAAACACACAAACCCCCCAAAAAAAGTTAAAACGACAGAAACACGCCCGTACGGCCTGGAAACATGTTTCCGTCCGTTTTGGGCACATTTCCCCAACGTGAAATGACCCAATACAGACAGAAACATGTTTCCAAGCTGTACGGTACAACAAAATGCATTTCTGTTTCATTTATATGGGCTGAAACGGACCTCTACCCAACGTTTCCTGCAACAAAGGTTCAACCAAGCTTGTTAAATTATGTTGACAAGCACTATTAAGAATACACTCATTGTCACCTCAGCGTATTCTTCTCGCTTTAGGCTAATTCCTACAAAACACCAAGGGCGGTATCCCTATAAACACACACTCAACCAAAGTGTAAGTAGACCATGTTACCACTCAAACCAGTAGGGGGCCTAAAGGGGTTACTAATAGGGCAACTGCTAGACCAAGGGAAACGGTGGAGGCTTAGCCCACTGTCACCACGGCTAAGATTTCCTTCTCTTTACGGACTTTCACCGATGGGAGGAGTCTCGATGTTTTGGGAAGCCACTTATAAAGGATATGTCAATGAATAGATATGAAGTGGTCCCAAAAACCCTTTCCCAAGGAGAAGGTGAAGAATGGTACTTGCTCTTTAAGCAAGGGAATTGCCTTCCAAGGGAGAGGGGGTGAGGATAAGGGAGAGGGGTACAACTTGAAGGGGTACTTCTCGATCCTTAAAATCCTATATGAACTTGTTTTCCCAAATAGCCCTTGATGATTTGTCTTTGATAGGAAACGGGACCACACGGGACCAAGTGGACCCAACCCAGGTTCGGGGATGATATATAGCAACCAATGATGTTCATACCTTGGACAAGGTGAGGGGAAAGGATCATACAGGTGATTTTGCCTCAAAAGGTCAAATTGATCCTACTAGGGTCTAGCCTTGGGGATGCCTTGGAAAAACTTGGTCCTAGAGCTACGGCTTGGGATTCCCGAAGATTCAACTATGGGAATAGCCTCAAATTCAGATGAGAGTGAGGGGACCCACCAATGCAGTAGCCTCCAAGAGATTGAATTTTTCCTCTTGGTGGATTCTCGGGAAATTGATGCCCTAGTTGACCTATCAGGGCTAGACCTGGGGAAAAGGGAAAAAGGGTGAAAAAGAAGGGGAAAATGACCACCCTTTTGAGGGACCAGTGCCTATTTCTCTTGGGGATATGGAGTCAAGGATGATAATGATTGAGAACTCGACTTCTTGATCAAGGAGGTTCGGAAAGTCAACTTCGTCCAATGTTAAGGGAAAAAGAAGAAAAGTGACCTTCAAGAATTTATACTTCATGGAAATAGTGCAAACTTATCGAGATAAAACAATCTCTAGGACATTTCATTCATCTAACAATGGTCCCTACATTAAACAAGCTAAATAGATACTCAATTCCACATTCCAATGATGCAACAACTAGCCCTAATTATAGAGAAGTTCAATAGTATGCAACGACAAGAATATATCATTAAAATTTACTTACAGTGTTAGAGAGTATATCTAACCAACATCACATTTGCAAAAAACGAGGCTCCAAGATAAAAATGGCCCAAATCAATACATCAAAATTCATCCATTTGTCCAAATTAATCCTCCAAGAAGAATTGCAAAATTCTCTAAGAATAGAGAGATCCCAAGTAAAGTGATGATACAAATGAATGTAGCTAACATCAATATATACCTCTCTTAGGAGTTGGAATTAGCCTATGGGCCTACATTAGCCCCTAATGATAAAATAACGTGCAAATAAAACCCCTATTGGTGACAAGCCCACCAAACTAGCTCATAAATGGAAAAAATAAGCCTCACAAGGGGGCCAAATAATAATATGTACATGTCGTGGGGCCCTTCAAAGGCCTAATAATGTCCTGAAGTGCCATAATGAGGAATAAATTCCTCGGAATATGATGGACAAGGGGGTGGCCCCTTGTTCTCCAAGTAGTAGACCTGTGGTGCTCCTAGTGGGTGTGGGGGCACATAAATGACCCCATGGGTATCCATATGAATCAAAGATGCATGTAGATCCTCTGCAAGGGCTCGAGTGATGGAATGAACGTTGCCATGACATCATACAAGTCCTGGGACACCTGCTAAGAGTGTGGGGCTCCTGTGGGGCCTGCTAGGTATAGTGTACCAAGCACATCACCATCATCCCAAAAGTGGATCGCTAGTAGTCTCTGAACATTGACGAGGAACCGTGGAGTGTTGTCTGCTACTGTGGAGGCCCATGGCTCTCTATGCACACCCTATGTGTGCCAATGTAGCTCTCTGGGGGTTAGGATCCCGTATAGGGAGACCAAACCCAAATGGAAACCACCTGCAATCCTGTATAAGATCCAGTGTGTCCCCTAGGCTTCCAGTATGACCAGTCATTAGAATAATCATGTAAAAGAGCTTACAAATCATGGATAACAAAGTGGGCACTTCACAATGGCATGCCGTTCCATAGTGGGCTTTGGCCTGTGCTAGTGTCTCCATACTCCAAAGAGGGTTAGTCATGTACCTTATTAAGTGGGTTCATTCTTTAAAGGGGATAGTAGGTCCAAGGTACATCCTTTGAATGGGGTTGGTAAGTGATAAATAAGTGAAACGAAGTAGGGAATGACAGGGACAATCTTGGGCCACATATCGGGGCATAGGGGTAGCCAGATAAGGGGAAGCCCACACCAGGGTATATAATGTGTAGGAGGGAGAAATCATGGTACATGAGGTGTCTCGACCTTGATTTTTCCACTCTTCTTTATATGCCTTTTGTCTTTTACGAATTTTCTTTAATTTACTGCTCAGGTCTCGAGGATAAGAGCATGATGTGTCAGATATAGCAGTGATTACCCCTTTTAAGGTAGGGAAGTTCATTGCCCTCTAGGGGATGGGACAATCATGGGTTCTTATACGACAAAGGAGGCTCATCTAAGGCCTATGGAACCAGGGTGATGGCCATGGGTATGGGGCAAAGCTCATGTATTGGCTTTTGCCCACGTGCAAATTATTTTTGTGCCGACCATCTTTTTCATCTTTTGGAACAGTTTCCTATTAAGTGTGGCCAATTATGCTTTTTTATTTTTCTTTTAGCTGTTTCATCATTCGGGGCATCATTCCAGGCTTGACCTAAGGTGGGGCAAGGGGATAGGGAGGTTGACCCTATGTGGATCCATGGGGGCTATGTGGACCTAGGTGGGAGAAATGATGAATGGGGGTATAATGAGTGGAAGGGGAGTAACATATATGGATAAAAGAGCGAGACCATGCACCCATGTCGGGGTTTCCCAAGTAGTACCACCCTAGAACCAAATGGTCAATAAAGGAGATCCCACGGGACTAAGATGCAAGGGTAACACCCAAAAGAGATTAAGGGGACATGAGCACAAACTAGGCCCACTCTTTCCGCCAAATCCCCCCATCAATCCATGCCCAAAAGTATCCATGATAAGTAAACCCAATACTCAATTACCAAATGACAAGACATACCTTTGGATTCGGGAGGCCCACCTTCAAACAGACGATCAATACAGATGGGTGTGGGACCACATGGAGAGCTCAGTTGGCAGAGAAATGGCACAACGAGCTAGTAGGAGGCTGTTAGGTGCCTGCTGAGGTCCATCATGGAGAAAAATTTCTACTAGGGATATCACCCACGAAGTGGTGGGTAACAGACCAGTGCCCAAATAAAAGTATATGGAAGAGGTAGGAGTTAATTTGATAAGAAAATATGTTCTGATAAAAGATATAATTGCAAAACTATATTGCAGACGAACAAATAAAATACTCGATAGATTAATGGAATAATCTTGGAAAATGCCACAAATTGAGTGTTAAGATTTCTTACCACTTATACCTGTTCTATGTGACTATAAGAAGGAGATAAGCTTGTTGTTCAGACTTGTAACTTTTGTAATGTCCTATTCTAATTAAATTTCCCAAGGGAGGAAGAAGTAGCTTATCTACCCCATAGGCTATAGTCATTTGTAAAGGGGGAAACCCATTATTTAATATTATTGGGGTAGCATTAGATAATTTGGGGTAAATGGAGGA
This sequence comes from Pinus albicaulis, assembly GCA_034641835.2. Classification (NCBI taxonomy): domain Eukaryota; kingdom Viridiplantae; phylum Streptophyta; class Pinopsida; order Pinales; family Pinaceae; genus Pinus; species Pinus albicaulis. Next base: position 1,138,326,582 of record CM076584.1, read on the forward strand.
AAACCTGCAATGGAAGTCAAATTTGGGGGCAAATGAAGGGAAACTTGTGATTTACTTAATTTAGAATTAGGAGGGAAAAACCCCAAAGGAAATCTATAAAAAAGAGGGAGGAGATTCATTTTGATCATCATGGGTTGTAGATCTTTCTGATTTGTGAGCTGAGGCTCTTAGAGGGTTTTAAGGCCCATTTTCTCTGATTTGTTTTGGTGGTGAAAGATTCCACCCTATCCAATCCCTTCTCTCTACTCCGTTAACATAATTTCCGAGGCATCATCCATCTGTTTGTGGCAGTCAAGAGTTTCTAAGGAATCAAATTTGTGGCAACAAGCTTCTGTGGTTGTTTGGGCAACGAATAGGACTAAATTTGTAACATGCGTGGGCTTGTTTTACGGTAGTGAGGAAGCCATAGCCTTATCTGAGCCTTGTGGCCAACTTGAAGAGGATTTCTGGGCAACGAATAGGACTAAAATTGTAATAGTGCGGTCTTGTTCTAGGGCAAAGAAGCATACATCCTTACCTGAGGCATGTGGGCAACCTGAAGGAGATTTCAGATCATCAACCACATGTGAGAGATCACACGTGCAAAGTGTCTTCTTCTACAGCTTGGATTCTTCTTCTTAAACTCATCCTTCTCCTTCGTTATGATAGATTAGAAGTACTCTTGATTGATGAAATGAAAGTTGTACTTGGAGTTGTTGAAACTTGGGGCAACTATGGGATGAATTTGCCCAAGAGAAATCCAATAACCCCAAAAGAATCCCATCTTGCCCTAAAGAGAAAATTCAAAATTGAATAAAGAAAAATTATTAGTGATATATTTGGCACACCTCTCATTATTATTTGATGTGACTGGGCAAGCAATTTGGTAAATATATTTAAAAGAATTTCTATTAATATATTGTGGGTTAAATGGTGAAAAGTTCAAGTCGGCTTGGCTTGAAGAATGCCCTAGAAAAGGCTAGTCGTTACACTCCAAGACTATATATGTTGGGTGTGTGTTATATTCTTTCCAGGACTAGTTATACGAGCTATATGTTTTTTCGGGCGCAGTGGAGGGGTCACAGGGGGTTTGCAGGGGGAAGGTAGGCCCCTTGCATAGGGTTCGGGGCAACGCCTCAGGATTTTTTTTTTATGCAGACCCAATAATAGTTGGGCGGACCCAAGGATGGGGGGCGTACCCAAATATGTGTTGAGAAATTAGGGTGTTTAATTCAATTTCTCTTTCATGATAATTACTTGTGATTTCATTATGCTTATTTACTTAGATCTTATCTTCATTAGATTATTACGTTCTTCATCAAGACAATTATCAAATGCACAAGAGACACAATATTTAGGCTTTCCAGCCAGGGCCAAAAACCTCTCGCCCTTGGAGAGGAAAACCCGATAATTATTCTTCTTATAGATCATCAATTGACAAGTACCATAACCATGACACAAACTCTTGACACTAGTATGCCTCCAAGACATTGTCACTGCTCTCCTCGGCTTCTCTAGTTGATCTTCCTTTCTGTCACTATTCTGCACCAACACTAGGGAACTCGATCCCTAGTCTAATAACTCTAGACAAGGTGCTACCTTCCTTGATTCGGTCTCGGCCTCCTAGAGATGACTTCTTGACCTTCTGTCTTCATGCCCTAGGCTAGCTGTAGTGGCCTTCCTTCATGCTGTATATACCTTCTTCTTCGCATTTCCTTTCAGCACTAGATGATCGACTTGATGTTACTTGATGTTACAGTTCCTTGCTAAAGTGACCTTCGGCCTACCTCAGATATGTGAGGTAGGTTCAGACCCAAAACAAAGATATCTAATTCTCCTTTATTGCGCTGGACTGTCCCTTCTCTCTTCACTGTAAAGTCACCCTTTTAGCACCGAATCACAGACCCGATTTTCACTGAAGTATGCGAGGTAGGTGTGACTTCTATAATAGAGATGATCCTTATTCTTTTGTTAACCAAATCACTATGCTGTACTTCGCTGAGATGTATCCTTTTCCTCACACTAAATCACAGTCTTGTACATCGCATCAATCACAAAACTTGATCGATAGATCTCTCCAAATGAAGCCACAATCCTGTCTATATATATGGACTGTCTCCCTCTCTTAGGCTGACATGAACTTTGTGGGTGAGCCGACTTGTACATCTGTTTGTCAGCCGACTTGACAAGGAGTGTATCCAACTCATTTGAGCTGACTTCAAGGAGCACTTTTGACAAGGTCTTGGAGCATACAAATTACATTAATAATTGTCTTTACAAGTGTAACAACACTTCATATACATGACTTTAAATTATACATTTATGACAAGATGACAAACCCCTAAAGACATCAAGAAGAAGTCTTTGACCTATAATAAAAAAACTCCTTGCTCATGAAACCCATGATGCAAGTATTACAAAATACATTTTATTATCTTTGTTACACTATACATTTTATTACATAAATTCATAATTACAAGTCATTATGAAGACCGAACCTAGTTACACTTTTCAACACTCCCTCTTAACTAGGGAGGTATTCATAATGGTACATGGTCACTCTCAATTTGAAGAATCTCCTAAGAAGAATCTGATTGGTAATCCCATCTGTATAGCATCATATTAACCCTCATTGTCACAGTGCAAGGCCTTGACCAACAATTCCATCCCTCCACGAGACCATGAGCGACAACGCTGGCAAGACCAATGATGAGTAGACACCCCCATCATTGTCTGTCTTGGATCATATCACACCTGGGTTCATATAGGATATGTCCATCAAGACTATTCTTACTATTGGATTCCCAATCCTCAAAGAATATTCATCCTTTCACGACTACTCTTTCCGTGGATGCACTAATACATCCCAAAAGAATATTGGATACCAGATGATTACCCAATCCCGCATTCTGTCTTCCAGGTGAAGACCAGAATGATGTGTCTATCTCTCCCTCTTAATTAGGGAGGACATATTCCACAAAGGAATGTACTCATTCCTATACAAGGAATGTACCTATCTCCCTCTTAAGCTTAGGGATTATCGAGTTTCTTCGAAGTAAGAACTTATTACTAGGCTCCCTCTTAATCAGGGACCTGCAATAACAATGATGAAAACACCCAACTTCTCATGAAGAACTCCTTCCTTCAACGTCATGAATTTCTTTGTTGTTGAGGAGTCTTTATCTTTGGGATCTCTACACAGGGCACGGATCATCCATCACTTTTATCCAAGAGTCATGTATTCTATCAGAAAGTGATCTATCAATCTTCTCATCTGATCAAGCTTCATGCCATGCCGCTTTCTTTCGAACCACACTTCTTCCAAGGATCTTTCATCCTGCTATATGGTTATCAACTTGTGGAAGACACATACTTCCCTTTGGTAGCCCTGCATAATCTCATCCAATATTAATTAATTATAAATATGAACTTTAAATCAAAGGTACCTTAGTGATGATCTTTCACCATGACATCTTCTTGTAGGCATCAACATCCCTTGTTTACACATTGACACATCTCCTAAAGATATGTATTGTCAAGGGTCTCCATCTTTTCCAGACTTATATCAGAGTTTACATATCTTTCCAAGAGATTTTCTAGTCGAGTCTTCTTGGCTTCCTTGGATGTTGACTGCTTATTTCCATGGTTGTACTTCTCATGATCTCTTCCTTTTTCTTTCTCCACACAATTTTATTTCATTCCCCGAAACTTCCATTGTGCAGTTTCTTGATAAAATACAATCACCTCATATTCCATATGAGGACATATTATGTTGATTTTGTTGACCGCACTTTGTCAACTACCCCATAGCAGTACACCCCCATTTTTTCAAATGAGATTCTTCATGTTCGACATGGTTGCGCCATTCAGATTCCATCATCAGTCATCAATCGACAGTTTTACAAATGATGTAAACCCATTCTGCCTATTATGATGTAAATGATCTAAGTAAGACCGTCAATGTATGTAACAACCTAGGTAAGCCTAGTATGTTGTTGATGATTTCCATTCTAGGAGGTTTTTTGTCTCACTGATTCACGAAAGTGATCGGCAGAGTTTTTCTCTCCAGCCTCACCCCAAAGCTATGGTGGAATTTGTCATCAGCATGCTAAGTGAGTCCTAGTGTTTTTTATCGAGTCCTTGTAAAAGTAGTTTGAGCTACTTGGTCTACTAGATCATGTTTTGAGTCGCAGAATTGGGTATTTATTTGAGGGTCTATACGAATGAGTATTCCCCCTTCATGTATGTAAATGTATTATCTCATGTAAAAGAGGGTTGGAAAAATAATTATAATCCTCACTTAGTCAATTAATTAAATTTTCTGGTCAATTAATTAATAAAATCCTAAACCAGAAATTTAATTAATTTAGGGTCCTAAATTAGGATTAAATCTTTAAAAGCAAAATTTGTGGGTCCTTGGAAAATGATTTTGACAGCCCCAGGCCAAGGGAATATTGAGAATTTTAAGAAATATTGGACCCTTGGGCCTTGGTGGTTAAGTCAAGGTCAAAATTTTGGGGTAATTAACTCAAAAATAATATTTTTGAGTTAATTAAAATTGAATTAAATGATAAATTCGTTTTTTTCCCCAAAATTTTAATTTCAACGCTCCGGATTAAAAGATAATTAAATCTTTTGGATGGTTGAGATTATTTTGACGAGGATCATCCGAACTAGCCGTTAGAGATTTTGTCCTATAAATTTAGAGGTCTTTGCCATTCTTAAATCATTCGATCTCAGGATCGTGCACTTGCTCTTAGAAGCTCTTGTAAACTTTTGAGGAATAAAGCATAAAGACTTTGGGGTTACAAATCTGGATGTTCCTTCTCAGATCTATGTGGTGAATTGTCTTTGAACTCTGCTACTTTGTTTCTTGCATTTTATGGTTGATGGCCTTCATGGATTAATTTGCATACAGGTATCTTGTGCAGTTTTCTGGGTTTATAAAATAACATTCTGATTCTCTGAAAGGGTCTCATGTTGTTTTCTTAAATCTCTATTGATCTAAGATTCAGATCTAAGTCTGCAGAGAATTTTTTTTTTTAAGATTGGGCGTCTGGGGAAGTCTTCGGTTGGACCAGCCGACTCTCAATAAACATAAATCTGATAAGCTCTTTATTTGTTAAATTCCAGGTCTATCTTACGATATTTGTGATTTTGCAGGGTTTCAAAGGCTTGTGTCTCTCATTTAAAAATTTTAATTTCTAAATTGTGCTGAATGGACTTAAATCTGGCTATGAGAGCCTCCCAAATTGTAAATTAGGCTTGTAAATTTGTAATTTTCTTTAGACTGTAAGGGTTTAATCTTTTTTTTTGGTGTGTGTATCTTCAGATCTCGCTGGTCTTTTGCAGGTTAAGGGCTTAAATCATAATTTTTTTTAAAATATGAGGCAGATCTAACCTCCAAAGGCCAGATCTTGCATCAAATCCCTCTTGTGGACGAGTCTGGGCAGTGTTTGATTCAAGGAGCATAACAAATCTGAGCGTAAATTGAAGAAAATTTAAATTTGGTGAGAAATTTGTGTGTACTGGGTTTATTCGTTGTCTTTGTTTGCTGCCTTGCTGACCATATCAACACTCTCTGCATACACATTTGGCATTCATCATTCATCTACATCAAAAAAGCTCAAGCATCGATCTGCCTTCAAACTCAACTTTACTGTCTCATTGCCGTCCGTACGGACGACCCTTTCCTCTAGCCCTGCCCTTTTCTCACACCGTTCAAACTACACTGTCATTTCTTCCAAGCCAGCCCTCAAGTCGTTGCTCCATAATTTCTCCTTAACCGTCAACACTTCTCTGCAACATCATCCACGCTGTATCATTTCGCCCTTGTATGCGTTAAACCCTGCAGAGCCACACCTTTCTGCTGCATCGAAATCTCATTGATCCCGCCATCGCTTTTCATTTGCCGTCCCTTTCCTCACCTCGCCTCTTCCTCTGCGTATATCCTCTGCCTTTGCTGTCTTTTGAACCCGTCTTCTCTGCCCTAGCCGCATATGCATCCTTCCGTCTCATCGAACCCTCTTCCGTCCAATCTCTACAAGCCGCCTTCCTCTGAGCCACTTCACGACGTCAAGCTCAAACCTGCACACGGAAACGTCAAACATAGCAAACGCATACACATATAACAGTTTCAAAGGCCACGTTTCATTTTTTTTAATGCAGATTCAAATCTTTTTTGTTCTTTTAAAGTTAGTCGTAGATTGTAGTAGTAATTAGATTTTCGTTTTAAAATTTCTTTTAAATTTAATTTTGTTTTAATATTTAGATCGTAGTTTTGTTTTAGTGTGGTCATTTTTTTTTAATTCGATTTTTTTTAGTTTAGGTTGATTTTTAGTTTTAACTTAGTTTTAGTTTTTAGCTTTAATTTAGTAGTAGATTCTAAATTTTGACTTTAAAGTAGTTTTAATTTAAATTTAACTTAGATTTTAGTTTAGTTTAGAGATCTAGCTTTTAAATTTTGAAGTTTAATTTGTTTTAAATTTAAAAAATAATAAAAAATAAATAAAAATTTCAAAAAATCCTAAAAATCTAGAAAATACAAAAATATAAAAAATTTTCAAATTTTCCATAGTCAAGAGCGCTAACTTCTTTATCTAAGGTTTGACTGTGGATCATTTTTATTTTCGAGCTGGGTTGTATTGGAATATCTTAATTTCGGAAATTTTTCAAGCATCTGGCATTCTCATATTGTTCAAATTATTCATGGTTGTGGCATTTTCAATTAAATATCATTGTGATCAATCATGTTTTAATAAGCAGCAGTTAATCGTCACTTACTTGTTTGTAATTGCATAATGGGATTCTGTTTGACTCCACAAGGCACTGGTCTTAAACGTGAAATCTAATTTAGATCTGTAGAATCTCGTTCGTTTCTATCAAGTATTTGATGTTTTAGCTGTCTCTCCTGGATTTATCATCCTCATTTGTAATAGGGTCTACCTCCCTTAGCTTGCAAGGGGATAGTTTAAATAGAGAGATTGGGGATAAGAGTGACAGCCCCCAATCTGAGCCGTTGTCGCGGTGCCTGGACAATCTGTGCAACAACATTTTTGGGCGCTGTTGCCGGGGATAGAGTTTTTCTGTCCTTGGTCTTAACGACATTTTATAATCTTCTGATCTTTCATTGCCATTCATTAGCCTGTCGCAAGGGATCACATTTTCTGGCGACTTTTCATCTCTTCATATTTTCATCGTCTTATCTTTCGTCATATCACTAATCATTTCATCATCGTATCTTTAGCACCTGGACATTTCGGTTGCTTCTTGTTTGGGTGGCGACTCCACTTATTCATCTTTTTACTCCCAGACAAGAATCCCCCCGTGATATCCATCTGCTATCTCTCGATTATTTCTTCTGTTTTAGAATTAGTTTCATGTTCAAGTGGCGACTCCAATTCTTTCATTTCTTACAAGAGTTCCTGCTAGGAAGTTCTCTTCTTGAGGACCTTTTGACTATTCTTGAACACGGATCTATTTCTAAAATCCTAAAAACGATATCATGGATGTTTTTGCCCCGTGTAATTTTGCTAATATTCAGGGTTATCCCCATGATGTTCCTCAAATGGATAAATTACCTTCTTTTCAAGGAAATGATGCAGTTAGTGTTAAATCTCATTTGTTTGCTTTCACTAACTGGTGGAATAGATTTGCAGTTGCAAATAATAATTTCGATGATGTAAAGATGAAAACTTTTGTTCTTATTTTTGGTGAGGATGTTGCTGAATGGTTTACGGAAAAGCCTGATAATTCATTTGATACTTTTGAATCCATTGTAGCTGCCTTTAAGAAAAATTATGGTGATAAAAGGGAAGATCGACATTTGGTAAGAGAGATCAGTACCATAAAAAAGAAAGAAAATGAAATGACTGAAGAATTTAACAGGAGATTTAATGGTATCCTTAGAGAAATATCTCAAACTCATAAACCTCCTGATGGATCTCTTTTGAATTTTTACATTGATGCTTTTGATTCTGATACTTCATATGAGTTAAGGCGGGCTAAAACTGCAAATTATAAGGCTTGTCAATCTTTAGCTGAGGAGATTGAAAAGGATAAGAAAGCATCTGGAATGTCCAAAACTCTAGATTTTGATAGGTCTTTGACAGAATCTAAGGAAAACGAAATTGAAAAAGATGATGATAACCCTATGAAAAGGTTAATGCAAAAGCTTGAAAGCATGGAGCTTAATCAAGCGAAATTGATCTCTAATCATGCTAAGGAAATAAGTGTCTTACAGGCTAGATTGGTCCAAATGGAAAGGGCTCAAACGCAGAATTCCCAACCTAGAAATAATAATGCTTTGTAGAAAAGAGACCTATCTTATGAGCGGAGACTGACAAATCAACTTGAGTTTGCAAATCTTGTGGATGAAGCTCTGCCTTATTATAGAGCCTGTAATGATCTTCATGAAGAGGTTACTTGCCATGTTGTCAAAAGAATCATAGCTAGTAGAATGGCAGGGTCAAGCCATCAAATTAATGTTGTTGGTAAGGACTATCACATGCATATAGAAGATCATGAAAGTCAGGTTAAGGAACCAGCTCAGATGATTAAGGATGTGCAACCCAATCATATGCAAATGATTCAAAACATGGAAGCTAACCAAATAAATCTTCAAAATAAGATAACTTCCATGGAAGCAAGTCATGCACAGGAAATAAATGTCATGGAAAACAGGTTAAAGATCATGGAATTTAATCACTTCAATCAAATAATTGCCATGGAAGAAAAAAATGTTAAGGAAATGACGATCATGGAAACAAATCATAAGAAAGAGATGAGTTGTATGCATAGTTTCTTCATGGCCATGAAAGCAGATAATGATGAATCAATAAAAAACATGGAACATAGATTGTTGATGATTGAAGAGAGTCATGCGAAGGAAATGACTGTTGTCCAAAAGTTTCAGCCGAAATTTGATTATGAAGATTCATCAACAGATCATAAGACTTCTTGTCTGTTAAAGCCATTCCCATCTCATCACACGGAGAACTTAACTATGGTTTCAAAGGATGTTGAGAAAGACCAAGCTCATGTATCACCATTGACAGAGTATATCCAGAATAACATTGGTCATGCTCCAGGTTCTTCAGATATTTTGTACAAACATCTTCAAGATGAGGATAGGAAATATACAGTGATCTCATTGCTGACATCACAACCCACTCAGAAGAAGAGAAAGAAGCAAAAAAGAAGTAAGTGGTTTGATTCGTTTGATGGTCGAGAGCAGCTTGACAATCAGATAATACAGAGTCCTACAATTAGCAAGATTGGACATGGCACATCTGAAAAGCAGCCTACAGACTTGCCTGAAAGTAGGCAAATGCTCAGCATACACTATATTGAGCACATCTGATGCCACAGGGCATCCTCTGTATTGTATCTCTAACCTTACACTTTGTTATTTCAGCATTTCATTTTTGCAGTTAGAGTAGATTTACTGTTCATGTTAAGTAGAATAATAAATAAAAGAAGAGTTTCTATTTTTCATGAGCTTAATGTTATATGATATTTGGATGGACGCTACTTATGTAATCTTGTGTGTTGCTTGGATGCAGATTCTGGATTCTCACATTCCTTCAATGAAGCAACGTGTCCCCAAGTAGAGCCAGATGTTGACCGCACTTTGTCAACTACCCCATAGCAGTACATCCCCATTTTTTCAAATGGGATTCTTCATGTTCGACGTGGTTGCGCCATTCAGATTCCATCATCAGTCAACAGTCGACAGGTTTTATAATGATGTAAACCCATTCTGCATTTTATGATGTAAATGATCTAAGTAAGACCGTCCATGTATGTAACAACCTAGGTAAGCCTAGTATGTTGTTGATGACTTCCATCCTAAGAGGTTTTTTGTCTCATTGATTCACGAAAGTGATCGGCAGAGTTTTTCCCTCCAGCCTCACCCCAAAGCTAGGGTGGATTTTGTCATCAGCATGCTAAGTGAGTCCTAGTGTTTTTTATCGAGTCCTTGTAAAAGTAGTTTGAACTACTTGGTCTACTAGATCATATGTTGAGTCGCAGAACTGGGTATTTATTCGAGGGTCTATACAAGTGGGTTTTCCCCCTTCATGTATGTAAATGTATTATCTCATGTAAAAGAGGGTTGGAAAAATAATTATAATCCCCTCTTAGTCAATTAATTAAATTTTCTGGTCAATTAATTAATAAAATCCTAAATCAGAAATTTAATTAATTTATGGTCCTAAATTAGGATTAAATCTTTAAAGGCAAAATTTGTGGGTCCTTGGAAAATGATTTTGACAGCCCCAGGCCAAGGGAATATTGAGAATTTTAAGAAATATTGGACCCTTGGGCCTTGGTGGTTAAGTCAAGGTCAAAATTTTGGAGTAATTAACTCAAAAATAATAATTAAAATTAATTAAAATTGAATTAAATGATAAATTCGTTTTTTCCCCAAAATTTTAATTTCAATGCTCCGGATTAAAAGATAATTAAATCTTTTGGACGGTTGAGATTATTTTGACGAGGATCATCCAAACTAGCCGTTAGAGATTTTGTCCTATAAATTTAGAGGTCTTTGTCATTCTTAAATCATCCGATCTCAGGATCGTGCACTTGCTCTTAGAAGCTCTTGTAAACTTTTGAGGAATAAAGCATAAAGACTTTGGGGTTACAAATCTGGATGTTCTTTCTTAGATCTATGTGGTGAATTGTCTCTGAACTCTGCTACTTTGTTTCTTGCATTTTATGGTTGATGGCCTTCATGGATTAATCTGCATACAGGTATCTTGTGCAGTTTTCTGGGTTTATAAAATAACATTTTGATTTCTCTGAAAGGGTCTCATGTTGTTTTCTTAAATCTCTATCGATCTAAGATTCAGATCTAAGTGTGCAGGGAATTTTTTTTTAAGATTGGGCGTCTGGGGAAGTCTTCGGTTGGACCAGCCGACTCTCAATAAACATAAATCTGATAAGCTCTTTATTTGTTAAATTCCAGGTCTATCTTACGATATTTGTGATTTTGCAGGGTTTCAAAGGCTTGTGCTTCTCATTTAAAAATTTTAATTTCTAAATTGTGCTGAATGGACTTAAATCTGGCTATGAGAGCCTCCCACATTGTAAATTAGGCTTGTAAATTTTAATTTTCTTTAGACTGTAAGGGTTTAATCTTTTTCTTTGGTGTGTGTATCTTCAGATCTCACTGGTCTTTTGCAGGTTAAGGGCTTAAATCAGAAATTTTTTTAAAATCTGAGGCAGATCTAACCTCCAAAGGCCAGATCTTGCCTCAAATCCCTCTTGTGGGCGAGTCTGGGCAGTATTTGATTCAAGGAGCATAACAAATTTGAGCGTAAATTGAAGAAAATTTAAATTTGGTGAGAAATTTGTGTGTACTGGGTTTATTCGTTGTCTTTGTTTGCTGCCTTGCTGACCATATCAACGCTCTCTGCATACACATTTGGCATTCATCATTCATCTACATCAAAAAAGCTCAAGCATCGATCTGCGTTCAAACTCAACTTTACTGCCTCATTGCCGTCCGTACGAACGACCCTTTCCTCTAGCGCTGCCCTTTTCTCACACCGTTCAAACTGCACTGTCATTTCTTCCAAGCCAGCCCTCAAGTCGTTGCTCCATCATTTCTCCTTAACCGTCAACACTTCTTTGCAACATCATCCACGCTGTATCATTTCGCCCTTGCATGCGTTAAACCCTGCAGAGCCACACCTTTCTGCTGCATCGAAATCTCATTGATCCTGCCATCGCTTTTCATTTGCCGTACCTTTCCTCACCTCGCCTCTTCCTCTGCGTATATCCTCTGCCTTTGCTGTCTTTTGAACCCGTCTTCTCTGCCCTAGCCGCATATGCATCCTTTCGTCTCATCGAACCCTCTTCCGTCCAATCTCTACAAGCCGCCTTCCTCTGAGCCACTTCACGACGTCAAGCTCAAACCTGCACACGGAAACGTCAAACACAGCAAATGCATACACATATAACAGTTTCAAAGCCCACGTTTCATTTTTTTTAATGCAGATTCAAATCTTTTTTGTTCTTTTAAAGTTAGTCGTAGATTGTAGTGGTAATTAGATTTTCGTTTTAAAATTTCTTTTAAATTTAATTTTGTTTTAATATTTAGATCGTAGTTTTGTTTTAGTGTGGTCATTTTTTTTTAATTCGATTTTTTTTTAGTTTAGGTTGATTTTTAGTTTTAACTTAGTTTTAGTTTTTAGCTTTAATTTAGTAGTAGATTCTAAATTTTGACTTTAAAGTAGTTTTAATTTAAATTTAACTTAGATTTTAGTTTAGTTTAGAGATCTAGCTTTTAAATTTTGAAGTTTAATTTAGAATTAATTTTGTTTAATTTGTTTTAAATTTAAAAAATAATAAAAAATAAATAAAAATTTCAAAAAATCCTAAAAATCTAGAAAATACAAAAATATAAAAAATTTTCAAATTTTCCATAGTCAAGAGCGCTAATTTCTTTATCTAAGGTTTGACTGTGGATCATTTTAATTTTCGAACTGGGTTGTATTGGAATATCTTAATTTCGGAAATTTTTCAAGCCTCTGGCATTCTCATATTGTTCAAATTATTCATGGTTGTGGCATTTTCAATTAAATATCATTGTGATCAATCATGTTTTAATAAGCAGCAGTTAATCGTCACTTACTTGTTTGTAATTGCGTAACGGGATTCTGTTTGACTCCATAAGGCACTGGTCTTAAACGTGAAATCTAATTTAGATCTGTAGAATCTCGTTTGTTTCTATCAAGTATTTGATGTTTTAGCTGTGTCTCCTGGATTTATCATCCTCATTTGTAATAGGGTCTACCTCCCTTAGCTTGCAAGGAGACAGTTTAAATAGAGAGATTGGGGATAAGAGTGACAGCCCCCAATCTGAGCCGTTGTCGCGGTGCCTGGACAATCTGTGCGACAACAGATTTCATCTAGTGTAGATCATGCCATTTGGCAAACTGTGCGTTGGAAGATTTTCTGGTTTCTATTTTTATCATACTTCTAAAGATAGAAGTATACTACCTGCAACCATATGACATGACTTTATAACATCCAGTGTCAGAATATATATACATGTGCCTTATCCTTTTTCCTTTTGAGTCATCCTGCAACAAGTTTCCTTAGAATGAAGAGTTTCATTCCCTTGACTTGCTTAATATGTCATCATATCCTAATCCCATAATTATGCAAGTTAGAATTCTCTATGAAACCTTTTGCTTACTTTCTAATTAGTAAATCCAAAGAGGATTCCATTAGAAAATGTCATCACCTGCTTCCATATGGATTATTGCATGATGATGACCCCTGATCTTGATGACTGCCTTCTATGAATGTTGTTTTCAGTGAGGTTCCCAGGAGTCACTTTTATCTCATAACATAGATGTCACATAAAGGTTTTCAGACATCCTCTCATGACAAGTACTCCTACTTTAATGCTTCGTATCATAATATTTTACAATCGACAAATACCTCTTAAAGAGGAAGATGATCCAAATCATAATAGAGATCTTTCACGTCTTCTTTCTTAGGTTTCTTTGAATCTGATTCTTTCATTTCTCTGGCGACATGGGCTTCTTCCTTCTTTCTTTTTCCCTCTTGTCCCCATTAGATTTGGGAAAATCCTTCTTATAGTGCCCAAGTTCATTATATCCATAACATCGTGACTTATCCATGTTTCTTCTTTTCTTCTGAGGACCAAACTTACCAAATTTTCCCTATAGGTTTGATTCTCTTCATTTGATCCTATATCAACTTTAGGTTTTAACCTCGTCTCTTCTATCTTACAAAGAGACTATAGATCCTAGAATGTTGTTGCTTCTTTCTTCCCATAGATACTTGAAGTGAAGTTTCCCCATCCCTCTGGTAGAGCATTCAACACCACTGTAGTCATTTCTCTATCAAACATTATTTCTCCCAATTCCTGCAGTTGATCTCGTATTTCAGAAATCTTCATGAAGTGATTCCTTCCTCTCTTGACAACTTCAACTTGTAGAGTTCTTGTCTCAGAGATATTACTTCCCCTTTAGTACCCACTGAGAACAACTCCACCAATTTGTCATATATTTCTTTTGAAGATTCTAGTTTTGATAAATTGGGGATAAGAATCCTCTGGGCTCTTATGTCTCCCTTCAGGTATGTGCTTGAGTATCTTCTTATGAAGGTCTAGTTGCTGACCTTTTGTTATAGTTCATGACTTCATTGTCAATAAGATTTAGATCTGTCCTTTTCTTCCATGCAAGAAAGTTTGAAACCCCAATCAGTTTGTTGCTTTCTTAGAAAAAATACATTTTGACAGATTCAAATGAAGTCATAAATATACTTACTTGAACAAGTGCTTTTCTTCTACAACCAACTTCCTTGTTGATGATGATATAGATAGTAGTAAAAGCTCCTTCTTAGATTGGCTTCTTCAAGAGTGGTGTAAAGTGGTAGATCACCTTGGATAGCTTGATGAGTTCAACAAAATGATGATTTGATAATGTCTCCAATAATGTTGACTTGGCTTCAATCTTGAGATAACTTTAGATTCCTTGGAGATAAAGATCACCTCCTTGATCTCACTTTTCTTCTTGAAAGGGCCTTGATGTATAATTCCTTTAAGTAAGGTCTTTGATCTTCTTGAGATGGCTTGAGGGTTTATCCAATTTCTGCAAGCTGCTCTTTGAATGGAGGTCTTCTTCCTTGGATCTAGGGTTTTGACCTTTTAATGTAGATCTCTTTTTCTTGAAGCTTCCCTTGAAAACTGATCTTTGACCTTCTTCCCAAAACTTGATCCTTGTGTCTTCTTGCAAAACTGCCCTTTCTTGTGTTCAACACCTTAGCTCTGATACCATGTTGAGAAATTAGGGCATTTAATTCAGTTTCTCTTTCATGATAATTACTTGTGATTTCATTATACTTCTTTACTTAGATCTTATCTTCGTTAGATTATTATGTTCTTCATCAAATGCACAAGAGACACAATATTTAGGCTTTTCAACCAGGGCCAAAAACCTCTCTCTCTTGGAGAAGAAAACCCAATAATTATTCTTCTTAGAGATCATCAATTTACGAGTACCATAACCATGACACAAACCCTTGACACTAGTATGCCTCCAAGACCTTGTCACTACTCTCCTCGATTTCTCTAGTTGATCTTCTTTTCTGTCACTCTTTTGCACCAACACTAGGGAATTCGGTCCCTAGTCTAATAACTCTAGACAAGGTGCTACCTTGATCTAGTCTCGGCCTCCTAGAGATGACTTCTTGACCTTCTGTCTTGATGCCCTAAGCTTGCTGTAGTGGCCTTCCTTCACACTATATATACCTTCTTCTTCGCACTTCCTTTCAACACTAGATGACCGACTTGATGTTACAGTTCCTTGTTGAAGTGACGTTCGGGGTACCTCAAATATGTGAGGTAGGTGTAGACCCAAAATATAGATATCTAATTCTCCTTTATTGCACTGGAATATCCCTTCTCTCTTCGCTGTAAGGTCACCGTTTTAGCACCGAATCACAAACCTGATTCTCACTGACGTATGCAAGGTAGGTGTTTTTTATAACAGAGATAACCCTTATCCATTTGTTAACACAATCACTGTGTTGTACTTCACTGAGATGTCTCCTTTTCCTCGAACTAAATCATAGTCCTGTACTTCACATCAATCACAGAACTTAATCGAATAGATCTCTCTAAATGAAGCCACAATCCTGTCTATTTATAGGGACTGTCAACCTCTTCTAGGCCGACATGACCTCTATGGGTGAGCCGACTTGTACATCTGTTTGTGGGCCAACTTGACAAGGAGTGTATCCAACTCATTTGCCCCGACTTCAAGGAGCACTTTTGACAAGGTCTTGAAGAATACAAATTACATGAATACTTGTCTTTACAAGTGTAACAACACTTCATATACATGACTCTAAATTATACATTTATGACAAGATGACAAACCCCTAAAGACATCAAGAAGAAGTCTTTGACCTATAATAAAAAAACTCCTTGCTCATGAAACCCATGATGCAAGTATTACAAAATACATTTTATTATCTTTGTCTTCTTCATTACATAAATTCATAATTACAAGTCATTATGAAGACCGAACCTAGTTACACTTTTCAACAAGATGGTGGGTGAACCTACCCATGGTTTTGTGCATGGGTTTTGCACATGGTTTTGGGCATGATGGGTTTTCTGCCCATGGTATTTTGTAGATCTGGTCAAGGGAACTACTTTTATGATCTAATCCAGGGTTATGGATTGGGGTTTATGAATGCTTCAACATGTATATATATATATGTATTGTAACATTGAAAGGAATATAATGAAAAATCATTCTGGTAGTCCCGATTTTGGCATCCAGGGGAAAATCTCTGTGTATATTTGTTTTATTTTCTCGCCAGTGTATATTTGTTGTTTTAAGAATTTGTTTGCAGGTGATTTTTATACATGATTAAAACTTACAATATAAATAAGAGAGGCTTGTCATTTGATTAACATCACATCAAGTGCAAAGCATCTAATACCTTTGATCTAGCTACAATCTACTGGAGCATTGTTATATAAGGATGGACTTGTTTCTTTTAGTTCTTTTCTGTGATTGGTATGAAGAGACATGCTGCTTGCTAGCCGAGTTGAAGGGACAAGTCATGGGCAGGTTATGGTGGTTCGTTTCTCTTGTAGACAGGGCTAAAATATCTTGCCAGGGTATGTGATCTTCGCTCAAGAAAGAATAGGGTCGAGCCCTTGTAGCCCCATGTTTGGAGGGGTGAGTTATGTTATATTGTAGGCCGAGTTATGGTATACAATTATGTGCATGTATGTTGGTTGAACATGGCCGAATGTTTGGTGAATGTTGCAAAAGGGCCGAGCCCTAATTGCGAACAGTTCCGTGATAGCATTAACCCTTGAAACCAGGTCTAATTACCCAAGGGAACAATGCAAAGGTTCAGGATCTTATGGAAGAGGATAAAGCAGTTTGTTGGATGGTAAGGAGGTCATATTGTAAGGCTGACCTCGCAGTAGCATAAAGCCCTAACCAGGACCAAAAAAAAAGTCTCAAAACTTCAGTGCAGTGGCCGAGTTGTATGGGGTTGAGTTTTCAACCTATGATGAGGTATGTATGGGGTTTTCATATTGATTTTTTGATAGGTTACGGAAGATCCGTTTAAATGGGATAAAGAGAAACTCATGCATAGTTTGGCAAACTGTTATAAAGAATCCTACTTGAGATAGGGTTTATGTTCCCTACGTTATGTGATTGGATAGTAATGACTGGCTGTAATGATTGTTCTTATGATTATGGCATATGGCAGTGTTACCTAAAATGCATAACAATGATATATGGCAACGCTACTTATGTTTATGACAATGCCATAAGATAGGGATACCTATGACATATGATAGTGATGTTAGAGCAATGCTATTTGTGCATATGACAATGACTTATATGGCTGTGATGTGACATTGATATATGGAAATAATCTATATGACAATGATCGAATGATCAATTACAGTGACCTTGATCTATGATAATGATCTATATGACAGTGACCTAAAGATATATGCTAGTGACCTTGATGTATGACAATGATCTATATGACAATGACCTAATGTCAGGTGATGTGATTACTTATGACAATGATGTATATTCTTGAGACAAAGATCTATGTTACCTACAGTGATTTGGAGGCAACCATATCAGAGGTTTTGAGAATGCCTCCTTGATTGACGTATGAGGATCATGTATGATCCTAGGTTGGCCCTACGAGGCCTAATGTGATTGATGATGAAAGACATTTGATGAATATCTAATAGAAGAAGAAGAATTGATTATGGGTTTCCCCCCTTGTGGGGTTTGCCTCAGTCTCCGATCAAAACCCTGGTGTCTCTATTGTGTATGTTTTTCTTCTATTGTTCCTTATATTTCTACTGCATTGTTGATGTTATTGTTTTCTCTATATAGTTGCTAATGTTGATATGGGGTGAATGGAATGTGAAAATTATTGAAAAAGTTTAAAATTGCAATTATCTACAATAGAGAACAATCTAGCCCTAAAATTAACATAGAATTAGAGCCGGACTGAAGAAAAATCATTGAGATCAACCTCATGCAGACATCTATGATGAATATCTTGTTCAAGCAGAGTGAAAGGGATGAAGATGTTGGAGACCTAAAAGAAAGCTAGGGTTTGGAGGAAACTTGAGGGAGCCCTTCTTCTTACAAATAAAGGATAGGGTTTGAGAGAAAACCCCGAAGTGGCCTTGGATATGGAAAAGGCCTAGGTTCTATATCATTGTAACCCTAGATATGATATGATCAGTGAGAAGCTATTGAGTTATGCAAGTACCTATGTCAAATTTAGAGCAACCCTAGGTGGGCCTATCTCCCAAAAATATTATATGATGCAGATCCAATGGTCATCTTCATAGTTGAGCTTGGAAGGAGATTAAAGATATTGATTTAGGTGGTGCTCAACAGGGAGCATTTCTTCTGTAATGACCCACCTACAAATTACAAATGGACAACATATTAACATGAATACGAGGCATGCATATGATAGCTACATATGCATGCATCACATATATCGCACTAGTATACATACTAGCTAATATTAGAAACTGTCTTAGTATATAGTAATGAACCAATTATTAAAATGCTCAATAAATACCCACTTACTAGAACATTATGAATATGTAAAGTGGGGTACTTACTATACCACCCTATAATATGGAACAAACTACAGTACTATCCAATATATCTATATATATATATTAATAAATACAAAAGGGTTGTATAAGGTAAAAGTGAAATTAATATATATATATATATATATATATATATATATATATATAACATTTTTATATTAACTAATATTATACATTTTGTTTTAAGAAATATAATACATAAAATTATATAAAAAAAAGAGAACTAAATAATATGATCAAAAGGCATAAGACATAAACATTGAATAAAATCTTAAATAAAATATATAGATGAAATAAAGCAAGTCAACTTAACTTACCTGAATAATGTTATTTAATGAAAGGTGACTGCCTCCAAAAAAATCATTTTTAGTTCCACGTAACAAGACAGGTGTAGTAAAACAGAGAGGCGACAAATGTTGAGACGGTGGGGTTTTGGAGATATAAGGAGAAGCAAAGGAGGTAGACAGGGGGAGAAAAAAAAATGAACAGAGGGAGTAAGAAATTCTGAGTGTTTGATAGAAGCTATTGGAGTTCATGTTTGAGAGAAGCTATTGTGAGTTCAATTGTTCTAAAATTTTGGGCACGGGGGCCAAAGTATCTCAATCTGAGTACTTTGGAGCTGAGTACTGAAGCTGTATTCAGTTGGCTGGGTGGTTTTTGGTTGTTTGGTAATGAGAACGGGAGCAGATTGGAACTAGGAGTAGATTGGAGCCACATCAACACAGGATCAACTTCAAACACAATAACTAGGTATGTATTGTGAATTTAGTTGATAAATTCCTATTTAAATTACAATGGTTGAATTTTGGTAAGATTTAAGGGTTTAATTCTGGTTAGGTTATGGATATGTCTCTAATTTTTGTGTTAAATTTTCTTTGAAAACTCGTTGTCTAAATTATGGGTTTCGGTGTTGTTATAACCAGGGTTTAATTAATAAGAGTATCACATCTTCCAAAGATGACATTGACATATGGTTGATGATCAACGAAGCCTCATGGCCAAAAGGAAGCAGGATCAAGAAGGAACTGATAGCTTCCTACAATCCTCATTAAGATATAAGTACTTTCAAGGCTCATGTTATTTCTTTGTGACACTATTCTTGTTTAATTGATTTATCCTCTCAGAATACTATTTATTCTTCCTGCATGAGTAAATGGCTAACCTAAATGCTTCTTTCTTTGAATTCTTGGTTGAGGTTGTGATGAAGGGAAGCAGATCCTTCTTGAGGATCATCAAGATGCAGAGTAATGTAGGTAGAGTTAGCTCTAAGAGGGTGTTGGTGCAGGAAAATGAAGGAGCCACTCTCATATCCAAAGAAGAAAGACAGTCCTGCCTTATCGTCAGGTACAATTTCATTATGTTTATATACTTTGCTATTATTGCTCTTGTTCTGGGGTCAACAGGTACATCAAATGGATGTAAGGAGCTGGTCCTCAATATCGAGATTGAGAAGGATGCAAAACACATCCTATGATTAGAGTGGCAATCTTGAAGGAAGGATCTTAGTCTCTCAGGATGATATCTATGATTGAAGAGGCTTCCTATTTAGAGGGAGTAGACTGTCAAATTAAATGCTACAATTGTTGGCAATATGATGCAATGTGTTGTCCTTGATGGCAACCTACTTGATGAAGTTGTCTTTGGATAGCAACCTATGTGTTAAAGATGCAAGAATGATGTATCTACAGATGTGACAGAGAAAAGAATTCCAGTAAGTGCTGGAGAAATGATAAATATAATATGTCACAATGTATACGCGAGTTTGTAAAGGCCAAGTCGTGTATGCACGCGGATAAGTACGTCCCAAGTTGCGTATGCCCTTTTGCGCTCCAAATTTATATTACCAAGGGGCATTACCATGGTTTTGGCACACAGTATTGAGTGCTGTATGGTTTATTTGATTCCGTCCAAGAATACCATCGGAAGTTGTGTGGTTTTGGCTCATGGTATTGATAAAGGCTAAAACTATATAAGGAAAAGAGGATCATAGTGCAAGGAGTGCATGTGTAAGGGTTGTTAATAAATAAATCTCTTTAAGAGATATCTGAATGGTTGAACTCTGTTCTTAATTGATAGATCTGAATCTATGATGCACCTATGGATATGATGAAGGTTCAAGATCTCTAGATCTAGAAATGATGAATCTGTAGGATGATTTGCAAAAGAAATGATGAAGACCTGGCGCAAGTCTGATGAAGAAATTGAAGAAATCTGGGTAAGTTTATAGATCTGGTCTGTTCTGCAAAATTTATCATTTACAGATCTATACGCTAGTTTGTCTCGGTAAAAGCGCGTATATACGTGGGTTCGCTTCATTAAAAGCGCGTATGCAAGTTAGGGTTTCTGAAGCTTATTTACAGATATTACTTCTGTGATTTCTGTTTTCTCTCTGCTGTCGGTCAATGAAGTCTACTTGAAGTTCTGGGTTGATTGAATATGGAGTATGCTGCTGATTTGATAATGAACAAATCTAATCAATGAGTGAGAAAACATGGTTAAATCTGACTGACTGTCTAAAGGTTCTGCATCGCTGAGAAGGTGTCTGACTGAAAACCTCAGATCTGAATCTGAGATTGATCACATTCTGAAAATCAGTATTCTCAGAAGTATACGCAGGTTGATACGAAGAAAAGCGCGTATACACGCAGTTTCGGTGAATAGAAGTGGCGTATGCATTTCATGTTATGAAAAACAATATGCACAAAGGCATACGCAGGTTGGTGAGCAGGAAAGCGCGTATACACGCGACTTCAGTGAATAAAAGTAGCGTATACTATTTGAATTAATGAATGTTCAGGGTTGAGTTTGTATTTGCATATCTATACTGAAGTCTGGGTTATTTCTGATATTCTGGTTTCAGTGGTCTCACTGGTATGTTTGAAGTATTGGGCAAAATATGTTTGTTGATGTTAAGTGAAGGGTTGTGTTGAAGCTGTTTGATCCAGTATGAAAATTGATGAAACGTGGTCTGCAGTGGATCTGAGGGTTGAAGCCTTCAGTATGAAAGTGGAAGTTTTCTGCCAGTAGAAGTTGGTGTTAAAATCAGGGGGTTGAAGCTCCCTTCCAGGAGAGGCTGGTAAACGAGATCAGGGGGTTGGAGCTCCCTTCCAGTTGTAGCTGGAAAACGAGAGAAGGTTGCAGCCTTCTGCAGGTAGAAGCCTGCGTACTGGTATAAGTTTGCATCAGTACAATGTTGTAAAAGGTTTTCTATATAATAAAGATTGAAGACAGAGACGTCAGCAGCAGTGGTTTTCTCCCGATTTGGGTTTCCACCTTAAATCTTGGAGTTCATGTGTGTGATGCTTTATACTATTGTTTACTGCTCATAACTTCTGATTATCTAGCCTTATTCATAACTGATAAATCTGTTTAAAAGACTGATTCTCTAATTCTGAAAGATAAATCAGTATACGCTAGTTTCCTTCTATATTTCCGCGTGCATACGCTAGTTCAGTTCATAAAAACCGCGTATGGAAATCTGCTCAAAGAAAAAGTAAAAATTTTTCAGTCAGCTCTAAATACTGATTCACCCCCCCTCTCAGTATTTTTCCCAACAATTGGTTTCAGAGCAGGTCCTTCTGAAAAAGCTTAGCCGCTAGAAGGAAGATCAAACAAGATGAGCAATCAAGATGGAACAACATCTATCAGGCCTCCGCTCTTCAACGGAAACAATTTAATCTTCTGGAAAACAAGGATGAGATCCTATCTTCAGTCTCTGGGAGCAGATGTATGGGCTATTGTTGAAGGAGGATATCAATATCCAGCTGCAGTACCAACAGATCCGACGGAAAGAAAGAATTATGAAACAAATGCAAAGGCGGTCAATGCTCTATTGGGAAGTCTAACTGAATCAGAATTTGTCAAAGTCATGCAGCTGGATACAGCAAAGGCAATATGGGACAAAATCATTCTAAGTTATGAAGGTGATGCAAAGGTAAAAAGTGCCAAACTACAAACTCTTAGAATTCAATATGAGAATCTAAAAATGCATAATGAGGAGAGCATTGCCAATTTCTTTTTACGTCTTGATGATATTGTAAATCGTATGAGAAATCTGGGAGAAACAATAACCGAATCTACTTTGGTTGAGAAAGTTTTAAGATCACTAACGGCAAAATTTGAGTCAAAAGTTCTTGCTCTTGAAGAAAAGCAGGATCTTCAAAATCTTACTGTGGTGCAACTTCATGGCATACTAACTGCATGTGAAATGAGAAGAGGAGGACCATTTGAAGTCAAAGAAGTCGTCTTTCGAGCTTCTACAAAAGGAAAATAAGTACAAGAGACAGAAGGATCAGGGTACATCTCAGAAGAAGATGAGGTAAATTTTGTAAAGAAACTCCAACTTGGCACAGGACGGTTCAGAGGTAAGCTTCCTTTCAAATGTTTTACTTGTGGAAAAGTTGGTCATTATGCTGCTAAGTGTCCTCATAAAGAAACACATGAAAAAGGGAAGGATGTAGCAAGAAGAAATAAGAATCGGTTTAGCACTAGAAAAAGTTACTATACTCATGAAGACAGTGATGGGTTATCTGACAGTGAGGAAGAATGTGAACAAGATCTTAGACTTCTCATGGCATTTGAAAAAGAATCCAGAGAAGAAAAAGATATTTTTATGGATGCTTTAGAGGACAATGATTTTCTTGATGAATTCAATCAACTCAAAAAATGTTTAGAAGAAAGTAAAATATGCATAGAAGAAAGTAAAATATCCATAGAAACTCTGAAAAATCAACTTGAAGAAAAGGAGAAACACAATGAGAAATTAGAATGTGAAATAGTAAGTCTAAGAAAAGAAATTGAGAAAGTGAAGACTTTGAATCTTAGATTTGCTAAAGGATCTGAAACCTTAGATGAGATTATCAAGGTACAACGGTCTCCTTTTATAAAGACAGGTCTTGGATATATCGGAGAATCTTCTCAGGCTTCAGCACCAAATTATCTAAAAGCAGCTACAACTAGTATACAACATTCTGCCACTCAGCAAGGGAATAAAGAATCTTTACAGGTAAAGCATGACCATCTCAATTCAAAGAACACTAACAGGAATACCTTTCAAAGAAACACCAATCAATAGATAAATTCAAGTAGAAGATTTCATGATCGCAGAAATTTCTTCTTCAATGGACAATGTTTCTCATGTCACAATTTTGGTCATAAAGCTGTTCAATGTGTTGCATATAAAACCGTCATGACAAGAGAAGCAAGAAAGAAAAGGATTGATATTGGAACAAAGAAGAATACCTATAACAACTTTTCTCCTCTTCAAAATGAAGTTGAATGTGTTTATTGCAATAACTTTGGCCATGAAGAATCTGAATGCAGGAGCAAAGTCCAGCCAAAAGAGCATCTTCCTTCAAGCTCCAAAGTATGGAAAAAGAAGGAATTACAGGTTGAAAATTGTGGCATAGCTTTATTTGCAGAAGGAGAAGAAAATCAATGGTACATTGATAGTGGATACTCAAAACACATGACAGGTGAAAAAAACAAACTTCTTGCATATAGTGCTCTAGAAAAGGAAAATAATGTTACATTTGGAAATGATACTCCTACTGTCATTAAGGGAAAAGGATCTGTTTTTCTAAAAGAAAAGGTGAAAGCTAATAATGTCATGTATGTGGATGGATTAAAGCATAACCTGTTAAGTGTAAGTCAAATGTGTGATCAAGGAACTGAAGTTGTCTTTAGTTCAAAAAAATGTGTGGTACGTGATCTTGATACAGGTAAAACAATTATAAAAGGAAAAAGAACTCCAAGCAACCTATATGTATTGAAGAACTGCAAAGAACAATGTTACTTGAGTATATCTTCAGAAAACTGGCTATGGCATAGAAGGTTGGGACATCTGAGCTTCTCTCAAATCAACAAATCAAGCAGACTTAAAGCTGTTCGTGATCTTCCCAATATTACTCTACCTGAAAGTATCATATGCAAATCTTGCCAATTCGGTAAGCAGACCAGAGTGCAATTTAATGCCAAGGAAGGATCATCAAGTAAGCCTCTTGAACTTATTCATACTGACATATGTGGACTTGTGAGGAAAAAGTCACCATGTGGTGAACAATACTATATCTTATTTATTGATGATTTCTCTAGAATGTGTTGGATTGGGTTGATTAAACACAAAGATGAAGCATTTGAGAAATTTCAGATCTTCAAAGCACTGGTTGAAAATGAATTAGATCTAAAAATCAAGTGTCTTAGATATGATCGAGGAGGAGAATATACATCAAATGAATTCCTTGAATTTTGTGAACAACATGGCATAAAAAGACAGTTTTCTGTAGCTGGCACTCCACAACAAAATGGCGTAGCAGAAAGAATGAATAGAACAGTTCAACAAATGGCTAGAGCTATGCTTGATGATTCCGGAACACTTGACACATTTTGGGGAGAAGCAGCACATACAGCGGTAAATATTCTTAACAAGGCACATGTTCGTGTAAATAGTGATAAAACTCCATATGAACTCTGGTATGGTAATCCTCCCACTGTGAAGCATTTTAGAGTTTTTGGAAGCAAATGCTTTATTAAAAATAATGATGAAAAACTTGGCAAGTTTAAACCCAGAGCAGATGAAGGAATACTTCTTGGTTACTCCTCTAGGAGTAGAGCATATAAATGTTACAATAAAAGACTTTGGAAGATTGTTGAATGTATTGATGTTGTTATTGATGAGTCT
The DNA here is from genome assembly GCA_034641835.2 of Pinus albicaulis. Taxonomy (NCBI): domain Eukaryota; kingdom Viridiplantae; phylum Streptophyta; class Pinopsida; order Pinales; family Pinaceae; genus Pinus; species Pinus albicaulis. Next base: position 1,138,351,916 of record CM076584.1, read on the forward strand.
CCTGCAGCTCCAAAAAAAGAAAAACAAACAAAAGATGGAGACGATTATGACATATATCCTTCTACATCAAATAGAAATGATATAGACAGTGAACCCAATGAAGAAGCCGAAGATGATTTATCTGAAAACGCTACATCCAGATATGTTCAAAAGAATCATCCAGGGCTCTCAAATTTTGGGGGAGAAAAGGGATAGGTGTACAAGAAGGACTCTTGTGGGATCTTCTAGCTATACGGCATTTCTATCCACTATTGAACCACACAATGTCAATCAAGCTAGCAAAGATGAATGTTGGATTCAAGCCATGAATAAGAGAAACGATCAAATTGAATAGAATCACACTTGGGAATTAGTACCAAGACCTCATGACAAAAATGTCATTGGAACTAAATGGATATTCAAAAACAAGTTAAATGAGAATGGGGATGTTGTAAGAAAAAAAGCTAGACTTGTTTGCAAGGGGTATACTCAAAAAGAAGGTATAGACTTTGAAGAAACTTTTGCTCTTGTAGCTAGACTTGAAGCCATAAGAATGTTTCTTTGCATTTTCAAGTTTTCAACAAATCAAATTTTATCAAATGGATGTTAAATCTGCATTTCTCAATGGTGATCTAGAAGAAGAAGTTTATATAGAACAACCAGAAGGATTCATTTTGGGAAATGATGAAAAACTTGTTTGTAAACTTAAAAAGGCTCTATATGGTCTCAAACAAGCTCCAAGGGCATGGTATTATCGTCTTGACAAATATCTTCATCAACAAGGATTTTCAAAGGGGTCTGCTGATAGCAACTTATACACAAAAACAGAAAATGATAAACTATTGATTGTGGTTGTATATGTTGATGATATCATTTTTGGAAGTAATGAAGAATCTATGAGTCAGAAATTTGCTTCTGTTATGCAGCAAGAATTTGAAATGTCTTTACTTGGGGAACTAACATTCTTTCTTGGCTTGCAAGTGCAACATGCAACAGATGGCATATTCTTATCACAAGCAAAATATCTTAAGCAAATTCTGAAGAAGTATGGAATGTAAGAGTGCAAACTTGTAAGTACACCAATGATAACCGGATGTAATCTTAGTTCTCATGATGATTCTCCCGCGGTGAATCAACCAGAATACAGATCTATGATAGGAAGTCTACTTTATCTCACTGGGACTAGACTAGACATTATGCATGCAGTTGGGATTGTTGGACGATTCCAAGCTAATCCAAAAGTGTCTCACCTTCAGGCTGTCAAAAGAATATTCAAATATCTACAAGGAACTCAAGACTTTGGACTATGGTATCCAAAGAATGCTGATCTCACTCTTCATGCTTACACTGATGCAGATTGGGTTGGAAATGTTGATGATCGGAAAAGCACTAGTGGTGGTGCATTCTATATGGGGCCCCGGTTAGTATCTTGGTTCAGCAAGAAGCAAAGCTCTATTGCCTTATCTACAGTAGAAGCAGAATATGTGGTTGCCGCATCATGTTGCACTCAACTTCTTTGGATGATGCAAACCTTACAAGACATTCAAATCAAATGTTCACCTCCTATCTCCATTATGTGTGATAATACAAGTGCCATCAGTATTTCAAAGAATCATGTTATGCATTCCAAGACCAAGCACATTCCCATCAAGTATCACTTCTTACGTGAAAAAGTGCTTGAACAAAAGGTGAAGTTGGAGTATGTTCCCTCCAAAGAACAAGTTGCTGATATATTTACCAAACCTTTACCCAGGGAAGCATTCGAATATCTCAGAAAGAAGCTGGGAGTTGTCTCTGCCTCTCAGAAGATCAGATCTGCTTAAATTCAGAAGATTAAATTGGATACGCGGATTCCCTGAAGGACAGTCGCGTATATACGCGAGTTTATAGATAGAAAACCGCGTATGGGTGTTTGTTGACAAAAATTTTCTGGGTCAGCATTCTTTAGCACAGCTGCTGTGCTGTTGGGTATCTCTGGTGATGTTCCAGCTCTCAGATTTCTGTTTCATTCTCTAATGCTTTTGATCAAGATGCCTTGATGATTCGCTGTTGAAAGTGTTCAGGATGCACAGGCTAAGGGGGAGCATTGGTCATGTGGAAAGGATGCATTGTTGGCATTCTAATTATTTGTTGTAGTCTGATCTCATGCTTGAGAATCTTTGATCTTGATTGTATAAGTCATTTCTGTAATTAATGAAAAAGGTCATGTTGAGACCTATGATGTAAAATTGAAATATTCAGTCATGTAAGGACTTGTTCAAATTTGTAAACCCACTTGGTTGGGTAGTTGAGTCAAAATGTTTAAACCCACTTGGTTGGGTACTTGAGTCACATATGTAAATCCACTTGGTTGGATCATTGATGTAAGTATGAGTCCTTGGTGATAGGAAAGGTCATAGAGTCATGTACTTAATTGAAAAATATGTTTGAAGATTCAGCGTGAACTCAGGGGGAGCATGGTCACTTCAGTGCACATCAGATCTACAGAGAAGAAAAACCTTGTTTTGGTTTTGATCCACCCTTTGCCCTTGATGTCAAAGGGGGAGAGTATCATGGTGTTTGAATAATGGTTATATTCAATGTATCTATCTGTTGTGGTGATCAAACACCATCATGGTTGCCATCAAGTCCAAAGGGGGAGATTGTTGGCAATATGATGCAATGTGTTGTCCTTGATGGCAACCTACTTGATGAAGTTGTCTTTGGATAGCAACCTATGTGTTAAAGATGTAAGAATGATGTATCTACAGTTCAGTTTAGATGTGACAGAGAAAAGAATTCCAGTAAGTGCTGGAGAAATGATAAATATAATATGTCACAATGTATACGCGAGTTTGTAAAGGCCAAGTCGCGTATGCACGCGGATAAGTACGTCCCAAGTCGCGTATGCCCTTTTGCGCTCCAAATTTATAATACCAAGGGGAATTACCATGGTTTTGGCACACAGTATTGAGCGTTGTATGGTTTATTTGATTCCGTCCAAGAATACCATCGGAAGTTGTGTGGTTTTGGCTCATGGTATTGGTAAAATCTAAACCTATTTAAGGAGAAGAAGATCATAGTGCAAAGTGTGCATGTGTAAGGGTTGTTGATGAATAAATTCCTTTAAGGAATATCTGCATGGTTGAACTCTGTTCTTAATTGATAGATCTGAATCTATGATGCACCTATGGATATGATGAAGGTTCAAGATCTCTAGATCTAGAAATGATGAATCTCTAGGATGATCTGCAAAAGAAATGATGAAGACCTGGCGCAAATCTGATGAAGAAATTGAAGAAATCTTGGTAATTTTATAGATCTGGTCTGTTCTGCAAAATTTTTCTTTTACAGATCTATACGCTAGTTTGTCTCGATAAAAGTGCGTATATACGCGGGTTCGCTTCATTAAAAGCATGTATGGAAGTTAGGGTTTATGAATCTTATTTACAGATATTACTTCTGTGATTTCTGTTTTCTCTCTGCTGTCGGTCAATGAAATCTACTTGAAGTTCTGGGTTGATTGAATATGGAGTATGCTGTTGATTTGATAATGAAAAAATCTAATCAATGAGTGAGAAAACATGGTTAAATCTAACTGACTATCTAAAGGTTCTGCATTGCTGAGAAGGTGTCTGACTGAAAGCCTCAGATCTGAATCTGAGATTGATCACATTCTGAAAATCAGTATTCTCAGAAGTATACGCAGGTTGATACGAAGAAAAGCGCGTATACACGCAGCTTCGGTGAATAGAAGTGGCGTATGCATTTCATGTTATGAAAAAAAATATGCACAGAGGCATACGCAGGTTGGTGAGCAGGAAAGCGCGTATACACGCGGCTTCAGTGAATAAAAGTAGCGTATTATATTTGAATTAATGAATGTTCAGGGTTGAGTTTGTATCTGCATATCTATTCTGAAGTTTGGGTTATTTCTGATATTTTGGTTACAGTGGTCTCACTGTTCTGTTTGAAGTATTGGGAAAAATATGTTTGTTGATGTTAAGTGAAGGGTTGTGTTGAAGCTGTTTGATCCAGTATGAAAATTGATGAAACGTGGTCTGCAGTGGATCTGAGGGTTGAAGCCTTCAGTATGAAAGTGGAAGCTTTCTGCCAGTAGAAGCTGGTGTTAAAATCAGGAGGTTGAAGCTCCCTTCCAGGAGAGGCTGGTAAACGAGATCAGGGGGTTGGAGCTCCCTTCCAGTTGTAGCTGGAAAACGAGAGAAGGTTGCAGCGTTCTGCAGGTAGAAGCTTGCGTACTGGTATAAGTCTGCATCAGTACAATGTTGTAAAATGTTTTCTATATAATAAAGATTGAAGACAGAGACGACAGCATCGGTGGTTTTCTCCCGATTTGGGTTTCCACCTTAAATCTTGGTGTTCATGTGTGTGATGCTTTATACTGTTGTTTACTGCTCATAAATTCTGATTATCTAGCCTTATTCATAACTGATAAATCTGTTTAAAAGACTGATTCTCTAAATCTGAAAGATAAATCAGTATACGCTAGTTTCCTTCTATATTTCTGCGTGCATACGCTAGTTCAGTTCATAAAAACCGCGTATGGAAATCTGCTTAAAGAAAAAGTAAAAAGTTTTCAAATACTGATTCACCTGCCCTCTCAGTATTTTTCCCAACAACAATGAGATGAGATGCTGGGAGCAATATGTCCTTCATCGAAGGACCATTTTGGATGACAAATGTTGTAGTGTTAGATCCTTCCATGAATATGCTCTCAGAGAGAGAGGACTATGATGAGATACTAGCACATGTTGCTAGATGCTCTATTACCAGATGTGTGTGAAGTTGGCTTCCTCTATGATGTGCTTAAGGAAGAAGCATACTTGGAGCTACCTCAGAGCTTTGAGGCACATGAGGAGACTCATGATTATAGATTGAAGAAATCCCCATATGGAGTCAAGCAAGTCCCCCGTGTTTGGTATGCTTGGATTGATGAACATATGATCTAGACTCCAACCTTTCTTCAAGGTTGAAGGTATGTCTTTGTTATTTGGTTTATATGCGAATAATTTATTTATGGTAGGATCAAATCATCTCATCAGTACTAGAGGGTGTGATCCAATTTTTGAGATTAGAAGTATAACAGAGAGATGATGAGGACTTCCTTGTCAAGGGAAGTATACTGTCAGAGACTTGGCATGATGGATCACACTGAAGCAGTTGAGAGACTCCTTTTCAGATTCATATTTGATGGATCCCGCAATGAGCAGATGACCAAATGGATCCTTGCTTTACAACATGTATCCTAAGCCAGATAGAGCTTGGACATGCATATTGAGATACTGCAAAGCTGGTAGTGAGATACCCACATGATACTGTCAGTCATGGATTGAGACAGTGTTGTGACTACTATAGAGATATAACAATACCAAGTGAACCAGGAGTGTTGTGAACATGAATAACACATTGAGTTGTTGCTTCAACATGGGTCTTGCTTTGATTCCCTAGATGAGCAAGTAACAAACTTCCATTGAGGAGAAAGCCAAGTACAAGAAGAATGAAGCCAAGGCTAAGAGAATCTTGATAGCTTCCATAAAGGACCACTTGATTCCACATGTTGCTGAGGTGAAGATTGCCAAAGAATTGTATGATGCTTTGGTGAGATTGTTCAAGAGTAACTACACTAGCAGGAAACTAGACTTCAGACATCAACTTCGTAGTATCATATTAAATTTAGTTGCCACTTATCTCATGAGAGTCTCCCACTTGAGGGATTGAATTAATGCCATTGGAGACACTATTTGTTGATAAGTGGTTGTCATTGATGTCAACCCAAGCAGCACCAGGTGTTGCCCCACCTTTTGTCGCTCAATATGATGTGAAAATACATGGAATTTCGTGTTAGGATCCTTCTAGATAGATTCTTCTCGACGAGATGTTTCTGGTGATATGTGGCACTGATCCAGGTGGATATTGGTGGCCACCGGCCTATTCCTCTTGGGGCCCCACCATTGTCTCTTTCAGTTTTTTCAGTTTCGGCACAACTTACTATTTTTAGCAGTTTTTCGGTCCTGAACTTCCGGAGCCGTTTTGAGGCAGTAAACGACATTTTTTGGGAAAACTGGGAGAAACATGGGTCTATGGACCGATGTTGCTCACATCAAAAATTATAGTCCTCGGATAGATCTTTCTAACGAGGTATGGTACGTGTCAAACGGAGATCGTATGCCAAAGTTACATCCTCGGGAAGTTAAAACACCAATTTACTCAAACAGGGCCCATAGTTTTGGCGCTTCATCTCCTAGGATTAGGGTTTTGGATGTTTAGGGTTTTCCATTAGTTCTAAATAATAAATAGGCCCTCAGGCCTCATTGTAACATAGTTCAGAGGCCTGTAGACGCCACATCTCTTCTTAGAGATGAGCTACTAGCGCCCTAGCTAGTTTATTTCCATTCTGTCCGTAAGCAAATTTTAGTTCTTTGATATTAATGAAATGAAGTGTTATATTTGCTGCATATTTGTATTGAAGGTTATATGTGCATTCTGTTGCGTTCCTGCATAAATCTGAATCAGTGGTATTAGAGGGGTCTGCTTTTTCTCGATCCTTCTTTGCATATCCCCAACGAGGTTGGGGTATAAGGAGTTAGGGCTCGATCTGGTTGAACCTTTGCAAGATCAGCCTCGCAAACCCTGACGACCGCCCATGTGGGACGAAAAGAAAGATGATGGAGTAGGAGATCCTATCAAAATATTGCTCGAGGAAGCCCTCGAAAAACAAAAGAACGCGATGATGGATAACTTTGCCCAAATCCTTCAACGACTGCTCGCCGACGACGCATCTACATCCAACAGCCACTCTGGAGGTGTGACTCCCTTTAGGGTACTAGTAAACTTTGACATTCCCATATTTGAGGGTCAAATAGATGCAGATGCCGTAGATAGATGGTTGAATCTATTAGAAGGATATTTCTCGGTTCATGACATTTCTGACCAGGAGAAGATTATTTTTTCACTCCTCAAAGCTACCCCCCATGTTAAGAACTAGTGGGAAACCTACTGTGAGAAAAAGGATGAGACAAAACCCTCTCTGTTTTCAGCCGTACCCACTTGGAATTCTTTCTGAGACGCCATCAAGGAACAATACTATCCCGTGGGGAGCTATGAGGACAAGTACATACAATGCACCACACTGCGGCAACAAAGGGATCAAGATGTGCATGAGATGACAAATCTGTTCCATACCCTGCGCACAAAGTTGGGTATCAAAGATTCAGAGAAACATTTGGTGCTATAGTATCGCAGTTGTCTGCACAGATACATTCAGGAGGAAATGGAGTTCCTCGACATCTCATCGCTTGGTACGACATACCGGTATGCTGCCAAGATTGAGCAGAAATTCAAACAGAAGAAGCGAGACTTTGGATCTGTGAATCAAAAGCAAGGGAAAGGTGCCCCTAAACTGCAAAACAAAGGACAAAGCCAAGGCATGGAAGCCCAAGACAACCTGCCAAAGACACAAGCAAAGAACAACACTGCGAAGCCAAAGGAGGACACGGGAAAGTGGTATGAGTTCCATAAGAGCTCCACTCACAACACAAGTGAGTGTCGGGCCAAGCAGTCGCTGGTGGCCGAGATGAGGGCTTCTGAATTAGATGCATGCTCCAACTCTGAATCGGAACCTGACAAGGGGAATGACAAAGGGAAACAGATTATTGATGCGGAGCCCAATGCCACTGTTGCCACTGCGAAGATCCAGAAGGAGGAATCGGAAGATCCAAAGGAGGAGCGTCTCTTCCACTCCTAGATGTGGGTAAAGGGTTCCCCGCTACAGTTCATTGTTGACAATGGGAGCCAAAAGAACCTCATTTCAGCAAACGCCGTGAAGTGGTTGGGCTTGCCGACCACAACACACCCACAACCATACACCATCGGGTGGCTTCACCAAGGACGGGATCTCCGCTTCAGCGAGTAGTGCCACCTTCTCTACAACATCAAGCCCTTCGGGGATGAGGTATTATGTGACATTGATCCTCTTGATGTTTCTGATGTATTATTAGGCCAACCATACTTGTGGAAGCGACATGCTGTGTATGAGTCTCGGCCTCACGCTGTTATTATTACTTTGGGAAATAAGCTGTACAGGATACCAAAGGTACCACCGCTTGCCGCTGTCTCTTTGGTTACTACAAAACAATGTAGTAGCTCATTTACCAAACTAGGAAATTTGTTTTCCTGATGATCCGCCCCCAGGGCAAGAAGAAGATTGTGGCCACGACCTCCAGACAGGGCTCCTTTGCACGACAACAACAAATGGACAAGGTTGTGGAGGAGTACGGGGACATCTTCACCTCATCCACAGGGGTGCCTCTGCACTGTCAGGTCATGCACCCCATTGATCTGACCCCAGGTGCGCCGCTACCCAATGGATCAATCTATTAGTGCTTTGTTTTGGAGAACGATGAAATCAAGAGGCAGATTCAGGAGCTACTATAGAAAGGTCACATCTGGCCAGGTTCATCGCCTTGTGGGAGCCCAATCGTGTTCGTACAGAAGAAGGATGGTACTTGGAGACTCTGTATTGATTATCGGGCACTGAACAAAGATCACTGTCCGGAATAGGTACTCAATCCCACGGATTGATGACCTTCTGGACCAACTCAAAGGGGCAAAATATTTCAGCAAGATCGACTTGAAGTCTGGGTATCACCAAGTACTAGTCGAACCCTCCGATGTGTGGAAGACTGCCTTCAAAGCCAAGGAGGGCCTTTTTGAATGGCTGGTTATGCCTTTCGGGTTGACGAATGCTCCCGCAACCTTCATGAGGTTGATGGACGACATCTTGCGGCCATTCACCAACTCATTTATAGTGGTGTATTTGGATGACATTCTGATCTTCAGCCAGACTTGGGAAGAGCACCTCCACCACATCCGACAAGTCCTCCAAACACTGCGGCAACACAAGTTGTGTGCCAATTTGGAGAAGTGCACTTTTGGCATGACCCAGGTTCAATATCTGGGATACATTATTGATGAAAGGGGGGTGCATGTGGATCCAACCAAGGTCCAAGTCATTCGGGATTGGTTAGCCCCAACCACTCTAACAGAGCTTTACAACTTATTGGGTCTTGCTAATTTCTACCGCAGCTTCGTGTTGGGATTCTCTCATATCACTTGGCCCTTGAGTCAAGTCACCAAGGAAGGAGCGAAAGAAAAATTCTTTTGGTCGGAATCTCAATAGAAGGTGTTCGCAGAATTGAAACATTGCCTCTGTTTTGCCCCAGTGCTCACATTACCAGACTTGCAACAACCATTTGAGATTGAGACAGATGCCTCTGACTATGCTATTGGGGCAGTTCTTACTCAACAGGGGCATCTAGTGGCATATCACAGTGAGACATTGTTCGACACAGTTCGCAGGTATCCCACTTATGACAAAGAAATGTATTCCATTGTGCAGACTTGTTGACAATGGAAGCATTTCATTTTGGGGAAAGAAACAATCATCCACACAGAGCACCGACCCCTGCAGTTCATACAGACACAAGGGAAGTTGCAGAATGATCGCCATCAACAGTAGTCCACATATCTGCAACAGTTTCATTTGAACATAAATTACAAGAAAGGTAGCACCAATAATGTTGCAGACTGCCTTAGCCGACCACCGATCGTGGTGCTAACCACCATTCTAAACTCTTGTGGGCACGAGACTTCTGATTGGCCGCTTCTCTACAAGAGTGATCCAGAATTCGGCCACACATACAAGGCGCTCTTTGGGGGTATGCAAGTTCCAAATTTTCACCTCCAAGATGCACTGTTATGTCATCTGGTACCAGGGTTGCAGGGAAGCTTCCCCCCCCCCCCCTCGTTCCTGCTCCGTGCGGGAGCGTTTTGGGAGCGTTCGGAAATGCACTCCCGAACCTGTTAAAACGCTCCCTGCCTTTTCGGGAGCGTTTCCAGAAACGCTCGGGAGCAAATGCTACCTGAGCGCTTCCGGCGTTTAAAAAACGCTTCGGGAGCATTTTTTAAATGCCGAAAGCGGTCGGGGAGCGTTCGCTCCCGAACGCTCCCCGGAACAAAAAACGCTTCCCGTCGGGCGGAAATTTTTTTCAGTGAAAAAAACGACTTGTTTATAAGGGGGGGGGTTCATTTAGCTACTCTTTCCCTACGCGGACCCATGCACGGCCAGAAATGGGTTTTAGGGCTGATGTGGAGGTAAGGGAAGCATTGACATTTCATGGTAATGTTAAATTCTTAAAGTAAAAGTGACATTTCCTTTATTTTTCATTTTCATCATTTCCTTTATTTTTCATTTTCATCCTTTTACTTAAATTTTTAACATTACCATGAAATGACTCAGGATGTTTAAGAGTGGTTTCGACCTCATTGGATTTCATATGGAGAAACTAGAATTTTAGGTTTCACTCAAAATTCAGCAGACTTAATGGTTTTCGGGGTTTCATGGTTTGGGAATTTGCAATGTTTCCATTTGATTCTATCATGTGTAAGGGTATGATATTGGCATTTGATCAAGAGCATGAAGTCCTTTAAGAACCTTGATGTACCCTTCAATCAAAGGAAAACAATTGGTTAGGCATGCTAACTTTTTCTACCACATTTTAAGGTTGAGGAGATGAACCCTTCACTCAAACCAAAATCATTGGTTAGGCATGTTAAACTTTTTCAATTTCTATCATGTTATAAGGTTGAGCAATCCAAGTCTGAAGACTTTGAGCTAGATGATGTTTATGTATCTCTTGTTGATGATCCCATTTCTAATAGCGATGAATCAATGATGAGTTTCATGAGAGACCATGTTGCTCAGTGATTTGTAGTTTTGATGTCTATTTTTGCTACTACTACTACTACTACTAAAGTTGTAGAGGAGTTTTAGGAGTCCTCAAACTTTGAGCCATATTATTTATGTAGCTCATGTTGATAATCCCTTGTCTAGTAGTGGTGATAATTTTGATCATGATGAGGAGTGATTATGTTGTTGATCACTAATATGTAGTCTTGTATTAGGCCAATGGCCTCATAGCTTGTAGCATTGTTTTTGGACTTTATGGGCCATTTGGAGCCTCATTGCTTATGTATTTTTTGATGATATGTATTGCACTCAGTGCCATTTTGATATATTCACCTTTGCATGGTATATAAATGAGCAAACTTTGCATATTTTGTCTCTATTGGCTTGGAATCATGGTTGCAAATCTTTAAAATAGTTTTTTTTATTAAAAAATAATTATTTAATGTATTTTTTTTAAAACTGGTTCATTGAGATCTCACTGCTCCCGGTTGGAAACCCAGTTCATTAGGTCCATCGGTCTGGTCACCGGTTCCGGTTTTAATAACTATGCTCACACAGATCCAGAGGTACAAGAGGGGTACATGAAGGCATTGGACAAGTTGGTACCTGACAGGGAGGAGTGTGCTAGATTGTGCCTTGAATTAGGCAAATACTTTAGTTGCACTGCTAACTTTGGTTCTTTCCATGCAATGGAAGACAGGGACAAATTTGATGCTCTCACATGGTGGGAAGCATATGGTGGCATGGGACTTTTGCCAACGTTGGCTAAAAAAGTTCTCTCACAGGTTGTGAACACTTATTCTGCAGAGAGGTGTTGGAGCACCTACAGCTTCATACGCAATGTGAGAAGAAACAGGCTGAATGAAAACCGAGCTGAAAGCTTGGTTTATGTGCATTACAACTTGAGGTTGTTGAGCCATTACTATGATCGGGCAAATGAGGATCAATCATACAGAGTCTGGGACAACAACCCAGAGGATGATAATTTGGAGGACGGCACGGTACATATGGAAGAATTGGAAGCAGAACTTTTTAGGGATGATGATGAAGCATCAGCAGCACCGCCACACACAGGGCCAGTCCCACCATCTACTGGTAGCAGTGCGGGTGCCAGTGCCAGTGCCAGTTCTCGATATCACACTATTGTTCCTTTGCAGATCCAGCCTCCACCTTCTAGTCGTGGTACTCTTGAGTGTACTAGAAGACCACCATTTCCTCGTGGCTCGCACAAATTAGACATTTCTCATGGGCGTGGCAAGGGGCCAGCCAGTAGATAAAATAGATTTGTTGTTTACTAGTCTTTTCTATTTGTTGTTGACAGTTGAACATTTGAAACTTGAGTCTTTCATATATTTAATGACAATTTAAGTTTGAAGTTTGAATTTGAAAGGTGAAACTTTGAAGTTGGCATTTATAAGTTTACAAGTTATTATGAATTATGAATATGATGCTTCATGAAAGTTATATGGTGATCAATGAATCAATGATGATAAATGTTATATATTGAATTTTGAAATCAATGAATCAATGATGATAAATGATATATATCAATGATGATAAATGTTATATATTGAAATTTGAAATCAATGAATCAATGACGATAAATGTTATATATCAATGATGATAAATGTATATTGAATTTTGAAATCAATGAATCAATGATGATAAATGTTAGATATTGAAATTTGAAATCAATGATGATAAATGTTATATATCAATGATGATAAATGTTATATATTGAATTTTGAAAGCTTGAAACCTTCAGATTGATGATTCGCGAGACTCAAGAGTCAATATGTTTTATGCTTCCAACTTGTGGGCGTGGTTGATGAAGATTATAACTTCTAGATGATTGATGTTATATGATTCAATCTATGTTTTTATGTTTTTTATGTCTAATTCATCATTCTACATGTTTTTGTTGACATATATGCATCAAAATATAAAATATATATATATATATAAACACTCCCGGAAATGCTCCGGACCGGAAGCTTCTAAAAATGGCGCTCCCACTCCCGCTCCGCGTTTTCGCTCCCGCTCCCAAGTAACCTTGCCTGGTACACCTTTGTTTCCTTCAAGCGAGCGTGCCAAGATGATATGGGAAGCACACTACAATCGAGTTGCTAGGCATTTCGGGGTCGAGAACACAGTGGCAGTAATGCAGAAGTATTTCTATTGGTCGAACCTTCGACAGGATGTCGAGAAGTACATCAGATCCTGCATTGCTTGTGCCATTGCCAAACTGGCCATCAATAAGCAAGGCCTATATACTCCGCTACCTGCCCCTAGTCGACCTTGGGAATCCATATCCATGGATTACATGTCGGGCCTTCCTTCTACTAAGCATGGAAATGACTGTGTTTTCGTGGTCGTCGACAGATTCTCGAAGATGGCCATTATGGCGGCCTGCAAGTAGAATATCACAGCAGAAGCCACTGCTAAACTCTTCTTTGAACGAGTGTGGGTGCACTTTGGGATCCCATAGTCTATCATATCAGATCGGGATAGCAGGTTCCTCAACACATTTTGGTCCAACCTCTGGTCAATGCTGGACACCAAGCTCACCAAGTCCACATCTTTCCATCCCCAAACTGATGGCCAGACAGAGGTCGTCAACAGGATGATTGTACACATTCTGCACATGTACAATTCAAAGCATCCACGCACATGGGATGAGAACCTCCCCTATGTACAACACAGTTATAACCGGGCTCTCCACAGCTCAACCAGCCACAACCCCTTTCAGGTGGGCTTGGGATTCCAGCCAATATGTCCCATTGACGTAGCCATGCCATTTGCGGCTACTCAGGCCAATTCGGCTCATGTCTAGTCTGAAGTTGACAAAGCGAACAACTTCATCGAGCGCATTCAGAACATCCGCCAACAGGTTCATGACATATTGGACAGAGCCAATGCTAAGTACAAGCAACGACATGATCAACATCGATTGCCACACAACTTCTAGGTGGGCGACAAAGTGTGGCTACATTTGCAGAAGGAGCGCTTCACTGGACCCCACCGCAAGCTTCGCCCGCTCCGATATGGGCCGTACACCATCACCAAGGCTGTAGGGAACAATGCCTTCGAGCTCAGTATTCCACCATTCCTTGGTCCGCATCCAGTATTCAATGTGGACTGCCTTCGTCCCTACTTCCCACCTCTATTGGACACCTCTAACATTGCAGAACAACCAACACAAACAGAGTTAAACCCAGACTGCATGGAACATGCCACCACAAATTGTATCATGGACATGCAAATCAAGAACACTCGCCAACAGAAGATCCAACTGTATTGGGTTGTCAAAGCTGGCCAACTCCTGCACCAAGGCAAGTGGTTCACCAGGGACCAAGTTCAGCAAAAGTTACTTCATCTCATGGAGGAACTCAACGCAACGGGGACCATTGCTTCCTAAGGGGAGAGGAATGATCCAGGTAGATATTGGTGGCCACTCGCCTATTCCACTTGGGGCCCCACCATTGTCTCTTTCAGTTTTTTCAGTTTCGGCACAACTTACTATTTTTAGCAGTTTTTTGGGTCTTGAACTTCCAGAGCCGTTTTGAGGCCCTAAACGATGTTTTTTGGGAAAACTGGGAGCAACATGGGTTTATGGACCGATGTTGCTCACATCAAAAGTTGTAGTCCTCGGATATATATTTTTAACGAGGTATGATACGCATCAAATAGAGATCGTATGCCAAAGTTGACTACAACTTTGAAACACCAATTTACCCAAACGAGGCCCATAGTTTTGGCGCTTCATCTGCTAGGGTTAGGGTTTTGGATGTTTAGGGTTTTCCATTGTTTCTAAATAATAAATAGTCCCTCAAGCCTCATTGTAACACAGTTTAGAGGCCTGTAGTCGCCACATCTCTTCTCAGAGATAAGCTACCAACGCCCTAGCTAGTTTATTTCCATTCTGTCTGTAAGCAAATTTCAGTTCTTTGATATTAATGAAATGAAGTGTTATTTTTGCTGCATATTTGTATTTATGGTTATATGTGCATTCTGTTGTGTTCCTGCATAAATCCGGATCAAGCACGCCACGTAGTTCTTCATGGTTTGAAAGATATTATCGTGTGAAGTTTGTAACCCCATCTGTGGGCTAAAACCCCGTAGGGTTGTGTTATGGCACACACATCATTTGTCAATGATCATTAATTAATTGATTTAAGGGTTATGAAGAGTATTTGATTTAGTTGTGTGGAAGCATCATCTTAGGAACCATATTAAATTATTTCTATCTCAGAAGATGTATTTTTCCCATCTTAAAGACTAATATCTCTTCCCTTAAGGCTCATGACCTCCCTTACTTAGCACACGAGACACAAATAAATTAAATTTTAAAATGTTTTAACTCCTTATGAAGTCCCTCCTAATCTCCAATGGTATATTATTGAAATGCCCCCTATATTCAAAAGATTATCTATAAAAGGGAGCCTTATCTTGCAAATTAAAATAGACTTGTACGAATGATGTAGTGAAGCTCTTCTCTGAAATCCTTTGAACACCTTGAGGCAGATAATGCAGGCAATATAGAGGGTTAGGGTTTGGTCTTCCTTGAAAACTTTTGGACTGTTTGGTACAGGTCTATACCTTGAGGTAGAGCGAGTTCATGTCTAGGTCTTTCTTGGAATAACTGGTGCAGGACTACTCTCTTCCAAGAGATGCAAAGCTACAGGATTTGGACCTGTATTTTGAGGATTAAGTGGCAGACTTATAACTCGGCATGGTTCTATGAAAGATTATGAATTGTTGACACAAATTTTGGATCAGTGGTGGAGAACTACATTTCAGGGCAATTTTGTTGCAGGTATATCTTCCTTGTTTCACCACAGTGAAGCAAATTCTTGTATACAGCTCTTGGCCCTCAATTATGGTATCCCTTTCTGAATCAACGAAGTTCATTTGATGACTAAAATAATGTTGGCACCTCTGCAGCTTGAAGGCTAGATCTTTCATCCTTGAAAGTAAGTGTTTTAAGGCATCGAATTAAGGATTATCTCTTGTCTAATTGAAATATTCTGAGCACTGGATTTACAAGAAATCTAGACAGAAATATCGTAGCAATAAGAACTATAACTTTGGATCTGTGGTAAAGTCTCGGACTAGGATTGTTTAAGCAGCTTCAGCACTTCGGTTTATGTCAAGGATAACAAGTGTGTAAGTCGAATTTTTTTTTGGCAGCAGATTGTGGTTAAGGTCAATTTTAGGACTAGTAAGGATTAGACTTTAGGAATGCTCCAGGTCTGATTAAGATCAGTCTTAAGTCTGTTAAAATGAGATGTCTTAGGATTAAGTTTAGGGTTAGTTTTAGAGTCTGTTGTATTAGGATTGTGTTCAAGCATCAAGTCTTCAGACCTGTGACAAAGACAACACATTAGAACATCCTTCCAGCGTCAAGGTAAGTCAAGGTAAGTCTTGTGTATAAATTTGTTTTGTCACTTGTGTATCTCTTATTTGCAGGTGCATCCAAAGGTGAAAGTAAGAATCTTTGGTCAGGGTTTTACTTTGCAATTTTTCTTTTGGGTTCAAGGGATTCGTATGGGCATATATCTTTATTTGCAGGTGCAGATATTCAGAACAGTGATCCAGGATATCAAAGCATTGACAGAAATAATATCACCAAGAACAGAGGTAACAAACAGTGACAGCAATTGAAGGAAGCAGCGAGGGAAGAGTGTCAAGAACAGAGCAGTGTTTTCAGAACTATCAGAGAAGTGTTGCTCATCAAGACTGAGCAATCTTTAGAGTTGTGGACACATTATCAGAGGGAAGTCACATCAACTCCATCTTCAGCACTGATCATTGTCGAAGTTGTTGTATATTAAACATTGTAAAGTGCCTGTGCTATTGTTGAAGAAGTCAATTTTGTTTTATAAAAGGATTTGGGTAGTAGCTGGAACAAAGTTTTGGTCCTAGGGTCTGTTGAGTCAAGGGTAGTTGAGTCTAGATTTATCGGTCAGTCAACATAAATCATTGTATATCATTGTAAGTGGACCATTGTCCCTGGTACGTGAGTCCACAATTTTTGTCTTTATAGGGTGGTAGGGTGGTGTTAGGGAGGTGGTTGAAGTCACCTTCAGTTGGGTGCTGATTTTTTCCCGATTTTTACGATTTTTTCCGATTTTTTCCCCTCGCCGATTTAATCCCGATCGCGATTTTCAAAACATTGGTGGTGCTAAGGCAAGTTGGTGCTTGCTAGGGTGTTGGTGCATCCATTTCGCTGACTGCTGATAAAACCTTAGGGCTTTGGGGCGTCCTTTCAGTGGGTGTTGGAAAAGAATGTTTTTCTAGAGTTTTAGGAAGTTGTAGCTTTCTTTCCAGTTGGAGCTGAAGATTTAAAATAACTTATTAGAAAAGCGTTCGGTGGTTTTTGATCCGGAGGGGGTTTTCCACCTAAAATTCTTGTGTTCATTGTGTACTGTATATTTAACGTTTTGAATACTGCTAAAGAATAATTAATGCTCTGGAAAGATTAATAAGTTACTAATTGCTAAGAAATACTGATTCACCCTCCCTCTCAGTATTTCCAACAATTGGTATCAGAGTAGGTTCCTGTGAAATCAGCTTAACCGCTGAAGGGAGATCGTGGAGTACACCAAGAAGGAGTTCCTCTGTTTGATGGACAAAACTATGCACTATGGAATGGAAGAATGAAGGTATATCTCCTTGCTCAAGGATATGATGTTAGGGAATCAATTGAACAAGGCTATGTTGCAAAATCCTCTCCTCCAACAGATGAAAAGGGAAGGAAACTTGCCGAATATAACGCCAAAGCCATGAATGCGATTATTAGTGTACTCACACAATCTGTCTATCCTAAGGTAATGGGATGTAAAACAACTATGGAACTTTGGGGCAAGCTTCAAAACATATATGAAGGAGACTCAAAATTCAAAGAAGCAAAACTTCAAATTAGCAAAGATAAATTTGGACAAATGAAGATGAAGGAAGACGAGAACATAGTAGCTTTCTTTCAGCAAGTGGATGAAGTAACAAATGCCTTGGAAGGACTAGGAGAACCAATTGATAAAAAGACTGTTGTACAAAAAGTACTAAGATCTCTTCCAGCAAGATTTAATCCTAAAGTTTCTATCTTGGAAGATAGATCCGACTTGAACAACCTTAACATGGATGAGCTACATGGGATTCTTACAACTTATGAAATGAGGATTGAAGAGGAAGATGGTCCATCTAACCAAGACACAACATTCACAACATCCAAGAAGACCGAGACTCAAATCAAAGAATGAAGTATTTGAAAAGTTCAAGGAATTTATATCTGAAGTAGAAACCCTAACTGAAAGAAAGATAAAGACTCTTAGATCCAACAATGGGGGTGAATATAACTTATTATTACAGAGAGCATTGTATATGTCTGCATTGTGTAATATTCCCAATTAGCAATGGCTAATTGGAAATATTGATTTTGGTCAATTTTGCCTTATGTAGCTGAATTATAAATAAAAGTGAGTAGAGGGGGACATAACTCACTCTAAAAATAAAGTGCACTCCCTAGTAGACACAACATTGTAACTTAAGTGAGCCAAGGGGGCCAAGAGACCACGTAGAGAGGGGACCACATGGAGGGACTGTGCAAGTTGAGTTGAGCACGTGGCAAAGGGAGGCTATGTTGGAGGAGGTGGGCCTTAGGGTTTGAGAGAGGCCAACGCTATAAAGAGAGGAGAGCCTCCTCATTTTGGTCATTCGATGTTTATGATATTGAGTTGGTCATTTCGACTTCTTGAGCACACTGGTTGTTAGCTAGTCTGCAACACTGTTTAGTGCACTGAGTCTCTCCGTTCGGAGATCTCACCCTCAGCCCCGGGGGACTTCGAGTGCCTGCTCGGGTGAGGTTGTCCCGTCAGTATTTTGCAGGAGGATTGGTGTTTGGCTTTTGTGGAGGAGCAATGCATTCATAGACTGCGCAATCTTGAGAGGGAGGACGTAGTCCATTTCTTGGGAGCTCCGGATTGGGTTCTTTTCAAGGTTTTGAACTGTGAGATTGAGCAAGGGGCCAACCCTTGCCTATTGGAGGATTTTGGCAGAGTTTGAGGCAGTATTTTGGTGGATTCCCTTCAGTGTCAGCGCAAGGCCTTGGAGGATAGCGTAGATCCTCAAGGGGGTGATTTTCGGAGGTTGTCCATTCCAGAAACGCTCTCTGGGATTTTCTAGGTTTGGTGAGTAGAGGTTGATTCTAGAATTTCAGCTTATTCCGAGTAGGGGAGCAGCCCCAAATACTCATCTTGTTCCAGCAGTAGCAGCTACACGGCAGTTTTCCAGCAGCTTGGAGGCAGATCAGAGAGCAGCCATTCCATCAACATTCTGAGAGTATTTCTTCACTTGCCTTGTGCAAGTCTAGGTGCCATCACTCTGATCACCTATTGTACTAACTTATATTTCTCAGCATAATAAAATGGCTTAGCATTCTCTCTGCATTTCTTGGGTATCTGTTACATGTTCTATATATATGCTATTGTATGCTTGCACTACTGTTATTTTTCTCCTCGAGCATTTCAGTTACTATACCACTTGGTGTGTTTCCCCATACTCTTAGACAGAGTTTGGAAAGGGCCAGATAGCTTCCAAATCTCACCCTCTTTTCAGAGGTGAAATAACTGGTAAATGCCCTCCCAGTCCATCTCTGGTTGGAGTTTGCTTGTGTTTTAGAGATATCCCTGAAAGGGGATATTACACATTGACAGTTATCAGGTAAAGCTAGGATGGTGTGTTGATCCAAAACTCTTCTTCAGAAGTGTTCCAAGGTGTGATTTTGGTTTTGGTTTTATATGTTGATAGTCTACTATTGACAGATAATGAGCCTCAGATGATCTAAGTAAGAGGGAGATGGCTTCTGAAGCTTGAAGTAATGAATCATGGCATGATTTCTGAAGTTGGGAATAGAAAATATATTGTGAAACTTTTGAAAGTGGAAATGCAAATCCTTGGACACTTCAATTGAATTTCAAGAAGTTGTGAAGAGATATTGTTGAAACTTGACTTGGCAATTGACAGTTGATTGAAGCATTGATGTTCCGATTGAACACCTATTCGTATATGTTGTATATAGAACTTGACTCGATTCATGATTGAGCTGCCTCATACACATAGAGTTGCCACTAAGCACTCGTCGAGATATTTGCATGGGATGATTTATCTTTGATATTCTTCCTATGATATATGACCACATGAATGTACTGATGATGTTTGGAATTATTATTGACGAGCACTGCCTTAATATGAGATTTGCCATGATGTTTAAGGATGAGAAGTCCGTAGCTTTAAGCACGACTGAGGATGAGTACGATGATTGCTAGCATGACTAGGTATGAGGCAGGATGAAGAAGCTTTTTGGAGAGATGATTGAGAAATTTCTAGATATGACATGGATATATTGTGATGAAAAAGTGGGATCCGGTTGGCAGAGAATCCCATATATAGCTGGGACTAAAATACCTTCATATATTGAGACAATACTGATCTACGAGACAAGCTTAGGCTTGTGGTTGGCACCTCCTTGAGAGGGAGGATGGTTATGGTATCCTTTTTGTGATATATATGTATGTTTTTGTTCTCTTATGATATTTGATTTGATGTCCTGGATGAACAGGAGATAATTGCTATTGATACATGATGATTACCAGATATGAGTGCAATATATGAGAGAGAGCATCACTGATTGAGGACACTGAACCAACTCTTCCTCCCCTGTTTGAGCTCATAGGGTGTGGAATTGAGATAGAAGGTTCCTAGGGTTGAGGGAACTCTGGACAATAGGGTATCACCCCTATCTGTAACCCATAGGGTTGGAGATGCTTCTCCCTTATCTACCCATAGGGTTGGAGATGCTGCTCCCCTATTTGGTCTATGCAGAGTATACCCCAATTGGCATCATACCAACAAACATAGCTTGTTGGGAATACGACTCCTCGTCTAGCCAACGATTTAAGAGTGTACCTGGGGGTGTACAACCCAAGTATATTATGATGCAGGTGTTCTAACACATGACTATTCAAGGTCATTGATGGGAAGATCGGCAAGCAAGAGGATTGGGTTGAGATTTTCTCCCCTATGTGGCTTCGAGTTGAGAATGAGCTCCCCGATGTGATTCTAGGGTTGAGATGTGCTCCCCTGTGTGTTTGGATCAGTGTTATCGGGTTCGAACCGGTTCCAGAAAATCGGCCGTTCCGACTAGTTTGGAGGCAAAATCGGTCCAAACCGGAAAGACCAATTCGGTATCGAAAAGGCCGGTTTAGGCACCGAACTGGTCGGTTCAGTATCGAACCAGTCCGGACCGGTTCAGAGACCGGTTCCACTGGTTCACAAGCTTGGGCATTAATTTTTTTATTTTTTATTTTTATTTTTAAATTATTATTTTTCCTAGTTACTAACGCTACCCTAACCCCCCGTTCCCCCATCCCTAAAGCTACTTAAAAACCCCCACTCCTCTATTTCCCTCACACTATTTATTCGAGTCTCTTGCAATTCTTGAGTTGAGTTTGGTGAGGAGAATTCAGAGAGTTTTTTGCAGGGTTGTTCTGAGGGAAATTTTTTGCATATTTGAAGAGTTGATTGGAGTCTTGGAGAGTTTTTGGGTTGGCATATTTTCAAGCTACTTCAAAGTTTTTTTTTTTTTCCTAGAGATCTTTGGGTTTTCTTCAGTGGTTTTTGCAACTGGTGGAACATTTTTTTTCTTTATTTTGTTGGGGTTGCTACATAGTTGATTTCAGAGGATTTTGGAGTTGATTTTCTCCAAAATTTTAGAGGGTAAATCAAGGGCCATGAGAATCAAGCCATAATCCCATTGCAGACTTGAATGCTACTCATTCTTTAGATGAGGATAAGGAGGATGATCGGGATGATGATTCTGATAATGATTGACGATTTCATCATTGATTTGTTGTATTTGTAGCTTGTAGTATAATACTATGATCTATGATGTTATCTTGGACTATAAAGGCCTTTTAGACCCTGCTAATTGATGTTTGTAACATTTTTGGTTCAACGATGTTTTGCACTAAGTGCTATTTTGGTTATATGCACTATTACTTGCTATATAAATGAGAACTCTTGCATATTTGCATATAAATGGTTTGGATTCATATGGATGAACATGAATATATCTATTTTTTCTTTACAATATGAATATTTTATGTGTTTTTGGTAAATCGGTTTTTTTTTTTCTAGTTTTTTTCCGATTCCGGTCTAGTTCCAACCGGTTCCCGGTTCATAAGGTTTTCCGGTTTGATGACCGGTTCAGTTCTGATAACATTGGTTTGGATATCCTATTACTCAATATGGAGTTGTAGATGTGTAACTCCCCCATGAGATTCCGGGTAGTAGCTCGATGGACAGAGGGTGGTAGATTGAGCTCCCCTCCGATGTCAAAATTCTTCTTTTAGATTTGGAGAATATTTAGCACATGAGCAGGGACAATCAAGAGATAAGCATGAATAAGCAAGATATGAATTGAGATGATCAGTGATGATACAAGATGATGAAATATTTGAGATTGGATAAGATCTGATGACATGATACACATGACATGATGTAGGTGGAATTCTCCCTAGTTGAGAGGGAGTGTTAAAAATATGTAATTGCAGTCAAATTCCACTTTGGACATCTCACTTGATGGAGATAATGATTGCATTGAATTCCTCTTTTCGAGAGGACCAAAATCGACCTAAAGATCACTCAAATCGGATAAGGGAAACTGTATTTATGAAGAAAAGCCCACATGTGCATATTTGATAAGGTTGACCCTAAAGTAAAGTGGACCCCCTTGGAAGGCTATAAATACAAGTGACCTCTACCTCATTTGGATATCATTATGAGACACTCTTCTATCTTTGTTTTTGGCTCGCCCAGGTCTAAGGCTCGTCCGCGGAGGAATAGGTTCTCTCTGAGGTGAAATTGTAGGGTTCGAAGCTTGCATTTCAGATCTAGGGTTTTGGGCCTCAGTCACAGGCACATCACAAAAGGATTTCAACCAGAGTCGCTCTCACAGAGGCTCATGCGTGCGACTGGAGCCTTCCAGTGGCACATACAACTCACTATGCATGCGATCGGGAGTTAGGGTTGCAGAATCTGAGTCGCATGCTCACCTTAGTTCGGATCTGACCCTAGTTGTTCGCATACCAAGCTTAAGGGAACGGCAAGGATGCTACAGTTGCTCGGATGACTCCTCCTCCTGCGACTAGGAACTAAAAGATGAAATCTTAGTCTTCCGAAGTTTTTGCTTGTTGACTGCAGAGTTCAAAAGTTGACCGCAGATTGTGACAATTCATTACAGTCTTTAGAATCAAGGTTTTGAGTATAAGCATTGTTGGGTTCATTTCATGAATGTTGTAGTTAATTTGTTGGATAGTTGCATAGATGAAGATATGGATCACTGTACTCTCTTTTGCTGAATCATTTGATGACGATCTAATAAGAAGAAGAATTTGAAAGGGTTTTCCACATAGTGGGTTTTTCCTTGGTCTCTGACCAATCTTGGTGTCTCTATGTGTGAATGTTTTTCTTCTATTGTTCCTTTATGATGATGATGATATTGTTCTTTCTACATAGTTTCATATGCTGCTGAATAATGATGTAAATCTGAATAATGTTATGATGTTATGGGGTAGTTGCATATGCTGCTGAATAATGATGTAAATCTGAATAATGTTATGATGTTATGGGGTGAACTTTATGTGTTAATGAAGGAATGCAATTATCAAAGCAAAGAACAATATAGCCTTAAGAAAAATTAACAATCTTAATTGGCTTTTAATACTGACATATGTCAAAGACAAAACAAAGGAAACAATGCAACATGTTCAACGCATGAAAGTACACCATACGCAAATTCACAGAGAAGAAAAATTAATTGTTTAAACTTTAAACAGGTTTATTGGGGTAAAGTTTGAAATCTGAAACTTAACTTAGAATACTAAAAGCAATTATAACATGGTGTTTTTGCATGTTTAATAAGCACTGACTAACAATGGCAGAAAAAAATAAACGAATATGCACATCAACACAAGCAAGCAAAAGCTACCTTTTTTCATATACATTTCTGGTAACAAGGCAACTTTCAATGATTTCCAGATCTGGTTTTCCATTCCAAGGATGTCAACACGGGTTGGATCTTTGCATCTACCTGATATTGAAGCTGTAAACCGTCTGGACTCGCATCCCTCCATCAGGGAGATGATGCAGTTTCAACTTTCTATGACTTGCAAGGCGCAAAAGATCTTAAAGTAAAATCTTAAAGAGAGCTTCTAGATCTGCAGCCAAGTTACAAATTGAGGACATTGGCAGTGTATTGTCATACAAACATCATTCCTATATTACTAGGTTGTATAATCTATTCTAAGCAATATATGGGAGCTCTTAAGAATGATGACATTGCAACGGGTTGATACTACATATTCTAGTATTTGTCATGCAAATTTTGAAGCTTTTCAGCGTGGTATGTCTCTTTGCTATTGAATTAGATTTCTTACATAATCTGGTCTGCCTCAAAATTTATATCTGGTTCACTGTCTTTGCAATTTTCTGCTAAAATTTAGCCAATATGTAGCAACACAAATGCACTTTTACATGATATTAATCTTTCTTATTACTTCTTTTGTATCCCTAGTTTAAGGTATCAATACAATATTTAACTAATGAAAATCCTATTGATTCTTTTGTAGGAAAAGAAGCTGTTACTGTGGAAGACATGAAAGAAGCAGTCCATCGAGCAAAATATGGGATTGGTGATAAATTTCCTTTACCTACAGGTATAGGGAAGGAGCTTGGACGATTGTTTCCATGGATCCCATCCAGAGCATCAAGGACCATACAATCCAACAATGACGAACAGCCACTAGGCTACCAAACATTAATTGAGAATTGAGAGGAATGCTTGTATTGATACCATATTGAAAGGCATGCTGCATAACTTGAAGTCCAAAAGCTCTGTCAAGGATGTTTGAGTCAAATCAGACGAGGGGAGAAATATAGTCACTGGGTTCAATAGGTGACTGTGCTATAGTGATCCATAAATTCAGTTCAACATCGAATAATCATTAGGTTGAAAATATCTTGATTTCTTCATGCACTAGCATGCCATACAAGTTCTGAACTCCACTACAAATATCTTATACTATTGTTGCTCAAGTGGTAGGAGCTTGGGCATTATTTAGCCATCCAAGAAAATTGTCCACAGCAGAGTGGGATTGATGGTTCTGTTTTTGGGGATGAGGCCATACATTGGAGAGTTGTATTTGAATATGAAATTAAAAATTTGTATGTCTGGCGACTTGGCTCTCACTGGAGCAGAACATATAATCCACATTCTTTTAAACACATGGATTCAAGTACTGTAAATGATGTAAAAGGACAGGCAAAGAGCTTACTATATTGACTAAGATGGTATCCCATGGCATTACTTGTAACTGGAACTTTATTTTTCACCAGGGAATTGATTACCTTGCCTTTGAACAGTGTTTCATTCAGCCTCTTTCTATGTGGTGTCTCACAGCACTTTGTAGCTCATACACTACATTTTTACATCATGCACTACACTTCTACAACTGAGCTTTTCTGTATTAGGAAATCGTTTATTCTTATAGCCTCCCTTAAAATGTGTTACCATGTAAATTGTAGTGTACCCAGCACCCCCTGTCCACCGTCGGGAGCACGGGGCACCTCGAAAAACATCGTTCTTTAAGTCTCTGCATTATGATATTAAGTTTTTTGTCCAGTGTCTCCAGAGGTCGACTTAACCCAATGGTCGATGAGGTTAGCCAACCCATCGACTAGACATGAAAATCCATTGCCCAATTGATCACCACTTGACATCAGTCAAGTGGACTGTATTCCCTTAAATACATGGTCGACTTGCCATCAACTGTATTGAGGAGTGTACCACCCATTGACTACCTGCCAACAATATCCATGAATTTCTGTAACCATTGACTTCCAGTCGACTGCATACTTTATTTCTTATCCGTCAACTGCATAAACAGAAATACTATAGGTAATCATACACTACAAATGATATAAATGTGCAAGTCTAACAATATGCATTAGCTTGCAGATGACTTGGGCACACAGAAATTAAGTGCACCTTGTTCATAAATTAACAGCAATACATTTTTTTGGTTAACAAAAATGGGTGAATTTTATTTATATAAAATACTGCGGCAAATGCATACAAATAGGTTCATAAGTAGGTAATCCCTGTAGTGTCAGGGAATTGCATAACTTGCTATTCATGATTTACAATTTCAAAACCACCCAAAATACCCATTCATATAGAGATTTACCAAATACAAAAAGGATTTGGACCCTCAAAATCAGGGAATTGGTTGCTTAAGTTGCATTAATTAAAAACAATCCTTTTTTCCTAATTGGGTAGCCAAATTGGGTTGAGAATTAGCCAATTTCTTGTTTTGCCATTGCACGTGGAACCATTCAATCAATCGTGCAATTCATTTTTTCAACCAAAGTTCTAATTTTACTAAAAATGACTTGTAATCTGAGATCTCTGGTCTTTGTTCCAAATTGCATGTGTCTCAGGATGATAAATGAGTCCACTAGAACAAGAAGATGCCTTGGATGGAATGTACAAGCTAGGATAACACCTTGTAGAAGAGCATGTTGCCAGGCATATTGTTCTTCAATTATTCCTCTAAGGCGTAACACTTCCTTCCCCTCCTCGAAATTAACAATAATTAGCAAGATAATTACACCAATTACATAGCACACGAGATACATGACACTTATTTTTGTAATTATATATTAATTGGCTGCAGACCTCAAATGTTCAATCTAGCCATAGACCACACATCCCTAAATCTTTCAGTGGTGGGTCACCCCTGAGCTAGGTGTATAACTCCACATCAACAAAGGCCCACCTAGAGCCAACTATGGTCATACAAACAATACCAAATAAGTACTAGGCCAACTACCAACTCCAACAACCTCTCTAGGACCTCACTACAATCCTGCATCCCCCAACCTACACAATCCAATGTAGTACACCCCATTCTACAGTCCATCATATTATGCCACTACTCTCTTTGGGCTTCCAGGATAGACTAGCCAAGAAGTCTCAAAGTAGTGTAGCTTTGTGAGTTCCAGCTACCCTTAGGAGTCTTCCAAGCACCCCTCAGGCCTCACACTAGGCAATTATATCCAACCAATTTCCCATACAAGTTCTAGCCTTACCCAAGACGAGTAATGAGAATTGGCCACAAAATTCCGCCAAAGAATTCACAATAGTTTACTAGGTCATGGGGCTCCATAGCTATCCAAACTCACTTACCCTCAAGTCTATAGCATAAATCGACAACACACTAGCAATGGATCAAGGATGAACCAACAAGGTACCAATGAGCAATGTGTTGAAGAATGTAACTAGGTCCGGTCTTCATTAATGTATTTAAGTCACTATGTAATGTACTTGTCAAAAGATTAATTTTTTTTTTTTAAAATATTTATTACAATGACTTATTAAAGCATGGGTTTCATGCTTGGGTCATTATGTTTTAGGTCAAAGTCCCCATTGAGGACTTCTAGGATTTATTCTGAGTCTATAGAGTCATTGTACATTTAAAAAGACACTTCTTGGGCTTATGAATCATGCAAAAAGGTTAAGTATTGAGTAAAATCTGATTTATGTCACCTCCATACCAAGTCAGCTTCAAGAGGATCAAATCGGCCTCAAGGAAGGCTATTCGACCTCACCTAAAGGCTATAAAAGGAGAAGATCAAATTCATTTGGAGGAGAACATCTCAAGTAAGTTCGATATCTCTAAGGAAGCAGAAAAAAGTGCAAAGTGAAGGAAGAGGGCTAAAGAAGTGCGAGTTTGGTCAAGGTGAAGGAGAAAAGGAAAATCGAAATTTCAGTGTATCTCTCTCTCTCTCTCTTTCGTGCCCTAGTTTGGAAGATCGAAGTCTCTCTTGTGTTGATGTTGCCAGTTGCTGCATGATGTCGCTACCAAGACAAGTATAGGTCGAAGTAGATGTTGTTGGGTGTTGCTGCCTCAAGAAATTGTATTGGGTCAAAACCAAAGTTTCTAAGTCCAGATCGAAGTCTCTCAACCAAGATTGAAGTATCTAAAGCAAGATCGAAGTTACTGGGTCCAAGAAAGTTATGCATAGTGCTGTTGTTGATGCTAGGTCAAAATAAGATCATCTGCAAAAGAAGAACACTGAATTGGTGTGGATGAAATTTGTGTCAAGGTGTAGAGTCTTGGATTATCTCAGGGAAACGATTGAAGGAAGAATTACTGACTGGGTTCTCCCCTAGAGTGGGGTTTTGCCTTATCTATCCGCCTATATCCGGTGTCCTTGATCTATGTTTGCTTTGGTAATTGTTTGATGAACAAAGAGAAAGAAGATAATAAGAAAACTAATAAGAATACTGAAACACCACAAGTAAATTATCAAGTATAAGAACATATTTTTGCCATTCTGATTTTCTAACATGGTATCAGAGCTTTGGTGAAACAAGAAGAAAAAGGCAGTCTCAAGTAGTTGATCAAGGAAAGAAGTTCACTATCTTCAAGAAAAATGTCTAACTCAATCAAGGGACAGAACAAGCTTGAAGGAGCATCAAACTACAGGGCATGGAAGAAGATGATTGACCTCATTCTTGAAAAGAACAGAGTATTAGATTTGGTTAGAGGAAAAGTAAAGAAGCATGCAGAAGAATCCAGTGATGCTGACAAGGTGAAATTTAGAGAATCCGAATTAGTGGCCATGACTCTAATGGTAGAAGACATACATGACAATCTTGTCCCATACATAGCCAACATTGACCATGCTAAGAAATGTATGAGGCCTTGTCAAAACTGTTCACTATTAAGAACATTGGTCAAGTAGCAAGTTTGAAGAATGCACTAAGGACCATAAAGATGACTAAAGAGGACACTGTGGCTGCCTTTTTGTAAGGATAGCAAGAATTAGAGATGCTCTTCTAGCCATTGATGAAATTCTACCAGACAAGGAACTTGTGATCACTGCCTTATTAGGGTTGCCACCTTCTTGGAGTGCTTTTGCTTCAGGACTCAATAACTGGAAGGAAGCTCTTGTTGATTTTTGAGTAGCTTGGGAGGTACTCCAAGCCCTAGGGTTTGAGGTTTGTGTTGGCGAAAAAGGAGGTCTCTGGGCAAGACCTAGGGTCAGGTTTAAGGCCAACAAGGTTTTCGCAGTGGTCTAGCACAACGCCGACATTTTCACCCTGCTCCAGAGAGTAGGGCGTCTCACCCGAGGCATGCCGCGACCTTAGTAATATTAGAAGCTAGATCAGGTAGAAGACAAATGCAACCATAGAGAACAACTATGGAAACTTAGGAGAAACAAACATATCTCAACTCTACGAAGAAACTATCACTCATCAACACATGTTCAGAATGCCGAGTTAAAATTTAATTTGAGCATACATTCATCATAAGAAAATAACCATCAATCAACTAGCAACATTACACACAACAACAACCAGATTTCATTATCAATAACATAATGACATACATGTACTCCGCAGAGTCTATTACCGTTTAGTCCAGTACAACAGATTTCTCATAGAGTTCTCCTAAGGCTTTGCTTTTCCCTATCGACCTTTCGCCGAACTGACTAACTAACTACTCCTCCGCTGACTGACTGCCTATTTGTTCCTCCTCGAGTGTGACTGTTAGTCCTTCCTTTTTTCCTGCTTCGCTGCTTTCCGCTTCTTCTTTATTAATGGGAGTTTTACTAATTGTTCTTGTCTCCCATATCTACCATCTGCACTGTTCTCTGCTAATGCTGCGCCACCTATCTTTTGGATTTCCGCAACCGTGACAACTCCCTGTCTACCTTGAATGCGTTCCACACCTGTCCTCTAGCGCTCTGCAACTCAAAATTGTTCTTTCCCAAAGCAAAGGCCCCAACATGCCCCAAACACACGCTATTGACTCGTCTCGAGTCAATCTTTCTCTGTTGTTGCGGCTTTCGGTGGTCTGTCAGCTTCCGAGGCTGGCCTCATTTTTCCTGTTTCTTCGCCCTGTCTAAACAAAGGCCCCAACTCGGGAACCTTGCTCAATGTTGAGGAATTGAGTTTTGCAAACTCAGTGATTGCTTGCTACCATTCTTTAATTAACTGCTTTGTCTGGGTGGCGACTCTTTCGGTCTCTGTTTCATTCGCCACAGGCAGTAGCTTGTTGAATACCTCCTGTATCTTTGGCTCGACTTCGGCTGCCATCTACTGTATTGCCTTTGCTTTTTGTTTTATCGGTTGCCTTAGCTCTCTGAGGACTTGTTTTGTGGCCGTTGAGTGTCCTTCGATTTCCTGGATTTTGGTTTCTAGCGCATCTGCTTGGTTGTACAGCTGGGTTATGCCAACTAGATTGGTGGCTTCTTTGATTTCTCGGAATTTTTTCTGAAGCTGCGCTGAAATCGGGTGGGCTTCCATCATTAATGAGTTGGAGCATTGATGTAAATGCTCCAGCAGGCTATAAGCCTCTTTGAGCGTCATCCCAAGGGCTTCCCTCATGCTGTTTACCTGCCTCTGTCTCTCTGTGACTTTCTCGGCATATACTGTGGAAGGGTCTGGTAATGCTGGTCTGGCTACTAGCGCCTCCTTGAGTTCCTGGTTTTCTCTACTCAAACTTGTGCATGCCATTTTCACTTGGATGGATCTTTCGACCATTGAGCAGGTCGATATGTCCTTTGGTGTTTTTCTATCTTGGGAAATGATAGTCGGCCACAAGTCCTTGAAGATTCCTGTCACCTTTACGGGCTGCCCCTGTAGGGTATCCTTTTCACTTTTAAGTTGATTGCGCTCCTCAGTAAGCGTGGTGACCTGCTGTTGTTGCTGCTCGAACCTCTATTGGAGGTCGTTGTGCAGTCCTTCTGCTTGCTGTGCTGTCAGCTGGATAAACTTGTATAGTTGGCTAGCCCCCCAACTCTGCATGTTCTCAACGCCCGACATCTCCTCGGTAGGCTGTCTTTCTCTGAGTGGTTTCCCACTGGCGATTGATTTCTCTGAGTGTTCTTGTGGGGATGTTGGCTGGTTCTATTGCGGTAGTTGAGGTTCAGGGACATTTATACTAGTGGACGATATACTCTGCTACAATATTAGGTTGGCTTGCTGGAAAGGGTTCAGATCTGGTGAGGTGGGCGTTGTATCAGAAGTGAAAGACCCTCCTTGAACTAATAACTATAGGAAGGTGCCCTGTCCCATCGAGGGTTGGTCAACCTCGAGTTCTCCAACCGTACCCGAGTTAACTTCTGCCTCAATATGACCATTTGTCTTGTGCCCTAGTTTTATTGGATCTGAGATAGTCGCTGAGGTGGACGGAGTGTGGATGGAGTGGTCCTTGGAGGTGAATGAAGTGCGTGGTGACGAGTTGTGCGTATGAGGTGGAGATGATGTTTGAATGTTTAGAACTGAGGATAGATCAAACATAGGTAGCGTAGAGGTTGTTTGGGTGGTAACCTCTGGCTCTTCTTGAATTGGTACACCTGTATCCATAGGGTGGGTTTGATCTTCCCCTGTGAGATCAACTACTTGCTTAGGTACCATAGTTCATGCTTTCTTTGGTTTGGGTGCAGCTACCAGAGGCTTGGGTGCCTTGGTCTTGCGGATTGGAGTGACTGTGGTTATTGGAGGGGAATTGAACATGGTGGATGGTAGGGAAGTAATGATGGGGGTGGTTGTGGATGGGGATGCAAAATTCAAAGGTTGGAACTGATAAAAAGTAGGAAATACAGTAGATGTACTTGTGAGAGTTTCTATTACCAGATTAATGCCCTTCACCTTTGCGTCGAGCTGGTCCAGTAGGGGTTGTAGCTGCAGTTGGGAAATCCTCCTCGTTTCTTCTTCTGGTGTTCCCCCTGGGAGTGCTTTTGGTAGCATCGCCTCGAATGAGTAATGGGGGATTTCGCTTTTGACTTCCATCGCAACGCCTGGCCACGAACAAAATTTGGTGTGGAATGCTTCTTCTTCTACTTGAAACTTCAGTGGCCGCATTCGGAAAGTGGTTTCGCCCACGCAACTAGGTCAGATATAGGTCTTGTTATGGGTTACCCCAAACCATATCTACGAAGAGTATCTGTCTAATATGTTCCTCGGAACCCTTTGTTGGCTCCCCACCACATTGACCATGTGCCTGTACCAGAATGAGAAAGCCTCCTCATTGGCCTCCTTGGTACTGGGATCTCGCGATACTCTCCAGGGCGTAAATCTTAACGCCATTGGTTGAGTGATTTCTGCGAGTTGTCTAATCCCTGGGGGAGTCCATTTCCACATTGCAAAGGCCATGATGAGATAGGAATAGATGAATCCCGTGGCCCGCCTGTAGTTATCCACACAAGCCTCAAACAGTTCGTTCAACAGGAATGTGCACTAGTTTAGCTGTGCTCCCTAGATGCAGTGTTCCGCGACTGAGATGGTGTCCAGGGTGCGTTCTCCTTTAGTGTAATGCCTCATTGTTTTCCCAGCTATCAGATAGCAGACAAATTTCACCGCTGGGTTGTTGATGAGGTCAATATTCACCCCCTTCTCTCCTCTTCTAGTCTCATACTACTTGTAGTAATCACAATCTCCTGACTTTTTGGCTCTCTTGGACACATTCTGGAATGTCGTTGAGACATCATTACCCTTCGCTTATAATCCTGTAAGTCTGTTGATGTCCTTTGCATGGATTGGGATCTCCCTCCCAAGCCATAATGATCCATTCTGAACTCTGCTCATCAGGAACTTTGTACACTGCTCGTCGTTCCAAATACCGGGAGGTTCTTGAGGTTCAGTATAGTCGACCTTTGAGTACCTCCGAATTTTGGATTCATTCTTGTTGCTTCACCTCCTCCCTCCGTTGCATAATTATCCATATACACTTGCCTCTTCATGGCCGAGAATTGATATGAGTCCATGAAATCTGTATCTATTAATGAAGCATTGTTGTACTTGCCGATCAACGAGTCTATCCTCTGAATTCTTGCATCGGGCTTGGGCTCGACGACTGATGTTGCTATATTTGTCATCTTTGTTCTTCTGCTGTATACCTGAATTGTTGTTGCTGGTATATTGCTGTGAATTCTTGTTGCTGGTCTATTTCTTTGAACTTCCTCTGCTGGAATCTTGCTTGTTGTTGTAGTTGTTTATGTTTTTGCTAACTCGTAATTTTCCAGCATTCTAGTGCTTTTCTTCTTTCACGCGGGTTAAGTAATGTTACTGACACGAATGAGGTTGAAATGACCCCATAACTAATTAAATTTTTGATGTCTTTCCCGCGGCTATAATCGTGCGATTAGTTACCATGGTGAGGTGTATTATGATATTGCTGATTGTGGCTTCGGGATTTGGGTAGACGTGATGGGTAATAATTATGGCTTAATATGGAAAATTTATTACGGTATGGTGGTTACTAATTACGATAGTTATTTTTTCAAATTCGGGTGATCCTACGGACTCACAACGATATGATGGGTCATTATGAATGAATGATATTTGACACGCTTGGCTATCTAACACCGTAGACTCTACCCCCCCCCCCCCCCGCCCCTGACCACAATTGGTTGCAATGAGGTCTCTGCATCGCAACAAGTGCGATTTCTCTCCTGCGCCATTGTGCATTCTTTTTATTGGGATTCTTATTCTAATGGGATGATAAAGCTTAAAGTATGGTAATTCTATGTCTCATCTCGAGTGCGAGAGAGTTATTGACTCTATCTATTTCTATTCTACCCTACTGACTGCTCTCGGTTGCGATATTTATTTGAAAAAATTAATTGGTGGAACTTACCCGTGATATGGTTTAAGGTGTGCACCATTCACCCATCCTTCTAGTATTTTTCCATCTAGTTGCGCCAGTTGAACCGCGCCTGAGTCTTTAATTTCTATTACATGATACGGTCCCATCCAGAGCATTCTGAGTTAACTCAGGAACTTCTAGAATTTGTTGTCATATAGTAGGACTTTTCCTCCGATAGTGAATGTCTTGTGCTTGATGTGATGGTCATGCTAGGATTTTTGTCTTTATTTTTGTACTATCTGATGGAAATCTGCCATAAATCTATCTTCTTCAAGCTCCTACAGTTCATGGAGATGTTTAGTGATTGAGTCTTCGTCTGTCATATGCACTGTTGAAGCAGTTAAGAGACTTGGTATGATAAATTTCGCTGGTACTACTGCCTCTCTTCCGTATACCAGCTGGAATGGTTGGTACCACTGCCTCTCTTCCGTATACCAGCTGGAATGGAGTTTGATTGTGCAATCTCTTTATGGTTGTCCTGTATGCCCACAATGTGGTGGGTATCCTTTCATCCCAGTCATCCCGGTTGACGTTGCATATCTTGGTTAGTCATTTTTCTAAGATCTTGTTGAATGCCTCAACAGTTCCATTCGATTGAGGGTGGTACGGGCTACTTTTGTGATGTTGTACCATAAAGTTATCTAGCAGAGATTTAATTGTTGTATTAATGAAGTGTGTACTCTTGGGACAACCAAATCTGATAATGATGTTCTCGAAAATAAATCTGGCTACTGTGTCCGCTGTGTAGTCTCTTACTAGCGCCACCTCTGCCCATCTTGTGATATAATCAGTTGCGGTTATTATATACCTTGCTTGCGAATGTCGTGTCGTTGGTGCAATTAGCCCTACGAAGTCGGCGACCCATTTTTCAAACGCTTGCATTGATCTTACATGTTGCAGTGGTAACTCATCGCGGTGTGACGAACGTCCTGTTCTTTGGCAGACATCACATTTTTTCACATATGCCTTACTATCTTTGTGAACTGTGGGCCACCATAACCGTGCATGTAGTATTTTCCTTGTGGTGGGTTTGCACCAACGTGGCCTCCCGCAACTCCGCTGTGACACTCCCATAGGATATCTTCTCTTTCATGGTCTAGGATACATCTTCGCAAGACATGATCCAATCACATTTTATATAACTGTCCTGCTATTAGTTGATAGTCAACCACTTTCACTACCAGATGTCTTTTTTGGGTTGTTGTGTATTCTGTTGGGCATTGCCCTGTGGTCAGATACACTGCTATCTGCTCTAGATAATCTGGGATGGCTTCTACTCTGAAGAGATCAACATCCAACAACTGGTCATCAAGGGATTCCCCATTTTCCCCGTTCTCCAATCTTGATAAGTGGTCGGGACCCACGTTAAAACTCCCTCGTTTTACTATTACTTCAAAAGTGAACTCCTGGAATAGTAGGAGCCATCTACAGATTCTTCCTTCAAGCACAGGTTTGTTTACCAGGTATTTCAATGCTGAGTGATCCATGAAGAACTTGAATGTACCTCCCAATAGATAATGACGAAATTTTTGAAGAGAGTTTACTATCGCAAGAGCTTCTCGTTCTGTTGTTGTATAATTTCTTTTAGCTGTGGACAACTCCCTGCTTGCAAAGTACACTGGATGATCAATGGAAGTTTCTCCTTGCTGAGCTAACACCGCTGCTAATGCAATACTGGAGGCATCAATACA
This sequence comes from Pinus albicaulis, assembly GCA_034641835.2. Taxonomy (NCBI): domain Eukaryota; kingdom Viridiplantae; phylum Streptophyta; class Pinopsida; order Pinales; family Pinaceae; genus Pinus; species Pinus albicaulis. The sequence goes on from CM076584.1 coordinate 1,138,387,108, forward strand.
GACATGGAACTGTTTGTCCCACTTAGGATGAACCAAGATGGGTGCACTTGCTAATTTTTATTTCAATGTGTTTAGGGCGTTAGTGCATTCATTGTTCCACATAAACTGCTCTAACTTCCACAATAGTTTTTCCAATGGTGCTATAATCTTTGCATAGTTGCGGATGAACCTCTTGTAGTACCCTGTATGCCCGAGTAGTGACCTCAACTGTTTTACAGTTTCTGTTGTTTCTATATTAACAATGACCGCTACCTTCGCTGGGTCCACACACACACCCTCCTTACAAACGACATGTCCCAGAAGTGTCCCAAAAGGTACTGCAAAGATGCATTTCTTAAGGTTGAGGGAGATTTGGAGTTGTCTACATCTATCAAACATTATTTTGAGTAAAGTTGCATGGTTCTTCAGTAGACTGTAAATTGTCCAATCATCCATGTATACCTATAGGAACTTATGGATATAGTCCCTAAATGCTACTATCACTATCTGTGAGAACACGACTGGTGCATTCTTTAGTCCAAAAGGAATGACATGGTATGCAAATGATCCCCACTCGGTTGTGAAAGTGGTCTTCTTTTTGTCTTCTTCCGCTATTCTCACCTGATGATACCCTGAGAATCTATCTGTGAATGAATAGGCTTCGTTTCCTGCTACATTTTCGAGAACCTCATCACTAAATGGAGTAGGAAACAGATCATGAATGCATCCGTTGTTGAGACTTTTGTATTCTACACACACTCTAATCTCTGATTTCTCCTTTTTTATTTGTATTACAATGGGACTGACCCATTCTGCTTCCTCAACTGAAAAATAAGGCCCGCCTTTAGAATTTTATCTATCTCTGCTTTAACCTTTTCCTTTACTCTTGGATTTAGGCGGCAAGGGCTATGTTTTACCAGTCTTGCATTTGGTTTTAAGACTATGCACATTTCTCCCATATCTCCTTTAATCCCTTTGAGCTATGCTACTGAAGATGCGAATAAATCTTCGTATTCTTGAAACAGGTCAAATATTTCCTTTTTTTTTTTTTCTGTAATCTTCGATAGATGCAATCTTGGGTTTCTCTGTGCTTCCTATATTTAGCTTCTTTGTCTTCAAAGGTAACAAGTGTAGTCCTTCTGTAGTTGGTTCTTCTTGTATTTCCCACTCCCCTTCCTTCTCTTCAAAGTATAGATGTCAGAGATTCTCTAAGTCGTCATCGTCCATCTCGCAATCTATCTGTTTACATGCTATTGATTCTTTGATTTTCTATTCTGATAATGGTATTTCGTCATCTTCCTGAAGCTCCAGAAAGAATACTACTCTTTTGATTGCTTGAAGGGCATCTGTAACTGGTTCTGTATCTCCCTTGAAAGAAAAACATTGTGTGAACCTTTCTGCAACTGCTTCCTAGGTACCATTTCCTCTTTTCTTCTCCTCTCAAATACCAGGCATGTGGAATGGTGTCTTGTGAATGTATGAAGTTGTGCGCCCACAAAGATTTTGGATATCTTGCTTTCTTCTAGTTATAATCACAATTCTTTATAATCCAGTTGGAATCCTTGTGGTACTTCTCGATGAATTACGGTCCTAAAGCTTCATGGAATTTGGTTCTTAGTGTTCTGGCAACATCTTCCCATAGCGGAAGAGAGTTGCGATGGTTAGCCCACCATCTTGCTGACGTTGATTGTAGTGCTACATCCATAAGAGGGACTCTATGTTCTACTGGTACCTTTTCTTCCACTTTTGTTATAAATGTATTTACAACATGCATGTTTGAAAGAGTCGGATATCCTCTTACCTCGGTATCAATCCAGTTGACTCCCCGAATGTTAGCACATCTTCTAGTGTTGGCTTCATATCCTCCCTATTGCCAATCATCCCATGCTATTTCTGATCCCAAATCGGAACTCTGAACACTTCTCCAGCTTACGGTCCCTCCTGCTATCAGATTGATATAATCTTCTTTCTTTCCTACCTTCATTTGGTAGAGTTGATATAGAATTTGGGCGTCCTCTCTGTCGTCAACGGTTTCTGTGTACCGGGGTCCTTGATATGGGTCAAGTGGCTGAATTACCCTGACTTCTTCGTCTTCGAATATCATTAATTCATTTTTTAAATCAATCACTGTATAATTATCGAAGGCCCAAGCTATCCCCAACAAAGCAGGATAAGGATCCTTGTCCCCCATGATGTTTATTACTTCAAAGTATGTATATGTTTTTACTCCCGCGACATCAACTTCAACTTCCTCCAACCTTCCTAGGGGTACAATACAGTACCGATTTTCCATTCTGAGCTGTATTGGGGAATATATCAACTTTGGTTTACCCCGTGCTTCCCACATATTTCGAGGTAGAATGTTGACGTCTGATCCGAGATCAACCATTATATCTTTGATTTGAAATCCCACAACCTGGGTATTCACACAGAATTCCTTTCCAGTTCTTCTCTTGTTTCTTTTTAGCCTTCTTATGTACTTCTCTGTTGAATTCCTTGAGTCTCCAGGTTCTGCATTTTCTTGCACCATCAACTCTAGATTTTTCTTTAGTTGTTCCAGCATCGGTGCATTAGTTACAATTTTCAGGAACAGTCAGAACCATTCCTTAATCAATGTACTTGTATGGCTTTCCTTCTCTTTTTCGAAGGTTGGATGTGGAGGTTCGATACTTCTACACCTCCCTATCTGGGAAAATGTTTCCACCGATTTCTTAAAATACTGCTTCTGTCTATCCAGGTTGAAAGCGTTCTTTGGAGATGCGGGTTTGATCAGCTTTACGGGGTCCATATCCTGTGCATCTTCCCTTGTTTTCTTTCCTCCCCGTGTTACTATAGCTACATTTTGCATGGTTTGAGCTTATACTATTCTTGGTTTTGCATTAACTAGATTAGCTCCCCTTTTTCTCTTTCCTCCCACCTCTTAATCAACTTTGGGCAGTCTTCAGTTGTGTGTGCGTTAAATCGCTATTGAGAGCACCATGTTCTCCTAGGTAGCGGACATTCCCTTGCTACGTGCCCTTCTTGATCACAATTATAGCACCTTACTGGTCCTCTTTCTCTGGTTCTTCCACCTCTCATTCCTCCTCCTCTGCCACTTGGAGTTTCATTCACCCTATAAGACGACCTGTCCAGTCGTTCTACCAGTGCATCGAGGGCTCTACATTGCTCCGTATTATGCGTTGTAGAAGTGAAAAATTCACAATATATATTGTTTGGAACATTAGAATATTTCTGCAAAATAGGACATAGTGATGGAGGATGACCAATACCTTTGCATATTTCACAGTAGTCGGTTGCTGTTTGATTCTACTGAGTGGGGAACCTCGGAAAGTGGGGTTACGGTTGGTATAGTCCTTGGGTATTTATCTGCGTAACTCCCCCGACTGGTGGAACCTCCTGTGTCCCTGTTGTTGAAGTTCCTGCATTTGGTCCTCGCAACCTCAGACATTTTGTGGCAACGCGTCCTTCCATCAGGTAATGGGTGCACCACACGTTGCGCCTTGCAGGTCATATCAGTTGAATGTGTTTCAACTTCTCCGTTAAACTGGCTATTTGATGTTGTAGCTCTAGTATGGAAGGATCTTGTACTGTTGTTCCTCCTCTGAACTCCTGCGGGTACCCAACCATAGCTTCTATTTTCATGGATTGCTCAAGGGCATCTTGAAGGGTATCAATCTTCTGTTGCATCAGTGGGGTCCTTGTCAACGGGAGGAGTGATTTAATGAACCAATCCCGCTGGTGATTTGGATCGATTGGGTAACTTAGCTTCCCAATCACATCTTTAAATCTTCTCATCAGGTCCCAAGGTGTTTCTCCCTCCTGCTGTTTGATTTCCCACAATTCAGACAATCCCTGCTGATTTTTCTGAGGCAATTTAAATTCTTGGAAAAATTATTTCTTCACATCATCTATTACTGGGTTCGGATGAGCTTTTGACCATTTAATGAACCAGCACAGAGCTCTTTCTCTTAGAGTGGTCTGGAACTCAATCAACTTGACTGCATTTGGTGTCTGTCGAGCTCTCCAAATTACTTCGCAGAGATACCATTGTTGCTCCACATCATCGTTACCTTTCCCAGATAATTATGGGTATCGGGTGAACGATCCCGCCATCTTTCCTTGTGTGGGTGGTACTAAAATAAAACCTCTACTTCCCGACTGAGAGATTTTTCTGCTAGCACTGTGGCTAGTAGATATCTATATTTTAGACTTAACAGTACTCAACTTTCTAAACTCCCGTAACTTAACAAAAAAATTATCAGGTGGATGATAGAGTACCAGGGGAAGGTCGGGATTAGTACTACTTGAAATTTGGGGAATAGGTTATCTTGTGTTATGGGTGCCAACCTCTCTCGGAATAGTTGCTCCATCGCAACATGCAGCTCCACATCGGACATCTCCTCGGGGCGCGCTTCCTCCTCATTGGACTTTTCTCCCTTTTATCTTTGGGATGGGCTCCTATATACTTGCCTAACTTCCTTAATGGTACCTCCCATTCCTTGGGATCCCATCTAACCTTCCCTTTACTTTGTCATCTGCGACACCTTTTCCTTGTCCTGTCAATTACTCTCCTGATTTTCAAACTTTCATCGCCCTTTCCCACCACTTCTTAGCAATCTGCACCCTCCGATGTGCTTGTCGCTCTCTCAGTCTACTAGAGGTTTCGGCCTCCTCCATATCCCTATTCCCCCTTCTTACTTACTCTTAGCATCTTTCCCTCAATTCCTTCCCCCAGTACTGGAGGTTTAAGTCTCCATTTCAGAGCTTTGAAATGACATCAAGCCCTTGTCCACCATTAAATCTTTGATCCACAACAAGATTTCCTTCAACAGGTCTCCCCACAATCCGGATTTAAATGTCTTCGGCTTTTGTAAAATATTGTTAACACTCAGTTGCAAATTCCACAATGTATTCTTCCAAGGTAGATTGTACCCAAAAATCTACTGCTCTGGTTAGATCAGTATCTAACCGATGGAGTTGTACTAGATCCGTGTGCGTCCACCTATGACAGACTCTACGCGATCCTCTTGGGAGTGACTTGATTTGAAGTATCCACAACCAATTATAAAGTTCTTTGGGAAACTTTCCCCAGAAAATTTTGAACAGGTCACTCGCAGATTCGGAAAATAGGACCCAATCTTTGACAATATTTTCCCTTTATTGTCGAAGTTTCGCTTGTTGCGATATGAACTGATCTAAGTGATTATACCACTAGCTTCATAGTTCCCTATTGGAGATACATGATACCATGATCTAACTTCTAAATGAATTTTTTGGTCCCGGAAACATAACCATTTGTTGGCGAAAAATGAGGTCTCTGGGCAAGACCTAGGTTTAGGTTTAAGGACAACAAGGTTTCCGCAGTATTCTAGCACAACGCCGACAGTTTCACCCTGTTCCAGAGAGTAGGGTGTCTCACTGAAGGCGTGTCGTGACCTTAGTAATATTAGAAGCTAGATCCAGTAGAAGAAAAATGCAACCATAGAGAACAGCTATGGAAACTTAGGAGCAACAAACATATCTCAACTCTACGAAGAAATTATCACTCATCAACACATGTTCAGAATGCCCAGTTAAAATTTAATTTTAGCATACATTCATCGTAAGAAAATAACCGTCAATCAACTAGCAAGATTACACACAGCAACAACCAGATTTCATTGTCAATAACATAACAACATACATGTACTCCGCAGAGTCTATTACAGTTTAGTCCAGTGCAACAGATTTCTCACAAAGCTCTCCCAAAGCTATGCTTTTCCCTATTGACCTCTCGCCGAACTGACTAACTAACGACTCCTCTGCTGACTAACTGCCTATTTTTTCCTCCTCAAGTGTGACTATTAGTACTTCATTTTTTCCTACTTTGCTGCTTTCCACTTCTTCTTTATTATTGAGATTTCTACTTATTGTTCTTGTCTCCCATATCTTCCATCTGCACTATTCTCTGCTAATGTTGTGCCACCTATCTTCCAGCTTTCCGCAACCATGACAGCTCCCTATCTACCTTGATTGCGTTCCGCCACCTGTCCTCCAGCTTTGCAACTCAAAACTGTTCTTTCCCAAAACAAAGGCCCCAACAGTTTGGAGGGAAAAGCACCACAAGAGTCACTTATGGGCTTGGAAACCAAATATGGGGTTTTGCACCAAATCGTGTTTTGGGCATTTCCATGAGCACATTTCTACATGTGATGGAATGAGATGATATATGGCGAAAAGGAGAATCCAACGCTTCGAGAATCGTCGAATTTAGTGTTGTAGAAGTGGAGATATGAATTTTTGAAGATTAATTATGGGGTTTACATGTGTATGAAGGTCAGCTTGGTGTAAAGTCGACATATCATTTTTGTAGAAGCCCTAAAGTGACGTCTTAGAAGCCCTCCTTCATGGTATAAATAGGAGGTGATGTGAGGAGTAATAAGCATCCATTTGTGCAACACTCACACTTGAGAAAGACTCGTTGGAGAGGAGAAATTCTATGCCCTAGCCGCAACAAGGAAGAACAAGACAACAGGGGTTATAGAGGTTTGTTTCAGGGATATTTTAGGAGGACCGAGTCACTGAAGGGAGGCCAAGGTATCTCCCTAGAGGGCCGAGGCAAGGGAAGGTTGTTTTAGCCCGTGTGGAGGTGTCTTGGGTGCAAAACTATTTGGGAAGGGCGACATATGTTCCTGTGGGTAGGCCACATGCCCTACCTCGCTATTTGAGGGCAATGTAGGGTTTATTAAAAGCTGTCTATGCCCATAACAACAACCAAGGGAGTCGACACTTCTCCAAGGTTAGGCCACAACCAATGAGGGTTGTTTTGGTGGCTAATTAGGGGCTATTACAATAGTCAAATGTGCCCTAACCAATCACAGACATAACAACAATGACACAGACTTGGACATCAGTTTTGATGAGCATTGAGTCCGCATTTTTGGGTCAGTTTGGATTAGAATGTTGGGCAGCCTGTAGGATCCAATTTGGAAACTTGATTCGGTGATCAGAAGTCTTAATCAGTGTGGATCTTGTAGTGCAGTATTGGGCATCAGTTGTCTAGTGGATGGAAGCATGTTGATAGCCCAAATTAGCCCTAGACGAGCTATCTTGAAGTGACAGAGAGGAGCTGAAGGTTGGGTCAAGATTGGTGCCGAAGTGAAACACCTTGATGAAAAAAGGTGACTGCTAGCCTGGAAGTTTGGAGCTCAGGAATTAAGTCTACCCAGAGAGAAAATTAAATCAACCCATGTACACTCTATAAAAGTGACTTGCAACAATGTTAGGTGGCAGCCCTCCTAGAGTCTCGATGTCTTGTCCTTTGAAGGACTAAGGGGCAGCTAGCGAGTAGTACAAAAGTGAAGGACCGGCATGACAAGACACGACATCGAATCTGCAACGAAGTTTGTCATTCTATCTTGTATATCATAGATTGTTGTATTAATATTCAGATTTTTTTTTAATATAATGAAGATTGGGGTTGTACATTATTGTAGAATATTTGTTAAAAACTGTATATATTTGTGCATGTGTGATTTACTTCTTTATATTTTCCGTTGTGCAAAGTAGTTCTAGTTTAGATTCTTGGTTTGATAGCATCAATGATTTTAAGACTCTAACATAGACCTAAGGTCGAGGAGCTACTTTGGGAGTCAGTGAATCAGCGTTGTGTGCAATGAAGTACAACGTGAGAGGGAGTTGGTCACATTTTTAGTGAAAGGCTCACTACAATGTCGAAGTTGTAGGCAGTTCTCCGATATGAGGATAGGTTGGAGGGGTTTTCCAACTATAGTCCTTAGAAATAAAGGATTAGGTTGGTCTTGCAGGTCAACAAGATTTGGTATTTTGCCGAGAAATTCATCAAGAAGCCAACCGACCCTAAGGCGCTGGAGATATGGGAAGATTTGGATACGAAGGTGACATTGATCATCCTAGATGGTGTGAAGGATGCTCTAATACCTCATTTTCCTGGGAAGAACACCACACATGAGATGTGGATGGCTCTTCAAAGTTTGTTTCAGAATAAGAACGAGAACTAGGTACTAGTGTTGGAGGATAAATTGAAGTCCACCAAGATGATAAAGGGTGAAGGAGTGACTTCGTATCAGACAAGGTTGTCTCAGGTCAGAGATGATCTTGTTGTCATCGGTGTAAAAAATTTAGATGGATATATGGTGAGGATTTCCTTGAAAGTGTTCATCGAGGAATGGAAGCCCTTCATCAAAGGAATCGTTGCCAGAGAGAAATTTCCAGACTAGAATAGATTGTGGGAAGAATTCATTTGGGAAGAGTTACAAGTTTAGGATCTTCATCCATCAAAGAGGGAAGATGAGGATGTGCCACTTGCAGCATGAGTGAAGAGTAAGCCGAAGAAGGACTTGAGTAAAGTGAAGTGTTTCAACTGTGGCGAGATGGGTCATTTTTTGTCGAGATGTTCGATGAATAAGGGAGATGACGAGAAGAGGAAAGAAAAGCAGGTCGTCGATGTTTCCACTTCAACTAAGATAGATGATCTCACCAAGGGATTGGAGGAGGAATTTTCTATGATTTCTCATTTCTCGCAGGGTACTATCAAGGAGGATGGATGGTACGTGGACAACGGTGCGACAAAGTATATGAGAGGGTCATAGGAGGTTTTTGAGACTCTAGCCAAATGAGACTCAAATTTGCACATGGTGTTGGGCGATAAGAGTTAGTTGGAGATTCGAGGATCAGTTGTTGTTCCATTCAAGATGGAGACACGACGAGTGATGCAGGTCCAGGTTGTATTTTTTGTACAAGGACTCAAATATAGTGTGTTTTTTTTCTCGATGATTGAGAAGAAGGGCTTTGAGATCTTGTTCCAAGATGGGAAGGCAAGACTCATGCCTAGAGGCTCTAGCTCCGCTAGTATCATGCTGGTAGTTAGAGAGCATGGTCTATATAAACTGATGGGAGAGCCTATGGATCATGAGAAGCAGGTGGAGCAGGTACAGGTTCCAGCAAAGAAGGTCCACTTTCCAGAGGATCAGAGGGATTTGAGTTCTAGCAAGAGCTTACAGGTTCAGAGGGAGACTTTGTAGCCCAAGAATAATGCATGGTCAATGGGAAGAAAGGGTGCTTTCACATCTGCCAATAAGGAAACATGGAGAGATTGGAAAGCGATACGGGAAAAGAATAAGAAGCATGATTCTTCTAGTAGTGGCAGTGGCACTTCCGAGAGAGGCGTAGTTCAGAGAACAAGGATTATTGCGATGGTGAGTGCCAGGAGTTGGGAAAGTGTTGTGAGAAATGATGATGATGATGACGAGTTACTTCGTAGTCTTGGAAGTATCTCCCTCGCTAAGAGGGAGTGTTGATTTTTGAGTAGCTTGGGAGGTACTCCAAGCCCTACGGTTCGAGTTTTGGAGGGAAAAGCGCCACAAGAGTGTAGAAATTATATACACTAAGAATGCATACATCCAGATTCCCCTGATATCACAATATTTAACTTCTTGCAAAATAAAGAATCATTCCACTGTTAATATTTTGCGGAAAATTAATTGCAAACACATGTGAAGCATAAATAAAAACAATCGCACATAACACAGTTTTTTAACGGGAAAGCTTGAAGCTGAAAACCCCAACTATCATATATTATGTATCATGGAGATCATGTAACAATCTCACACAAAGCTTAGTACATCAAGCTCTCAGTACAATCTAGATTCATTACACATTGTCATGCAGAAATGTGCATCTCTATGCACCAATTTCTTGCCTCCTGACTGCCTGCCTCCACTGCGTAATCTCTGCTGAAGAATAGCTCTGAATGAAATTGAATTACCCTTGCCTTGACAGTGCAATCCTCATTGGCATCTCCAATGTGTGTGTGGTGCAATCAATGCATCACTATAGTCACAACGGATAGTCCATCTTGCCCTTTCACCTATCTCTCCACTAGGTCTCCACTGGAACTGACATGCACTGTAGTTAACTGTTGTATTTGTTCAGTTGATTAGTGAGTTATTATTTGTGAATTAATTAAGTAATTAATTCACTCCACTCTCACTAGTGTATCATTCAGTTAGACTAGATACAACTAGCTCAATTGATTTAACTCCATTAACTGAGTTAAAATTAATAACAACTCCATGAACTACTCTTCCAACTCTGTCATAACTTTGCCACTTCAGTTCTAACTGAGTCCTCCATGCATGAACCACTAGTAAACCCTAGGAATTGCGTAATTCCTTTAGCCCACTGATTTGACAGATTTGTGTACTGAAATTAAGTGCTCCAAGAGAATAAGTTGTTGTTTATTGTTAGATTATTATTAAGAGCTAATAATAATCGACACTTCTATTTTTATATCGACGATCTATAAATAGACTTCACCCAATATTATAAAAATATAATTTCATCTATTTTTCCAACTTGATCAACCATCCACAAATAGCATCTTGCAACTTCTGAAATATGATCACCATGTCTAAAAATATACATAGTCTAAAAATAGACTTGCGCCAAAAATAGCCTGCAGGCCCACTTAGTGAAGGCAACTTTTTTCACTAAGCTCATCATCTTGTTGAATCTCAACATTACCTCTCAAAAAGATAGGGATTATCTTTCACCCCGATCCTGCCTCTATGATATTCGAATTTTCTCTTGGTGAGTGCCTTTGTCAGAATATCTGCATCCTGATCTTCCGTAGTAATGTATTGAAGCAATATGATCTTCAACTGCACACAATCTCTGATATGATGATACCGAATATCAATATGTTTAGATCTATCATGAAACACAGGATTAATCGAGAGTTTAATGCAACTCCGATTATCACAATGTATCACTGTAGGATCTAAATGTGAACCGAACAAACCAGCCAGGATCTTCCTCATCCAGATAGCCTCACATGCAGCTTGACTTGCTGCCATGTATTCTGCTTCTGCTGAGCTGAGTGCCACAAATATTTGTTTCTTGCTGTACCAAGAAACTGCCGTAGATATGATACTGAAAATACCTCATGATGTGCTCTTTCTGTCTGTTAGGTTGCCTGACCAATCTGCATCTGTGAAGCCATGCCAATTCACCTTATCTGTCTGTCTGTACCATAAACCATACTCAGATGTGCCCCTGAGATATCTCAGGACATGCTTGCCTGCGTTCCAAAATATCTTGGTAGGCTTAACCATCGCTTGTGAAAGCTGGTTCACCGCATAGCATATGTCTGTTCTTGTATTAACTAAATACTTGAGTGAACCCACCAACTGTTGATAAACAATGCATCCACTACCTCTACTGATGTAACATCCTCTTTCCTCCAATTTCGTGGAAGAGGAGTGTTGATAGGCTTGCAGCCTTGCATGTGAAACTTCTCTAGTATCTCCCAGGCATACTTGCCTTGAGACACAAACAGTTCACCTTCCCGCTGCCATATTTCCAATCCAAGGAAATAATGAAGGAGGCCCAAATATTTCATCTCAAACTCCTTTGCAAGATCTGCCTTGCATGAGTGTATCAACTTCTCATCACCTATTAGTATTAAATCATCAACATAAAGAACAATTATTAAAAGCTTGCCCTCCACCACAATTTGATACAGGTTTGCATCCGCCTCACTCTTGGTGAAGCCAAGTCCAGTGAAATAGCTATCAATCCATGTGTACAAGCACGAGGTGCTTGCTTCAGCCCATACAACACTCTTTTGAGCCTGCACACATATGACTCGTTGTTGTAGATCTCAAATCCTTCAGGCTGCTCAATGTACACCTCTTCCTCAATGATCCCATTAAGGAATGCAATCTTCACATCCATCTGATGAATGTGCCAATCTATCTGTGTTGAGAGAGCAAGGATGGTCGTTATGGAAGAATACTGTGCGACAGGTGCAAAGATTTCTTCATAATCAATCCCCTCGATCTGTGAGAAGCCCCGAGCAAGAAATATTGTCTTATACTTCTCGAAGCTCCCATCAGCAAACATGCTTTACCTTGTAGATCCATCTTGATTCTACAACTTATTTTCCCACCGGCCTTGGAACAATCTCCCAAGCACTGTTTCTGACAATGGAGTCATACTCCTCCACCATGGCATCTACCCATGTGGGCTCCTGCACTGCTTCTTCAAAAGAAGATGGCTCTGTCACGATACACTTGCTCATTATGGTAGTATTCCGCCTAGCTTGTGGACCTGAAAAAATATCCATTCTGTGAGCCTGGCAAGAAACAAATTAAGTGGTGAAATCCCTCCTGGCATAACATCCCTTCAGGTTCTCTCTTTTTGTCTGTACAATGTCCCTTTTCTCCGCGCCTTAGCAATATTCAAAGCAGAGATATGTCAAAATTTGCATGTTGATATCTCAGTTGGTTCAAAATACAGTATAAGGATATTCAACATATAGTGATCATAGCTATTGCACAATCTCTCCCTTCTGAAATTAGTTATTTTTTCCTCATAGAAGAGCATCTTATGCTTGCAAACACTTTTTGCTGGCACTCTACTGTAGATAACTATGTTGGCCTACAATATTGGAGAGATGGACTTGAAACAACCTTATATATCAAAGATTCCACTTCCAATACCTCAAATATTTGAATGGATTTATGTGGCATATCACCATGCAAAGCTTTTGTTAGAGATGAGCCTTACTCTGAATTCACAGAAACCCATTCAACAATTTTGGATGCACGTTTTCTTTGAGACATCATGCTAAAATCAAAGGTTGACAGGATCAATTTCATTATACCTGTAGCTTCATGACACTGACGGTGCACATGAGTATTTCCATAAATATGAGCCGAAGCATTCCCATAGAACTTGAGATTTTCAAGTTCACCAAACTTAAAAATTTATGTATGGGCATCTTCAGAAAATTCACCATAATGAAGGGTAACTCCTTCACTAAATACTCAAACCCTTCTTTATCCAACTTGTCATAAGTATCACAAATAGGAGGGGTCTTAAACATTACCATTTTATGACTGCTTCATCCAACTTGCAGCGACAGATAACTATGTCTGTTAGTACTGGAGGTATGTTTATCACTTCCACCAGCATCCAGGAAAACAAACATACCCTCACGGAGTCGACGATCAATTTTGTAGTCATTTCCAGTTTCCAAGGGCTCCTAAGGTGGGTCTTCAAACTCAAAATACTGCTCAAATTTGGATTCCTAAAGATCATATGCCCTTTCATAATTTTGGCAATCTGAACTGTCTTCAGGGGCAGCAATGACACCATCTTACATCCTGATTTTAATTTCATTGTCTTCTTTATCTATGGCATTTGAGACAAAGAGGTCATTATGCGCTCATTTTTCAACATTTGAGGCATTCAACCCCATTGTATCAGGTGCAGGTATTTTAGCAGTTTTTTCTTTGATAAGGCAGAAAACATCATTATCGATAGGTTGACTTCCACTTGGCTCAAAAACAATGTCACTCTTTGAGCATACATCATTCTCTCACATATACACAAAGAATAATACTAAATTTAACACCCTAGCCAAGGTATCAACCGAATTGGCAGCAAGCTAGCTGATAACTGACATCTACAAGGGAGAACAACATTCCAGGTCCACCAAAAACTTACTCTAGAAGTCATTCTCCAGGTACCCTTAATGAGATTTCTCCTTTCAGGTACCTTCTCGTATGTCCCAATTCAAGAAGTCGAAAGTTTTGAATTTGAAAAACAACTTTCTCACGGGAGTTATTGAACTGAATTTTACAAGCCTGCCTGAACTAATTTATCTAGATTTAGCTAGCAAAAATTTGTCTGGCAGTATTTCGCCTAGCTTGTGGACCTGCAAAAATATCCAGTCTATGAGCCTGGCGAGAAACAAATTAAGCGGTGAAATTCCTCTTGGTATGGCATCCCTCCAGGTTCTCTCTTTTTTCTCCATCTCAAACATCAGTTTTATCAATATTACAAGTGCCCTAATAGCCCTGCAGCACTGTCATAACCTTACCACATTGGTTCTGTCAAATAATTTTAACGGGGATACGATTCCCACTGATACACATGGATTTCCTATGCTCTGGACATTAAGTCTTGGAAATTGTGCTCTTTCTGGGCAAGTTCCAGTTTGGCTCCTGAAATGTCCAAATTTCCAGGTCTTGGATCTTTCCTGGAGTAATCTCAACGGAGTTATTCCTATTTGGTTAAACACTCTTCAATATCTTTTTTATTTGGACATGTCAAATAATTCTCTGTCAGGACAAATTCCAAAGAAGCTTATGGAGTTACCTAGTTTTAAGTCAATACAAATACCGCTGTATCAGCGCAAACTCCCTTTGAGCCCTCTTTATATGTAAAGAAAAATCAAAATTCTTTTGGGCTGCATTACAATTAGTTGTCTAATCTTCCGCCTTCTCTATACTTGGCCACAAACAATCTCAGTGGTACTCTAAGCCCTGAGATTGGGCAGATGAAAATGCTTCATATTCTAGATTTGAGTCATAATAATTTCTCGGGGATAATCCCAGACACACTGTCTAACTTGAAAAATTTGGAGACCTTAGATTTGTCAAACAATAATTTTGTTGGAATCATACCACCATCCCTGAAGGGTCTCACATTCCTAGTAAGGTTCAATGTCTCTAATAATCACCTGCATTGGTTAATACCTTCTGGACATCAATTTGATACCTTTAGCAAGTCTAGTTTTGAAGGAAACTTTGGTCTCTGTAGCCAGCCTCTTACTACCACCTGCAGTCCGCTTATGTCAATACTGGGGATACCTATTGCTGCACACAGAATCAATAGGCTCGAAAAAAATACCATTCTTGGCATAACCATGAGTGTTGGTGTTGGGATTGCTTTTCTTTTGGCTGCGGTTCTTTGGAATCAATCAAGAAGACAGGTAACAGAGCAGAAAGTTGCAGACAAGATGGATTTTGACATGCCTCACAGGCTTTCTGATGCCTTGGGATATAACTTGGTGCTGTTATTCCAGAATCATTGTCGTAAGGATCTTGCTATTGCCGATCTCTTGAAAGCTACTGGTAATTTTTAGCAGGAAAACATCATTGGCTGTGGAGGCTTTGGATTGGTATATATATCCACTTTGGAAGATGGCACAAAAAATGAAATTAAAATATTGACAGGAGAATGTGGTCAGATGGAGCATGAATTTAAGGCTGAAGTAGAAGCTCTATCAAGAGCCCAACATAAGAATCTAGTGTCATTGCAAGGATACTTCAAGTATGGGAATGATAGACTGCTGATTTATTCCTATATGGAGAATGCAAGTTTGGTATATTCTATGAGCCTATGACGCTTTAAAGACCATCATAATTTCTATATATTTGTGTGAATTAGATGTGTAATAGCTTTATTCTCCAAGTCACCTCATGGTGTCATCAATGATGCATCATGATAATAATATCTCCAAGTTCAGTTTCAAAGTGTCTTCACAAGATGCTCCAAGATGTCGTCAAGGTGCTCCAAATATATCTTCAACAAGATATCTTCTATTTCTTTTCAAGGTGCTCCAAGTCCGTAGGCCTTAACTCTTCTTCAACATCCTGCTCCTAAAATGTCTCCAATATTGCAAAGAAAAAGTAGTTATAGGCCTTCAAAAATACCTTAAAATAAATTCACCAAACAATCCCTTCAGGCCTGTTATTATTTCACTTCAAATAATGCCCAAAGTCTGTTCTAAAGCTGCTAACCATTGTCCTCAAGATAAAACAAGTTTTCTTCAAGCCTTCTAAAAATTGTTTGCCAAGATCATCTTCAAAAGGAATCTAAATTATGTGCAAGAGGCTTGGACTAAGTACACATGGCCTTAATTTAGAGCTCTTAGCCTAGAATGTGTCGCAATAGAAAACCGATCAAGCACTAGATTCACGTGTAGAGGTCAATAATAGGTTCAAGTCTAAATGCTGAGATATACCTTCTCACCAAGCTCAAAATGTTTCCCACAAGTCCGAATAGCCTTTTGTCCACACACAGGTCTGAACTCTTGAGAAAATTTGAGATACAAGTTGTAGATCTGAGGAATATATACGATGAGCCCGCCTCACAGGACCAAGCTGCCAATTAGCTTGTTTGCTGGAGGTTCAAGTCTCCATAGAATATCCTCAAGACCGAAGTTGTTTTAGGACTGAAATTCACAACAATATTTTAGCTTTGTCCACAGCTCCGGTTTCCACTAGTCCAAGGGTTTTGTAGCTTCCTCTTACAGGTTTGAAGGTATGGAAATTTTTGTTACAGGTCCAAAATACAGAGAGTATCTTGCTGTCTTATCCACCGAAATCTTCAGAGAAATGCGAAGTCTGGACTGTCCAACAAATAAATCTGAGCCAAGAGTCTATACACAGTCTTAAACTGCTATAGTTACTACGTATGAATCACTATAATATTCCACAGTTCGATCAAGAAGTTCACCACAAAAAATACTAGTGCTTTAGCTTGGTTTGCAATCCAAAATTTTGTCTTCTAGCACAATTCTTATCGCAAGTCCAAAGGAATAGATAACCATCACAGATTTTTGACCCAAACAAATTTTATTCCTCGACTTCCAAGTCACTCCTGAAGTTATACTCTACTTTTTTCACCTCATCCTCAGGTCTATCTAGATGCATTTGAGATCAGTATCCTTCCTGGATCTACTGTTGTTGTGATATCCCTTAAATTTACAAGTTTTCTCCAGTGGTCCAAAAGACTTCCTACTTTACCCCCTTGTTCCTGAACTTTGAAAAAACATAGTAAATAAATTCACATTTATAGCAATTTCAACAACTAGACAAATGAATGTATGACATGAGACCATCCATCGAGTATAGGTTCCTCTGTGCATGAATTGTTATGATGTATATGCATGTCAAGTAATAGCATCACGGTTGCTTATATCTATCGATTAATACGTGCTTCTTGTTTCCTAGAAAACATTTGATCAGTAATAATATTACCGTATCTGTACTTTCTTGATAGTCATATTATAAGTACTAATACACATAACCAAAAAAAACTGCAGTGGCCCAATCTCAAAAATTGAAGTGCCAAAATTTGTTGCTGAATTAAAACAAAATATTTGAAATCCATTAAAAAGCCCACATTGTATGAGACCTTTCCTTCAAATTTAATTATCTGGCAAATACAACATGGGTGCACTGCATGAAGAACTTGAGCAACATGTAGTGGCCCAATAAACTTGATAAATGTCCCAACTTTTAGTGCTTTGGAATGCCAAAGTACTACATTTTAACTATTAATTTCCATGAGGCTTCATAACTTATCTCGCTCAAATATACTCTGGGTGTAACCATTTTTCTTCCTACTCTTGCCCTAGGTCATGTGAAAGTGCTTTCTCACAAAACATCTTTGACCTCAATCTACTCTATTCCCTGTTCTTAACTTCATGTTCAACATCAGTCGTGGAGATATTATCTTGATCTTTACCTTTCGACGCAAACTTAGCCTCTTCCTCTAATTTTTTCACCTGAGCAACATGTTTCTTCCCAGAAAGATGTGAGTCAAAAATAATTTGACTATTACAAACAACATTACACAAAGTACATACCTTAACTTCCGCTATTGCAGTGCCAACTTCCAATAACCTTTGTTGTTTGGTAGCTATGTCATTTGTTGCTTTTGCTTTAAATTTTCTTTTCCCAGTGTTAGAATCAGAAAATTCCCCTTCTGATTTTTTGATTTTGTCTGGATGTTGTGAGCTTCGTACTGAATTTTATTGTCAAAAACTGAGGAGCGGAGGTTTATATTTATACTAGTTTACCATGTTTTAAAGGAAACATCCTTCTAGAAGGGGAGGCCGACATGTGTGCCAAAGTGCAGGTCGGCTCACTGTTAGGTGTAATTTTCTTAGTCTTAAAAATTCAATATCTCACAAACTACTAGGAGTTTCAGGACAAATAAGGGCTCATTGGAAAGGAAAAAATGCACTCCATAAGATAGTATAGGAGCAAATTTGGAAGGATGCCTCTAAGGTGCTAAAATAATTTTTCTTTGTGACTGTCCTTAATGTTTGTGTGTGCCTTCGTTGAGAATTAGGTAGGGCTAGGTTTAATTCAAATTCTCTTCTTGATAATTACTTGTGAGCTTACTTATTTTACTTATGTCTTCTCTTCTTAGCTTATTATGTCTTTCATCAAGTCAATTACCAAAACACAAGAGACACAAATTTAGGCTCTTCGAGCCAGGGCCAAAACCTCTCCCTCTTGGAGAGGAAAACCCACAAGAAATTCTTATTATAGAATTTTAGATGACAAGTGCAGTGACCATGACACAGACCGTTGACCCTTGTATGGCTCCAAGACCTTGTCACTGCTTCTTCATTGATTCTTTAAGCTGATCCTTCTTTTCTGCACTGTCCTGCACCATCTTGCTCTTTTCTACACTAGGACTAGAGAGCTCAGTATAACTGTATTTCCCTTCTCCTACTGCATGTGATCCTTACTGAGATATCAACACCTTGTTATAGAATATCCTGTGCACACCTTGCACCTTCACTTCACCTTGCTCATTGGTCTTCAACATACACACATGTCTTATTTCATTTCGATGAATAGTCCACCATTTTCATACTCTAATGATACCCTTACTTGTGTTGCATTACTTCATTGAGCACACTTATTACACTTAGCACTTCACACAATCCTGTAACTTCTTCTCCTTCAAGAAATATATCCAGGTCTTGTGGGAGAAGTCATCTGTAAAAGTCATATAATAGGAACATCCTCCTAAGGATGTCACGGGAAGCATACCAGATAAATAAGAATGTATCGACTGCAAGATATCAGTTGTATTTATGACACTTGAGGGGAATGGTCCCCTTGTATGCTTCCCTTCGGCACAACCCTGACATATACCTTCATGATCATCTTTAAATTCAGGCATCCCTATCACCACCTTCCTTGCTTCGGGAAGGGCTTTGTAATGAAGATGTGCAAACCTCTAATGCCATAAATCTATTTGAAGAGTTGTATCACATCACATAGCCCCCAATGTACTTCCTCCAACCGAGTAGAGTGTATCAACTCTAAAACCAATAGTAAGAGCTTCTTTGAAGTTCCTCTTCCAGATGCGTACCTTTCCATCAAAAAATGCCACCTTGAACCCTTTGTCTTCCATTGCCGAAATAGACATAAGGTTCTTATTCAAATCAGGTACGTACAACACATCTTGTAAACAGACGACCTAACCTTGAGATAGATGAAGGGTCATAGTCCCTATCCCTTTCATGAGATATGTGGCATTATCTCCAAGGATAATTTCTAAATTAGTATCCTTCTCAATCAAATCAGAGAGGGCTTCTTTATAACCAATGAGGTGTCTTGAAGCACCATTATCAATCAACCAGACATCCAGGGTGTTGGGAGGAGATGTAACAGAGAGGGCAGATACAATAATATATTCATTTTTCTTATTATCAACAACATTAGACTCACCGTACCTGCAATTTCTTGACCCATTGAAAGGTTTCCCATTTCCACTATGATCAGAGGGAGCCTTCCTTTTTCCTTTGAACCTGTTGTTCCTTTGATTTCCATTCCCCCTGAAGTTGTTGTTGTCATCATCCCTGGGAGAGTCCCTTCTATTGGGGCACTCTCTTGCATAGTGATTAGACTTGTTACAAGTGTAACATCTTCCCTTCCTTCATTTGGGCCCTGCTCTACCATGGTTTTTATTTCTTGGGCCACCATGGTTCTTCTTCTTTGCATGAGCGGCGAAGGCAGTAGGGTCACCTCTATTTCCATTAAAGGGATGATCTCTCTCCATCATTCTTGTCTCCTCGAGTGCATCTAGTCAACAATTCATGAAAATCAGGAATCATCTTATTATTAAGAATCATAGTATTAAATACATACCAGTCTCAGGGAATTCCTCCAAGAGCAATGAGGACGAGCTCTCGATCAGCTACTTATCCTATGGCAAGGAGATCATTCCTGATTTCTATGAGCCTCATAAAATATGATGGATGCTCATGAATCTTCCCCTGCACATAGTCCATGAAATCTTGATCTTCTAATACCAAATCCAAGGACATCTTCATGCATGATAAGCAGACTTGTCAGTCAACTTA
The DNA here is from genome assembly GCA_034641835.2 of Pinus albicaulis. Classification (NCBI taxonomy): domain Eukaryota; kingdom Viridiplantae; phylum Streptophyta; class Pinopsida; order Pinales; family Pinaceae; genus Pinus; species Pinus albicaulis. The sequence goes on from CM076584.1 coordinate 1,138,407,071, forward strand.
TCATTAGACCATTGGTCCTTGACAAGACTTCTTCTTCGGTGATTTATTCTCACACTATCTTGGAATTTGTCTTCACCTCAGCTCTGATACCATGTTAATTTTAGATAAACATGGTATGTTATATATGATTAATGCAGTTTTACTTTAATCTTTCTTATAGGCCCAATTCAACACATAAAAATTAAAGTAAAATGTCGATAAAACATAATAATAGATCAACAAAAGACAATCCAAATAATGTAGACTAGATTTTACAATTTTTCTTGTCCAACAACGATAGAGAGTGATGTTCATTACGACAGTCAACAGGATGTATCAACCAACAAAGACTTTCTCAACATCAGATCAGCCAACCTTCCAAGCATCACACACACCCCTCAAAGACAGCTCGAAAAGTCAATGCAAGTCAACAAAAGAATCCCTCATCCAGATTTTTGACATCATCCATATTTTCGACATCCATTTCCAACATCATTTCTGGCATCCATATTTCAAGCATCATCCATATTTTTGGCATCCATTTACGGCATCCATATTTCTGACACCAGATTTCCAGCATCATCCATATTTCCGGCATCCATATTCACACGTGGGAGAGAGAGAAGTCTCTTCTAGGCTATACGAACCAATCAGATCACAAGGAATGTGTGTGATGAGATGATGATGAAATGGACATTATATCTCTCCAATTTATATAAGTTAGTGAGGGTGTGTGACACATCTATTCGACTTCTGACCCTACATTACAAATCTGGCGGACGTAGCACATGTGTGGAAAATAAAATTAAAATATATGTTCTTCTCATCCAAACAAGATGATCTTTAGATCAATCTTTCACCTCTCCGAAAGAGGAATAAAAAAAAATATAATCATCATCATATGAGCAGTGCAACCTGGAGTTTGGACCTAGTTGACCAAAATTAATAGTGTTGCTACTCTGAGAACAAAACATGATGGTTAAATATGAAAGGCCACCCTAAACAAATTGGAAAATGCTTACAAGATTCTCGGTACTCTGTTTTGGACACAAGATTTTTTTTTAATGGTCTAACAATATTTACTTTGAATATATCTCAACATATATTTATTACTTATATTCTACATAAGCCACATATTATTGAAAAAGTAATCTGCATAGTTGAAATCGTTAGCATAAGTTTCAAGTTATGAGTCAATATTTTACTTTCAATTTATAATTGGGCACTGCCTATTTGGTGTATGTTTGTTTCTTTTGTACTTATTCTCATTTTATATTTTGTGGCTTTGAGAAACAATGAAGGTGTTATAACTTAGACATTAGAATATGTTTATCACCTTTTTAAATAAATCAACAATAAGATCAACATGACATAGTCTTATTCTATCATCTTTTTGTAGTGGAACAATGGCCCTTTGTATTTGATGTGTTTTTTACCTCCAAATACTTTTCATCAACACATTCTTTACCTCCAATTTCTCTTCATCCACCATATAAATGTTTTAATATTATAATTATTTGTCAAAATTATTGAAGACTTGCACCTTGCTTCATATTTCAGAAACTCGATTTGCACATCTTGCTCCTTGTGTAAATATTTCAAAAACTCTATTTGTTACTTGACTCTAGTGTGGGCAGGTTACAAGAAATGTGATTGGAAAAATGATGGGGAGACAATGAAAATCATGTCTCGGATATGATTCATATGCTATTGGAGATCCTTCATGCACCTAAGCCATTGACTTTGGAAATGTTTCTAGGAGGGGTTTCCATGCTTTTCTATGTTGTGATTCTTTCACCTCATGGTTATTTTGGGCAAGCAAATGTTTTTATGAATGCTAGACAAGACATCGGTGGAATGGTATTTTTTTTTTTAAATAATTGCAATGTCCATTCCATGATATTCTCTCTTTTTTGTTTGATTATATTTTGAACATTTATTTTGATTTTGTTTTGTATTTTAACTATGAAATTGAAAATACTTGATATCATGTCCATTCAAACAACCAAATCTTCAAGATGAAATTAGTATTACACGATATTGATTGAAACCTTTTTAGTTGTTTTGTGTTACAAGATTTTCATGACTATTAGAAAAAAATACTTTCATGTTGTTATTTCAACACATGTTTATATACTTGACCAAGTGTATGCATTAGAGAATGAAATGTTGTTGTGAGACAATGATTAGACATCACATCTCATATTATTTGTTTTCACAAGTTATGTACAACTTGAGTTTTTTAGCATTTCACATGATTGTGCCTAAGATTTCCCTCAATGTTGAATACTAAGTTAGTAAGGTGTTTTTTTTTTTTATGGTGATGGTTTTATTTTCTTCGTTTATATAGGTCATCTGGCTACATAGTGGCCACTATTGCCCAACTAAAGAAAACTTGTTCGAGTTTCTTGCTTTTATGGGGAAAAATGACTTTGACATTGCTGATGTTGAGGTATATGTCGTATAAATAGTTTATAGTCTACTTCAGTTTATATTCTATTGTTCATCATCTTTCATGTCTTACACTCACACTCTGCATTGTATCTTCTTTTGTTTTCAAAAAATGAACTCATTATTGATGGTAAGAAGTACGAATTGAAGAAAGAGGAGAACGATAACATTGGAGCGACAAATGCAAAAAGAGTGGGAGAAGAGACGGTTCTAGTGATACCCTTCAAGCCAATATCCTGCATAAGACACACACATAAATACTGATGGTCAAGTCTTCAAAGTTGGTGAATTCACCTGCAATATGGGGAGACAATTCATAACACATCTTGGATATGATTCATTTGTTGTTAGAGATCCTTTAGGCACATGCGCCATCAACTTTGGAAATGTTTCTAGTAAGAATTCATATGACTTTTAATGTTCTAATTATTTCACCTCAGGCTTATTTTGGAAAAGAAAATGTTTTAGGAATGCCAGACACGACATCGGTGGACAGGTAAACAATTTTTTTATAATTGCAATTTTCATTCCATGATATCCTCTCTTTATTGTTTGATTGTATTTTGGACGTTTCTTTTGATTTTGTTTTGTCGTTTAACTATGAAATTGAAAATACTTGGTATCATTTACATTTAAACAAAAAACAAAACTTGAAGATGAAATTAGTATTACACGATATTTATTGGAATCCTTATAGCTATTTTGTGGTAAAATATTTTCATGAATATCAGAAAAGTTTACTTTCATGTTGTTGTTTGAGCACATGTTGTTTATATACTTGACCAAGTTCATGTGTTAGAAAATGAAATGTTTTTGCGAATAAAACGACAAGGATTAAACATCATACCTCGTATTATTTGTTTTCACAAGTTATCTACAACTTGAGTTTTTTAGCATATAACTTAGTTGACATGATTGTTCCTAAGCTTTCCCTAAAGGTTGAATACTAAGTTACTAAGGCGTTCTTTTCTATATATGGTGACATTTTATTTTCTTTGTTTATACAAGTCATCTGGCCACATTATAGTGGTCACTATCGCCCAACTGAAGAAAATTTGTTCGAGTTTCTTACTTGTATGGGGAAAAATGGCTTTAACATCGCTGATGTTGAGGTATATATCATATAAACTATTTATAGTCAAATTTACTTCATATTCTAGTGTTCATTGTCGTTCATGTCTTACACTGCATTATATTTTCTTTTGTTTTCAGAAAATGAACTCAGTATTGATGGTAAAAAGCAGAAATTGAAGAAAGAGGAGAGCAATAACATGGGAGCGACAAATGCAAAAAAAGGGAGAGAAGAGAACTGGTATGGTGATACCCTTAGAGCCAATATCTCGCATAAGACACACATATAGATATTGATGTTTAGGTCTTCAGAGTTAGTGAATTCACGTGCAATGCCTTAGCAAGGGAATGATAATGTTTTGAAGTGATGACACATCATTTCATGTGTAAATTGTAGTCCAACCAATATTAAATTGGAAACTCATTGTAAGACTTTAACATTTCATATAATATAATTTGTGTGGTTGAAATTAATTATAATTTCACTTGATATTGTTTAGTATTATAATTAACATATGCAACTTTATGTTTTCATATTAGATGAACAGGCACATTGTATGATATTTTTTAAACCATACAAGTTAATTTATGTTGATTAATAATGAACACATAAAATCAATTTAAAACTACTAAATTAGTAGTTTATATTGATTAATGATGAATACAAATAAAATAAATATACGACTAAATTAGTCATTTATAATGATTATTAATGAAAGTAAATGAAATGAATATAAACTACTAAATTAGTCGTTTATATAATGAATATGAAACTACCAAAAAAAGATAAATGAACACTGCAGATGATAAATTTGTGATTACAAATAATGACTAAAATTCACATATATACGACTATTAGTAGCTAATTTACAGTATCTTATAACACGACAAAAAAATTAGTCATATTTCTTTAGTGATTAATTAGTTTCAAACGATGACTAAAATTTGCATATATATGACTATTAGTAGCTAATCTATAGTATCTTATAACACGATCAACATTTTGATCATATTTCTTTGGTCATTAATTGGTTTTCTCAGGTGATTATATAGTAATATATTTTGTTGTATATTTGGTCATTAATTGTGACAATTAATGACCAAATCAATGATTAAAGCAATGACCAAATCAACGACTAAATTAATGAATAAATCAGTGACTAAATTAATGACCAAATATACTACTAAACAACAATATTGAGATAACCAATTAATTACTAAGCTAAAAACAACTAAAAGTTGGTCGCGTTATAAGATACTGTAAATTAGCTACTATTGGTTACCGACTGAAAAATAGTCGTTTATATGCAAATTTTAGTCATTTTTTTAGTAACTAATTAGCTATTTTGTACTATTGAATTCTCTTCATCTTCATTCTTCGATGAAGAGCCATCTCTTGTACCTCGCCTTATCTCCTCCTGCACAAAATCCGACCAAAGTCGCTCCCATCTCGGCAGTTTCTCCCATCCATTGACAGAGTCTTCGTAGCTATGCCAACTCTTCGGAAGCCCAAGGAGACCCAAGCTAACGAAGTCTTCATCATCAAAAGTAATCCCCACACTTCCTAGTTCATATCTACAATGGACAAACTTTGTGAGATATTTTGGAATACTGTCGCCCTTCTCCATTTTTATTTTTCTGAGCTTATCTTTTAGCGCCAACTTCCTTTGGTTGCTACTGCTTTGGAACAAATTTGTAAAATCCTTCCACATTAAAAATGGAGTGGATTTCTCGTGAAGGGTGGACACAATATGGTCCTTCACACCTTCCAACAGAATTCTTCTTGTCTTTGCTATCTTTTTTTGCCATGCGTCAAGTAATGCAGCATCGCTAGATCCTGGCTTAGGAACATCGCTATCGATGAACTCCTTTAGTCCATTATCCTCCAGCACCGCCTCCATCCTATCCTTACAGGCTATGTAATTTGAGCTCCCATCAAGGGCATACTCCAATCGCAACCCATTGAAAGACATTTCAATGTATACTCAACTTCTGCACCAAGAATTTTCTGTAGAAAATTCGAATTGTCCACTAGCACAAACTCAACAATTCTTCACAATTGCAATCTTCAAGAATTAAAATTGCTCTGATACCATGTAGAAATTATATACACTAAGCATGCATACATCCAGATTCCCCTGATCTCACAATATTTAACTTCTTACAAAACACAGAATCATTCCACTGTTAATCTTTTGCAGAAAATTAATTGCAAACACATGTGAAGCATAAATAAAAACAATCACACATAACACAGTTGTTTAACGAGAAATCCTAAAGCTGAAAACCCAAACTATCATATATTATGTATCATGGAGATCATGTAACAATCTCATAAAAAGTTTAGTACATCAAGTTCTCAGTACAATCTAGATTCATTACACACTGTCATGCATAAATTTGCATCTCTATGCACCAATTTCTTGCCTTCCTGACAGCCTGCCTCCACTGCGCAATCCTTGCTGAAGAATAGCTCTAAATGAATTCGAATTACCCTTGCCTTGACTGCGCAATCCTCATTGGAAACTTCAATGTTTGTGTGGTGCAATCAATTCATCACTATAGTCACAACGGATAGTCCATCTTGCCCTTTCACCTATCTCTCCACTGGGTCTCCACTGGAACTGACATGCACTATAGTTAACTGTTGTATTTTTTTAGTTGATTAATGAGTTATTATTTGTGAATTAATTAACTAATTAATTCACTCCACTCTCACTAGTGGATCATTCATTTAGACTAGATACAACTAGCTCAACTGATTTTAACTCCATTAACTGAGTTAAACTAAATAACAACTCCATGAACTACTCTTCCAACTCTGTCATAACTTTGCCACTTCAGTTCTAACTGATTCCTCCATGCATAAACCACCAGTAAACCCTAGGAATTGCGTAATTCCTTCAGCCCACTGATTTGACAAATCTGTGCACTGAAATTAAGTGCTCCAAGAGAATAAGTTGTTGTTTATTGTCAGATTATTATTAAGAGCTAATAATAATCAACACTTCTATTTTTAGATTGACAATCTATAAATAGACTTCGCCCAATATTCTAAAAATAGAATTTCGTCTATTTTTTCAACTTGATCAACCATCCACAAATAGAATCCCGCAACTTCTAAAATATGATCACCATGTCTAAAAATAGACTTGCGCCAAAAATAGCATGCGGGCCCACTTAGTGAAGGCGACTCTTTTCACTAAGCTCATCATCTTGTTGAATCTCAACAAAGAGTCACTTATGGGCTTGGAACCCAAGTATGGGGTTTGCACCAAATCATGTTTTGGGTGTTTCCATGAGCATATTTCTACATGTGATGGCATGAGACGATCGAGGGAAAAAAGGAGAATCCAATGTTTCGAGAATAGTCGAATTCCAAGTTGTAGAAGTGGAGGTATGATTTTTTAAAGATTAATTATGGGGTTTACACATGTGTGTCAAGGTCGGCTTGGTGTCAAGTTTACATACGACTTCAATTTTGACCCAATACAACTTCTTGAGGAAACAACACCCAACAACAACAACTTCGACCTATACTTGACCTAGCAGTGACTTCATGCAAAAACTGGCAATGACATCATAAGAGACTTCGATCTTCCAATCTAGGGCATGAGAGAGAGAGAGAGAGAGAGAGAGAGAGATACACCAAAATTTAAATTTTCCTTTCTTCTTTCACCTTGAACAAACTCACACTTCTTTAGCTCTCTTCCTTCACTTCACACTTTTTCCGCCTTCCAAAGAGATGTCGAACTTGATTGAGATGATCTCCACCAAAGGAATTTGGACTACTTCTTTTATAGCCTTTAAGTGAGGTCGAATAGCCTTCCTTGAGTTCGACCTAATAATCTTGAAGCCAACTTGGTGTGGAGGCGACATAAATTATATTTGACTCAATAATAAACATTTTTACATGATTGAAAAGCCCAAGAAGGGTCTTTTTAAATGTTCAACGACTCTATAAACTCAGAATAAATCCTAGAAGTCCTAAATGAGGAATTTGACCTAAAACATAATGACCCAAGCATGAAACCCATGCTTTAATAAGTCATTGTAATAATAATAAAAAATCTTTTCTTTATTCTTTGGACAAGTACATTACATAGTGACTCAAATACATTAATGAAGACTAAAACTAGTTACATTCTTCAACATTCCCTCTTCACTAGGGAGATATTCATAATACACATGTACAAGGAAGATCTCAATATATGTGAACTATGAAGAATTTTTAGGCACCCCAATACCATGGACTAGATTCCTGACCAGGGAAATCTATCCAAGGTCTCTCAACAATTTAGGCACCGCAATGCTAGAGACTAGATTCCTGACCAGGGTAATCTATCATAGTGGAACTAAGATGGAATAAAGCTTTCAACCTCTCTAGGTAAAATCAGGCTTACTTACTAACCATCAACCCAAGGATCCATGAGCATGTCAGAGCTCAATGACCAACGCCACCTTTCCTACTTCGGGAACTAGACATAAACACAAAGTGTCATCCAGATGTCCTCCCAGAAAATGCTTCACTCACAAATCCTCAAAAACAAATCTCTCATAGAAAAATTGATCGGTAAGAAACATGATATCAAAATTTGAGATATTTACCTGTATAAACACAACCCCAATCATTAATAGACTTTCAAATGTACATACTCAAATACAAATCTTCGGGGCCTTCCAGACAACTAGATGTTGCTTCTCAAAATTTCACAGAAAGGACTATCAATAGAATCTATGACAGTAGATTTATTAATCATACACTTTCCTTTCCTAATCCACATGAAAAAAAATATCCTTCAAAATGAATTCTCCAATCAAAACTATGTTATGCCTTCCCTCTCAACTAGGGAGATTTCTTCTATTCAACCTCCCTCTTAATCTAGGGAGATCAACTTCTTCTTATGACATAGGATAATATTTTATGGCTTCCATCCTTCTCATCATGCTTATTATATCAATTTTCTTATGAACATCTTCACCATCTTTAAGATTATGTACTTGCATAAATTAGATAGCAAGTACAACCATATATATATATATATAGAAGCATGAAGTTAGTCATATCAAAATCATATAATAACGAAAGCTTTAAACTTTATGAACATAATCAGCAAGAGACTATACTTCAATACTTCAAATTATTTCCCAGGTTTTTATAAAACCCTAAATTACATTAGTAGCTAAAAAAAATATCAGTCTCATTTTATCTAGGGTATTAACATTAATTTCAACGATATGAAAAGTACTTTCTAATAGCAAAACCTAGAAATAAATAAGATTAATGCATCTAACAATTTTCAGAATTCATAGGTTAGAATTCCTACTAGGATTTCATGTAAACCCTAGATTTCATACATCATCTCCAACAATCAAAACCAATCACAACTTAATCAAAAACATGAATAGCTTCTACTAGGGTTTGATGTAAACCCTAGATTTTCCATCTGCAAATTCTCAGAAATCACTATAAATATTCATAGGTTCCAGATTGTTATACCTATTAGAGAATTTAATTACTACCTGAGTTTAGCTGCAAAACCCTAGATTTCCAAAACATCATCATCCTAGAATATCAAACTCAGACAATGGCTTAGATTAAACCCTAAGACTTATGACCATCAACAATTAGGTCATCACACATATCTAAGAATTCATTATCATGTATAAGCGTATCATATGTCAGGAAATACATTAGACATATATCGTCCTAGACAAGGCTATGGTTTTAACCAAATGGACACATACCTAGGGTTTCATTCCTAAGACCTTACTTTAAATACATAACAAGGGTTTTGATTATAGACTCAACCAAACCCTATATCTCAAACCCTAAAGATATGGGGTTTCATAACATAGCAAAGAAAACCCTACTGTACCAAAACTTCAAAGGTTTGGGATCTTAGACAACATCATTCAACCTAATGAGTTACGGTTTTCATGATCATACCAAAACCCCAAACATGACATCATCAACAAAACCTTTAAATAACATTTCCTAATAACCCTAAGCAGGCTAGGGTTTCATATATTACCATTAGCATACCCTTAAGTTATGGTTTTCTAGAGAACCTTTCTATGGTTCTTTATACAAAGAATCAAAGATAAGAGGAGGGTAGATTTATCTAATGATGAATCACCCAATCAAGAATATTTACGATTCAAGAGAGCTAGACACAACAATGTTAGTAATGTGTAATGGATTATCAAAGAGAATGATTATGAAGAGAACAAAGCTTATGGTCTAAGACATACCTTTTTTTCTTAACAAAACTTGTAACTCCATTGCTTTGTCTTGTGAGGCCTTCTTCCATAATCCTTGAGTATTTAGCAAGCCATTTCCAAAACAAGGAAATAGAGGTAGAAATGTGATTAATATTTAATATAAAAAAATTAAATAAGTACATGGAACCAAAAAATGAAAAGAGATGAGATACTTATCTTTTGGAGTTGTTGAAGGCTCCCTAAAAATCTTGAGGCATACCTAAAATATTATAAAAACAGAAATGTATTTTCCAAAAATACGTTAAACCTCCAAATACTAAAAATCATAAGTACACAAATGAAATATCTAAGGCGAAGAGAAAAGGGCTTAGAAGTGTAAGTCCCTTATGTTAGATTCTTCAGGTTTAACTTTCTTAGGAGATCCTTCTTCAACAACATTTGCTTGATCTCTTTCCCTCTTCTTATTTCTCAGGTTGTCAAGACAATCACTTCTATAATGACCCATTTTATGACATTGATAACATTATACCTTGGACATGTCTACCTTCCTTCTTGGTCCCTTCGTCTTCTTGGAGTTTCCTTTCTTGTGATGAGATATATAAGCATTTTAAACTTCCTCATTGTTGGATACTAATGAGATTCTCAATTCCTCTTAGCTACAAGCAGTCCATAGTTCTTCAAAGGTGGGAGCTTCCTTCCAGCTGTTGAGTCTTGGAGCAAAATCACTCCAAGGTGGCAAGCCTATTAATGCAATGATAACAATTTCCTTGTCTGGTACTATTTCATCAATGGCTATAAGATCATCTCTAATTTTTTCTATCCTTACAAATAAAGTAAACACATTTTCCTCTTTAGTCATCTTTGTGGTCCTTAGTCCATTCTTCAAACTTTCTAGTTGAGAAAAATTCTTAATGGTGAATTTTTTTGACAAGGACTCATACATTAATTGAGCGTGGTCAATGTTGGCTATGTATGGGAGAAAATTTTCCTTTATGCATTCTACCATTAGAGTTATGGCCACCAATTTCGATTATTTGAATTTCACCTTATCTGCATCACCATAATCTTCTATAGGTTGCTTTACTTTCCCTCTAACCCAATATAATACTTTGTTCTTCTCAAGAATGAGGTCAATCTTCTGATTCCATGACCCGTAGTTTGATGCTCCTTCAATCTTGTTCTCTCCCTTGATTTGTTGAAAAATATAACTAGGTTGGTGTTCATCTTGACTATGTAATTATGTACTTATGTAAAGAAGAAGACAAAGATAATAAAATGTATTTTGTTGTACTTGCTTCATGGGTTTCATGAGAAAGATTTTATCATGTAGATAGACTTCTTGATGTCTATTAGGTATTTGTATTCTAGGTATAAAATATAATTAAATGTCATATTCATGAAGGATCTAGTCTAGTAATATATGCTCCAAGACCTTGTGGAAGAAGGGCACCTAACAACTCTCAAACAACGTTGGAAGACAAGCTCTACAACCTACATCAACGCTGGAATAAACCTCTCTCAAGTTGGCCTAATTCACAGTGAAGAAGTCGGATCCAATTACCAAATGATAGGTCAGCTCAATTACAGGTGCCAACAACTATGTATATGCTGTTGGACTGCGCAGAAAAATAGCGTACAAGAATTTTGGTCAGCTATGAAAAAGTGTGGATTATCTCTGCGAAAAAGACAACATTTGCATGCGGATTCAGGGTCAGAAATAATGCGGATTTTTATATGGAAAAAATTTGATTATATGTGGACTAGTGAACAGATAGGAGTGCAGATTTCTCTGTGGGAAAATAGTGACCATATGCAGTATCTTCTAAAATAAAGTGCGAATTATACAAAGTATAAAAAGTCCGTATTTTTGAAGTATAGTACAAGGATACATTGCAGATCTGTCTAAGCTTATGTTTTTCGTACCTTACATCAGGAAGAAGATGCGTATATACCTTTGAAATATTGTCTAATGTTATGTGTCACCTAGTGGAGCAGAGAACCTGAACTATAAACAAAGTCAAGGGCAATACACCAGTATTACAAGTGCAGATATATATGAAAAAGGCTTTGAGATTAGATTTATGATCAATATTCTCCTATAGCACACGAAGTTGAGACAGTGACATAAAGCAATCTTAAAGGTGTGAAAGGTGAGGAAGGTAAATTTGTGATTTAACTTCTTAAACACAGTTCAAGGAATAAAGTCGCAAGTGTATGCAAATTGAATATGATTCAATCTATAATGGTTGACTAAGCAACAAGAAGTAAAAACTTAGAGACTGAGTTCTCTAGTATCAGTGTAGAGTAGTATAGACTGGTGAAGAAGAGAAGAATCAAGTTTGGAGAGGTGGTGACAAGGTCTTGGAAGCATATCTAGGTCAAGGGTCCGAGTCTTGGTCATGGTACTTGTCATTTGAAGATCTATAAGAAGAATTCCTTACGGGTTTTCCTCTCCAAGACAGAGAGGTTTTTCCCTAGCTCTAGAAGCCTAAGTTTGTGTCTTGTGTATTTTGATAATTGACTTAATGAAAAAATAAATAAGATAACAAAGAGGAAACATAAGTAAGCTCACAAGTAATTATCTAGAAGAAGGGCACCTAACAACTCTCAAACAATGTTGGAAGACAAGCTCTACAGCCTACATCAATGCTGGAATAAACCTCTCTCAAGACTGCCTAATTCACAGTGAAGAATTCGGCTCCAATTACCAAATGACATGTTGGCTCAATTACAGGTGACAACAACTATATACACCCCGTTGGACTACATAGAAAAATAGCGTACTGTGAAAAATCCTAAATATGGTTTCCTATTGCAACAAATCTGAAATAATTCTATTATTTTTCATAATTATTTCATTACAATGAAATATCTAAGTAATTTCTGAAGCAGTATACACAAATAATGTTGTGGAATAATTTTAAGTGCTGAAACAAACTGAAAAAAATACAATGAAAAGCATCCACATTTGACACGGTTATTTTTGGACTAAGTCCCCGGAAAAAACCAACTCAGGAAAAACGGTGTTGTAGATCTAAGGGTTTTGTATTATTAAGCAACAAAATGTTGAGTACAACTAGGGTGCCAATATCCAGCTCACCCTTCAGAGAAAATCTAGGCAACTGAAGAAATTTCAGGTAAACCTCACTCTACAAATCTACGACTGATATAAACATCACTAGTGAAGCCCCTCTCTGCCTCTGCATGATGCCTACGCTGCAACTGCATAAGCCTACGTGGGAAAGCTGAAGAACTATGTCAGCTCACCTCTGCAAATGATCAAGCTAATAAGAAACTGAGTTTTGGCCATCCTGACTCAGAAACCCTAGCTTCCAGCTATCTCCGGACCAAATACAAAATACACTGCGTCACTTCTGCGTGATTCCCTTCAGAAACTGTGTCACCCCTCCAGGTGACTGCACTTCCTCTCTCTGCGTCACTGTTGCCTCTCTCTGAAATGTACTCCTAATCCTCCTGACCAGTTATTGCATCTGCCCCTCTCTGAAACTGATCACTAAATCAAATCACTTAGCAAACCCAGCCCTAGTGATTCGATCTTGATCAAAAAGCCATGTCTCTCTCACAAGATCGAAAATTCCAAATGCTCAATGTGCTAAATTGTGATTTCCATAGGCCCATCACCCTCCTTCTTATAATCCTTCATTGACCCTTCAACAGCCAATATTAAAACATAATCAAGGGCTAAGATTAACTTGGAGGTGATCCATGAATTTATCTAGAATATTCACACTTAGTTTAATTAATACCCTTTAATTAATTAGTTTCCCTAAGTTTAGACTTAGGAAAACATTAAAAAATGATTAATTGATTTAATTAAACCATCTCTAAGTGGAATTTTACAAAATCCTTTTTGGGTATTATGGAATACATGTGTCTTAGCCTATATACAAAGTTACAAGGCTAGAGTACATCCAATGCTACCATAAATCAACACTCCCTCTTAGTGAGGAAAGTGCTCTAGCAAGATAAATCAATGTGTTGCTCTGATTTCTGGAACATCTGTTGTTGTGTTGTTGATGATGCTCACCAACACTACACAAAATGTTTCATCTGTACTGCTACTAACTCTGCATGCTGCTACCAACTGCCACTGTACTGCAACTCCCTTTGAATTCTGCAACCATGCTATTGCACTGCGTGAGCACTGCTCTGTACTGCTCTGCACTGGACTACATATTCTCATCTGTTGTTGTTGCTGCTAAAATATTGATGCTGCTGCACTGTTTCTATTTGCAACAGAAAAAAATCCAAAATTGGACAAGTAAAACTGCATCTAAAAAATAAGACTACTGCTGCTAAATTCTGCATTAGCTCTCTAAAAATAATGCGTTGCGTGAGCACTGATCAGCATTGTGTGAGCACTACACTTCACTATGCTGTAAAACTGTGCACTGTGCTGCTACTGCTCAACTATTGATGCTATTGTTCCCTCTCTGCACTGATCAGGCTGTAGTACTGCTAGCCACTACATTGTCTTCTCATCTTCCACTGCAACTGTCCATCCTGCTACTATCTTAAGGCTACCGTAGCTCACATGTGATCCAAGAGTTCAGAAATACTCAAGGATCCTGCCCCCTGTGGATTCTAGATCTACAAATCCAAGTCAACCCACTTCTCTCCTTTCAAAATATGAGAATACATAGCACAATAAGCTTCTGCCTCAATCTTGGCAGCTCCAGCTTGAGGAACTTGCTTCTCCTCCTTATCCTTTTTCTTAAGAGGAAATTGTGTGGCATAATGTCCCATTTCCCCACACCTGAAGCACTTGATCTTAGATATATATTTATTTTTCTGCCTTTTTTTCCCCTTTGATGGAAGGGATGTGTTTTCTTCCTCCTCCTTCTTGACTTTAGAACCACTGCTTCCATCCTCAATATGGATTTTGTGGAGATCACTCCTCAGCTCTTCTTGCTGCAAGGTTACCCACATCGCTTCCCATCTTGGAAGATTTTCTCTACCCAAAATGCTCTGGACAAAGACTTGATAATCTTCTGAAATATAGTTCAGAGTGAGACTTACCAGCTCTGAGTCTTTGGGTGCTGATCCCACTGCTGACAGTGGTCTCGGTTATCTTGAATTCTAGACATGGAGTCAAAACGCTCTCCCTTCTTCATCCTAGTATTATGCATCTTCTCCTCCAGATACATCTTCCATTGCTCAAAATATCCTTGGTATAGCTTTTCCAGCCCTACCCACATTTATCTAGAAATGTTCTTTGCTGCTATGTGAGGTACGATGTGACACTTCACACCATCTAGGATCAAGAAGGCCCTAGCCATGTTCTTCTTGAAGGCTCTCAGATGTGTTGCATCCAGTTTTTTTGCAACTGTGATGTCTATGCGGGCCTTTAGATCATTCTCATCAAGGAGAAATTGAATCCTTGACTTCCAAATAACATAAATTGAGGCACCCTCCAATCTATCTTGGTCACACAATCCATCTGGCCATCTCCTCAACTGTCGATATCTTCCTCTAACCCTCTGCTCAGCTAGAATTACGCACTCCTTGAGGAGTAAGTCAATGCTTCTGCTATTTCACGGGAAAAATGAGTTTCTTTGAGTAAGATAACTCTCTGAGGTCAAGAAATCCCCAATTTGTGTTTTTCAAAAAAATTTCTGATGCTTATGCACCAGCACTCACTGATGTGCAACAACTGCATCCTTCAGCTATGCTAGTCTACTACGCTGCCTGTTCTGCAACTGAAAAATATTACCCCTTTGTCAACTCTCTTAGAGGGAGCTTTCTCTGTGCTAGAATGCCCTCCTGGCCTGGACTATGTAATTTCTGGGATAATCCATTGTTGCTTATGCAGCACCCATCTTATTCAGTGTAGATCTGCTGGTTCACTCTTGTTTCTCCTGCACTTCAGCTTGAATAAGCTCTGATACCATGTGAAAAATCCTAAATCTGTATTCCTACTACAACAAATTTGAATTACTTCTCCTATTATTTTTCATAATTATTTCATTACAATGAAATATTGAAGTAATTTCTGAAGCAGTCTACACAAATAATGTTGTGGAATAAATCCAAGTGCTGAACAAACTTAAAAAAATACAATGAAAAACATCCACATTTGACACAGTTATTTTTGGACTAAGTCCTCGGAAAAACCTAACTCGGGAAAACTAGTGTAGTAGATTTGAGGGTTTTGTATTATTAAGCAGCAGAATCTTGAGTACAACTAGGGTGCCAATATCCAACTCACCCTTTAGATAAAATCTAGGCAACTGAAGAAATGTGAGGTATACCTCACTCTGCTAAATCCACAATTGATCTAAATAGCGCCGGTGAAGCCCCTCTCTACCTCTGCGTGATTACTACGCTGCAACTGCGTAAGCCTGCGTGGGCAAGTTGAAGAATTGTGTCACCTCTCCTCTGCAAATGAATAAGCTGATAAGAAACTAAGTTTTGGCCCTCCTAACTCAAAAACCCCAACTTCCAGCTATCTTCAGACTTAATACAAAATACACTACGTCACTTCTACGTGATTTCCTTCAGAAACTGCGTCACCCCTCTAGGTGACTGCACTGCCTCTCTTTGCGTCACTGCTGCCTCTCTCTAAAATGTACTTCTGGTCCTCCTCACTAGTTACTGAATCCGCCCCTCTCTGAAACTAATCACTGAATCAAATCACTTAGCAAGCCCAACCCTAGTGATTCGATCTTTGTAAAAATGCTATGCCTCTCTCACAAGCTCGAAAATGCCAACTGCTCAATGTGATCAATTGCGATTTCCATAGGCCCCTCACTCTCCTCCTTATAATCCTTCGTTGACCCTTCAATGGCCAAGATTAAAACATAATCAAGGGCTAATATTAACATGGAGGTGATCCATGACTTTATCGAGAAGATTCACACATAGTTTAATTACTACCCTTTAATTAATCAGTTTCCCTAAATTTAGAATTAGGAAAACATTAAAAAATGATTAATTAATTTAATTAAACCATCTCTAAGTGGAATTTTCCAAAATCCTTTTTGGTTATTATGGAATACATGTGTCTTGGCCTATATATAAAGTTACAAGGCTAGAGCACTTCCGATGCTACCATAAATCAACACGTACATGAATTTCGGTTAGCTCTGAAAAAGTGCGGATTATCTCTGGGAAAAAGACAACATTTGCATGCAGATTCAAGATCAGAAAGAATGTGGATTTTTATATGGAAAAACTGTGATTATATGCAGACTAATGAACATACAGGAGTGCAAATTTCTCTATGGGAAAAAAATGACTATATGTAGACTGTTCTAAACTAAAGTGTGGAATATACAGAGTATAAAAAGTGTGGATTTATGAAGTATAGTACACCGATACATTGCGGATCTGTCTAAGCTTATGTTTTTCGGACCTTACAACAGGAAGAAGCTGCGTATATAGCTCAGAAATATTGTCTAATGTTATGTGTCACCTAGTGGAGCAAAGAACCTGAACTATAAACAAATTCAAGGGAAATAAACCAGTATTACAAGTGCGGATATATTTGAAGAAGGATTTGAGATTAGATTGCTGATCAATATGCTCCAATAGCACATGAAGTTGAGACAGTGACATAAAGCAGTCTTAAAGGTGTGAAAGGTGAGAAAGGTAAATCTGTGATTTACCTTCCTAACCACATCTCAAGGAATAAATTCACAAGTGTATGCAAATTGAATATGATTTAGTCTCTAATGGTTGACTAAGAAAAAAGAAGTAAAAACTTAGAGACCAAGTTCTCTAGTATCAGTGCAGAGCAGTACAAATTTTTGAAGAAGAGAAGAATCAAGTTTGAAAAGGTGGTGACAAGGTCTTGGAAGCATATCTAGGTCAAGGGTCTGAATCTTGGTCATGGTAATTTTCAGTTCAAGATCTATAAGAAGAATTCCTTACGGGTTTTTCTCTCCAAGAGGGAGAGGTTTTGCCTTGGCTCTAGGAGCCTAATTTTGTGTCTTGTGTATTTTAATGATTGACTTGATGAAAAAATAAATAAGATAAAAAAGAGGATACATAAGTAAGCTCACAAGTAATTATCTAGAAGAGAACTTGAATTAATCTCCATCCCTCTAAATTCTCAACATGGTATTAGAGCTAACATGCTAAACTCAAGGGTTTCTTGACAAAGGAGACACTCCAGGAAGCGAAGATCAAATTTTGGGTTGAAAAGTCAAATAATTTTGAAGGGAAGACTCTCTAGCTACTTCAAGAAAGATCTCCTATCTCATTTAAAGGATCAACTCAATCAAGAAAGTAATATTTTTCCATCAAATATTCACATTCAAGACATTGTTAGAAGGAGGACTTCCATTTCTGAAGATATCCTTTATCATCAAGGATTCAAGAACATCTACATTGAAGATTTCTGTCTTAGAAGAAACTCATGACTTCATCTTCAAACATCATCAAGGAAGCCGCTGAAGGAGAAAGTCACTCTCTCAATTAAGTATCTATGACTTTATCTAAATCTATCAAAATGTATTCTTCGCAAAGAAAGCAACAAACTAGTTAGGGTTTCAAACTTTCCTGCATGGAAAACAAGGAAAATGAAGTCATGCCAAATACATGAAGGGAGATATAAGAGCCCAAAGGGTTCTTACAGAATCCACAAAAGGCTCTCTCATATTCGATACATCAAATCTAGAATCATCAAAAGGAATATATGAGAAATTGGTGGAGCTATTCTTTTTGAGTATTGTAGGAGAAGCAATCTCTTTGATCAAATGCAGGAACTAGGAGAAGTAATGTCTGACTCTGAGATGATTATAGTGGTGCTAAATGCTCTGCCAGAAGAATGGGGAAAACTTCACTTCAGGTTTGTACGGGAAGAAATAAGGCACACCATTTCACGATTTAAGGTCTCTATGTAAAATAAAGGAAACAAGATTGAATGCCAAAGGTGTTACATGATCAAGTGAAGGGAATCAAGCCTTTGTAGCCACGTCAAGGAAGAAAGGAAGATTTGGTAAGTTTGGTCCCCAAAATAGTATGGACAAAGCACGATCCTTTAGATGTGATGAACTTGGGCATTATAAAATAGACTGTCCTAAATTTGAAAAGGACTAGAGAGATAGGGAAGAAGCCCATATCTCAGAAATGAGAGAAGAACCTGATGTAAAGAAATATAAGAAAGAAGAAGAGAGTGATCTCCCTTATGATTAAGATCATCTTCTCCTTTAAGTGATTTTTGTTGGTTGTATAATAGGAAGCAATGTAGTATCCTGATCAAAGCATGGTAGGATTTATTGGTAAAACAACTCCTAGAAAACCTCGCTGATAACTATACTGATGGAAGGCAGTCATCAAGATCAAGGGTCATCATGAAAAACATAATTCTGGGATGTGATGACATATTGATGGAGCAGGCCAAGGGAATGAAGCTCTTCATTCAAGTAAAAATGTTGAAGGATGACTTAAATGAAAAAGGTATGAGGTATGTATATATTTATATGCTGACATTGGATGCTGGAAAGTCATGTCATATGGTTGCAGGTAATAGAATTCTATATTTAGAATTATGATCTATGAAGGAGGATCCCTCGATGCAATAACAAATGGAATCAACATTAAATATATCCTCATGAAATACGAGGTGGATGAATATGAACGAGGAACTGGAAAATGTGTAAGTTCCTGGGAATGAAGAATGTGAAGAAAGAAAGAGATCATGAAATGCAACCATGTCAAGAGGCAGTTATCATCCGGAAGCCAAGAAGATGTGACTAAGATATCTCCTGAAGGATATGTAGACTCTGACAGAAGTTTGGTAAAGAAGAAGTCCCCTGACAAAACATATCATTAGGAGATGTGTCAGTCTGAATAAAGGATGTCGATGCCTACAGGAAGATGTCATAGTGAAAGATCATCACTGAGGTAACTTTTGTTTTAAAAGTTCATATGTATATGTTTATTTGGATGAATTTTTGCATGGCTTCTAATCATGAGAAAGGATGTATGATCCTTGGAGATAATTCAAAGGAAAGAAGCATGGCATAACAATTGACCAGATGTAAAAGAATGATGAATCACTTTCTGATAGTGGGCATGACTCGTGACTGAAAGTGATGGATGATTTGTGCCCTATGAAGCCAAAGGTTGAAGATTCCTCAATATCGAAATCCATGACATCGAGGGGAGGAATTCTTCATGAGTAGCTAGATTGCTGCTGTAGGACCGTGGTTAAGAGGGAGTTTGGTGGTAAGTTTCTTACTTGAAAGAAACTTGAAGTATGTCCTTTCTGTGCTAAGAGGGAGTGAAATATGTGATTCTCTAATACATGTGTCATGCACTACACCATGACTAACAACCATAAGTCTTAGTGAAGGCCATGTGGAGAGAATGGATAGACACAACATTTTGGTCTTCACCTGGAAGACAGAATGGATGATTGGGTAATCAGCTGGCATTCGATACTATTTGAGAATGAGATAGGGAATTCAAGATAAGAGTGGTCGAGGACTGATATTATTTGAGGGATGGCTACCCAAGAGAAGAATAGTCCAAGAAGGTCATACCTTGGGAACACTTGGGTGGAGTATGTACCTTGGAGAGACAATGACTATGATGTCTATTAGTCATGTGTCTTGCCAGCATTTTAGCCCATTGTCTCGTTGAGAGATAGGGTTGTTAGTCAAGGCCTTACACTAGGACAATGATGGTTGATATGATGCTATAAAGATACGATTACCAATCTGATTATTCTTATGAGATTATTCAGTTTGAAAGTTACCATGCACTTGTATGAATACCTCCTTAGCTAAGAGGGAGAGTTGAAAAGTGTAACTAGGTTGGCCTTCATGTTGACTATGTAATTATGTACTTATGTAAAGAATAAGACAAAGATAATAAAATATATTTTGTTGTACTTGCTTCATGGGTTTCATGAGCAAGATTTTATTATGTAGATAGAATTTTTCTTGATGTCTATTATGTCTTTGTCTTCTAGGTATAAAATATAACTAAGTGTCATATTCATGAAGGATCTAGTCTAGGAATATATGCTCCAAGACCTTGTGGAAGAAGGGCACCTAACATTTCTCAAACAACGTTGGAAGACAAGCTCTACAACCTACATCAACGCTGGAATAAACCTCTCTCAAGTCAGCCTAATTCACAGTGAAGAAGTCAGATCCAATTACCAAATGACAGGTTGGCTCAATTACAGGTGCCAAAAACTATATATACCCCGATGGACTGTGCAGAAAAATAGCGTACAAGAATTTTGGTCAGCTCTGAAAAAGTGCGGATTATCTGTGCGAAAAAGACAACATTTGCATGCGGATTTAGGATCAGAAGGAATGCAGATTTTTATATGGAAAAAATGTGATTATATGCGAACTAGTGAACAGACAAGAGTGTGGATTTCTCCGTGGAAAAATAGTGACTATATGCAAATTGTTCTAAAATAAATTGCGGATTATACAAAGTATAAAAAGTCTGTATTTCTGAAGTATAGTACAGGGATACATTGTGGATCTGTCTAAGCTTATGTTTTTCCGACCTTACATCAGGAAGACGCTGCGTATATACCTTTGAAATATTGTCTAATGTTATGTGTCACCTAGTGGAGAAGAGAACCTGAACTATAAACAAAGTCAAGGGTAATACACCAATATTACAAGTGCAGATATATTTGAAGAAGGCTTTGAGATTAGCTTTATGATCAATATGCTCCTATAGCACACGAATTTGAGACATTGACATAAAGAAATCTTAAAGGTGAGGAAGGTAAATTTGTGATTTACCTTCCTAAAAAAAGTTCAAGGAATAAAGTCGCAAGTGTATGCAAATTGAATATGATTCAGTCTCTAATGGTTGACTAAGCAACAAGAAGTAAAAACTTAGAGACTTAATCTTCCAATCTAGGGCACGAGAGAGAGAGAGATACACCAAAATTTCGATTTTCCTTTCTTCTTTCACCTTGACCAAACTTGCACTTCTTTAGACCTCTTCCTTCACTACGCACTTTTTCCGGCGTCCAAAGAGATATCAAACTTGCTTGAGATGATCTCCACCAAAAGAATTTGGATTTCTTCTTTTATAGCCTTTAAGTGAGGTCAAATAACCTTCCTTGAGGTTGACCTAATCATCTTGAAGCCAACTTGGTGTGGAGGCGACATAAATTATATTTGACTCAATACTAAACCTTTTTACATGACTCAAAAGCCCAAGAAGGGTATTTTTAAATGTTCAACAACTCTATAAACTCATAATAAATCCTAGAAGTCCTAAATTGGGACTTTTACCTAAAACATAATGACCCAAGCATGAAACCCATGCTTTAATAAGTCATTGTAATAATAATAAAAAATCTTTTCTTTATTATTTTGACAAGTACATTACATAGTGACTCAAATACATTAATGAAGACTGAACCTAGTTACATTATTCAACACTCCCTCTTCACTAGGGAGGTATTCATAATACACAAGTACAAGGAATATCTCAATATATGTGAATTATGAAGAATTTTTAGGCACCTAAATGCCATGGACAAGATTCCTGACCAGGGAAATCTATCCAAGGTCTCTCAATAATTTAGGCACTGCATTGCTAGAGACTAGATTCCTAACCAGGGTAATCTATCATAGTGGAACTAAGATGGACTAAAGCTTTCAACCTCTCTAGGTAAAATCAGGCTTACTTACTAACCATCAACCTAGGGATCCATGAGCGTGTTAGAGCTCAATGACCAACACCACCTTTCCTACTTTGGGAACTAGACATCAACACAAAGTGTCAGCCATATGTCCTCCTAGAAAATGCTTCACTCACAAAGCCTCAAAAACAAATCTCTCATAGTCAAACTTATCGGTAAGAAACATGCTATCAAAAATTTGAGATATTTACCTGTATAAACACAACCCTAATCAGTGATACACTTTAAAATGTACATACTCAAATACAAATCTTTGGGGCCTTCCAGACAACTAGATGTTGCTTTTCAAATTTTCACAGTAGGACTATCAATCGAATCCATGACAGTAGATTTCTTAATCATACACTTTCCTTTCCTACTCCACATGAAAAAACATATCCTTCAAAATGAATTCTCCAATCAAAACTATGTTATGCCCTCCCTCTCAACTAGGGAGATTTATTCTATCCAAGCTCCATCTTAATCTAAGGAGATCAACTTCTTCTTATGACATAGGAGAATCTTTATAGCTTCCACCCTTCTCATCATGCTTATCATATCAATTTTCTTATGAACATCTTCACCATCTTGAAGATGATGTACCTGCATAACTTAGATAGCAAGTACAACCAGATCTATAGAAGCATGAAGTTAGTCATATCAAAATTATATAATAACGAAAGCATTAGACTTTATAAACATAATCAACAAGAGACTATACTTCAATTCTTCAAATTATTTCCCAGGTTTTTATTAAACCCTAAATTACATTAGTAGCTAAAAAAAAATAGCAGTCTCATTTTATCTAGGGTATTAACATTAATTTCAACGATATGAAAAGTACTTTCTAATAGCAAAACCTAGAAATAAATAAGATTAATGCATCTAACAATTTTCAGAATTCATATGTTAGAATTCCTACTAGGATTTCATGTAAACCCTAGATTTCATACATGATCTCCAACAATCAAAACCAATCACAACTTAATCAACAACATGAATAGCTTCTACTAGGGTTTGATTTAAACCCTAGATTTTCCATCTAAAAATTCTCAGAAATCACTATATAGATTCATAGGTTCCAGATTGTTATACCTACTAGAGAATTTAACTACTACTCGAGTTTAGCTGGAAAACCCTAGATTTCCAAAACAACATCATATTAGAATATCAAACTCAGACAATGGCTTAGATTAAACCCTAATACCTATGACCATCAACAATTAGGTCATCACACATATCTAAGAATTCATTATCATGTATAAGCGTATCATTTGTCAGGAGATACATTAGACATATATCGTCCTAGACAAGGCTAGGGTTTTAACCAAATGGACACATACCTAGGGTTTCATTCCTAAGACCTTACTTTAAATACATAACAAGGGTTTTGATTATAGACTTAACCAAACCCTAAAGATATAGGGTTTCATAACATAGCAAAGCAAACCCTACTGTACCAAAACTTCAAAGGTTTGGGATCTTAGACAACATCATTCAACCTAACGAGTTAGGGTTTTCATGATCATACCAAAACCACAAACATGACATCCTCAACAAAAAATTTAAATAACATTTCCCAATAACACTAAGCAGGCTAGGGTTTCATATATTACCATTATCATACCCTTAAGTTATGGTTTTCTAGAGAAATTTTCTATGGTTATTTATACAAACAATCAAAGATAAGAGGAGGGTAGATTTATCTAATGATGAATCACCCAATCAAGAATATTTACGATTAAAGAGAGCTAGACATAGAAATGTTAGTAATGTGTAATGGATTATCAAAGAGAATGATTATGAAGAGAACAAAGCTTATGGTCTAAGACATACCTTTGTTTCTTAACAAAACTTGTAACTCCATTGCTTTGTCTTGTGAGGCCTTCTTTCATAATCTTTGAGCATTTAGCAAGCCATTTCCTAAACAAGGAAATAGAGGTAGAAAGGTGATTAGTATTTAATATAAAAAACTTAAATAAGTACATGGAACCAAAAAATGAAAAGAGACGAGATACTTATCTTTGGGATTTGTTGAAGGCTCCCTAAAAAGCTTGAGGCATACCTAAAATATTATAAAAACAAAAATGTATTTTCCAAAAATACGTTAAACCCGCAAATACTAAAAATCATAAGTATACAAATGAAATATCTAAGGCTAAGAGAAAAGGGCTTAGAAGTGTAAGTCCCTTATGTCAAATTCTCCAGGTTTAACTTTCGCAGGAGATCCTTCAACAAAATTTTCTTGATCTCTTTCCCTCTTCTTATTTCTCAAGTTGTCAGGACAATCAATTCTATAGTGACCCATTTTATGACATTGATAACATTATACCTTGGACATGTCTACCTTTCTTCTTATTCCCTTCGTCTTCTTGGAGTTTCCTTTCTTGTGATGAGCTATATAAGCATTTGAATCTTCTTCATTGTTGGATACTAATGAGGTTCTCAATTCCTCTTGGCTACAAGCAGTCCATAGTTCTTCAAAGGTGGGAGCTTCCTTCCAGCTGTTGGGTTTTGTAGAAAAATCACTCCAAGGTGGCAAGCCTATTAATGCAATGATCACAAGTTCCTTGTCTGGTACTATTTCATCAATGGCTATAAGATCATCTCTAATTTTTTCTATCCTTACAAATGAAGTATACACATTGTCCTCTTTAGTCATCTTTGTGGTCCTTAGTTCATTCTTCAAACTTGCTAGTTGACCAACGTTCTTAATGGTGAAATTTTTTGACAATGACTCATACATTTATTGAGCATGGTCAATGTTGGCTATGTATATGTTGTGCTATAAAACTACCCCCCATTTATTTTTGTAAATAGGGACCCTTTAGAGATAATTAGAAAAGATCCTTTTAAAAGTTCCTTCTAAAAAACACTTAGGAAATAAATTTATCTCAAAGCACATCTCTTATCACTTATCACTTTCAAAGAACAATCTATAAATATTGCAAATTGCGAAACGTGCCCTCTTAAAAGTCTTACTCTACTTTTTCACATCGCACTGGATTTAGTTAAAGATTAGAACAAAACAATAAAATTCGCGATCGTCGCGGACCCGACAGGGCGAATGAACTTGAATACATAATCTCTTTCGCATCGCATCCACTTTTTAGCTTTCGCAAATCGCACCACGCGTGGATTATGATTTAAAATTAAATGTATTTGTTAAAAATTGTGATCTACGATTTGCACAGATCGCATTTCACAATTGATAAGAAAAAATCACAAAAATTATAAGATATGATTGTGATTTGCGCATTTATTGTTTCTAGTGTGTGAAAAGTGACTTATGTCATTTCGAATTGAATTATGATCTTAACAGATTTAATCAAAGGATAAGTATTGCATGCGAAGCCACGTGAAGCCATGCCTAGCATTTAATTTTGAAATCATGAAGGAATTATGAGGAGATGACTAATCGAATTGATAGTTTTTGTGTAAAACATCTCTTCACAGTTTCTTTTATATGATATATTTTGTTTCACTTTCAGGAAAGAAGTTATTGAATCGAAAGAGTATGAAATGAGTAAGAAAGGAAAAGAAGTGTCTCGAGCATTGCATACAGAAGATACAGAAATGCCTTCACTGTTTTCTAATACTGTTTGTCACAAAGATTGCGGCATCACATCATGGGAAGCTATGTATAAACTATTTGAAGATGAAGAGCCAAAGGTGATAATGAATATTTATGCAACAGACACTTATTCCACTTCCGACGCAACTTTTTTTGACGTTGCATGTTTATTCATTAATAAGATAGTAGCAAGGCCAAAGTTCATGCCTTACACAGATATGATCAAATGGGTAATCGAGAATTTGAATAATTAAGACATAGTGTTTAATAATTCCAGAGGAGAAGTCATGGTCTCTTTTAACGCTGAAGACTTGGAAACTATGTATCATTTACCATCTCCACAACAGAGGTATGACAATGTATATGTGCAAAGTTTTAAAGCTAAGCACCCAGATATAATCAAATTAATTCAAGAATGGAAGGACAATGAAGGAAAACTAAAGCAAGACAAGTTTGGTATGTACCCCATTGCACAGATCCCACAACCTTTTTGCTATGCTGCTGGTATGTTATGTAGGTTATTCGGTATACCAGATAGTACTAGGTTTGCTAGAGATTGGGTTCCCTTGATTGACACAATCGTCAACTCATCCATTTTGAATTGGGCAGATTTATTATCCAATTACTTAGTTAAACACATTACTGAGTATATGAATAAGAAAAATGCTTTGTCTAAAGAAAACTCACCCTTTTTTATGTCTGCCTATGTTATGGATGCCATCTGTTTTCATTCTACATTTCCAACTATGGGTTGGAAATGGACTTCCAAAGAACCTACCCCAATCCATATTTATCACGAAGAACTTTGGGATACCAAATACCACCTGCATTTTTATAAAGTTTGTTATGGAGTTATGATGCCAATGTATCAGATGATTTTTAATGAAAATATCCCTAGGGTTTCCAAAGAAGTCAGTAGGGATATTGTTCCTACAGCTCGATGGTTTGCTGAAGAGAAATTTACATATGTACGAGTATTTGGAAGCTCTGATCTTCCACATGTTTTGCCATACTACATTCCAGACAGGTTGTTCGGGAGAGAGATCGCTTATCAGCTTGTTAATGGTGTTACTAAACAGTTGAAAGATGACGAAAAGGCAATTTGGACTTCTTTTCCTGTATAGTGCGGTTCTTTCACTCTGGCCGACATTGGTCACACATAAAAAGAAGTGCCTAATGTGCAGATATTAAATCTTGCATTTATGCCTGGGAGACTGTATGATCCTGATGATGAAATTAAAAATTATATGGCAAGACTTAAGACAAAGCCTTTTGTCAAGGAAGAATATATGTTTGATTACTTCTTTCAAGGAGTTGAAGTTTTTTTAGATTTTATTAAAAGGATTTCAAATGAATCAAGTCAAGAAGATATTCAAGCCTTTCAAGAATACAGAAATGAGAGGCTAAAAAAATGTCCCTTTAAATTTATTTATCATGGAAGATGAAAAGAATACTCCAAGTGTTAGCATTGATGAAGAAATGAAAGATAATTCTGAAAATGAATCCAATCAATCTCAACAGCAATCTGAAAAATCTGAGGATGAGTCTGAAGTCATAAAAATGAATTTGGAAATTGATCAGGTAATTAATGAATTAGAGTTGCATGAAAAGCAAAAGAAAAATGGCACTGAATTGAATTCAGAAGAAGTTCAAAATGATTAAATCACAACAGATCAGTCCAAGTCATCTGAAGGAAAATACCTTTCAAATGAATGGGAAGAATTTTCCCAAGCAATAAACACCCCCAAAGAAAAGATTATCACTGATCAAGAAGCAAATTTCCAAACACCTGAGCCTTCTCGAAAGATAGTTCAGACTATTAATCCTTTGAAAACAGTTCCAACAACTCAAAACAAAGAAATCATTCCAGCTTTTTCAACAGATCAAATAATTTTGCAAATAGAAGACATTCCTTCATTAGATATCTTCTATAGTCCTAGCCATAAAGTTGTAGTGAAAAGAAATAAGAGGAAAAGAGTTTATGAAACTCTTAAATCTACAGATGAATCAATTGACGTTCTCTGGAAGGATTCACTTGAAGATCCTATTGAACATTTAACTAAGTTATCTCAGTATGCAGGAGCTTATGCTACAACCACTGTAGACAAAGCAACTCAAGTTAAAACTTTGTTAAGGCAAAAGGATTACAGGATACAAGAGTTGGAACATTTATTGGATGCAGAGAAGGTTAAGACTACAGAATAGATCAGAATGAATTCAGAGCAGTTCCCTAAAGATATTGAGAGGCTTAAGCTAGAACATGATGCACAACTTGAAGAGAAACAGGTACACATGGAGAAGACTTTAGCAGAATTACCAAAGCAATCACAATCAGAAAGATTTGTTAAAGAAGCACTTGATATAAATACCATGTTAAAGAAACAAAAAAAGGTATTTTTTTATCAAGAAACCATGATTTATTCTCACTGTGATTCAAATAAAATAATGATTCAACAAATTGCTATCCAAAATCTTGAATGTGAAAAAATTCAGAGTCAAATTGAAGAATATATTCAATGGCAAGATTCAGATGCTGGAAAGAAGGCTAATCTACCTCAAGTAGATAAATTTCATAAGGAATTATTTTTTACAGAGTGGAAGACACAAATTGCCAGAGAAAAAAAAGCAACAGCTAAAACATCCAGTAAATCAAATGAAATTATACAACATTTGTGTGATCAATTATTCAAAATAGGAATTTTGGAAGAAAACACGTCTGATATGTTTTCAATGATCAAAGAAGTAGAGTCAAGATGGATTCAACAAGTAGATTAGCAAGAAGAGATGATCAAGAAAATTGACAAGTTTGATCAAGAAAATTCTTTGAATTTTATGATCAAACTATATCATCAACAACAAACGCTTTAGTTAATCACAAAATCAGCCCAAAGGTCACAATCAACAATTTCAAATGCTATATTCAAGGATAAGATTCTCTCACGAATATCTCAACCACCTCAGCTCAAGACTATGCTAGATATATGCAAGTTACGTGACCACATTCAGCAGAAGAAGAAGGATCCTTAAAATCAAGATTGTCAGTTTGTTTAATTTCCTAGATTATAGTTCAAGATAGGTTTTATAGAGAGAGGTTGTTTGAAACCTCCTCTATATTTTTGTAAAGTATTTAATTTAGTTAAGTAGTTAATTGTAGTATTTAAACCCTTCTCATGCATTTAGAGAAGGGTCCTGAATTTTATTGAGAACATTTTCAAAGAAGGCTTAAGTTGTAAGCAGGTTCATAAGTGTCTTGATGAAAGAATGGAACACGGCCTTATTCAGTTTTATAAATCATCTTGTTGATCAATGTTGATTCACTTTGGCTTGGATTTTTTATTGAAGAATTGAATATGACCTTTTATCATTGATCTAATAAACAGGACGACAAACAATTGGTACTAATATCATGTATGTCATTACTGTTTTGAATATTAATGATGAACACAACTTTCATAAATCATATGTAGAATTAATTATTTATGTCTAAAGTATATGTTTCATTAATCGTACAGTATACAGGCAGAAATTAGTTATTTTATATATGGTCATTACATAAATGCGATATGTCTTTCATATTCTTTTTTTATTATTTAATATTTTCAAAAGGAATTATTCTACACAGTTATAATTCTATTTAATCTGCAATGATTTCAAAACAGATTAGATAGTTATCTTCCTAAATCGCATTTGAGATACTTTACCCAGGTTAGATTAAGTTTATTTTAAAGTCTTGCATTTAGAATTAAATTTTTTTAGTTTGTAGTAATTCATCATTTTTAAAATGTTTTGGTAGAAATCTCACAAATTATCACACAAACACCAAAACTAGGAATTTGGTCCCAACACCTCCAGTCGGAGCCACTACCCCAAGCGGAAAAGGAGTTGCTTTAAGGTCTGGACCGAGTGGTTATCCCCCTTTGTTGTTGCCATGGATTTCTAAGGCCTCAAAAGTATGGGAGAAAATTTTCCTTTATGCATTCTACCATTATATTTATGGCCTCCAATTCCGATTCTATGAATTTCACCTTATCTGCATCACCAAAATCTTCTGTAGGTTTCTTTACTTCCTCTCTAACCAAATCTAATACTTTGTTCTTCTCAAGAATGAGGTCAATCTTCTTCTTCCATGACCCGTAGTTTGATGCTCCTTCAAGCTTGTTCTCTCCCTTGATTTGTTGAAAAGTGTAACTAAGTCGATCTTCATCTTGACTATGTAATTATGTACTTATGTAGAAGAAGACAAAGATAGTAAAATGTATTTTGTTGTACTTGATTCATGGGTTTCATGAGAAATATTTTATTATGTAGATAGACTTCTTCTTGATGTCTATTGGGTATTTTTATTCTAGGTATAAAATATAATTAAGTGTCATATTCATGAAGGATTTAGTCTATGAATATATGCTCCAAGACATTGTGGAAGAAGGACACCTAACAACTCTCAAACAACGTTGGAAAACAAGCTCTACAACCTACATCAACACTGGAATAAACCTCTCTCAAGTCGGCCTAATTCACAGTGAATAAGTCGGATCCAATTACCAAATGATAGGTCGGCTCAATTACAGGTGCCAACAATTATATATACCCCGTTGGAATGCGTAGAAAAATAGCGTACAAGAGTTTTGGTCAGCTATGAAAAAGTGCGGATTATCTCTTCAAAAAATACAACATTTGCATGCATATTCAGGATCAGAAAGAATGCGATTTTTATATGGAAAAAAATGTGATTATATGTGGACTAGTGAACAGACAAGAGTGCAGATTTCTCTGTGGGAAAATAGTGACTATATGCAGACTGTTATAAACTAAAGTGTGGATTATATAGTGTATAAAAAGTCCATATTTCTGAAGTATAGTAAAAGGATACATTGTTGATTTGTCTAAGCTTATGTTTGTCGAACCTTACATCAGGAAGAAGTTGCGTATATACATTTGAAATATTGTCTAATGTTATGTGTCACCTAGTGGAGCGGAGAACCTGAACTATAAACAAAGTCAAGGGCAATGCACTAGTATTACAAGTGCGGATATATTTGAAGAAAGCTTTGAGATTAGATTTATGATCAATATGCTCCTATAGCACACCAAGTTGAGACAGTGACATAAAGCAATATTAAAGGTGTGAAAGGTGAGAAGGGTAAATCCGTGATTTACCTTCCTAAACACAGTTCAAGGAATAAAGTCGCAAGTGTATGCAAATTGAATATGATTCAGTCTCTAATGGTTAACTAAGCAACAAGAAGTAAAAACTTAGAGACCGAGTTCTCTAGTATCAGTGTAGAGCAGTATAGACTGGTGATGAAGAGAAGAATCAAGTTTGAAGAGGTGGTGACAAGGTATTGGAAGCATATCTAGGTCAAGGGTCCGAGTATTGGTCATGGTACTTGTCATTTGAAGATCTATAAGTAGAATTCCTTATGGGTTTTCCTGTCCAAGATGGAGAGGTTTTGCCCTGGCTCTAGGAGCCTAATTTTGTGTTTTGTGTATTTTGCTAATTGACTTGATGAAAAAATAAATAATATAACAAAGAGGCGACATAAGTAAGCTCACAAGTAATTATCTAGAAGAGAATTTGAATTAATCTCTAGCCCTCTAAATTCTCAACATGATTGAGATAAACATTTTTTTTCTTCTTCTTAAAGATGGTGAAATGATTTCCTTAGAGAACTTCCTTTTATGATTCCTTGATCAACTACTTGAAGCTGCCTTTTTCTTCTTTCTTCACCAAAGCTCTGATACCATGTTATAAAATCAGTAAGGCAGAAATATTTTCTTGTACTTGATAATTTACTTGTGATTTTACTGTATTTTTATTAGTTTTCCTATTATCTTCATTTCTATTAGTTCATCAAGAAATTACCAAAGCAATAGAACATAGATCAAGGACACGAAATATAGGTGAAAAACCAGGGCATAACCCCACTCTAGGGGAAAACCCAGTCATTAATTCTTCCTTCAATAATTTTTCCTGAGATAATCCAATTACTCTATACCTTGTCACAAACTTCCTCCAAACCAAGTCAACCTTCTTCTTCCTTTGCATATGATCCTATTTCGACCTGGCAGCAACAACAACACTATGCAACACTTTCTTGGACCCAGTGACTTCAATATTTCTTTAGAGGCTTCCATCCTCGTGTTAATTTTTCATAGGGTTACATTGATCTTTTCTTCAATAGTTGCACTTCTTCATTAACACATTAAGTTCACCCCATATCAGTATATCATTATTCAAATTTACACTATTAACCATCAACATATGCAACTATGTAGAAAGAATGTTAGGTCCCTATATTACCAGTATAGTCCCTTATTGTTATTAGTGTAACCCCCTTATTGTTAAAAATTTTACCCTTGTAATCTCCATTTTGTTATTATTGTGCCCTTAAATTATTATTGTTAGGTCGGCTAGGATTACATTGTGGCCCACTAGGATTACATTATTGGCCACATGGACTTCTATATATAGAAAGGAGGTTTTGTAAATGGTATCATCCAAGAAATTTTCATTTATATAATGTATTGGAGGTTACCCCCTCGAAGTGGCTCATTTCTAAGGTGTTGATATCTCTTTTCTTCTATTTTTGGAGCTGGTTACACAACATTTGGTATCAGAGCTTTGGATTCTAGGGTTTCGCTGCTCCAAACAGGTCATCGTGGAATTTTCACTATAATTTTTTCTCTACAACGTTTCAGAAGCTGAAATTTTTAGGGTGCGAAGTTGAAATCCCGAGGAAGATCTTCTAAAAATTTCAGATCTTGGTTCATAATATTTTCGGAGATATGATATGTGGAAGTTAGGTCTTTTTTCAGGCTCCTAAACAGGTCATCGTGGAATTTGCGCTATAAATTTTTTTCTACAAAGGTTAAGAATTTGAAATTTTTAGGGTACGAAGTGGAAATCCTGAGAAAACTCGTCAAAAAATTTCAGAGCTTTATTCGTAATATTTTTGGAGATATGATCTGTGGAAGGTGGTGCTGTTTCAGACTCCCGAATTTCATCTCAAACAGGTGATCGTGGGAAAAGTTCAATAACTCTCTCTCTGAGCATCGGATTGGAGTGCCGTAAAAGTGGTCGCAAGTACATGGACTTTAGTTTCTTGGCTATCAATTTCAGAGGCGAAAGATGAAACAGTGACATGTGGCAAGTTGTACAAGTTCGCTCTACTGAACCAGTCCATAATTAGGTCATTGTGGGAGATTGGACATAACTTTGTCTTGGAGAATCCAAATCATGTCAGACCTGTGGCATTCAAAAGAGAATTCATAGGGCTAATTCAGTGCTGAATTTCAAATATTGAAGAGCCACAATCACAGAGATAATCAAATTTCAATATCGAGCTCCTCAAAAGAAAGAAAAAGGTGTGTATTCTTTTCCGAATTGCATAAGTCTTGTTTGAAAAATAAATTTGAATTGATTCCAAGGGCATATTGTAGAATAGATATTAGTATTGGGTTCTAAAAAATGCCCCGTAAAAATAATTCAACACCCATTAAGCCTTCAGAAGGCTCTACTATGACTCATGAAGATTAAGAATTGCAACATGATCTATCAAAATTACAAGAGCAAGTGCACCAAATTTTGCTCTCGCAAAGAGCAACAAAAAATGAAATGGAAGTTTTGAAGAAAGGCGTGGAAGCAAAGATGGATGGTTTGAAGAAAGATTTGGAATCTAAGATAGATGACATGGAAGCTGGCATGGAATCTAAAATGGAAAACATGAAGAATTATCTAAAAGTAGACATAGAAGGTTTGACAAAGTTGATACAAGAAATGTTTCCTAATGGTGAAAATATAGTAGAGGAAACTCATGATGAGAACAAAATAAATGTTAATCGTGATTTCATAAACTCTAATGTTGGCGGGAAGAACCACCATATTCAAAAAATGGATATGAGGAAGTTTGATGGAAAGGATCCTGTAACATGGATACTACAGATGGAGCAATATTTTGATCTCCATAATGTGCAAAACACACAAAAGGCATGCATTGCAACTTTACATTTAGAACAAAATACATTTGTATGGTATCAATGGCTTTGCTCCCGTAAAAAAATTGTCACTTGGTCAATTTTTACGGAGGAAATGATAGCACATTATGAGGATACAAAGAGCAACACCTTCTTTAACCAATTGATAAATCTCAAACAAAAGGGTTTAGTGGGGTAGCACATTGAGGACTTCCAAAAATTGAATATAAGGGTAACTGATATTCCAGAGGAACACATGATTGATCTCTTCATAGGCAATTTAAAGGATAACATCCAACATGAAGCTCGTGTTTTGGAACCTGATTCATTGGAGAAGGCATTCAGGTTGGCAAGAAAAATTGAATGTAAAATTATGGAAACAAGGAAGCCTACCAGTCACTTCTATAAAGAAGGAAGTGTTTCTACGCCTATATTTCCACAACCTACATGGTTGAAACCAAAAAAATTGGAAGAAAAAAGAGCAAAAGGGCTTTGCTACAGTTGTGATAGAAAATACACTAAAGGTCATAAGTGTGCTGAGAAGAAATTATTTTACATAGACTGTGAAGAGGAAGAAGAAAATGAACAAGAAGAGGATATACACAAGGAACTAGCCCTAGAAGAGGAAGAAATGAATCCGACCATATCGTGTAATGCACTGGCAGGAATTACCACTCCTCAAACACTCAAGATAGAAGGACATATCAAGAAGAAAAAGGTAATAGTGTTGATTGATTCAGGTAGCACCCATAATTTTATTCATTGTAAGGTAGCCAAGGAATTAAATTTTTTCCTATACCCAGCACCAGAATTTCAAGTGATGGTGGCAAATGGAGGAACTATAAATTGCTTTAGAAAATTCCATAATATCAAGCTAACCATGGGGGAATATGTATTGACTAGTCCAATGCTTTCCATTCCTATGGGAGGTGTTGATGTTGTACTAGGAGTACAATGGTTACAATCTTTGGGGACGGTAGCTTTTAATTTTGAAGAACTTTTCTTGAAATTTTTTTCAGAAGGAAAGGAAGTTGAATTACGGGGTATTGTGGGGAAGCCAGGAAGGATAATAAGCTCTAATGTCATGACAAAGCTTCTAAAGAAAGAACAGCGAGGCGTAATTGCACAATTATGCTCACTAGAAGTTCCAATATCAAAATCATCTATTTCTGCAGATCTCCAACAAGTCTTGGACAATCATTCCAAGGTGTTTGAAACTCCCAAAGGACTCCCACCTATTCGTGATCATGATCATGCTATTCATTTGATTCCGGGAAGTGTTCCTCCAAACATCAGGCCTTATAGATATCCTTACTTCCAAAAGAGAGAAATTGAACGTATGATTGCAGAAATGTTAGAGGCGGGTATAATTCAACCTAGTTAAAGTTCTTTCTCTGCTCCCGTAGTATTGGTACACAA
The DNA here is from genome assembly GCA_034641835.2 of Pinus albicaulis. NCBI lineage: Eukaryota > Viridiplantae > Streptophyta > Pinopsida > Pinales > Pinaceae > Pinus > Pinus albicaulis. Next base: position 1,138,442,398 of record CM076584.1, read on the forward strand.
GAAGGATGGATCATGGCGAATGTGTCCGGATTATAGGGAGCTCAATAAGCTCACCATTAAAGATAAATTTCCCATTCCTGTGATCGATGAATTATTGGATGAATTACATGGAGCAATTTATTTTACCAAGTTGGATCTTCGTTCAGGATATCATCAAATTAGAATGAAGACTGAAGATATTCCAAAAACAGCATTTCGAACTCATGAGGGTCATTATGAATTTTTGGTCATGCCTTTGGCCTTACCAATGCACCTTCTACATTTCAAGGGTTGATGAATTCCATTTTCAAACCCTTCCTTAGAAAATTTGTGCTGGTATTTTTTGATGATATACTAATCTATAGCAGGTCTTGGAAGGATCATGTTGAACATGTTGACAGGGTGCTCAAACTATTGCAGGAGAAACAATTATATGCAAAATATCCAAATGTTTCTTTGGAGTACAAGAGGTGGAATATCTGGGTCATATTGTATCTCACGAGGGTGTTAAAGTAGACCCTAACAAAATTAAAGCCATTAAGGAATGGAAAGTCCCCACAACCATAAAGAAGTTGCGAGGATTTTTCGGGTTAACAGGGTATTATCACAAGTTTGTTAAGAATTATGGGAGAATAGCAGCACCTCTAACAACATTATTGAAGAAAGATGCATTTTCATGGACTCCTAAAGCAACTAAGGCCTTTGAACATCTTAAAGAGGCAATGTGCCTAGCACCGGTCTTAGCTACGCCATACTTCACAAAAACCTTTATTGTGGAATGTGATGCCTCAGGAAATGGAATTGGTGCAGTTTTAATGCAGGAAGGAAGACCCATTGCTTTTGAAAGTCGTCCAATCAAAGGGAAGTATTTACAGAAACCTATTTATGAGAAGGAAATGTTAGCAATACTACATGCACTAAAGAAATGGCGAACTTACCTAATGGGAAGACACTTCAAGGTAAAAACTGATCATGATAGTCTTAAACACTTTTTGGAACAAAGACTATCTTCAGAAGAGCAGCAAAAATGTGTCACAAAGATGTTGGGTTATGACTTTGAAATAATCTACAAAAAAGGAAAGCTTAATGTTGTTGCAGATGCACTCTCAAGAAAGAATGAAGAGGTGGAAGCATTGCTTTGTGCCATTTCTATTATCCAACCAGATTGGATAACTGAAGCAAGAGATGAATGGAAGAAGGACAAAGATGTATGGCACTCATTCAAAAGTTGCAGCAAGATCCTAGTACATCTGATACATCTAGTTGGAAAAATGATTCCTTATGGTACAAAGATCGCTTATATCTTTGTAAGAATTCCCAACTAAAACAAAAGATTCTTCTGGAATTGCACACTTCTCCTTTAGGAGGACACTCAGGATTTTTAAAAACTTACCACAGGGTGAAGAAAGATTTTTTTGGGATGGCCTTAAATCTGATATTCAAAAGTTTGTGGCGGAATGTTTGGTTTGCCAGCAGAATAAAGTTGAGACAATTAAGACCCCGGGACTTCTACAACCTTTATCCATTCCAAGTCAACGTTGGAGGAGATTTCAATGGATTTTATCACAGGTTTACCTAAGTCCGAAGGAAAGAGTGTCATCATGGTGGTAGTTGATAGACTTACCAAGTATGCACACTTTGTGCATTATCTCATCCATTTAAAGCAAGTACAGTTGCTACTACATTTATGGATAGAATTCAAAAGCTACATGGAAGCCCAAGGGTTATTGTGAGCGACAGAGATCCCATTTTTACTGGAAATTTTTGGACTGAGTTATTTTCTTGTTTGGGTACTCAATTAGCTCATAGCTCATCTTATCATCCTCAATCTGATGGTCAAACTGAGATAGTAAATAAATTTTTTGAAGGATATCTTCGTTTTTTTGTATCTGATAAACAAACACAATGGGTCAAGTGGTTACCTCTTGCTGAATGGTGGTATAACACTTCCTTCCATACTGCAGCAAAAATGACCCCATTTATGGCACTTTATGGATATCATCCACCATCTATCACATCATATTTAAGGGAAAATTCGAAGGTTCAAGCAGTGGAAGATCACATCGAGCATCAGCAAGAAGTTCTCCAACTCTTAAAGGATAACCTAAATTTGACACAAAATCGAATGAAACAACAGGCAGATCAACATCGCAGTGAGAGAAGTTTTGATGTAGGAGATTGGGTATTTTTACAGCTACAACCATACAAACAAATGTCCCTCAAGCAAGCTAAGAAGGATAATAAATTATCACCAAAGTACTATGGTCCTTACAAGGTGTTGCAAAAGATTGGTTCTATGGCATACAAATTGGAGCTTCCTGCTTCTTCGCGAGTACATCCAGTTTTCCATGTTTCATGCTTAAAAAATGTTATAGGTGAAAATCTTCCAGTTCAAACAATATTGCCAGAACTTGATGAGGAAGGAAAAATCATATTGGAACCTGAAGCGGTCATGGAAACAAGAACTCGACAGCTACGGAATCGATCAATTTCAGAGTATCTCATCAAGTGGAAGAACTTACCCACTGAAGATTCTACATGGGAGGATGAGAATTTTATACAGAAGCACTCAGAGCTACTCAAGCGTTGAGGACAACACTTTTTTGAAGGAGAGGGGCATGTTAGGTCCCTATATTACTAGTATAGTCCCTTATTGTTATTAGTGTAACCCCCTTATTGTTATTATTGTACCCTTGTAATCCCCATTTTGTTATTATTGTGCCCCTAAATTATTATTGTTAGGTCGGCTAGGATTACATTGTGGCCCACTAGGATTACATTATGGCCACATGGACTCCTATATATAGAAAGGAGGTTTTGTAAATGGTATCATCCAAGAATTGTTCATTTATGTAATGTATTGGAGGTTGCCCCCTCGAAGTGGCTCATTTCTAAGGCGTTGATATCTCTTTTCTTCTATTTTTGGAGCTGGTTACACAACAAAGAACAATAATGTCATCATCATCATCATCTATGCAACGAAACATAAATAAACATAGGAAGAAAAGCATGCACACATATAGACACTAGGATTTGGTTTAAGACTAGGGAAAAACCCACTAGGGGGAAAACCCTTGCAAATTTTTCTTCTTAGATCATCATCAAATGATTAACAAACAAGAGTACAATGATCCATTGATCCATATCTTCCATTAGGGGAATTTTGAGGTCTAAAATGAGCCTCTTAAGAAAAATGTACAATCAAAATTCACTTTATGAGAACCAATCACATTTTAGGGGATGACATCATCCATAATGGTTAAGGTGGCATTGCTTGAGTTAAAGATACTTACTTGTCACATTCTCAATGGTGGATAAAAACTCATGATTAACCATGGTAGTACTATAAATACTTTTAAAGTCATAAAATAAAGTACTCATAATAAATATCATTTCACACTTTTGAATAAAATGTTGTTATTGTCATTTCATATTTTTTGAAAGAAACAATGCATATCCCTACACAATATTTATGTCTTTACACACTTTTGAATAAATACTATATTTGTATATTTTCTTATATTTATTTTTAAATTATATATTCATCTCATATTATTTAATATTACAATTTCAAATTAATTATAAGTTAATATCTATACATATATATTATACATATGAAATAAAAATATAACTTTATAATTTTAGGATAAATCAAATCTATAAATAATAATATTATAATATTGATAACAATATTAAAATATTAAAATTAAAGAAAAAAAGCATTTTAGTTTTGTATGATAAAAAAAGATATATTAGTTTTGTATGTTAAAATAAGTTATATTAAGTATAATATAGTTTGGGGAAAATAATCTAAATTTCAATATATATAAATTTTATATTATACTTATAAATATAAATTAAATGTATTTCAATATTTTTTTTCTTAAATTTTAAACATAATTCAATTCAAGTCATTTCATTATGATTATATTAATATTATATATTATTATCTATAATATTATGGAAAAGAATATCAATGGTATAGAATATATATTATATTCATTTTTATATTATATATTATATCTTCTTATGTTATAATAAAATAAATTTAATATGTAATATAAAATTCATACATAAAATAATATAGTACATTTATTATATTATATTATAGTATTTTTATATAGTACATTAATTATATGTTATTATACCATTTAAATAATATAAATTTTAATTAACAATATATCATATAATTGAGAATTTATGGATTTATATTTATATTTTATTTTAAGTTATTTAAGTACAAAAGACAAATGCATTAGTCATTCAATGATAATGATTTTAAAAAAAAAAACTTATTCTTATTTATAGTCACATCAATACATTTTTTTTACTAATTTTATTTTGGTACAACATTTGAATTGAATTTAACCATGGTTACATGGATTGTGGTGCAAAAAATGAGTTGCAAATTTATAAATATTATTTTATTGATTTAACTATTATTTTATTATTTCCTTAGGAGACCCATTTTAGACCTCAAAATTCCCCTAATGATAATGCAGCAGGACAACAACCACATGCATAATATAACCTTAAACATACTTCTACAAAAGGATCCTGATTCTGAGAACGGTAATGCACAATCACAGGCTGTAGTATACTATTGAACATTGCTGTCAATGAGCAGAAACTTTCGAGAACTGTAGATTCATCTTGGAGGGCCCGATCTACAACATAAATATACAAAACATATCTATAGATATGAAAATCTACACCAATCAGAAACACTAATCTATTAGATCATTAAAGCCAACTGAAATCAACTGTTAGATCCTAGATCTACATCCAGGATGCTACTAAAAAATGACTACAAGCATCTGCGATTGTGCAGACGATATCAAGAAACACTGCGCAAGCAATCTAAGGTCGATGTAGCCCAGATCTTCTTAGAAATCCCTTAGCTACACCCTTGAGACTCTATCCTAGCGACTATGGCACCCTGGCCACTAACACAACACTCTATGCCTGCGACTATGGGAGAGCACAACCCAAACTTCCTTATGAGGCCTTAGCCGCACCCATAGCACTTTGTGCCTACGACTATGGGTCCTTGGCCACAGGCAGAACACACTGTGCCCGTGACTATCACTGTGATAAGCCTGATCGACCTCTGAATCCTTAGCCGCTACCTTAACCCACTCTGCCTACGACTATGATACCCTGGCTGCAGGTAGGACACCTTGTTCCCACGACTATGGCCCATAAAACTCAATGTTAAGCCTATGGCTATGATCCATAAAATCCTTGATCAAAGCGAGCCTCTCGCCTGTGATTCTGGACCCTACGCGAACTCCTTTCGTCGAACTTGTGTGAGAAAAAAAATAGACGAACCAAGACAATGGATGAAAATATAATATTGCTTGAGAAATATGTGTGAATAAGCTTGAGGTTGCTTCTATTTATTTGTGTGGGTCCACTTGGGGTTAAGTTCGACTTAACCAATTCCACGCGTGCCTAGGCAAACCCATTTCATTTCACTTTAATAAATAAAATAATTCAAAATTTAACTTCCTCTTAACCAATTATGGGGATCTATAAGTCGATTTTAGTCCTCTCGAAAAGAGGAATCTAATGAAATTATGATCTCGATCAGTTGAGCCATCCAAAGTAGAATTTGGCCGCAATTTCATAATTTTAACACTCCCTCCCAACCAGGGAGAATTCCACCTACCAATATATGTTCATCGATTAATATTCCATTTCTGGTACCTTCAAGCATCATCAAGTATTGTCACTGATCCTTTCTGCCAAGTAGTCATCATGTTGTGAACCTTTCTCATTACAAATCATAAATATACTTCTCATGCGTATTCCAGCTTATCTCTTGATTGTTCCTACTCGTATGCTGAAAATTCTCAGATTTAGAAGAAGAAGAATTTGTCACCTAAGGGGAGCATATGCTACCACCCTTCATCCATTAGGCTACCATTTGGAATCTGTGCCAGCGCACTACTACCTGTAATATCATCATCAATCATCATCAAGGAGCACATCTCGACCCATAACCACATCGGGGAGTACATCTTGACCCAGATATCATGGGGGAGCTATACATATACAGCCCCATATCTAGAAATAGGATATCCAAACATGAAAGGGAGCCCATCTCGACCCTGGGATCACATCATAAAGCTCAATCTCAACCCGAAACTACATAGGGTTATCTCAACCCATCCGATTACCTACTGATCTTCCCATCGATGATCCTGAATATTCATGTGGTAGAACACCTGCATATGATATAGGTGGATACTGGTGGCCAGCCGCCTATTCCACTTGGGGCCTCACCATTGTCTCTTTCATTTTTTCAATTTTGGCACGACTTACTATTTTTAGCATTTTTTCGGGTCCTGAACTTCCGGAGCCGTTTTGAGGCCCTAAATGACGTTTTTTGGGAAAATCGGGAGAAACATAGGCTCGTGGATTAATTTTGGTCACATCAAAAATTGTAGTCCTCGGATAGATCTTTATAACGAGGTAAGGTGCATGTCAAACGGAGATCGTATGCCAAAGTTACGTCCCCGGGAAGTTGAAACACCAATTTACCCAAACAGGGCCCATAGTTTTGGCGCTTCATCTCCTAGGGTTAGGGTTTTGGATGTTTAGGGTTTTCCATTGTTTCAAAATAATAAATAATCCCTCGAGCCTCATTGTAACACAGTTCAGAGGCCTATAGCCGCCACATCTCTTCCCATAGATAAGTTGCCAGCGCCCTAGCTAGTTTATTTCCATTCTGTCTGTAAGCAAATTTTAGTTCTTTGATATTAATGAAATGAAGTGTTATTTCTGCTGCATATTTGTATTTATGGTTATATGTGTATTTTTTGCATTCCTACATAAATCCGGATCAGTGGTATCGGAGAGGTCTGGTTTTTCTCGATCCTTCTTTGCATGCCCCCAACGAGGCTAGGGTATAAGGATTTAGGGCTCCATCTGGTGGAACCTTTGCAAGATCAGCCTCACAAACCCTGACCACTGCCCATGGGGGACGAAAATAAAAATGAGGGAGCGGGAGATCCTATCAAAATAGTGCTCGAGGAGGCCCTCGAAAAACAAAGGAATGTGATGATGGATAATTTTTCCCAGATCCTTCAACGACTGCCTACCAGCGGCACATCTGCATCCAACAGCCACTCTGGAGGTGCGACTCCCTTTAGGGTACAAGTAAAATTTGACATTCCCATATTTTAGGGTCAAATAGATGTAGATGTCATAGATAGATGGTTGAATCTATTAAAAGGATATTTCTTGGTTCATGACTTTTCCAACTGGGAGAAGATTATTTTTGCACTCCTCATAGCTATCTCCCATGTCAAGGATTGGTGGGAAACCTACTGTGAGAAAAATGATGAGAGAGAACCCTATCTATTCTTAGTTGTACCCACTTGGAATTCTTTCCGAGACACCATCAAGGAACAATACTATCCCGTGGGGATCTATGAGGATAAGTACATACAATGGACCACGCTGCGGCAACAAAGGGATCAAGAGGTGCATGAGCTGACGAATCTATTCCATACCTTGCACACAAATTTAGGTTTCAAAGATTCAGAGAAACATTCGGTGCTAAAGTATCACAGTTTTCTTCACAGATACATTCAAGAGGAAATGGATTTCCTCAACATCTCCTCACTTGGTACGACATACCGGTATGCTGCCAAGATTGAGCAGAAATTCAAACAGAAGAAGCGATACTTTGGATATGTGAATCAAAAGCAAGGGAAAGGTGCCGCCAAATCGCAAAACAAAGGATAAAGCCAATGAATGGTGGCCCAAGACAAATTGTCAAAGCCACAAGAAAATAAAAACACCGCGAAGCCAAAGAAGGACATGGGAAAGTGGTGTGAGTTCCATAAGAGCTCCACTCACAACACAAGTGAGTGTCGGGCCAAGCAGTTGCTGGTGGCCGAGATGAGGGCTTCTGAGTGAGATGCAGGCTCCGACTCCGAATCAGAACCTGACAAAGGGAAACAAATTATTGATGCAGAGCCCAATGCCATTGTTGCCACTATGAATATCCAGAAGGAGGAACCAGAAGATCCAGAGGAGGAGGAGCGCCTCTTCCACTCCTAGATGTGGGTAAAGGGTTCCCCGCTACAGTTCATTGTCAACAATGGGAGCTAGAAGAACCTCATTTCAGTAGACGTCGTGAAGTGGTTGGGCTTGCTGACCACATCACACCCACAACCATACACCATCGGGTGGCTTCACCAAGGACGAGATCTCCGCGTTAGCCAGCAGTGCCACCTTCCCTATAGCATCAAGCCCTTCAAGGATGAGATATTATGTGACATTGCTCCTCTTGATGTTTCTGATTTATTATTAGGCCAACTATACTTGTGGAAGTCCCGGCCTTGTGCTGTTATTGTTACTTTGGGAAATAAGTTGTACAGGATACCAGAGGTGCCATTGCTTGCCATGAAATTATTTTTCCTTATGATCCGCCCCCAGGGCAAGAAGAATACTGTGGCCACAACCTCCAAACAAGGCTCCTCTGCACGACAACAACAAATGGACAAGGTTGTAGAGGAGTACGGGGACATCTTCACCTCACCCACAGGGGTTCCTCTGCACTTTCAGGTCAAGCACCCCATTGATATGATCCCAGGTACACCGCTACCGAATGGATCGATCTATCAGCACTCTGTTCTGAAGAATGATGAAATCAAGAGGCAGATTCAAGAGCTATTGTAGAAAGGTCACATTCAGCCAAGTTCATCGCCCTGTGGGAGCCTGATCGTGTTGGTATAGAAGAAGGATGGGACTTGGAGACTCTGTATTGATTATCGGGCGTTGAACAATATCATTGTCTGGAATAGGTACCTGATCCCATAGATTGATGACCTTCTGGACCAACTCAAAGGGGAAAAATATTTTAGCAAGATCGACTTGAATTTTGTGTATCACCAGGTACCAATCAAAACCTCTGATGCATGGAAGACTGCCTTCAAATATAAGGAGGGACTTTTCGAATGGCTGGTCATGCCTTTTGGGTTGACGAATGTTCCCACAACCTTCATGAGGTTGATGGAAAACATCTTGAGGCCATTCACCAACTCATTTGTAGTGGTGTACTTGGATGACATTTTGATCTTCAGCCAGACTTGGGAAGAGGACCTCCACCACATCCGACAAGTCCTCCAAACACGGTGGCAACACAAGTTGTGTGCCAATTTGGAGAAGTGCACTTTTGGCATGACCCAGGTTCAATATCTGGGATACATTATTGATGAAAGGGGGGTGCATGTGGATCCAACCAATATCCAAATCATCCTGGATTGGCTAGCCACAACCACTCTAATAGAGCTTCACAACTTTTTGGGTCTTGCTAATTTCTGCTGCAGGTTCGTGTTGGGATTCTCTCATATCACTTGGCCCTTGAGTCAAGTCACCAAGGGAGGAGCGAAAGCAAAATTATTTTGGTCATAATCTCAATAGAAGGCGTTCATAGAATTGAAACATTGCCTCTGTTATGCCCCAGTGCTCACATTACTAGACTTGAAACAACCATTTCATATCGAGATGAATGCCTCTGACTATGATATTGGGGCAGTTCTTACTCAATAGGGGCATCTAGTGGCATATCACAGTGAGACATTGTCTGACGCAGTTCGTAAGTATCCCAATTTTGACAAAGAAATGTATTCCATTGTGCAGACCTCTCAACAATGGAAAGCATTACATTTTGGGGAAGGAAACAATCATCCACGTAGACCACCATCCCCTGCAGTTCATATAAACACAAGGGAAGTTGCAGAACGATCGCCATTAGAAGTGGTCCACATATCACAGTGAGACATTGTCTGACACAGTTCGCAAGTATCCTAATTATGACAAAGAAATGTATTCCATTATGCAGGCCTCTCAACAATGGAAAGTATTACATTTTTGGGAAGGAAAAAATCATCCACGCAGACCACCATCCCCTGCAGTTCATATAGACACAAGGGAATTTGCAGAACGATCACCATCAGAAGTGGTCCACATATCTGCAACATTTTCATTTGAACATAAAGTACAAGAAGGGTAGCACCAATAATGTTGCAGACTGCCTCAGCCAACCACCAATCGTGGCGCTAACCACGGTTCTCAACTCTTGTGGGCATAAGACTTCTGATTGGTTGCTTTTCTACGAGAGCGATCCAGAATTCGGCCACACATACAAGACACTCTTGGGGAGTATGCAAGTTCCAAATTTCCACCTCCAAGATGCACTATTATGTCGCCTAGGACACCTTTGTGTTCCTTCAAGCGAGCATGCCAAGATGATATGGGAAGCACACTACAGTCAAGTCACTGGGAATTTCGGGGTCGAGAAAATAGTGGTATTACTGCAAAAGTATTTATATTGGCCGAACCTTCGATAGGATGTCAGGAAGAACATCAGATCCTGCACTGCTTTCGTCATTGCTAAACCGACCATCAAGAAGCAAGGCCTCTATACTCCGCTACCTACCCCTAGTCGACCTTGGGAATCCATCTCCATGGATTACATTTCGGGCCTTCCTTCTAATAAGCATGGAAACATCTGTGTTTTTGTGGTCGTCGACAGATTCTCGAAGATGGAAATTATGGCAGCCTACAAGAAGAATATCATAGCAGAAGCCACTACTAAACTCTTCTTTGAACGAGTGTGGGTGCACTTTGGGATCCCACAACCTATCATATCAAATCAGGATAGTAGGTTCCTCGGAACATTTTTTTCCAGGCTCTGGTCAATGCTGGACACCAATATCACCAAGTCCAGAGCTTTCCATCCCCAAACTGATGGCCAGACAGAGGTTGCCAACAGGATGATTGTACACATTCTGCGTAAAATTCAAAGCATCTATGCACATGGGATGAGAGCATTCCCTATGTACAACACATTTATAACCAGAATCTCCACATCTCAACCAGCCACAACCCCTTTCAGGTGGGCTTGGTATTCTAGCCAATATTTCCCATTAACGTAGCCATGTCATTTGCGGTTACTCACGTTGATTCAGCTCATGTCCAATATGAAGTTGACAAAGCGAAAAACTTCATCGAGCGCATTCAGCACATCCGCCAATAAGTTCATGACATATTGGACATAGCCAATGCTAAGTACAAGCAACGACATGATCAACATCGGGTGCCACACAAATTCTAGGTGGGCGACAAAGTGTGGCTACATTTGTAGAAAGAGCGCCTCACTAGACCCCACCGCAAGCTTCGCCCACTCCGATATGGGTCGTACAAAATCACCAAGGATGTAGGGAACAATGCCTTCAAGCTCAATGTTCCACCATTCCTTAGTTTGAACCCAATATTCAATGTGGACCACCTTCGTCCCTACTTCCCACCTCTACTAGATACCTTTAACATTGCAGAACAACTCACACCAACAGAGTTAAACGCAGACTGCATTAAACATGCCACCACAAATTGTATCATGGAAATGAAAATCAAGAACACTCGCCAACAGAAGATCCAACTGTATCAGGTTTTCAAAGCTGGCCAACTCTTGCACCAAGGCAAGTGGTTCACCAAGGACCGAGTTCAGCAGAAGTTTCCTCATCTCATGGAGGAACTCAACGCAATGGGGACCATTTCTTCCTAAGGGGGGAGGAATGATCCAGGTGGATATTGGTGGCCACCCGACTATTCCAGTTGGGGCCCCACCATTGCCTCTTTCATTTTTTTTAGTTTCGGCATGACTTACTATTTTTAATAGTTTTTTGGGTCCTAAACTTCTGGAGCCGTTTTGAGGCCCTAAATGACGTTTTTTGGGAAAACCGAGAGCAACATGGATCCATGGACCGATGTTGCTCACATCAAAAGTTGTAGTCCTCAGATAGATATTTCTAACGAGGTATGGTGTGCGTCAACCATATATTGTATGCCAAAGTTACGTCCCTGGGAAGTTGAAACACCAATTTACACAAACGGAGCCCATAGTTTTGGCGTTTCATCTCCTAGGGTTAGGGTTTTGGATATTTAGGGTTTTCCATTGTTTCTAAATAATAAATATGCCCTTGAGCCTCATTGTAACACAGTTCAGAGGACTGTAGCCGCCACATATCTTCTTAGAGATAAGCTACCAATGCCCTAGCTAGTTTATTTCCATTATGTCTGTAAGCAAATTTCAATTCTTTGATATTAATGAAATGAAGTGTTATTTCCACTGCATCTTTGTATTTATGATTATATGTGTATTTTGTTGTGTTCCTGCATAAATCTGGATCAACATCATAATCGACTTGGGTTGTACACCCCAAGTACACTTTCAACTCGTTGGCCAAACAAGGAGTGGTATTCCCAACAAGCCTTGCTTGAGGGTATGATGCCAACTAAAGTATACACTGCAAATACCAATCAGGGGAGCAACATTCTCCGAGCCTACAAATATAGGGGAGAAACATCTTCAACCCTATGGGTACCAGATAAGGGTCATACCCTATTGTCCAAAGTTCCCTCAACCCTAGGAGCCCTCCATCTCAATTCGTCATCCCAGGAGCTCAATCAAGGAGAAAGATTTGCCTCAGTGTCCTCGATCAGCGCTGCTCTCATCATAATCAAACTTGGTATATTCTTGTCTCAATAGCAATTGGTTCCTGTTCATACAGAACATCAAATAAAATATTATTTTAGATCACAAATAATCATATAAAATCACAAATGCATACCATAATCCTCCTCCCCCTTAAGGATGTGTCAATCACAAGCCTAAGCTTGTCTCAAAAAACTGCATTGTCTCAATGTATGGTGAAATCTCGATCATATATATATATATATATATATATATATATATATATATATATATATATATATATATATATATATATATATATATATATATATATATAGTTTTATATATATATATATATATATATATATATATATATATATATATATAGTTTTTATTTGGGTCATCACATTGTATCCATTTCTTATCCATATCATGCTTAGACAACTCTCTAAGAAGCTTCTACATCTTGCCTCACAACTAGCCATGCTAGCAATATTTTATCCAACCTCAGTCGTGCTATGGACCTTCATCCAAGATACCATGGCAGATCTCATATTAAGGAAACATACAATTGTGCTCATCAATAATAATCCCAAACATCATCAATACATTCATGCAACCACATATCATAGGAGAAATATTTCAACCTTTAAAAGTTGAGTGTTTCATGCAGATATTTCAAGGATGTTTGGTGGCAATTCTATGTGAATGAAGAAAATAAATCATGAATTTATTCAGGTTCTGTGCACATCATATACAGATGGATGTTCAAAATAGAACATCAATGCTTCAATTAATTTTCAGATGCCATATCAATTTCAACAACATTTGAACTTTAAATCAGAGTGTTCAAGGATTTACATTTCCATTACACAAAGACATTTTTCAACATATTTTCAATATAAGATTTCTTTCCCAAATTTTAGAAATCGATTCATCATGAAATGATACATTATTTCAAGTTTTAGAATCCATCTCCCTCTTACTTGGCTCGTTAGAGGCTCATCACCTGTTAAGGGTAGACCATCAGTATGTAAAACCAAATCCATAATCAAAATCAAGGCCATACCTTGGAACTTATCATCCCGAGTTCATCAAATAACTGTCAAATATGGACAAATTTGAATCGGGGAGCTTGCATCACACAACCCTCTTTATAAGCATAAAGCCTTACCAAGCCAACATAATCAACCTTACATAAATCAATGTTGTATCAACAAAATCAACTCATCATAATTTAGAAACCATACCAAAACTATTATTATAGTCATTGATATCATAATATCAATTCTTTCAACCAGGTGACAAGTAGAGCTCATATCAAATATTGACTTCATTTATTGTCAAACCAACAATTTTGACATATATCATGCCATTAGAAAACATTTTTTTCACTATGTACATCAAAGTTAAGTCATGCAAGTTCCATCTCCATACTGAAACACAATAACCATTGTGTTAGGAACAAGGAGGCCAACACAAAACCATAATTTTGAATACTCATGTAAGACATTGAAGGTCTCTATGCCCATATATCATTGACATAAGGGAAAGTAAAAAATCATCATAATTCACCAGGTCAAGTCCAAATTTGTTATCATAGAGAGATCTGTAATCCAAAGACCCGTGTCAATCATTAATTCAAAGAATCATCTCAAAGTTCCAAACACAACTCAACTTTATCAATTAACTAAATCATGTCAAAATTTTGTAGCACAAACTTCAAACATAATGAAATATACATATTAATGTCTCAGCCACATGCAAACACAAGTTCAGTTCAAACTTACGAACTTTTCCCGTTGACAAATCTTACTGATATTTGCAACACATCTGCAAAACTGATAACTTCCAGGTGACCATCTGATTTCATGATGAATCCTTCATTTTCTATGGGCCTTCCTTTGAGTGACTGAGGCTCAGACCTCTGTTGTAGATCAACAATGTCAGATACACATAAATCATAATAGAACATATAATTTCATCTTCATTCATGTCATCAACCTTTCTTTACTAGATTCATGCAACAACATATTTGTTAGATCATAAACACATATCTATCACGATCATCAACATCATGCCATCAATATTTCATCAAGGGTTAGACTTGAAAGATCAAGGCAATAGGAAGATGTGACACCATATCTCATGAATAAAATCAAGTTAGTGAATTTAGTTTCACCATATTCCATAACCACAGGTAGTAGGAGATATAGAATATAAATCTCATAGTTATACCTCTATAATCATGGTTACCAATACCATGCTTACCATGATTAATAGGATCAAGTTAGGTTATTCAATAAATATTTACCATAAGAGTGTCAATCTATATTTCCATGAGATTTTATCATGCTTATCACAAGAATTATGAATATCATATCAATGAGGTAACCTTATATAAGAGATCCAACATGTCTCTTTCATATGATGTGTCAAGAGTATCATTTACTAGATTCAAGGTGAAAACCTTCTTCGCAGAATCAGGATCTCAAAAAAAAAATATGTTAGCCAAACATCAATTTATGCTACTATATCCAAGATCAACAATAAGTAGTCTCACAGAATCAATAAGATTATCATGATAAAAATATTCAACACCATGTGCACCATTTCATCATAGGAAACATAAATACAAATCACTTTCATATGCATGCATGAGCCATTTGCGAAGGAGACATTATCAACATACCATAGGGATTACCTAGCCATCCAATGTTATAGCCGAACAATATACTATTCACACCTTGTAGTATTCAAATACATGTGCACTTTCACATACGCAACTTCTAGTGCTTGTCACCTTTTCATCAATGCTTCTTTACCTTTTCCAGATCTAGATTTTCTCTCTTGCGTCTCAAATGATCCTCAAGAAGGATCCACTTATCACATCTCATCAAGAAGGCTAGATACATTCATATAATTCAAATATACATTCAGGAAGTATGAGAAATTATCATCATAATCAGATCCATAAGTCTCAACAAGAGTAAAGTAATAAGTCAAGGAATACTTATCTTCACTGAAAGATGATCCTCTTCCTCTTGAACCAACCTTTAAGAGCCATCCATAGACCACATAATAGTGTTGCCTTCAATCAAATTTATCAAAAACTAGGACTACTAGAGACTATCCCATTGATGGCTTCATCAAATCAATCCCAAGTGCTCGAGCATCTTCACATAGACCATGTTAGGGTTTCATCCATCCAATCTCAAGTTTTTACCATAAACCAGGGTTTCTCTAAAACCATCACCATCAAACCTTTATGCACGAACTACCTAGGGTTTTCTTCATACCCCAGAATTATTTTAGGTCTCCACCATCCTCTTCTCTCTATCATCAAAAGTGTTTCCATGGGGATGATCTCCATGGATTTTCTTCAACCCAACTCTAAAACCATGTTAATGTTTCATAGGGCTGCATTGATCTTTGCTTTGATAGTTTCATTTCTTCATTAACACATTAAGTTCACCCCATATCATTATATCATTATTAATATTTACACTATTGACCATCAACATATGCAACTATGTAGAAATAAAAATAACATCATCATCATCATCTATGCAACGAAACATAAAGAAACATAGGAAGAAAAACAAACACACATATAGACACCAAGATTTGGTTCGAGACCAGGGAAAAACCCACTATGGGGAAACCCTTGCAATTTTTTTTTCTTAGATCATCATCAAATGATTAAGAAACAAGAGTAAAATGATCCATCGATACATATATTCATAATGCAGTAAAACAACAAGCACATGCATAATATAACCTTAACCATACTTCTGCTAAAGGATCCTGATTCTAAGAACTGTAATGCACTGTCACAACCTATAGCATACTATTGAACACTGCTGCCAATGAGTGGAAACTTCAGAGAACTGTAGCTTCATCTTTGAGGGCCCGATATGCATTGGAAATATACAGAACAAATCTATAGATCTGTAGATCTACACCAGTAAGAAACACTAGTCCAGTATATCACTAAAACCAACTGAAATCAAATGTCAGATCCTAGATCTGAATCTAGGACGTTACCTAAAACTGACTGCAAGCATCTGTGACTGTGCGGACGATATCAGGAAACACTGTGTGAGCAATTTGAGGCCGATATAGCCTAGATCTGCTCAGAAACACCTTAGCCGCACCCTTGAGACTCTATGCCAGTGGCTATGACACCTTGGCTGCTACCACAACACTTTGTGCATGCGGCTATGGGAGAGCGCAACCCAAACTGCATTATGAGGTCCTATCCACACCCATAACACTTTGTGCCTATGAATATGGGTCCCTAGCTGCAGGAAGAACACATTTTTCTCGTGGCTATGGCTGTGATAAATCCAATCGGCCTTTGAAGCCTTAACTACTACCTTAACTCATTGTGCCTGCGGCTATGATACCCTGGATGCAGGTAGGAAACCTTGTGCCCGTGGCTATGTCCCAGAAAACTCAGTGTTAAGCCTGTGACTATGATTCAGAAAACCCTAGATCAAAGTGAGCCTCTTGCTTGTGATTCTGGACCCTGTGTGAACTCCTTTTGTTGAACTTGTGCGAGCCAAAACAAAATAGATGAACCAAGTCAATGGATGCAAATAGAAGATCGCTTGAGCAATATGTGTGAATGAACTTGAGGTCGCTTCTATTTGTAGGATTTTGTGTGTGTCCACTTGGGGATAATGATGACTTAACCAATTCCATGTGTGCTTAGGCTGACCCATTTCATTTCACTTTAACAAATAAAACAATTCAAAATTTAATTTCCGCTTAACTGGTTGGGGCGATCTATAGGTCTATTTTGGTCCTCACGAAAATAGGAATATAATGCAATTATGATCTTGACCATATGAGTTTTCTAAAGTGGAATTTGACTTTAGTTGCATAATTTTAACACTTGGATCAGAGACTTCGATCTTTACTTAGGAATTTTTATTTTGACCCAATACAACTTCTTGAGGCAGTAACACCCAACAACAAAAAATTCGACCGATACTTATCTTAGCAGTAGAATCATGCAACAAATGGAAGTAGCATCATAAGAGAGACTTAGATATTCCAATCTAGGGCAGGAGAGAGAGAGAGAGAGAGAGAGAGAGACCAAAAGTTTGATTTTCCTTTCTTCTTTCACCCTTACCAAACTCACACTTCTTTAGCCCTCTTCCTTCACTTCACACTTTTTCCAGCTTCCTAAGAGATATCGAACTTTCTTGAGACGATCTTGTTGAAGTTTGCAACAAGAAACAGTGAAGGAGGCATCCTAAAACATCATCCTTGATCCTAGTTGGAAAATAATCACCTAAACTAGGTGAGGCCCACACAGGCTATTTTTAGGTGTATGTCTATTTTTAGACATGGTGAGCATATTTTATAAGTTGCAGGATGCTATTTGTAGATGGTTGGTCAAATTTGAAAAATAGATGAAATTTTATTTTTAGAATATTGGGCAAAGTCTATTTATAGATCGTTGATCTTAAAATAGATGCATGTAGATTATTATTAGCTCTTAATAATAATTAGACTCTAAACATCAACTTATTCTATTGGAGCTCTTTGTTTCAGTACACAGATGTGGAACATTAGTGGACTGAGGGAATTACACAATTCCCAAGGGTTTACTGAAGCTATTGCATGGAGGACTCAGTTAGAACTCAAGTGGCAGAGTTATGACATAGTTGGAAGAAGTAGTTATGGAGTTGTATTCAGTTTAACTCAGTTAGACTCAGTTGAGCTAGTTGTATCTAGTCTAACTGAATGATACACTGGTGAGAATGGAGTGAATTAATTAGTTAATTAATTCAAAAATAATAACTCATTAATTAACTGAACAATACATTAGTTAACTACAGTGCATGGCAATTTCAGTGGAGACCTAGTGGAGAGATGGGTGAAAGGGCAAGATGGACTATCCGTTGTGACTATTAGTGATACATGAATTGCATATACATATACATTGGAGTTGCCAATGATAATCACGCAGTAAATGAGAGTGGGATTACATCGAATTGGTCTTTGTAATCAGCTTGGATTGCGCAGTGGAAGCAGACTAGCAGGAGGCAAAGATCGGTGCATGGATTTGCAAGATTGGTCTTGATTAGTGTATGATGATTGTATTGTACTGAGGGCTCGTGATAAGCTTTGTATAATATTGTCATATGATCTCCATGTTACATAATATATAGTTGGGGTTTTCAGCTTCAGGCTTTCCCGTTAAACAACTGTGTTATGTGTGTTTTTATTGCTTCATGTGTTTTGCAATCGTTGATTAAATTTCCACAAGAATTATAGTGGACGGATTCTGTATTTTGCAAGAAGATAAATATTGTGAGATCAGGAGAGTCCGGATATATACATGCATATTTTATATAATTTCTACATGGTATCAGAGTTGTGTTATAGATTTTCTACATGGAATGAGAGCAGGAATTTTTGGGCGCGCTAGTTTGCAGAGAATATCTGAAATTTTTGGTGAAATATTTTAAGAAAAAAATAGCATATTTGGATTCCTTGTGAAAAAATAACCAAATTGAAAAAACAATCGATCGAATCGGACCTCGGATGAGGGAGATATCATCGATTTAAAATCAACTCTTTTGTTAGAAAATTTTTGCGACGGCGGGACACTTGCAATGTGCGCGAGCCAAGAATCTACATGCACTGAGGTACAAAATGAATGAAAATATTTGAGGAGCAAATCAGAGGTTAGTGACATGGTGGTTGAGAGGGAGCCTCTCAACATGCAGCGTGAGAAGCAGTCTCAGAAGGTTGTGGAGAAGCCACAACTGGAGATGTAGAAGAATCTTTATAGATTTTAAGTAGATGGGATTTCTACGAAGCTTCCTACTGTTGGGAAGTGTGAGAAAGCCATGCAATTGAAGCTTGAGATGGAGCAGGATTTGCATGCAGGTAAGATTGAACCTCAGGATGTGGAGCAACCACAAGATGAGGATCATGGAGTGGGAGCAACCACTCATGCAGAAAAATTTTGTGCCAGATGGGCAGAGGGAGTGCATGCAGCTATACCACCAAGTGAGAGGTGGGGTGACATGCATGAGTAATCCCAAGAGGATATTTCTGGGTAGGATCCATTGAGATGGTGTGGATCTCATGAATTGAACCTGGCTACGAGGAGCCGACAGAGCAGCAGTAGCATGATCAGTTAGATTGATGCAGGCAGATCAAAGTGACAGTGTCGGATACTGGAACGCGGTTCAGAGTTGACAGCAAGTGCAGAGTGCATGGGTGCAGAGTTCAACAATGCAGTGGTTCCTGAAGACATGTGCAGTAGCTAAGAAGAAGTCGAAGACTTTGATGATAGATGCATTAGACTGATTGAGTTGTTTGGAGCCTTTCAGTTTTAGAAGTGTTGCAGCAAGAGTTGCAGGGCGAATGCATAGAGTTGCATGTCGCATGCAAAGACAGTCCTTTATTTTTGAGAGGGAGTGTTGAAGTTTGCAACAAGAAACAGTGAAGGAGGCATCCTGAAACATCATCCTTGATCCTAGTTGGAAAATAATCACCTAAACTAGGTGAGGCCCACACATGCTATTTTTAGGTGTATGTCTATTTTTAGACATGGTGAGCATATTCTACACACTGCAGGATGCTATTTGTAGATGGTTGGTCAAATGTGAAAAATAGATGAAATTCTATTTTTAGAATATTGGGCGAAGTCTATTTATAGATCGTTGATCTAAAAATAGATGCATGTAGATTATTATTAGCTCTTAATAATAATTAGACTCTAATCATCAATTTATTCTCTTGGAGCTCTTTGTTTCAGTGCACAGATGTGGCACATCAGTGGACTAAGGGAATTACGCAATTCCCAAGGGTTTACTGGAGCTATTGCATGGAGGACTCAGTTAGAACTCAAGTGGCAGAGTTATGACACAGTTGGAAGAAGTAGTTATGGAGTTGTATTCAGTTTAACTCAGCTAGACTCAGTTGAGCTAGTTGTATTTAGATCTAGCGAATGATACACTAGTGAGAGTGGAGTGAATTAATTAGTTAATTAATTCACAAATAATAACTCATTAATCAACTGAACAATACATTAGTTAACTACAGTGCATGGCAGTTTCAGTGGAGACCTAGTGGAGAGATAAGTGAAAGGGAAAGATGGACTATCCGTTGTGACTATTAGTGATGCATGAATTGCATATACATATACATTGGAGTTTCCAATGATAATCATGCAGTCAATGAGAGTGGGATTACATCGAATTGGTCATTGTAATTGGCTTGGATTGCGCGGAGGAGGCAGGCTAGCAAGAGCCAAAGATCGGTGCATGGATTTGCAAGATTGGTCTTGATTAGTGTATGATGATTGTATTGTACTGAGAGCTTGTGATAAGATTTGTATGAGATTTTCATATGATCTCCATGTTACATAATATATAGTTGGAGTTTTCAGCTTCAGGCTTTCCCGTTAAACAATTGTGTTATGTGTGTTTTTATTGCTTCATGTGTTTTGCAATTGTTGATTAAATTTCCGCAAGAATTATAGTGGAAGGATTATGTATTTTGCAAGAAGATAAATATTGTGAGATCAGGAGAGTCCGGATATATACATGCATATTGTATATAATTTCTACATGGTATCAGAGCTGTGTTATAGATTTTCTACATGGAATGAGAGCAGGAATTTTTGGGCGCGCGAGTTTGCAGAGAATATTTGAAATTTTTGGTGAAATATTTTAAGAAAAAAAAAGCATATTTGGATTCCTTGCGAAAAAATACCCAAATTGAAAAAAAAAATCGGTCGAATCAAACCTCGGATGAGGGAGATATCATCGATTTAAAATCAACTCTTTTGTTAGAAAATTTTTGCGACGACGGGACAATTGCAATGTGCGCAAGCCAAGAATCTACATGCACTGAGGTACAAGATGCATGCAAAGCTTTGAGGAGCAAAGCATAGGCTAGTGACTTGGTGGCTGAGAGGGAGCCTCTCAACATGCAGCGTGAGAAGAAGTCTCAGAAGGTTGTGGAGAAGCCACAACTGGAGATGCAGAAGAATCTTTATAGATTTGAAGTAGATGGGATTTCTACGAAGCTTCCTACTATTGGGAAGTGTGAGAAAGCCATGCAATTGAAGCTTGAGATGGAGAAGGATTTTCATGCAGGTAAGAGTGAACCTCGAGATGTGTAGCAGCCACAAGATGAGGATCATGGAGTGGGAGCAACCACTCATGCAGAGAAATTTCGTGCCAGATGGGCAGAGGGAGTGCATGCAGCTATACCACCAGGTGAGAGGTGGGGTGACACGCATGAGTAATCCCAAATGGATATTTCTGGGTAGGATTCATTGAGATGGTGTGGATCTCATGAATTGAACTTGGCTACGAGGAGCCCACAGAGCAGTAGTAGCATGATCAATTGGATTGATGCAGGTAGATCAAAGTGACAGTTCAGAGTTGATAGCAAGTGCAGAGTGCATGGGTGTAGAGTTCAACAACTCAGTGGTTCTTGAAGACATGTGCAGTAGCTAAGCAGAAGTCGAAGACTTTGATGATAGATGCATTAGACTGATTGAGTTTTTGGAGCCTTTCAGTTTCAGAAGTGTTGTAACAAGAGTTGCAGGGCGAATGCATGGAGTTGCATGTCGCATGCAAAGACAATCCTTTCTTGTTGAGAGGGAGTGTTGAAGTTTGCAACAAGAAATAGTGAAGGAGGCATCCTGAAACATCTTCCTTGATCCTAGTTGGAAAATAATCACCTAAACTAGGTGAGGCCCACACATGTTATTTTTAGGTGTATGTCTATTTTTAGACATGGTGAGCATATTCTATAAGTTGCAGGATGCTATTTGTAGATGGTGGGTCAAATGTGAAAAATAGATGAAATTCTATTTTTAGAATATTGGGCGAAGTCTATTTATAGATCGCTGATCTAAAAATAGATGCATGTTGATTATTATTAGCTCTTAATAATAACCAGACTCTAAACATCAACTTATTCTCTTGGAGCTCTTTTTTTCAGTGCACAGATGTGGCACATTAGTGGACTGAGGGAATTATGCAATTGCCAAGGATTTACTGGAGCTATTGCATGGAGGACTCAGTTAGAACTCAAGTGGCAGAGTTATGACACAGTTGGAAGA
Organism: Pinus albicaulis; assembly: GCA_034641835.2. Classification (NCBI taxonomy): domain Eukaryota; kingdom Viridiplantae; phylum Streptophyta; class Pinopsida; order Pinales; family Pinaceae; genus Pinus; species Pinus albicaulis. The sequence continues at coordinate 1,138,464,978 of CM076584.1, forward strand.
AGTAGTTATGGAGTTGTATTCAGTTTAACTCAGTTAGACTCAGTTGAGCTAGTTGTATCTAGTCTAACTGAATGATATGCTCGTGAGAGTGGAGTGAATTAATTAGTTAATTAATTCACAAATAATAACTCAATAATCAACTGAACAATACATTAGTTAACTACAGTGCATGGCAGTTTCAGTGGAGACCTAGTGGAGAGATAGGTGAAAGGGAAAGATGGACTATCCGTTGTGACTATTAGTGATGCATGAATTGCATATACATATACATTGGAGTAGCCAATGATAATCATGCAGTCAATGAGAGTGGGATTACATCGAATTGGTCATTGTAATCAACTTGGATTGCGCAGTGGAGGCAGGCTAGCAGGAGGCAAAGATCAATGCATGAATTTGCAAGATTGGTCTTGATTAGTGTATGATGATTGTATTTTACTGAGAGCTTGTGATAAGCTTTGTATGAGATTGTCATATGATCTCCATGTTACATAATATATAGTTGGGGTTTTCAACTTCATGCTTTCCCGTTAAACAACTGTGTTATGTGTGTTTTTATTGCTTCATGTGTTTTGCAATTGTTGATTAAATTTCCGCATGAATTATAGTGGAAGGATTCTGTATTTTGCAAGAAGATAAATATTGTGCGATCAAGAGAGTCCGGATATATACATGCATATTGTATATAATTTCTACGTGGTATCAGAGCTGTCTTATAGATTTTCTACATGGAATGAGAGTAGGAATTTTTGGGCGCGCGAGTTTGCAGAGAATATCTAAATTTTTTGGTGAAATATTTTCAGAAAAAAATAGCATATTTGGATTCCTTGTGAAAGAAATACCAAAATTGAAAAAAAAAATCAGTTGAATCAGAGCTCGGATGAGGGAGATATCATCGATTTAAAATCAGCTCTTTTGTTAGAAAATTTTGCGACAGTAGGACAATTGCAATGTGCGCGAGCCAAGAATCTACATGCACTGAGGTACAAGATGCATCCAAAGCTTTGAGGAGCAAAGCAGAGGTTAGTGACTTGGTGGTTGAGAGGGAGCCTCTCAACATGCAGCGTGAGAAGCAGTCTCAGAAGGTTGTGGAGTAGCCACAACTGGAGATGCAGAAGAATCTTTATAGATTTTAAGTAGATGGGATTTCTACGGAGCTTCCTACTGTTGGGAAGTGCAAGAAAGACATGCAATTGAAGCTTGAGAGGGAGCCAGATTTGCATGCAGGTAAGAGTGAACCTCAGGATGTGGAGCAGCCACAAGATGAGGATCATGGAGTGGGAGAAACCACTCATGCAGAGAAATTTTGTGCCAGATGGGCAGAGGGAGTGCATGCGGCTATACCACCAGGTAAGAGGTGGGGTGAGATGCATGAGTAATCCCAAGAGGAGATTTCTGCACGGGATTCATTGAGATGGTGTGGATCTCATGAATTGAACCTGGCTACAAGGAGCCCATAGAGCAGCAGTAGCATGATCAGTTGGATTGATGCAGGCAGATCAAAGTGATGCAGGATACTGCAGCGTGGTTCAGAGTTGACAGCAAGTGCAGAGTGCATGGGTGCAGAGTTCAACAATGCAGTGGTTCCTGAAGACATGTGCATTTGGTACTAGCAGAAATCGAAGACTTTGATGATAGATGCATTAGACTGATTGAGTTGTTTGGAGCCTTTCAGTTTCGAAAGTGTTGCAACAAGAGTTACAGAGCGGATGCATGGAGTTGCATGTCGCATGCAAAAACAATCCTTTCTTGCTGAGACGCAGTTTTGAAGTTTGCAACAAGAAAGAGTGAAGGAGGCATCCTAAAACATCATCCTTGATCCTAGTTGGAAAATAATCACCTAAACTAGGTGGGGTCCACATAGGCTATTTTTAGGTGTATGTCTATTTTTAGACATGGTGAGCATATTCTATAAGTTGCAGGATGCTATTTGTGGATGGTTGGTCAAATGTGAAAAATAGATGAAATTTTATTTTTAGAAGATTGGGCGAAGTCTATTTATAGATCGTCGATCTAATAATAGATGCATGTCAATTATTATTAGCTCTTAATAATAATCAGACTCTAAACAACAACTTATTCTCTTGGAGCACTTCAGTTCAGTGCACAGATGTGGCACATCAGATGACAGAAGGAATTATGCTATTCCTAAGGGTTTAATGGAGCTAATGCATGGAGGACTCGGTTAGAACTCAAGTGGCAGAGTTATGACACAGTTGGAAGAAGTAGTTATGGAGTTGTATTTAGTTTAACTCAGTTAGACTCAGTTGAGCTAGTTGTATCTAGTCTAACTGAATGATACACTAGTGAGAGTGGAGTGAATTAATTAGTTAATTAATTCACAAATAATAATTCATTAATCAATTGAACAATACATTAGTTAACTATAGTACATGGCAGTTTCAGTGGAGACCTAGTGGAGAGATAGGTGAAAGGGCAAGATGGATTATCCGTTGTGATTATTAGTGATGCATGAATTGCATATACATATACATTGGAGTTGCCAATGATAATCACACAGTCAATGAGAGTGGGATTACATCGAATTGGTTTTTGTAATCAACTTGGATTGCGCAGTGGAGGCAGGCTAGCAGGAGGCAAAAATCGATGCATGGATTTGCAAGATTGGTCCTGATTAGTGTATGATGATTGTATTGTACTTAGGGCTTGTGATAAGCTTTGTATGAGATTGTCATATGATCTCCATGTTACATAATATATAGTTGGGGTTTTCAGCTTCAGGCTTTCCCGTTAAACAACTGTGTTATGTGTGTTTTTATTGCTTCGTGTGTTTTGCAATTGTTGATTAAATTTCCGCAAGAATTATAGTGGAAGGATTCTGTATTTTGCAAGAAGATAAATATTGTGAGATCAGGAGAGTCCGGATATATACATGCATGTTGTATATAATTTCTACAGATCTCCACTAAATGAATTTGATCTACTTCTTTTATAGCCTTTAGGTGAGGTCTAATAGCCTTCCTTGAGGCCGACTTGATCATCTTGAAGTCGACTTGGTGTGGAGGCAACATAAATTATATTTGACTCAATACTATACCTTTTTACATGATTAAAAATCCCAAGAAGGGTTTTTTTAAATGTACAATGACTCTATAGACTCAGAATAAATCCTAGAAATAATCAATGGGAACTTTGACCTAAAACATAACAACCCAAGCATGAAACCCTTGCTTTAATAAGTCATTGCAATAATAATAAAAAATCTTTTATTTATTCTTTTTACAAGTACATTACATAGTGAGTCAAATACATTAATGAAGACCAAACCTAGTTACATTCTTCAACATATTCGACCTCACATAAACGCTATAAAAGGAGCAAATCAAATTCATTTGGAGGAGAACATCTCAAGAAAGTTCTATATGTATAAGGAAGTTGAAAAAAGTGTGAAGTGAAGGAAGATGGCTAAAGAAGTGTGAGTTTGGTCAAGGTGAAGGAGAAAAGGAAAATAAAAATTTTGGTGTATCTCTATCTCTCTTTCATGCCCTAGTTTCGAAGATTGAAGTCTCTCGTGTATTGATGCTACTAGTTGCTCCATGATGCCACTGCCAAGACAAGTATAGGTCGAAGTTGCTAATGTTGGGTGTTGCTTCCTCAAGAAGTTGTATTGGTTTAAAATCAAATTTTTTAAGTCAATATCGAAGTATCCCAGCCAAGATCAAAGTCTCTAAAGTAGGATCGAAGTTACCAGGTCCAAGAAAATGTTGCATAGTGCTGCTGTTGTTGCCAAGTCAAAATAGGATCATCTGCAAAAGAAGAAGAAGGCTTACTTGGTGTGGAGGACGTTTGTCAAGGTCTAAAGTCTTGGATTATCTCAGGGACACTATTGAAGGAAGAATTACTGACTTGGTTTTCCCCTAGAGTGGGGTTTTGTCCTGGTCGTCCGCCTATATCTAGTGTCCTTGATCTATGTTTGCTTTGGTAATTTCTTGATGAACAAAGAGAAAATAAGATAATAAGAAAACTAATAAAAATACTGAAAAATCACAAGTAATTATCAAGTATAAGAAATCTTTCTGACTTTCTGATTTTCTAACACAATGATGGTTGAATGAGCATGTAATGTTGGAAAGAATGATGGAAACCCCGTCTTATGCGTGCAGAGGATATTTCTGGCAAGTGTCACATGAAGAACTCATGCCCACCACTTGGGAACTCATGTAGCCTACCTTGCCCCTTTTCCCTTTTTAAAATTAGGATATAACATCAAGTGGTGACTTTAGGCTTAAACCATGTTTCATGCAATTGGGTTATATTCATAAATTGACTTTATGAATATTATATTATTTTCATGACTAAGGAACCATGTCATGGTTCCACCCATCACCTTTCCCTCTTGTGTAGCATTCCTTCCATCTCTTCTAAATTGATCTACAATAGCGGTGTATTTTATTAACATGGATGTGATTCACATATTACATTGTTAGGCTCATTGGTCTTAAATGCATCGACATTCTAGCCTCAAAATGTATAAAAATAGGCACACATGCCCCAAAACAAATATATACACATGGACACACAAACCCAACTCAACTTGACTCACTAGCCTAATAGAGATATGTAAAAATGCAACATAGGGGTCATTATGGGGTGTTACATAAATAGAAAATGACGATTCATCATCTATTAAATTTTTTGTCAAGAGAACATTGCAATTAAGCCAATTGTTAGTGATTATGCTCATAGTTATTCTAATATGTCACTATTAAATCATGTCTATTGCCTAAAGAGACTAAGGAATCCCTACCGAACTTTGGATGTCTTACAATATGTGATTCTATATGTTAGGATGGTTTTGTCGTCAAGAATGTTCCACTGCCAGTGACACTCCATATGTCTCTTAAATTTAATGTACCTTTGCATTAAGAACATAAAGGAAGTTGGTTTGATGTATGTCTATTTCTTTGGAACTGCATTTCCATTACATGGTGCATCTTTTCCTATGTAAAAGAGCCACATTTCTCCCATGTTTGATCCTAGTGTACTTCCAAGGGCTCTCTTTTTAGGCTAGAAAAGTTTAACGATCTAAAAATCTTTTAGTACCAGAAATAATCCTATGAAGAAAACTTGGTTCTAAATGTTTATGCCTAAGAATTCACACACACCATATGATGTATGAAGCTTCGCCCATAATTTTTTTTGGGACTTATTTTTATTAATATTCCACATTAATAGATATGTAAGATTATTAGACTATTGGGAAATACATTTAACGTGTTGAGGGTCTTAAAACCATTCCAGAGGCCTAAGAATTCACATGCACCATATGAGTTTTTGAGGTTTCACCCAAACAACTATGGGGACATATCCCATCAAGATGCCATATTAATAGGAAGGTAAGGTGATTTGATGTATTGGGAAATACATTTAGCATTTTTAGGGTTTTAAAACCATGTCTAGATAGACCTAGAGTTAGAACAAGAGTGCAAAGTAGTCTTTCCTAGGGAAATCTAAGAAAACAAGCCTCCTAGTGTTCAATGGACATGTATTTATATATGTTATAATGTACAACTGAATTAAAGGTAAAAACATACTCTGTCCATCTTATCAATTACCTTTCTGAATGTTGTTACATAAATAATTAATATAATTGATTTGTAGGGACTCCTATATTGGTAAAATGCAAACATTATATGTGTGTGTGTGTGTGTGTGTGTGAGCGACTATTTAAATAAGTCATTATGAGAAATATTATTATGAGTTCAATATGTCACTTGTGAGAATTAGAGCGAGGTAGGCATAATAATATTTTCCCTAATAACAATATTTCTCCCAACCACTTGACTTAAACTCAATTGACAAACACACATGGGTGGATCTTTCTTTTTTTATGGAATCTTTGAATAAAAGGTTATTACAATATGACAGAGATAGAACAATATACTTTATAGCAAGATCAATTTTGATATAATTTATTTAAATGATTAAGATAACCCACTTCAATAGTTCAAGCAAACTATTTCAAAATAAATATTTTGTGAAGTATTATGTTCTATCTTTGTTCTAATATGATGTTCCAAGTTATTAATAACTCTTTGCCCAAAAATTCTTTTAAAAAGAAGAAGATCCACACACACATAACACATCAAAGTATTTAACCTAATATTTGATTTATGCTCTTATATTTATTAATCTTCTATCCAAAAATTTCATTGAAAAAGAAAAATCCACCCAAATTTTTTAAATATACATATATGTATCATATTAGGAAAAATATATTTAATATATTTTATTCTATTTTATTTTGATTTATGCTTTTATATTTATCATTATTAATAAATATTGTGTCCTACTCATATTGTAGCCATATGATGATTTGAAATTTTCGTCACACCAAATGCTATACTTTATCCATATTGATATATGTGCATCTCTCTCTCTCTCTCTCTCTCTCTCTCTCTATATATATATATATATATATATATATATATATATATATTTCATTTTTTTTAATTTTTTTTCAGAATATTTTTGGGGGCATGGATAGTGAGATTGGGAATGTGTTCTTAAGAGTGCTCCTAATGCAAATTTTTAAAGCTTCTTCAAATGATTTCTATTACTTTAAAAATATTACATCTTGCACAAGTGATTCTCTGAGTCACAAAAAACCTTCGAAGACACAAAATTCATTCAGGTTTACCCTTAATCCATTGAGGCATAATTCCAATGAGATCTTGAATATCATGAGTACATTTGTTAAAAAAAATATGAATTATAACATCAGTTCAATCCTTGGCAAAAAGCAAAACCAGTTCGTCCAACACAAAAGAAAAAACATAGTAGTTGACCAGAAACAAAATCATAGAAATTGACCATGGCACCTCCATAACAAGCTATCACTGCTCCCAATGCACTTCTTGGTTCTACAATAAAAGGAAGACTTTATCAAATGTTCACTGCTCCCATCCAATTCTGTTTAAAAACATACTTTCATCAATGTATATTTAAAGTCCTTACTATATTTTTTATTACAATTTTTTTTTCTAAGAAAAAATAAAACCAAGTTTCTTATTAATAAAGAAAAAACACATGTACAAGTGCTTACATTTAGGCGCGAGAGCAAAAAATAAAACTATGTTCAACACCTCCAAGCAACCCCAAGGCCTTTATGACAATTACAAATCTCCTTGGAAGCTTCTAACCTCTTACATCAAATAATGATACTTTATATGTAAAAAACCTAAAGTAACATCAATGCAAAAAGTGATATAAAATAAGAATAAATACAATGAAATATGTTTGAACATGTTGTCTTCTAGTTCACATGATCTTAATGAAAAATTTAATCACCTCCCATGGCCTTGGAGCTACTAGTATGAGAGCTAGGTGAGAGAGTTGGTTCCAAGGAATATGTATCTAGATCCAACCTCGACTTGAGGATTCACCATGAAGCTTTCGACCTTATAAATAAGATAAACATCCACTATATGCGCAAAATATCAAATACCACCAACTTAGAATTTGATACAAAAAACAAAAGTAAATCCAATGAAATAAGTATGAGCATTTAATCTCTTAGTTTATATCATGTGAATGAAAAGTTTTACTGCTTCCCATTATCCTTGGATCTCTTTTTGAGAGTTAGGTGAGAAAGAGTGTTCTAAGGAATCCAAGATATTTGTATCCAACTTCAACTCGAGGATTCAACCTAAAACTTTTGAACTCATACATCAAACAAGCCTCCATTATATTTACTAAACCTCAAATGACACCAATTTAGAAATTGATACAAAAATAGTAAACCCAACAAAATAGGGCTACACATATAGTCCCCTTGTTTATACTATGTGACAAATTTTAGCATCTCATCAAATTTAGAGCTCCTAGTGTGAGAGCTAGGTGATAGAGAGGGTTTTAAGGAACCCGAGGTATTCACCCTGATTTGGGAAAACTATAATCATCCTTTTACCCGATAGCTTTAATGTTGTGGAAGAAAAAAATGGTAGAGAGAATATTTTGAAGAAGACACTAGAGAAACCATGACATTTGACCATTGAGAGACTTATTTCAACACCTTACTGTAAGCCAAAGCTTTGAATTTTTGGGAACTTTGCATCGAAATCCACCCTTCAAACTTTTGGAAATAAATGAACAATGTCCATATATTAGGACAACTAACCCACAAAATCAAATTTTGGAAATCCCTAATCACAACAAATCCACTTTCTTCTCCAAATAGATTGGAATCAAGGCATGTTCCTTGTACCCTTCAATTGTTCTAACTACTCCACTCCAACACTCAGGTGTAGATCTTCTCTAGAAATCAAACCCCTAATCGAGGAACTATACATTGAGTATATGTCATTGCCGTTGTCCATTGAGCTTCTTTATTTCTTATCTTAACCAATTCTATATCTTGTGAGCACCAACCCTCCCTCATTAATTCCAACAAAAACAAACATTGAGTGTAATTCCCCTGCCACCCCCCAAATGATACTCACCAACAAGCCAATATCCCTCCATCTGACCTCCTCTTATTTATGACCAAATCTGAGTGAGTTGTCTCTAAGGGCTCGAACCATCACCTAGATTTCCTCAGGGAAATCACCCTCTGACTTTAACTCCAATCCTACATTAGCCATAGAACCTACTAGAGGTGATGATCCATCCCTTGTCGATACCTTACTCTTCGCCAAACAAACAAGTAGGGTCTCCTCCCCTTACAGAGACATTCATTAACATCAACATATAGACAAAGATCATTAGTAAGAGTGTATGGTTAAGCTGAATGAGCTAATGTTTCTGTAATTTAGAAATTACACGATTCCAGTGATGGAAATATGAATGCAGGGGTTTGATAGTGGATTGGTTTTCCAGCAATCAATAATTGCAGGAACATGATTCTAGTAAAGAGGATTCAAAACCTGTCGAATTTCGAATTCGATTTGTAGAAGATTGCAAGAGAATTCATTGGAGAATGGCATTTGTGTGCCAAATCAGTATTCTGCATTGTGTTGTTTAAGGCACTGCTCGGAGGGTGGACTTGATGTAATGAACGAAGTTTCTATATGAAAATCGTATTAGTTTGAATTGCTCTATGGTATAGTAATTCTGTGTTACGAAATCACAATTGAGGGATTTGAACACCAATTGAAGAATAGTACCGATGTGCATACGAATTGAGTTCCTCTGTATTAAAATGGCATTAGCTTGAATGGAACTCTTTGTATTGATTGATTGCTAAATCCCAGCTAAAAGAAATCAGATCTCAGGGTTGAAAATACCTAGTTGGAGATTGCGTTAGAGCGATTTGGAGGAGATTTAACCAGACCAAGGATGTGAATACACCCAGCTTGGATCGTTGACAAGGTAAGGAGAAATCGCTTCAGCAACCATGGATTCAAGATCTGGAAACTCTATATGAAGGGAAGATAATTTTGGTATTTACTTGAACTCTGAACATCAATTTGTGGTGACATTGCCTTAGGAAAAGCGAATCGCTACCTCTTGTGTAAAATCGTGGGTATTGTGATTTGGTGGAGATCCGGCCAAATCGAAAGGTATCAATGCCTTTCTCTATTTTGTTCTAAATGAATAGATACTCGTCGCTTGCATGCTATGGTTAGTGCAGAGTTTGATACCTGTGGCGTTTAGGAGATGAGGCCTAAAGAAGAAAGTGTTTAAAACATCAAGCACAGTTATACAAAGGTGGTAAAGGTGCTCTGGAGTAATGGTACTTACAGGATTTGGCTTCTAGAGGAAAGAAATAGTGGAAGAGCTATTTTGGGAATTTGAACAATATGCATATTTAAGCATAAAAAAGGTATAATTAGTTAAGCCCTATTCTGATTTAATACTTGAAGAACTAGAGCAAGTAATATCCTAGGAAAATTATTTTTTTTCCTACATCAAACTCCATGCTGCATTTACTCACAACGACCTGCCTTATATATCCCTTTTATGTGTCTTACTTTTTTACACAAATTACATGTATATATTCTTATTATCCCAAATGCATAGACTACACAAGTATGTGTAGCTCCTCTTCTAGTGATTGTATCTTTAATACATGTATCATGGCAAGTCACACTAAAGCAAATATTGGTTATCATACATTAATCAACTTATAGGGACATATTTTTACATTTTAGACATTCTAATCATATATACATTAATACATTGCACATGTTATGTATTTTTAACACTTTTAAAGATCCAATAAGTTATTAATTTGGAAGTTCTACTAATCATGTTTAAATTATTTGAATATAAGTCAATATGCATAAAATGTTTATATAGGTTTTCAAATGTATTTTTTTTTTCCACAAAAAAAATCGAACTTTTTATATATAGCAAAAAGTTACATCGTATATGCCGCAACATTCCTTTTGTTTTCTTCACCTATAAAGAGCAAGCAGAATAGTCTATCCAAAACAAGACAAAAATGTAGTGTACCATAAACTAGGTGGCACCGAAAGTAAAAACTCAGGTGGACCAGTCAGCCATGGTGAGCAAAAGCTAGCAATAACCAGGGACTCCATTTCGGAGAAAACACCCCACAATCATCAAAATTTGAGTTAAAATGTTATAAGCTTGGGCCTCCCTTATGGGTAAAACAACCCAAACGAGTACCAAACATGTTTTAAGACAGTAACATAAAAACAAAAATATATCAGTATGTCCATAAAAACTATATATACAGAAATTAACTCCAGGATATAAAGCATTTGCTGGAGTGAAATAAAATAGTCATTTGGTTTAGAATGAAGAGCATTCAGTCAATACGGTCTAGTGTCCGACACACGGACCCCCATCCCGTCTTTTTCCTCTGTGCACCACGAGTCTAGAGCTTGTTGTAATCGTCCTTAGAAAGACAATCAATGATTCCATTTCGTTCCCTGTAAATATGACATACAGAAATTATTATAAAATGCATTTTAATTCCTGTGTCTTTTCAAGAATTGGAAGTAACAAACAATTTTGACATCTCTGTGTGTTGTTAAACCAATTTATGACTTTCATGGAGTCACCGAAGATTTGAACTAATTCAATGCCAAGTTGGATGAGCCAACAAATGAGAAGTATTAGTGTTTGTAGTTCAAAAAAGTTGTTTGTGCCTTCTCCAAGTCCCACATAAGCAGCGATTGAGACATTTTGATTTTTGTGAATTATCATACCCGCACCACATTTCCTTTGGTTATCGGCTGCTCCGTCAAAATATGCCCATGGGATATCAAAGTCTATGTGTTTGATCCTTACATTCCTTGGTGATTTGGATGAGACAGTGGAGGGTAAAAAAGAGAAGATGGTCGCACATTTCGCAGCCACAATGGAGGGGGATGAAATGACGTCCTTAAAAGTTCCTTTGTTTCTAGCTAACTAGGTTCCCCAGGCGATTACGAGACAAATACATCTGAATTCTTGGTCCTTGTTTGTTTCCCACCATAATCTCCAAGCCTCACCACAATTCTAACCATGCCACATAGCCCTGATTTCACATAGTGACAAAGTGTGCTCCCAAATGTTTTTGGAAAAGCTGCAACATAGAAAGAGGTGATCAATATAATCCTCTGCATCTTTGCATAGGTAGCACCAACTCGGGCCATTTAAGAACCTTCTTTGGAGTATATCCCATGTTCGGACCCTCTGCTTCAAAATGCACCAGTAGAAGAATTTTGTTTTCGCAGGACCTTCCACTTTCCACAAATATTTGTACCACCATTCCTGAGCCCCCCTTTCTCTTATTTTCATTATGTAATCATAGCCTTCTTTAGGAGAGCATATGCCAGATTTTTTGCGAACCCAACAGAAAGAGTCCAGGAAATCCTTAAGTCTCACTCTCGAGCAAGCTGGTTTCTAAATGTATCCATGCCACTCCTGTCCCCACTGACGGTTGATCATTAAATCCTCCGCCGATTTCCATGCTTGGGCCCATATTGTGGAATCTTCCGACTTACCAATCAGTTTCAGGGTATAAACCCCTCTTAGTTCAAGAGCCTCCACCAAACCCTCAGAGAGTGTAAACTGGTCGTTGCATCCCACCCAAGGGTCCAAGCCGATCTTACACCTTTCTCCATTTCCTATCCTCCATGCAAGTCCTTTTTCCACTAACCCTAATGCCATCACAATAGCTTTCTAGAACGTAGAGGACTTTGAAAAACCTTTATCTGACTTCCTAATCCGTTCATCCACTAGAAGTGGATCAATATATTTCCCCTTAACCACAATCATCCATAGTTTGTTCTCAATCAGAATCCTCCATCCCAATTTTGTAGCCAATAACATAGCAAAAGTGTGTAAATGGTTTATGCCCCAACCACCCCACTCCTTAGGCTTTGCTATTTTATCCCAAGACACCCATGGGAGTACCTTATTATCCTCCTTGCCCAACCAAAGGAAAACACTGCAAATACTCCTTATTTTATTAATAATTCCTTTTGGGATCCATGCCAAGGCAATCCAGTATACCGAGATTTCCATTAAGACTAATTTGATGAGTACTAACTTCCCTGCCCTAGAAAGCCACTTGTAGCTCCATAGACTTATACATTTTTCAATTTTTGTGACTAACCACTACCAGTCCTATTTCCTGCAAGTGTCTAGTTTCAAATAGAACCCCATATATTTGATGTTGGTTCCAAAACTGTTCTGGGAGAAAGGGAGAAAATTTAAGGACTAGGCCAGGTCTGCATCCAAGATACCTTCATGTGTTAGAGATGATTTCTGGTTGTTTATAGCCAGGCCAGTTGCCTTCATGAATAAATCCAAAATATTTTTCAACCTTTGAATTTCCATTCGGTTCCCATTACTAAACAAAAGAATATCGTCCACAAATAATAAATGGGAGATGAAAAGGTTTTTTGCGACCTCAATGCCTTTAAATTCACCTCTTCTCCTAGTGATCAGATTTGGATCATGGACCTAAGTGATAGCTCAAAATTCAAAGTGTTCGAAAGTGCTCCGAACATGAGAGACCTGATGGATCTCGTCTTCCTGATTCCGGTGTTGTGAATGGTTCGAAAAACTATCAATATGTGAAGAAGTTATCACGATTTGGAAAGTCCAGTAAACTGCAATTTTTGGCCTTTGACCAAGTTTGACTAGGTTTTGAAAATAAAATAAAAAGAATATTCTAGGGAATATTCCCTAGAATATTCCCTCTGGGCCAATCAGATCATGACAAGTGGCCCTTATTATTGGGCATACGTATTTTTTTTCCAATCAGGAGCCACACTGTGGCCTAAGAGGGGTCATGTAAAATTTTGGTGGAGCCGAATGGAGTCGACCTTGAGACCTCGTGCACAACACGTAGGCGCTTAAACCGTTTGCTCTACCGAAATTTATTAACCATTATGGTTGCACGATATATTTATAGTTTAACCGTTTTGCATTTGGGGGTTTGGAGGGGCAAGCCCCTCCCCACATGGCCGTCACTGTGACCAGGGCCAAGGGCTAAGCCCCTAACCATCAGTGCCAACGGTTTAACAACTATCACATGTGACATTGATTCGTGCAGTTAATCTGCTCTGATATTAATCATGACCGCGGAGATTCCAGGACATGTGCCCAACCTAAAAACCACGCAGTTATGGCTAACGGTTAGATTGGTGGGAGTAATGCCGTGCCCTCAAATTTAGGCAAAAATTGCTATTTTGATTGGTTTAACTGAAGTGCTCTAATTTTGGTGGAGCTGTTTTAGGGGTCACTAGACAAAACATTGAATAGGCTCTATCTTGAGCTAGATTCGTCCATTCTGAGGGTGTGAATAGTCAATTTTAACTATCTTAGACAATTTAGACTCATTGGTGAGGGTTGCAGAGCCATCAAAGGACTTTTGAGCAATTTTTTTCTTCATAGAAGTTCTAAGGGCCACTAGTGCCACCAGGGGCCACCAACAGTTTGATGCCTAGCTAGTGCAGCTAGAGGCTTTACTCAGGAATCCAATAGTAAATTTTGGATGTTTCAGAAATTATGGAACTAATGGTGTGGTTTTTAGAGCCTGTAGAGGACTTTTGAAGGCAGAGTTGCTTCAGAGAAGTTCCAAGGAGCACTGGGGCCATCAGGTGCCAGCAGGAGAATGAGGCCTATCTAGAGCAGCCAGTATCCATTCTCAGTAAACCAATAGTCATTTCTGACTGTATTGAGTCTTATTAATCCAATGGAGGAGTTTTCAAAATCTTTTTAAGACTTCTAAAGGCCGATATGCTTCAGAGAATTTTTCAGTGACCCTAAAGCCAGGGGGTACCACCAGTTTTTGGAGGCGAAACCGGAGCAGCCGGAGGCCAATTTCAGTAAGTGAATAGTCTATTTTGACTATTTTTGACATTATGAATCCAATGAAAGTATTTTCAGAGTCATTGGGAGACTTTTGAAGGTTGAGAACCCACAGGGAACAATCCAGGTCCTACAGTGGATGGAGGCCTAGATTGGGGAGCCAGTGATCATTTTGAGAAAATGATCAGTCTATTTTGGAGGTATGATGTATGCTGGAGACAGTAGAGAAGGTTTTAGGGACATTAAATGATTTATTAAAGGGTTAGTGCCACAGAGAAGCTTAGGGAAGCTTAAGGCACCGACAATAGAATTCAAATATAAGGGAACCTAGTTCTTTCTTCAGAGTGATGACAACCATTCCATGGGTATGATGATATTATAAACCCAATGGTACAGCCCAAATAACCATTGGAGTTAAGTATTTACTTGTAAAAGAAACTTTTCATCATAATCCCAAAGAGCCAATTCAGTTGACTTAGGCTCAAGGAGATGTAGCCCACGATATTCCGGTGAACGCCTTTATTAAATTTGATGTTATGTGTTGATGATTATTTGATGCATTATATGGTTATTGCACATGCTTAACATCAGCAAAACAATTTTTCTTTAAGCACTTAAACAGTTAAAAAACATACACCTGTTTCAAGCATAAAATTCCGCACAGTCATGTATAAGCACGATCATTTATTTGTTTAACTGAGTGGGAGGTGCTTGTGCATAAGCATTTCAAGTTATCCACCCATTTTCAGATCAGGTGGTATCATAGCACATGGTTGCTTGCTTGACAGAGCACAAGATTTCTAGCTTGCTTGTTGTTTGACTTGAAAGGTGTTTAACAGTGCAAAGAATTTTACTATTTGCAAATTGACTGTTGCTTACAAGTTTAAGTTTGCTAGAGGTGAAGGGGAAGCTACTGTTAGCTAAGTCCAGAAGAGGAAAAGAAAGAAGAAAGGCTGATGGCATCTTCCTTACCCAAAGGACCTCAAGGCAACCCTTGAAGCACAAGAGGTATTGTTTGCAAAAGGCTGCTTGAAGAAGAGCTTGACTCTACAACCATTTTATTCAAAAGCTTTTTCAATTGTTTTTTGAAAGCTTTGTGAAATTTTGTTGAAGTTCTTTAGTTAATTTTCATAAGATGACAACTTCTTCAAGTGAGGTTTAAAAATCCTTCTCCTTCACAAGATTCTTTGATGAAGACATGAAGCGAGACTTCTACATCCTGAAGCATATGGTGCAAATTTTGTATGAAGACAGAAGGGAAAGCACTATACTTCATGAGTAATTGGTTGCTATGAAGGAAGAGAAATAAGGACTTTTTCAAAAATGCATGAGATGGAGATGTAGCTCCATCAAGCCCAAGAGGCCTTAACCAAGAACATGCTTAAAGCAGAGGTAAATCACTCAAATTTGTCTTCAAATTTGTCTTCAGATAGATGTGTAGGTTCATTTGAGAAGCACACTGGAGGTATAGGGTCAAAGTTAATGTTAAAAATGGGCTATGAAGGCAAGGGTTTAGGAAAACATGCACAAGGCATGATTGATCCTATTTTGGTTGAGGAAAGACCTAATAAATTTGGTCTAGGCTATGTTCAATCTTATGGCAAAAAATCTAAAGCCATGAAGGCATTTGAGACAACTTCAGAAAGAACTTTTGTCGCAAGTTTTAAACCACAAACATGTCAAGTTTGTTTTCAAGTTGACTGCCATTGTTTGAAGCCTATGTTGTAGCAAGATGTGTGTAGACATGCAGCTTATGGAAAGCATGAGAATTCTGACAGCTATCAAGACATGAACACTGATGTTGGTATTCAAAGGAAAGTTGTAACTTCTACAAGTTCATCTCCTCAAGAAGGTAAAAAAGATGGACATGAAAAGCAGCATTTGAGGTATAATTCTTCCCATAGTCAAGTTGATTTGGTTTCTGATAAGCATGGAAAATCTGCATGCTTGAATGGAAGAAAGAGTTGTTGTTCCTATTGTGGTATGTTTAACCATGAAGTTTCGAGATGCTAGAAGAGATTGAAGACATACATGAAACAATTGAGACAAAGGCAACTTGCAAAGAAGGTGCAAAAGACTTGCACACAAATTCCAGAAGAAGGGACATGTTATTTCCCAATGTTGGACATTGCATCCAACTAATCATCCCAAGTACATGAAGCAAGAGGATAGAAAGACTAACAAAATTGGAACCAAATATTCCATCATTGATGTGAGAACAGATGTTTCACATGAAGAATATTTTCAGCAAAAAAAATTGCCATGGAATTGGCTTGGTAAGAAGTGGTTTGACTTCTTAACTCAGTAAGACATACATTCATTTGTACATATGAAAATTTTAGTCATATATGCATTTCCGTTAGAAACTTAGGTTTGTTTGAGCCACCTTGAATCGATGATCAAGGACATGATGTTCAACTACCTTCTGCAAATTTCTTGCCAGAATTTTCTGGATGAGTTCGAGGAAGACAATTCTTGACAGGAGGACTAGAGCATCTAAGGGAAGCGTTGACTACCTTCGAGTTGGGTTCAAAGGCACTAAGCCAAGCAAGGAAAAGTGTATGTAGGCTGAAAATTTAGGGTGTTGTACTCTCATCTATTGAACAGATTAGGTAATCAGTCTTTTGGGGTCCAAAGATTCCCAATGGGGAGGTGTGATTAGATTTGGATCATGGACCTAAGTGATAGCTCAAAATTCAAAGTGTTCAAAAGTGTGCCGAACCTAAGCGATCAGATAGATCTCATCTTCCTGATTCTGACACCGTGAACAGTTCGAAAAACCGACACCGTATGAAGAAGTTATCACGATTTGAAAAGTCCAATAAACTGTAATTTTTGGCCTTTGACCAAGTTTGACTGGGTTTTGAAAATAAAAAAAGAATATTCTAGGGAATATTCCTCAGAATATTCCCCATAATATTCCCTCTGGGCCAGTCGGATCATGACAAGTGGCATCTTATTATTGGGCATACAGATTTTTTTATCCAATCAGGAGCCGCCACGTGGCAGGCCTGGAGGCCACCACGTGGCCCAAAAGGGGTCATGTAAAATTTTGGTGGAGTCGAATGGAGTCGACCCTATGACCTCATGCACAACATGCGAACGCCTTAACCGTTTGCTCTACCATAGTTTCTTAACCATTATGGTCATGCGATATATTTATGGTTTAACCGTTTTGCATTCGGGGGTTCGGAGGGGCTAGCCCCTCCCCACATGGTTGTCGCCATGACCATGGCCAAGGGATAAGCCCCTAACCGTCAGCGGCAACGGTTTAACAAGTGTCACATGTGACATTCATCCGCGTGGTTAATCCGCTCTGATATTAATCATGACCGTGGAGATTCCGAGACATGTGCCCAACCCAAAAACCGCGCAGTTATGGCTAACAGTTATATTGGTGGGAGTAATGGCGCGCCCTCAAATTTAGGTGGAAATTTCTATTTTGGTTGGTTTGACTGAAGTGCTCCAATTTTGGTGGAGCTGTTCTAGGGGTCATTGGACAAAAAATTAAATAGGCTTTATCTTGAGCTAGATTCGTCCATTCTGAGGGTGTAAATAGTCAATTTTGATTATCTCAGAAATTCTAGACTCATTGGTGAGGGTTGCAGAGCCATTAGAGGACTTTTGAGCAGGTTTTTGCTTCAAAGAAGTTCTAGGGGCCACTAGGGGCCAACAACAGTTTGAGGCCTAGCTAGTGCAGCTAGAGGCCTTACTCATGAATCCAATAGTCAATTTTGGATGTTTCAAACATTCTAGAACTAATGGTGTGGTTTGCAGAGCATGTAGAGGACTTTTGAAGGCCGAGTTTCTTCAGAGAAGTTCCAGGGGCCACTAGGGCCATTAGGTGCTAACAGGAGAATGAGGCCTATCTAGAGTAGCGAGTATCCATTCTCATCAAGCCAATAGTAATTTATGACTGTATTGAGTCTTATGAATCCAATGGAGGAGTTTGCATAAGCTTTCGAAGACTTCTGAAGGCTGATATGCTTTAGAGAAGTTTTCAGTGACCCCCTAGAGCCAGGGGGTGCCACCAGGTGTTGGAGGTGAAACCGAAGCAGCCGAAGGCCAATTTCAGCAAGTGAATAGTCTATTCTGACTATTTTTGACATTATGAATCCAATGAAAGGATTTTTAGAGTAATTGGGATACTTTTGAAGCTCAAGAACCCATAGGGAAGTTTCAGGCAACCAAGGGCCAACAGTGGATGGAGGCCTATATTTGGGAGTCAGTGCTCATTTTGAGAAAATGATCTGTCTATTTTCGAGGTCTGATGCATGTTGGAGACAATAGAGAAGGTTTCATGGACATAAAGTTATTTCTTAAAGGGTTAGTGCCACATAGAAGCTTAGGGAAGCTTAAGGCACCGACAACAGAAATCAAGTCTAAGGGAACCTAGTTCTTTCTTCAGAGTGATGACAATCATTCCAGTGGTATGATGATATTATAAACCTAATGGTACAACCAAAATAACCATTGGATTTAATTATTCACTTGTAAAAGAAACTTTTCATCATAATCCCAAATAACCAAGTTAGTTGACTTAGGCTCAAGGAGATGTAGCCCACGATATTCAGGTGAAATCCATTATTAAATTTGTTGTTATATATGTGTTGATGCTTATTTGATGCATTGTATGGTTATTGCACATGCTTAATGTCAACAAAAAAAATGTTATTTAAGCACTTAAACAGTTAAAAAACATACACCTGTTTCAAGTATAAAATTCTACACAGTCATGTATAAGCATGATCATTTATTTGTTTAACTGAGTGGGAGGTGCTTGCGCATAAGAATTTCAAGTTATCCACCCATTTTCAGATCACCTAGCCTGGTGAATCGACTAACTTAAACCCACAACAACAAGTAGGAACAACAGGGGAGAGAGGGGACACCCTTGTCTGAGCCCTCTCTGATTTTGAGAAAAGGGGGACACAACCCCATTAATAAGAATGGAAAAAGAAATATTTGTAATGCAACTCATAATCCAATTGATGAAATCAATTCTAAAATCAATATGGGTTGGAAGAAGCCTTAAATATAACTAATTGATTCAGTCATAGGCCTTTGATAAATCAATCTTCACTATCATCCACTTCTTCCTTGACAGTTTAATACTATGCATGGATTCCTGAGCTACTCCAATAGCCTCATGGATCTACCTACCATCCAGAAAACCAAACTGTTCTTTAGAAATATTACAATATAATAGAGGTTTTAATTAGTTTGCAATTGTTTTTGCAATGAATTTGTAGATACAATTACACAAGCAAATAGGTCTGAAGTCATCAAAAGATGAGGGAGAGTTCGTCTTAGGAATGAGGGCAAGGAAAGTCATTTTAGGTGCGCCATGGATACAACCCTTTTTCCAAGATTACTCCACCGCATTTGTGATAGCATCCCCCATTAGATCAAAGAAATGTTGGAATAATTCCATCGTTCACCCATCCAGGCTTGGGCTCTTGTCTTTTTGCATAGCCTTCAAAATGATCTCAACCTTTTTTTTCTCCACAAGATCCAAAAGACAATTATTATCCTCCTCATCCGCATACCTAGGGAAAAGTTTTTCCACCTTAATTACTTCCCCAATCGAAGCTCCCTCTTGATTTCATTATAGATTCATGAATTTTTTTTTTCCCATAGTGGAAATATCCTGCAAATTTTTGGCCACCCCTCCCTCAGGATTATCAAGCTCCCAAATGGTGTTGGAATTCATTCTTCCCTTTGCATAATTTTGAAAGAATTTAGTGTTCTCATCACCAGATGTTAGCCATATAGCACAACTCTTTAATCTCCATTGTTCTTCCTTATCAAGTAGAATTTTCCTTCTCCTCACCTCCAAACCTTTTATTCTTCCTCTTAACTCCTCATCCATATAACCCTCAGCCCCTTGATTGTTCATCTGATCAAGTGCCTCCTCAATATCCCTGAGTGCCATGGTATCCTTTATTGCCTTTTATTTTGCCCAAATAATAGTAGCCCTCTTAACGTTTTTTATATTATTTACAAAATTATGGGACAAAGAAAAGTTCTCTCCCCCACTTATTGGGCACCACGTATCAGCTACAAAATTTTGATAGTCCTCCTATTTCAACCATCCAAAATTGAATTTGAATGGAGAGCTTGTATTTTAATTGGAATAGCCAATTCTAGGAGTATTAGGTTGTGATCCGATTCACCCCCAGAGCCAACCAATTTCCTGAAACCTATGGACTGGTTCGGAAGATCATCACTAAGAAGAAAACAATCCAATCTCTTAGCCACCCGAGCCTCCCCCACTCTTTTATTCCTCCAAGTAGGGGAGATCTTAATGAGGTTTGAGCCAATCGAGTTTCCTCCTCTTAACTTTTTTAGGAAAAAATCAGCTAGAGGGTTAGCCCTAGCTTAAGGACCCCATGTCTCTACCATCCCTAGAGAAAAATTTAAATCACCCCCCACAACGAGGTTTGGTACAATCATGAAGGATTTATAAAGAAGTGTGTTCCAGAAAACAACCCCATCCGAACATGGGCCATAAACGTTCACTAGAGTAATCTCAGATCCAATTTCTAGAGAAAAAACCTCCACCCCAATTAGAACATGTTAATTTTGGGAAACTAGGTCCAAAATCCATGTTGCATTGCTCATATGATGATGATCATATTTTTTTTGGATTCCTCTTTCAGAGAGGTGCAATATTGATCTAAGGATCATCTTGTTTGGATGATCAGAACATATATTTTGAATTTATTTTCCACACATGTGCAAGGTCAGCCAGATTTGTAATGTAGGCTCACAAGCCTAACATATGTGTCACACACCCTCGCTGATGGATATAAATTGGAGAGACTTGGAGGTCATTTTCTCATCATCTCATCACAAATTCTCTCATTGTGATCTGATTGGTTTGATAGCCTTTGGAGACCTCTTTCCTTCACACATGCAGAGTTGAACTTGGAAAAAATCTATGGATCTTTTTAGAGTTGTTTTGTTGAGCATTTACCAGTGTTGACCGTGGTCACCCCTTGACCATTTTACCTCCAAAATTTTCTAAAAATTCTGATTTTTGAAGGTCGTACAACTGGTTACACAAATCGAGGAAAAATGAGCAGTTTGACCGAAGCCCTAATATGTAGTGTTGAATTTTTGTTGATCTATTATTGTGTTCTATCAGCATTTTGCTTTCATGTTTATGTGATTGCTAATTTGAATCTGGTCTAAGAAAGATTGAAGTAAATTTTCATTAAGCATAGAACACTCCATGTGTATCTAGAGGAAGTCCATTGGGGGCTATGTCATGTGATACAACTCGTCAAATAGAGTCATGGCACCAAAGGTTTGCAAAACTTCATTACAAAGCCCTTCCTCAAGCAAGGAAGGTGGTGACAGGGATGCCCGAAATTAGATATGATCATGAAGGTATATGTCAGGGTTGTTCTGAAGGGAAGCATACAAGGGGACCATTCCCCTCAAGTGTCACAAAGACAACTAATATCTTGCATTTGATACATTATGATTTATCTGGTATGTTTCTCGTGACATCCTTGGGAGGATGTTCTTATTACATGAATTTTACAGATTAATTCTCCCACAAGACCTGGATATATATCTTGAAGAAGAAGGACAAAGCATTCAAATGATTTCCTACCTTCAAGGCCTTGGTGGAAAATCAAACCGAGAAGAGAATAAAATTTTTGAGGACCGACAATGGGACCGAGTATGACTCAAATGAATTCAATGACTTTTGCAGAGAAGCTGGCATTAAGAGGGATACCATAGCTATAGATACTCCTGAAAAAAATGGTGTTGTTGAAAGAAAGAATAGGACCATTGTGGAAGCTTCATGAGCCATGCCATGTGACCAAGGTCTTAAAAATTTTCTATGGGGAGAAGATGCAAACACTACTTTGTACATTCAAAATAGATACCTGCATTCCGCTCTGGACTCCAAAACTCTCGAAGAAGCCTTCTATGGTAAGAAACACGATGTTTCTCATTTTAGAGTTTTTGGTTGTCCTGTTTACTTTCATGTGCTGAAAGAAAAGAGAAGAAATTTGGATGCTTCTGGAAAGAAGGGAATGTTTGTGGCCTACAATGAAACTTCGAAGGAATATATAATCTATGTGCCTGGTCAAAGAAAAGTGGAGATATTCCATGATGTCACCTTCGACGAAGATGTTCCCCTCAAGAAAGTGAGAAATATTCCTAGCTCCAAGGAAGACAAAGAAGATGAAGAAGCAGGGAAGCAGGAAGAGTGGAAGGATGATCCGATGCCCAATGTTGAAGGACCTATGGATCCTATTGATCCACCTCCTTAAAATAAGAGAAAACCCTCGTGGATCAGATATACTCTCGTAGATGCCGAGAGACATATTTCCCCAAGGGGGACATTTCATGAAAGAAAGAATCCGAATAGATACCAAGGGTATCTAGCAGCCATGAGTATAATAGTACAATTTGAGCTTGGATCATTTGAAGAAGTCGTAAAGCATCAAGTTTGGAAGGATGTTATGCATGGAGAATATGAGTCCATTATGAAAAATGATGTCTAGGAAGTGGTTCCGAGACTGGAGGACAAATCTGTTGTCACCTTGAAATGGTTCTATAATATCAAGCATGGATCTGATGGTAGTGCTAAAAGTACAAGGCAAGATTTGTTACCCGAGGCTTCTCTAAAAAAGAAGGCATAGATTATGATGATATATTTGCACCTGTGGCCCGCTATACCACCATTCGATCTATCATTTCCCTTGTACAACCCAAGGATGGAGTCTCCATCAGATGTATGTGAAAACCGCTTTTCTGCATGGCTCTATAAAGGAAGAGGTGTATGTGGAGCGAACTCTAGGGTGTATCTCAGTGCCCTACTCCACTATTCTATTTTGATTTTTAGTGGCTTCCACTGGTGTTGACTCCTCTTCCGGCTGGTGTGCCTCTGCAACAAACATTTCCTGCTTGTCTTCCATGCCTTCTTGAGTCTCCCTATCTCTCCGGTGCCTAGGACCTTTCTTTTTCCCTCCTTTGTGGTGCCTAATTTTGTTAAATCCTAGTGGGAAATAACATGCTAGGTGTCCATATTTATGACACCTGTGACATCGAAATGGAAAGTCTTCATAGTCGACCATCTTCTCATAGGAATTTCCTTCCATATTAAGGATAATTTTTGCAATCAGCCCCTTCCTTGGAGCTAGTTTCACCAAAATAAAAGCTATGTTCCAAGCTCTTGTTTCCATAAAATACATGTTTGCCTCCAGAAAGGTCCCCAATATGTTTCCAGTCGCTCGAAAAACCTCCATAGTCTAGAAATGTGGAGGAAGGGCAGGAAGATGCACCCACACTAGTATTTCATCCAATTGTTCCCTATTGGAATCAAACAGTGGTGTCCATCTCTTAAAAAGGATTGGGGAAATATCGAAACCCCACTACCTTTCCATTACCCATTCCAAGGTAACAATGTTATTGAAGCTGAGCATAAACCAAAATTTTGAAAGTGTAATAACTTCCACTTCCCTGTCAGGGGCAGATTCCTAGTTTTTTTCCTATCCATTCAGTTATGTATTCAGCCGAGAAAAATTCCCCCCACACTCTACCCACAAGAATAGGCTTTGACGCTGCCATCACACTATCAAAGTGCAGGTCAACGTCGAACAATAGATTAGGGCACTCAGTTCTTTCCTTAATCACTTTCCCCTTTTTTCTTTTAACACCAGACTGCCCTCCATGTTTCACAAAAGACATGGTAGTGTTCGCCCCTCCGATAGAGCCCTCTGCTTGTTTTAAATTGGCATAAACCTTTGCTTCCTCCTCCAAAATTCCCTCAACCCCTCCCGACCTTGGGTTTAAACCCAACCCCCTTTTTTCCGACTCCAACCCACAGTCTCCCCATTTCATCGGAGCGACCCCAGAGAAATTTCCCCCCTCTCTTTCCCTGGTTACCACCAACTATCTAGTATTTCTACCTGTTTTCTCCCCAAAAGTATAACTTCCAAAACCCCCCTGTGAGCCCCATCCCAGACCCTTCAGACCAATATTATCTTTCTCACAGATACCCGCCGACAGGAAAGAGCCAGCCCCTGTGCATGTGATAAGGTTTTCGTGACCTTCCAACCACGACGCCACCCCAGACTTCCCCACAAATTTAGGCAAACCCCTGACTCCTAAACCAACATTAAACCCCACTTTCCCTTCAAATCCCGCCCCATACAGAATATCCTCCAGTCCCCCCGAATGGAAAATAGAAGAAACAAAGCTCTTGGGGAAAATTTTACTTACCTCCAGGGTATAAACCAGACTGTTATTTTCTGCCCCCGTCTCAGGCATTCCTTGAGTATTTTCCGATATAGGCTTGTTAGGGTGCCGGGTAACATGGGTTTGCAAGTCAATCCATTTCAGTGAGAAAAACCCCTCAACCAGACTCCACCTCATATTTTCCTCCACATCCCTGCCAGCATGTGACCTCGGTGGAAGGGTGACCTTAGCCAGGTTCTACTTCATAGGCTCTAATCCCCAAATTGACATGATGTCCTCCGCATTCGATTACACATCCACAAGGTCCTTCTCCTTCCCCATGTTGCTTAGCCACAAAACCGACAGACCGCTCGACACCTGGTAAAAAGTTTTTAGGAAAAACTATGTAACCGCCTCCTGTAATAAACGATAACTCATGCCTGTTTTCATTGTGCTCCCAGAAATACTGCAACCCCTTAAAACCCAAACTAGCCACCGGCAGTAGGGAAAAGACAGTAAAAGAGGCAGCTAAACACACTGAGTAAACAATACTTACCACCACCGTAAAATCAAGCATGTGCTTGCAACTCGAAAATGACAACAAAAAAACCTTGTTGATCAACTTTCCATTTGACTGCTAACCTAAAACGTGAAAACATCAAACCCCTCATCGGACTAGTACAGATGTCGTCATTGCAAAAAAGACATGAGAAAAAGCAAAAACCACTGACAGAAACTAGTTTTATCCGAACGTGGTTGTTGTGTTATCCGATATGAGTGCATGCCGCGCCAAGTTTTTGTTTACCACCTCCAAGAAACACCACATGGCCTGCCTTCAGTCATTTGGTCCAACTGCCCATGTGCCTCCCACCTGTGTACACCCCATTTCACCGCACTGTCAACTAGTGAAAACCTAGGGTTCCACCATTTCCCTTAGTTTTTTTTATAGATCTCCATCAAGTTTTCAAATGTATTACATCAAACAAATTTTAATTATAAATTTATAAGGAAGATTATAATTAAATATTATTTAATTTTATTGTTTACTTTTTAAATAGTGAAATCTATCTTAAAACTAAAACTACTTGTCTTCAAAATGGATTTAGTTATTTTATTTTGAATTTAGAATAAATAAATTTGCACAAAGGTTTTTATAAAAAGTAAATTTTAATTATGGCATAGTTGTGAATTATAATATAGTTGTATGAAAATAAGTGAAATTAACTTTTTCTTAAAATTATGGTTATACTATCCCATACTACAAGTACAATTTTGTAATGCAATTACAATTTTTAGTGAACACTATGTCCAAAATGAGAAAGTAATTTCTCAGAGCGAGATTGTAACAATATGCCATGAAAAAGAGAAATATCAACTTATCAACTTTCATGATATTGGGTGTCTTTCATTCGTCACATGCATTTTCCTTTTTATAATGCCTTGTAGTGAACACTATGTCCAAAATGAGGAAGTAATTTGTTAGAGTGAGATTATAAAAATTAAATTTACATAATTTCTCAGAGTGAGATTGTAACAATGTGTCAAGTAAGAGAGAAATATCAACTTATCAACTTTCATGATATTGGGTGTCTTTCATTTTCACATGAATTTTCGTTTTTACATGCCTTGTAGTGAACAATTTGTCCAAAATGAGGAAGTGATTTCTTAGAGTGAGATTGTAACAATGTGCCATGTAAAAGAGAAACATCAACTTATCAACTTTCATGATAGTAGGTGTCTTTCATTTTTCACATGCATTTTCTTTTTTACAATGCCTTGCTTTTTGTTTATTATTATTAAATTTTGTTAGTAACAATTATTTATTTTCAAAGTTTTGAAATTCTTTAGTTTAAGTATTAGGATATTTAGGTAGTTGGTTCTTAGTTAATATTTATTAGGTTTAGTGTGTTTTCAGTAAAATCATGTTTCTTTAGTATTTATTTGCAATTATGTATAAGATGGTTCAAAATATGTTCTAGATATAAAATGATCCAAAATTTTATATTCTCCTCAATGTTGATGACTATATTGACACATGGCTTAACACCTAATGAGAAACTATTATGTGCAATTTCTTCTTTTGCATTAATATATCATCCCAAGTTGTTGTGTTTGCTAAGGCCATAAAATATTCCCTTCTTTGAGGGTTCTAACCACATAATATAATTGTGTATTGATATTTGATATGGTTGTGTGAGTAGTTTCTTAAGGTGTTTTTCAGGTGTGGGAATATCATCTTTTATTAAACATGGTATTATACCTTATATGTAGATTCACTTCCATTGTTGATTGATATTTATAACCCATGTTATTGAATGGATCAAAATATTTATGGGTTCTACTATATATGTGCATTTTTGGTTTGAGCATGTTGTTTCATTATGTCGAGAGCACTTCTTTCAAATGGAAACACTTTTTGTTTTGCTCGAAAGGTTCGTGTTTCCCCAAGATACAATGTTCTTTTGTGGAGTCTAGAGATATAAAGTTTATATATATATATATGTGTGTGTGTGTGTGTGTGTGTGTGTGTGTGTGTGTTAATGTTTTCATTTTTCTTTTCAATCCCTAGTTTGCTATTCATTCATGTCTTTGTATTCTCTTTGTCATGTTCTCTACACCATTTCAACAAATTAGAAGCATAATGAAAAATGTTTTATTTGGCATATGTTCTTTATTATATAATTTATTATAGCTCAACAAATTAAAGAGGAAGAAAATTTGCATTTTTTTTGGGAAAGAAAATCTAAATATAAGCCGAATTTGTTAAGATTTTTTTCCTCTTTGAAGTTTTGTTTGTTTTTATGTGTGGTCACACGGAAGTATTTTGTAGGTAAAAGCAAAGGTTATTGGAGTAAGCATGCACTTCAAGACAAAGAGGTTAAAAAAAGAAAAATAAAATCCCTCTCTCCTCCATAACATTTGTTATATATTTTGCATTGACTAAATAAAAAATGACTTTATTTAATACAATTTATTGTGTCAAGTCTTTCTATAAGTTACTTTTTGAAAAACATCATCCAATTTCTGGTTATCAAATAAATTTATTACAAAGTGCATTTCATTTAAATTATAAAATGAATTTATATAAAGTAACTTAATTGCTTTTTCAAGTTTTTCTTTTGCATACAATTTTTAATTTATAAAATAACCTCGTTGTAAAAATGATTCTCATTTAGTTCATAAAAGTGGGTCATTTTATAAGTAACTTATTGTAAAAATGAGCTAGTAGGAAAAGTTAAAGAAGGAAGATACTTTTCTTTTATTCAATGACTTAATCATACAACCATCACCATGTAGACCAACCTCTACTTGCCATGTGGCACTTTGGTTAACTTCGTGCCTTTATTACAAATATCATAACTTTGATAATTGAAATATGTTTTAGTGTCATTTTTATCGACACTAGCTATTTTTTTAAGAGTTTTCCATCAAGACAATTAGTTATTATTTTGAAGCCATATTACCTACATAATTCAATATAGCTAGTCTAAGTGATCTTTTACTTACTAATGTTAGAGAATTGGAAGTTAATTAATTTCTCTTATTATGATAGTATCTTGTGATATTTTGTTAATATCATTTTTTCTTCCAATTTATTTTTTCTTATCATCAAGAGTAATGCCAATGACCAAATAGAAGAAGACATAAGATGTAGGCACACGCCAGGGGAAACCCCAGTCAAAATTATTCCTTCAGTAGATTCAAGGTGACTAGAGAATCTCTCCACTAAGTCATCCCTTCACTATGTTAGCACCGAGATATTCATGACACCGAGATCTCCTTTTCTAACCAAAAATTCATCCTAATTACCTTGACCAAGTTCTGTAGCACTGAGTTCAAAGCACATAAACATCATGATTGAGATAACATCATAGCACCGAGCATCATAATTGCGATATCATCATAGCACTGATTCCATGGTAGATTTGTGTTCACACCGAGACTTTGTTTGAACTGTAATAATACTGAAACTTCATCCCTGTAATTACACTAAAAATATATATGATATTATAGAGCTTGATCGAACTTGCAACCCCTGTAATTCTTCGAACTTCTGAATTGATCCGAAATGCAGAAGGTGATCAGAATTTCAGAGTGATCCGAAATTTCTGTGATGTAATGTGAAATCCTGTACTTGTATTTATAGTAGTTCCTCCATAAATGAGTCGACATTTTCATTGTGAATAGTTATGTCTCTATTATAAGGCCGACATGAATACTTGTGTGAAGCCAACTTGAAGGAGACTTCTTTAGGCCGACTTGGAGAATTTTATTGAAGAAGATGAGTTGAATACTTTGCTGAAGAGACCGAGGATGATGACCTTGAAGGTGATGACTTGATGGAATATACTTTTGATCAAATAATAAACAATCTATATTACATTATTTAAAAGCACATAATGGATCAATTTAAATCTGTAATGACTAACCTAGAAGTCCACAATGGGGACCTTAATCTAAATATGACCCAAGCATGAGACCCATGCTTTAATAAGTCATTTAATAGTAATACATTATTTT
The DNA here is from genome assembly GCA_034641835.2 of Pinus albicaulis. NCBI lineage: Eukaryota > Viridiplantae > Streptophyta > Pinopsida > Pinales > Pinaceae > Pinus > Pinus albicaulis. Next base: position 1,138,493,934 of record CM076584.1, read on the forward strand.
TGAAATTATATTAATAATGAAGACCAAACCTAGTTACATTCTTCAACACTCCCCCTTAACTAGGGAGGTATTCATATGTAATTAGATAAGTACATGGAATATCTCACTTTACCTATGAAGAAGTTTAGGCACTGCAATGCCATGGAATAGAAAATTGACCAGGGAAATCTATCCATTTGGTCTCTCAACGGTTTAGGAACTGCAATGCCACATACTTTGTTCTTGACCAGAGAAATCTATTCGAGTGGGACTAATATGGACTCAATCTTTCAGCCTCTCTAGGTACCATCAGGCTTACTTGCTAACCATCAACCCAAGGATCCAGGTGCATGTCAGAGCTCAATGACCAACACCACCCTTCCAACTTCGGGACCTAGAAATCAACAAAAAGTGTTGGCCATATGTCCTCCTAAGAAATGCTTCACTCACAAAGTCTCGACACCCCTTGATCCAGAAAACCAAGGACCACAAATCTCTCCCTATCGAATTGATCGGTAACCAACACGCTATCAAAAAACTTCGAGAGATTAAAATATACAAACACAACCCCAAACCTTCAGGGTCTTTCAAGCAACTTGATGTTGCTTCTAAACACAGTAGGATTATCGACCAAATCTTTGACAAAAGATTCTTCAATCATATACTTTCGTTTTATACTTTATATGCAACAACATTTTCTTCAATCAAATCCTGCTTTCCTTATTATAGAAGCACCTCAACAAAGAATTCTCCAATCATGATTATGATTCTTACTCATGGATTTCACTAAGACTTACAAATATTAGTCTTGTTCTAGTGCCTGACACTTGAATTAGAGAACCATAACCATCACTTGTTATTTTATCCAGACTCCCTCTTAATCTAGGGAGATTAACTTCTTCCCACGGTGTTGGAGAATATTTCATGGCTCTCATCCTTCTCATCATATTTAACATATTTTTCAATATGATGTACCTGCACAACTTAGATAGCAAGTAAAACCCATTATATAGAAGCATGAAGTTAGTCATAACAAAATATTATAGTAGCAGAATCATTTAGACTTTATAAAATCAACAAGAGACTATACTTCAATACTTCATACTCTAGCCCAGGTTTGATATAAACCCTAAATCACTTCAGTAATTCAATCAAGATGAAAAAAGATTAGATTTTTCATATATCGATACCTAGAAATAAGTCACAAGAAAAATAAAGGTGTTTAATAACTTTCAGAAGCCATATGATAGACTATCAACTAGGGTTTTATGTAAACCCTAGATTTCACAAACACAACATGAATAACTTCTACTAGGATTTGATGTAAACCCTAGATTTTTCATCTATAAATTCTTAGTAAACATTATATAGATTTAGATTAATACACATAATAAATAATTTAACCATTACTAAGACTTAGCGCAAAACCCTAGATCATTTCAATCATCATCCTAGAATTCCAAACTTTGACTAGAGCTTGTTTCCAAACCCTAGAACTAATGACCATTAGAAATTTGGTTAACACACATATCTAGGATATTACCATCATTCATAAGCATATCATATGTTATATAATATGAATACATTAGACATATACCAATATTCAACCAAAGTGAACACATATGTAGGGTTCCATTCCCAGGACTTTACTTTAAATACATAACAAGGATTCTGCTTGTAGACTTAACAAAAACCTAGGATTTCGGTTCACAACAAATCAAACCCTATTATACCAAGATTTAAAAGGTTAAGGATTTCAGACAACATCATTTCATCCCTAAAAAGTTATAGTTTCCATGATCATACCGAAACCCCAAACATGACATCATCAACATAATAACAATTTCTTCATCAATAGCCCTAACTAGGTTTAGGGTTTCACACATTAATAACATACCCTTAGGTTAGGGTTTTGCATATAACCTTCAAGGGTTATTTTATGCAAAAAATCATAGATATAAGTTGGGTAGATTCATTAGATGATGAATCACCCCAAACAAGAATCTTTTAAGGTTCAAAAGAGCTAGTCACAATAAACATTAGTAGTGTAGAATGGATTTTCCAAAGAGAATTATCAAAGCTTTATAATTTAAGATATACTCAACAAAAATTCTTGTGATGCCTTCCTTCATGGTCCTTGATCATTTTTCTAGTCATTTCCTAGAAGCCACAATCTTCCTATACCTGCAATATATGTTTTCAAGCAAAACCGTTATACCAAGAGCAAAATTTAATTTCCTAAGATATATTTATTATGTAGTATGGAGGATGGAATCCTATAAAAGTTGTTCCTTCTTTCAAGTAATTATATTGAACATCCTAAATTACTTGTAAACCCTAGAGGGAGAGGATTGAGGTTCAATAGTACACTCCTGACCTTAGACTAGATATAAAAAAGGATTGTAGAAATTCAAATGCTTATATACATACATTGTAGTTTCATACCTTTAATTTGTAGTCCCAATAATTACTTGGTTCTTTGTACTCAAATCCTTTTCAAGTTGGTTCCTTGAATTATAAATTTTGATTTCCATAGATTTCGAATTCTCTATGTGATTTCAGAGATTTTCTTCATGTGGAAGCCTACTTTGGAAGCATAGAAATCGCCAATTCCAAGATCTTTGCATTATGAAACCATCTCCAAAAATGAAAGAAAAGAGAGATCAACGCCTTAGAAATAAGCCACTTCGAGGGGGAAAACTCCTTTACATTACATAAATGAACAATTCTTGGATCATACAAATGACAAAACCTCCTTCTATATATAGGATTCCATGGGGTCATAATATAATCCTAGCCGACCTAACAATAATAATGTAAAGGCGCAATAATAACAATATTGGGGTTACATGGGTACAACAATAACAATAAGGGGGCTACACTAACAATAATAAGGGACTACACTAGTAATATAAGGACCTAACATGCCCCTCTCCTTCAAAAAAAGTGTTGTCCTCAACACTTGAGTAGCTCTGGGTGCTTCTGTATAAAATTCTCATGCTCCCATGTAGAATCTTCAGTGGGTAAGTTCCTCCACTTGATGAGATACTCTGAAATTGATCGATTCCGTAGCTGTCGAGTTCTTGTTTCCGTGACTACTTCATGTTCCAATATGATTTTTCCCTTCCTCATCAAGTTTTGGCAATATTGTTTGAACTGGAAGTTTTTCACCTATAACCTTCTTTAAGCATGAAACATGGAAAACTGGATGCACTCGCGAAGAAGCAAGAAGCTCCAATTTGTATGCCATAGTACCAATATTTTGCAACACCTTGTAAGGACCATAGTACTTTGGTGATAATTTATTATCCTTCTTAGCTTGCTTGAGGGACATTTGTTTGTATGGTTGTAGCTGTAAAAATACCCAGTCTCATACATCAAAACTTCTCTCGCTGCGATGTTGATCTGCCTATTGTTTCATTTGATTTTGTGCCAAATTTAGGTTATCCTTTAAGAGTTGGAGAAATTCTTGTTGATGCTCGATGTGATCTTCCACTTCTTGAACCTTAGTCTTTTCTCTTAAAGATGATGTGATGGAGGGTGGATGATATCCATAAAGTGCCATAAATGGGGTCCATTTTTTTGCAGTATGGAAGGAAGTGTTATACCACCATTCAACGAGAGGTAATGACTTGACCCATTGTGTTTGTTTATTAGATACAAAACAACGAAGATATCCTTCCAAAAATTTATTCACTATCTCAGTTTGACCATCAGATTGAGGATGATAAGATGAGCTATGAGCTAGTTTAGTACCCAAACAAGAAAATAATTCCGTCCAAACATTTCCAGTAAAAATGGGACCTTTTTCGCTTACAATAATCTTAGGGTTTCCATGTAGCTTTTGATTGTTTCCATAAATGCAGTAGAAAATGTACTTTCTTTAATGGATGAGATAATGCACAAAAGTGTGCATACTGGTTAGGTCTATCAACTACCACCATGATGACACTCTTTCCGTTGGACTTAGGTAAATCTGTGATAAAATCCATTGAAATATCCTCCCAACGTTGACTTGGAATGGATAAAGGCTGTAGAAGATGTGGGGTCTTAATTGTCTCAACTTTATTTTACTGGAAAACCAAACATTCTGCCAAAAACTTTTGAATATCAGATTTAAGTCCATCCCCAAAAAAATATTTTTCACCCTGTGGTAAGTTTTTAAAAATCCTGAGTGTCCTAAAGGATAAGTGTGCAATTCCAAAAGAATATATATTTTTTTAGTTGGGAATTATTACAAATATATAAACGATCTTTGTACCATAAGGAATCATTTTTCCAACTACATGTATAAGATGTACTAGGATCTTGCTGCAACTTTTGAATGAGTGTCCACACAACTTCGTCCTTCTTCCATTCACCCCTTGCTTCGATTATCCAATCCAGTTGGATAATAGAAATGGAAAAAATAAATTCTTCCACCTCTTCTTTCTTTCTTGAGAGTGCATCTGCAACAACATTTAGCTTCCCTTTTTTTTAGATGATTTCAAAGTCATAACCCAACATCTTTGTGACCCATTTTTGCTTCTCTTTTCAAGATAGTCTTTGTTCCAAAAAGTGTTTAAGACTATCATGATCAATTTTTACCTTGAAGTATCTTCCCATTAGGTAAGGTCACCATTTCTTTAGTGCATGTAGTATTGCTAACATTTCCTTCTCATAAATAATTTCTTGTAAATACTTTCCTTTGATTGGGCGACTTTCAAAAGAAATGGGTCTTCCTTCTTGCATTAAAACATCACCAATTCCATTTCCTGAGGCATCAAATTCCATAATAAAGGTTTTTGTGAAGTTTGGCATAGCTAAGACCGGTGCTAGGCACATTTCCACTTTAAGATGTTCAAAGGCCTTAGTTTCTTTAGGAGTCCATGAAAATGCATCTTTCTTCAATAATGTTGTTAGAGGTGTTGTTATTCTCCCATAATTCTTAACAAACTTGTGATAATACACTGTTAACCTGAGAAATCCTTGCAACTTCTTTATGGTTGTGGGGACTTTCCATTCCTTAATGGCTTTAATTTTGTTAGGGTATACCTTAACACCCTCGTGAGATACAATATGACCTAGATATTCCACCTCTTGTACTCCAAAGAAACATTTGGATGTTTTTGCATATAATTGTTTCTCCTCCAATAGTTTTAGCGCCCTGTCAACATGTTGAACATGATCCTTCCAAGACCTGCTGTAGATTAGTATATCATCAAAAAGTACTAGCACAAATTTTCTAAGGAAGGGTTTGAAAATGGAATTCATTAACCCTTGAAATGTAGAAGGTGCATTGGTAAGGCCAAAAGGCATGACCAAAAATTCATAATGACCCTCATGAGTTTGAAATGTTGTTTTCGGAATATCTTTAGTCTTAATTCTAATTTGATTATATCCTGAATGAAGATCCAACTTGGTAAAATAAATTGCTCCATGTAATTCATCCAATAATTCATCAATCACAGAAATGGGAAATTTATCTTTACTAGTGAGCTTATTGAGCTCCCTATAATCCAGACACATGCGCCATGATCCATCCTTCTTGTGCACCAATACTACTAGAGCAGAGAGAGAACTTTGACTAGGTTGAATTATACCAACCTCTAACATTTCTGCAATCATACGTTCAATTTCACTCTTTTGTACATAAGGATATATATAAGGCCTGATGTTTGGAGGAATACTTCCTGGAATCCAATGAATAGCATGATCATGATCACAAATAGGTGGGATTCCTTTGGGAGTTTCAAACACCTTGGAATAATTGTCTAATACTTTTTGGAGATCTGGAGAAATATATGATTTTGATGTTGGAACTTCTAGTGAGCATAATTGTGCAATTACGCCTTGTTGTTATTTCTTCAGAAGCTTTGTCATTATCTTTCCCAGGTTCCCTACGATACCTCGTAATTTGACTTCCTTTCCTTTCGAAAAAAAATTCAAGAAAATTTCTTGAAAGTTAAAATCTATTGTTCCCAAAGATTGTAACCAATGTACTCCTAGTACAACATCAGCACCTCCCGTTGGAATGGAAATAATTTGACTATTCAATACATATTCCCCTATGGTTAGCTTGATATTATGGTATTTTCTAGAGCAATTTATAGTTCCTCCATTTGCAACCATCACTTGACATTCTGGTGCTGGGTATAGGAAACAATTCAATTCATTGGCTACCTTACAATGAATAAAATTATGGGTACTACCCGAATCAATCAACACTATTACCTTTTTCTTCTTGATATGTCCTTCTATGTGAGAGTTTGAGGAGTGGTAATTCCTTCCAATGCATTACATGATATGGTCGGACTCATTTCTTCTTCTTCTAGGGTTGGTTCCTGGTGTATATCCTCTTCTTTTGAATTTTCTTGTTCATTTTCTTCCTCCTCTTCACAATCTATGTAAAATAATTTCTTCTCAGCACACTTATGACCTTTAGTGTATTTTCTATCACAACTGTAGCAAAGCCCTTTTGCTCTTTTTTTCTTCCAATTGTTGTGGTGTCAACCTTGTAGGTTGTGGAAAACTAGGAGTAGCAACACTTCCATCTTTATAGATGTGAGTGGCAACCTTCCTTGTCGCCATAATTTTACATTCAAATTTTCTTGCCCACCTGAATGCCTTCTCCAATGAATCAGGTTCCCAAACGCGAACCTCATGTTGGATGTTATCCTTTAAAGTCCTTATGAAGACATCAATCCTGTGTTCCTATGGAATATCAGTTACCCTTATATTCAATTTTTGGAAGTCCTCAATGCGCTCCACCACTAAACCCTTTTGTTTGAGATTTATCAATTGGCTAAAAAAGGTTTTGGTCTTTGTATCCTCATAATGTGCTATCATTTCCTCTGTAAAAATTGACCAAGTGACAATTTTTTTACAGGAGCAAAGCCATCGATACCATACAAATGTATTTTGTTCTAAACATAAATTTTCAATGTGTACCTTTTATGTGTTTTGCACATTATTGAGATCAAAATATTCCTCCATTTGTAGTATCCATGTTACAGGATCCTTGCCATCAAAATTCCTCATATCGATCTTTGGAATATGATGGGTCTTCCATCCAAAATTAGAGTTTATGAAATCATGATTAACATTTATTTTGTTCTCATCATGAGTTTCCTCTAATATATTTTCTCCATTAGAAATCATTTCTTGTATCAACTTTGTCAAGCCTTCCATGTCTGCTTTTATATCATTCTTCATGTTTTCCATTTTCTCTTCCATGTCTTCCATGCCATTCTTCAAACCATCCATATTAGATTCCACGCCTTTCTTCAAACCATCTTTATTAGCTTCCATGCCCTTCTTCAAACCATCCATATTAGCTTCCACGCCTTTCTTCAAAACATCCATTTCATTTTTTGTTGCTCTTTGCGAGAGTGAAATTTGGTGCACTTGCTCTTGTATTTTTGATATATCATGTTGCACTTCTTCATCTTCATGAGTCAAAGTAGAGTATTATGAGGGCTTAATGGGTGTTGAATTATTTTTAGGGGGCATTTTAGAACCCAACACTGATATCTATGCTTCAATATTCTCTTGGAATCACTTCAAACTGTTTTTTCAAACAAGACTTATGCAATTTGAAAACAAATACACACATTTTTCTTGATTTTGAAGAGCTCGATATTGAAACTAAATTATATATGTGATTTTGGATCTTCAATATCTGAAATTCGGTCATGTAGTAGCCCTCAGAATATTCTTTCCAATGACTCAGGTCTGACCTGGTTTGGATTCTACAAGGAAAAGTTATGCCCAATCTCTCAAAATGAACTAACTATGGACTGGTTCAGTAGAGAGAACTTGTACGACGTGCCACATGTCACTGTTTCATCCATCGGCTCTTAAATTGATACACAGGAAACTACAATCTGTGCAATTACAGTCAATTTTTACATAATTCAAATTTGATGTCTAGAGAGAGAGAGTTATGATGATTTTTCCACGGTCATCTCTTTTAGATGAAATTCAAGATCCCGCAAAAACCCTAACTTCCATAGATCATATCTCTACAAATATTGCAAAACAAGAACTGAAATTTTTACATGACGTTCCTCTGGATTTCAGATTCGGGTGCTGAAAATTTCAGCTTCTGAACCTTTTTATAAAAAACGTTATAGTGAAAATTCCACGATGACCTGTTTGGAGCAGCGAAACCCTAGAATCCAAAACTCTGATACCAAATGTTATGAAACCAACTCCAAAAATGGAAGAAAAGAGAGATCAACGCCTTAGAAACAAGCTTCTTTGAGGGGGAAACCTCCTTTAAATTATGATAAATAAAAAATTCTTGGATCATACAAATGACAAAACCTCTTTCTATATATAGGAGTCCATGGGGTCACAATATAATCCTAGCCGACCTAACAATAATAATGTAAAGGAACAATAATAACAATATTGGGGTTACATGGGTAGAACAATAACAATAAGGGGGCTACACTAACAACAATAAGGGACTACACTTGTAATATAGGGACCGAACACTTTTTCATTGTGAAGGCATCTTAAATTATCTTGTCTCACTGTAGTAGTCTCAAAACTTCCTCTCCGTGGTAGTACTAAGGTACCACTGAGCTCTCATCTTATAAAGTCACCGAGAGTTTTATATAGCATTGTAGTATCATTATGAACATAGCATTGAACTGGGATGGATCCCAAACTTTGTAAGAGCATTGAGACATCATGAGAGTATTATTGTAATAACATCAAGATTTTCTCATTGTGTTGCTAGTGAAAACTTCCTCACGGTGGTGACAACAATGAATCACTAATAGTGAATTCCTCACTATTATATATCACTGAAGATCTTTACTGTAATAGATATTTCTCTATTTTCACACCGAGCCTTATCACTGTAGTTATACTCTTAACTTGGACAAAATCATCATTCTGTAAATACACCTTTATCACTTACACTCCTCACTATTGTGATACCGAAATAATGTTAGAAGAGATAATATATGCTTCATTTTCTCAGATATCCAAACTTCCTTTAGAGATATACCGAGCTTACTTAACTGTATATATTATTGTTTTAACCTTATCATTGCTTCAACACTTAGTGCTTCAAACATATCAAAGAGCCCGAATTACTCTGTGATACTGAACAAATTTTTGAGATAACAGCACAGGAGTTGATACAAATTTGGTTTGTAGTCTATCACTTACTGAACTTGTTTTCTGAGGATGCACTAATATTGCACTGAGTTTGATCACCCATTCTCTAAACTGTCTCACTATGATTTTTAATATGTGTAGTTTCCCCACCATACTTATGAGATCTTGTCACTTTATTTCTATGAATCCATCACTATGACATTACAAAGAGTACTATAAGTGGTCTTCAAATTTCCTTACTCCATGACCATAGCTATGAAACCATGTTAGAGAAATGACGGCTAATTAATTTCTCTTATTATGAAATTATCTTGTGATATTTTGTTATTGTCATTTTTTATTTCAATTTATATTTTCTTATAATCAAGAGTAATGAAAATGAAAAAATAGAAGAAGACACAAAATGTAGGCACACGCCAAGGAAAAAACCCACTCTTTAGGGAAAACCCAGTCAAAATTCTTCCTTCAGTAGATTCAAGATGAGAAGACCAAGACCCTAACTAGAGACTCTCTCCACCAAGTCTTCCCTTCATTTTGTTAGCACCGAGATCCTCATGACACCGAGATATCCTTTGCTTACACTGAAACTTCATCCTCATTACCTTAACCGAGTTGTGTAGAACTAAGTTCACAGCACCAAAATATCATTATTGGGATAATATCATAGCACCAAGAATCATAACTGAGATAGCATCATAGCACTGATTCAATGGTAGATTTGTGTTGACACCAAGACTTTGTTTGACCTATAATAATATCGAAACTTCATTTTTGTAATTACACTGAAAATATCTCAGATATTATAGAGCTTGATCAAACTTGAAACCCTTGTAATTCTCCAAACTTCTGAATCAATCCGAACTGCAGAAGGTGATCCAAATTTCAGAGTGATCCAAAATTTCTGTGATGTAATGAGAAATCGTGTACTTTTATTTATATTAGTTCCTCCATAAATGAATCGACGTGTTCATTGTGAATAGTTGTATCTCTATTATAAAGCTGACATGAAAACTTGTGTGAAGCTGACTTGAAGGAGGGTTATTTAGGCTGACTTGGAGACTTTTGATGAAGAAGATGAGTTGAATAATTTGCTGAAGAGACCAAGGACGATGACCTTGTGATGCAGGAGCATCTGACTCGAGAAAATTATTATATTTAGTAGAATAGGAGTTCTTATGTTTTAAGGGAAGTTGATTCCCAAAAAGAGTTAAATTTATGTAATTTTAATGTTTTAAAGAGATTTGGAATCAATTAGATAATGTGAGGATATTTGTTAATGTTCTACAGTGTTGAAGAACATGAGAGAATTAGGATAATTGAGAACTCATAGAGACTGAGAGATTTGGGAAATTATTGTAAATTCTAGAATTAGAATTGGTTTCATGAATTTATGGATTAGAGAGGATCCTTAGGGATAAAATGATATTTTAGGACTTAGAGGATTCTTAGGATATGGTTGAGCAAGTTTTGGATTTTAAACCAAAATTGGTTGTAGAATCCATTTGTATAAATTGTAAACCTCGAAGGCATAAAAATATAGAGAGGCATAGATCGAAAGGAAGGATGGGATAGATAGAATTGAGAGACAGATAGAGACAGAGAGTTGCACAATTGAGGTAATCAAACCAAAAGGGTCAAGGCTCTGTAAATTTTATGAATAATAGATTTTATCTTGGTGTGCAATCACGGTTTTGGTATTGATGTTTGGTCTGAAATCCTTTGAATTTCAAATTGTATATACTAGTGGTGATTTTCTGTTCTGAGTTAAATTTGGGCATATTCTCTGTTATGTGTTATTTAGAACCATTAGCCAAAATAATTGTATGAGGTTTCGACTCAACCTAAATAAATTATGCAATTAACCCTCATGGAAAATCCACGTTTTAATTGTTTAAGGGAATCCAAGTTTTTTGAAACTGAAAGAGTCGAAGGCGTAGTAGAATCGTGGTGGAATCATACGAATTGGAACCATACCGAGAGGAACATTATCTATTTCTGTGTTTTTAATTATAACGATTAATGGTTGAGGGATTTGAATAAATCCGAAGGCATCAATGCTTGATCTCTTTCATAAGCGGAGATAATTTGTGTTGGCTCCAGGATTATGTGCTTTGGAAACCATATTCTGGTTGGAACAGTGAATTGGTTGATGCAGTGGAATGTAAGTGAGTGTAGACGGACGGAATTGTGCGCTTTAGAATCTGCGCTCATGTGGAACTCTAAATCAGAAGTGGGTATGGAAACATGAGGTGGTTTCTCAATCTAGAAAGTAGTTTTCACAAGGCATTGAAGTGGAAAGGGGTAAAGTTTGAAGACGTGCGATGAAATTTGGAGGCGACACATAGCACATTAAAACCACCCATTTCACATGTTCTGAGAACTTTAAATGTCACGCAAGTTGAGTTGTGATATCCGTTGGATTAAATGGTTGTGTATATATCGCCGGAAAAGGTGAATCGAGCATAGACCATGGGCCCATATTTATTGGCATCTTATTTTAAACCAAAGTCACACCCAAGGTAAATATTCCTTATTGGAAAATATTATTAGGGTGGGTAATTATATTAGTATAAAAGAAATAGTTTGATTAAGGGCTATATCAACAAATGAAAAGGTTTGATTCTAGTTTAAATGTATACATATGCATTTTTATATACATACAGTGGGTTTACGCAGCATAGGATGCGTCATGTGGTATCAGAGCCGAAGTAAACCCTTTTGAAGTTAAAAATTGAATTGTGAAAGAATGCAATTGAAATTGCAAAAAGGGTGATCATAATAAAGAAAAAAGGGATTCTGTGTGCAACTGAGTGAGGTATGAACATATTGAGATAGTGATTTATTGCAGCCAGAGAAAGTTTACAGAAGAACAAGCATGATCACAGATGGTAGACCGTGATAACAAAGGAATATTGTTTTCTACTTAGAAGTAAATTTTTGAGAAGTTTTTATACTGTAGATTTCATAAGAAAGAGATGAACTGTGTTATGATTGGATATTGCTGAAGAGATAGATGCTTAGAAAACAAATAATGTTTTGTAAATTCTAATTTGTTGAGGTTTAAATTCAAAATTATTATTCAAAGATAAGAACACATTTTTGGAATGCGATCCAAATTGATGTGGATTGAGGTCTTGTTCAGGATTGATTGTTGTGGCAGCAGTTGCATGTTGGAAGATTGCACAGTGGAAGCATAGAGATCAGAGACAGAACCAGATTTACAGGAATGGTAAAAACCAACAAATAAGGAGATTCTAAAGACAGGAGACAACCAGCCGAGACATAAATTGATTACAAAGGTATGAAAGTTTGCAGCAGTCAAGTGAATGGCAAAGTTGGCACAAAACTACATCAATAAAACTATAGGAGGAACTTTTAGAAGTTCTTAGAAATTGTAGTAGAACCTTATTCCAACTAAAGCTTGGAATAGATAAGGACAAAGAAGTCCTTAAGAGAAGTGGGTGTAGCAACCAATAAGAGAGCAAGATTTCTCAGTGCAAGTTCTAAGGAAAAGAGGACTTGGAAACTAGACAAAGGAGAAGTTTGGTGATAAAATCAACTCAAAAGGAAGTTGATTGGTTGCAGGTGTGGAAGTTCACACAGAAGTAAATATGGCTATGGGAAGTCATAGAGAAGGTTCAGAAGAAGGCTACAAGGTGAAGGAAAAGGGTGCTAAAACAATCTGTAAGAACCAGATGAGTCAAGAGGAGCTTGACGAGAAGTTGGCTAAGATAAGCAAAGAAATTGATGAGTTAACAATGCTGCTAGAGGAAAACCAAAGACAAGGTTGGGTTTTGAGGAAAAATACAATGAAGTGGTCTAAATTACAGAGAAAGCTACAACATAGACACGTGAAGCGGTTGGTAGAAAAAATCAGAGAAGCAGAGTTAGAAATGGAAGTTTCCATTTGTGGACCAGAACAGGGTAAAATTCTGGGTGAAGAAGACAATGAGAAAGATTCCATGGACTATTGGAATAGTCCAGAACAATTCAGAGATATGGGGCCTTGTGTTTTTAAAAATCATAGTTTGTATGTGTTTGCAGGATGTGCAAAAGATGATGGACAGTCTGATGAAACTGTCACAAAAATGAATAAAGCTCTTGAGGCAAAGTATGATGGAGAATGCCTTTAAAGGAGGAAGGTATTGATTTATTACAGCAGAAGGAATTCATAAATGAATTTCTGTTTGGTGTAAGACAACCAATTAAAGCTGTTATGGAGCAGAAGCATAATGAAAATGCCATAGTGAGATTCCAAGGAGGTAAACAAATGAATTTGATGAAATAATTTTTCAATGTGATGATACATAAAATAGGATAACTAAAGAGGATTGCCAGAAGAAGAGTAAATTGAGAATGAAGGCTGTGATGAAATGTTGGAAAGATTTCAAATGGAAATATAATTCTTGGAAAAATGGCTCAAGGAACCTGAAGGAGAAATGAAGCTTGCAGAACCTGATAAAGAAGAGATTGCAATTACAATTCTTGAGGATGAAAACATGTCTCTAATAGTCATGGAGACAGAAGAATACTATAATTTACAAACCAATAGTTTGTTTGCAGATTCATTGAATGACATGAATGAGTATGATTCTGTGATTGAAGAGATTGAGCAGAAATTGTTTGGAGATGAGGTGGAAATTGAGAAGTATCAAGAGGGAAAGGATGTAAGGGTGGCAGCAAAAATCAAACAATTCCAAGATAAAGATAACCTACAACAAGTAAAAGGTAAATTTGAAGGAGAGAGCATGATAGCTGAAACATTAATGGAAGATCATCATTTTGATGTAATGATAGGAAATAAATGGGAGAAAGAGGTGACACTATTGGATTATTTTCTGAAGGAATCAGAGTATGACAATGTAATCACAGAAGAAAAGTTCACTACTATGAACCAGCATAGAGAGAAACCTTTGGAACAGATAATGAGGAGAAGAGACTAGCTAACAGTCTCGAGAATTCTTTGGGAAGATTGAATCAGCATACTAAGGTCCTGACAGAGGAAGGAAAATCAGATCAACATACTAAAATGTTGCCAAAGGAAGAAGAGGCACAAGGACCTTATTTTTTTATTTCAAAAATTGTTTTATGTTTGCAGATTTTGTTGTAGATACTGAAGAAAATTTGTTGCATGAGAACAACCAAGTAAAGAAGGACAAAGAAGATTTTGTGGAAGTATTTAATACATGGAATAAATATATCAAATTGCTGGGAAAAATACTAGAGAATCAGGATTTGATGCAGAAAGAGATAGCCATGGAAGAAGAAGGAGAATGCCAATTTCAACATTGGGAACCAAAAGAGCCTGAAGAGGAGGGACAATTCTTTGAGCAATGGCTTAAAGAAGAGAGTTATGTTGGAATCGGTAAACAACATAGTGATGAAATGGTTGAAAGGAAGCATGTAAGAAATGAATTGCTAAATCATTTGTTGAAAGCATTTGAGCATGTGAAAGAAATTGCAAACGTTAATAGGGAAATGTCTTAAGATTTAACGGACATCAAGGCAGATATTAATTTTAGACAGAAGGGTGAGACGAATATATTACTGAAGTTAGGAAATTGAATAACAATTTACTTTTTGAAAGTAAATTTGCAAACAAAGAGCAGCAATTGGATATTGCAGGGGGAGATATCTTCAAAGATATTCAAGAAGTTTGGGAGGTAGCAATATCTATAGCAGTAACTGGAGCAATCTCAAGAGTAATACCAGAATTTGAAGTAGAAAAATTTGGAATAGATAAGTAGTAGTTTGAGAATATGCAGAATGTGGAAATGCAATAGCTAGTGGACAACAGCAAGAAATTTCAACAAGAAGAAAGAAACAGTAAATGGTAGAGTATGTACCAGCTCAATGATATGTTGGACATAGAAATTGAAAAATTGTGGAATTTAACAATAAAACAGTCTAGATGGAGAAGACTAGAAGAAAAATGGATAATCAATCTGATTGAAAAGAGGAATATGGAATAGAAGACAATAGACACACATCAACAACAAGAGAGCAGAGCTTCTGGAAATTTACAAACTGAGGTTTGGGATCCTGGTGGAGTGATACATAAAATCTTATGATCAGGAGGTCATAAATTGATCCAGGTGGATATTGGTGGCCACCCGCCTATTCCACTTGGGCCCCCACCATTGTCTCTTTCAGTTTTTCAGTTTTGGCATAACTTACTATTTTTAGCAGTTTTTCGGGTCCTGAACTTCCGGAGCCGTTTTGAGGCCCTAAACGACGTTTTTTGGTATGAAAATTTGTTGCAATTTTGATCATCAAAATCATCACAAAAGTTGTAGTCCTCGGATAGAGCTTTCTAATGATGTATCATGTGCGTCAAACGGAGATAGTATGCCAAAGTTACGTCCCTGGGAAGTTGAAACACCAATTTACCCAAACGGGCCCATAGTTTTGGCGCTTCATCTCCTAGGGTTAGGTTTTTGGGATGTTGAGGGCTCTCCATTGTTTCTCAATAATAAATAGGCCCTCGAGCCTCATTGTAACGGAGTTCAGAGGTCTGTAGCCACCACATCTCTTCTCATAGATTCGCTACCAGCACCCTAGCTATTTTATTTCCATTATGTCTGTAAGCATCTTTCTGTTATTTGATATTAATGAAATGAAGTGTTATTTCCGCCGCATCTCTGTATTTATGGTTATGTGTTTATTCTGTTGCGTTCCTGCATAAATCCGGATCAGTGGTATCAGAGCGGTCTGCTTTTTCTCGATCCTTCTTTGCATGTCCCCAACGAGGTCGGGGTATAAGGAGCTAGGGCTTGATCCGGTGGAACCTTTGCAAGATCAGCCTCGCAAACCTCGACGGACGCCCATGGGGGACGAAAAGAAAGATGAGGGAGCAGGAGATCCTATCAAAATATTGCTCGAGGAGGCCCTCGAAAAACAAAGGAACGCGATGATGGATAGCTTTGCTCGGATCCTTCAACGGCTGCCCACCGGCGGCGCATCTGCATCCAGTAGCCACTCTGGAGTTGCGACTCCCTTTAAGGTACAAGTAAATTTTGACATTCCCATATTTGAGGGTCAAATAGACGCATATGCCGTAGATAGATGGTTGAATCTATTAGAAGGATATTTCTCTGTTCATGACTTTTCAGACCGGGAGAAGATTATTTTTGCACTCCTCAAAGCTACCCCCCATGTTAAGGACTGGTGGGAAACCTACCGTGAGAACAAGGACCAGACAGAACCCTCTCTGTTCTCGGCCGTACCAACTTGGAATTCTTTCCGAGACGCCGTCAAGGAACAGTACTATCCCGTGGGGAGCTATGAGGACAAGTACATACAATGGACCACGCTGCGACAACAAAGGGATCAAGATGTGCACGAGTTGACGAATCTGTTCCATACCCTACGCACAAAGTTGGGTATCAAAGATTCAGAGAAACATTTGGTGCTAAAGTATCGCAGCTGTCTGCACAGATACATTCAGGAGGAAATGGAGTTCCTCGACATCTCCTCGCTTGTTACGGCATACCGGTATGCTGCCAAGATTGAGCAGAAATTCAAACAGAAGAAGCGAGACTTTGGATCTGCGAATCAAAAGCAAGGAAAAGGTGCTTCCAAACCGCAGAACAAAGGACAGAGCATGGCGGCTAAGGACAACCCGTCAAAGCCACAAGACAAGAACAACACCGTAAAGCCAAAGGAGGACACGGGAAAGTGGTGTGAGTTCCATAAGAGCTCCACTCACAACACAAGTGAGTGTCGGGCCAAGCAGTCGCTAGTGGCCGAGATGAGGGCTTCTGAGTCAGATGCATGCTCCGACTCCGAATCAGAACCTGAAAAGGGGAATGAAAAGGGAAACAGATTATTGATGCGGAGCCCAACGCCACTGTTGCCACTACAAAGGTCCAGAAGGAGGAACCGGAAGATCCAGAGGAGGAGGAACGTCTCTTCCACTCCCAGATGTGGGTAAAGGGCTCCCCTGTACAGTTCATTGTCGACAATGCGAGCCAAAAGAACCTCATTTCAGCAGACGCCGTGAAGCGGTTGGGCTTGCCGACCACAGCTCACCCACATCCATACACCATCGGGTGGCTTCACCAAGGACGAGATCTCCGCATTAGCCAACAGCGCCGCCTTCCCTATAGCATCAAGCCCTTCACGGATGAGGTATTATGTGACGTTGCTCCTATTGATGTTTCTGATGTATTATTAGGACAACCATACTTGTGGAAGCGTCATGCTGTGTATGAGTCTCGACCTCGTGCCGTTATTATTACTTTGGGAAATAAGTTGTACAGGATACCAGAGGTACCACCTCCTACGACTATCTCTTTGGTTACTGCAAAACAATGCAGTAAGCTCATTTCCCAAACCAGGAAATTCGTTTTCCTGATGATCCGCCCCCAAGGCAAGAAGAAGACTGTGGCCACGACCTCCAGACAGGGCCCCTCTGCACGACAACAACAAATGGATAAGGTCGTAGAGGAGTACGGGGACATCTTCACCTCACCCACAGGGGTTCCTCTGCACTGCCAGGTCAAGCACCCGATTGATCCGACCCCAGGTGCGCCGCTACCCAATGGACCGATCTATCGACGCTCTGTTCTGGAAAATGATGAAATCAAGAGGCAGATTCAGGAGCTGTTGCAGAAAGGTCACATCAGACCAAGTTCATCGCCCCGTGGGAGCCCGATCGTGTTGGTACAGAAGAAGGATGGGACGTGGAGACTCTGTATTGACTATCGGGCGCTGAACAAGATCACTGTCCGGAATAGGTACCCAATCCCACGGATTGATGACCTTCTGGATCAACTCCAAGGTGAAAAATATTTCAGTAAGATCGACCTGAAGTCTGGGTATCACCAGGTACCAATTGAACCCTCTGATGTGTGGAAGACTGCCTTCAAGGCTAAGGAAGGTCTTTTTGAATGGCTGGTCATGCCTTTCGGGTTGACGAATGCTCCCGCAACCTTCATGAGGATGATGGACGACATCTTGCGGCCATTCACCAACTCATTCGTAGTGGTGTACTTGGATGACATTCTGATCTTCAGCAAGACCTGGGAAGAGCACCTTCATCACATCCGACAAGTCCTCCAAACACTGCGGCAACACAAGTTGTGTGCCAATTTGGAGAAGTGCACGTTTGGCATGACCCAGGTTCAATATCTGGGATACATTATTGATGAAAAGGGGATGCATGTGGATCCAGCCAAGATCCAAGTCATTCGGGATTGGCCAGCCCCGACTACTATAACAGAGCTTCGCAGCTTTCTGGGTCTTGCTAATTTCTACCGTAGATTCGTGTCGGGATTCTCTCATATCACTTGGCCCTTGAGTCAAGTCACCAAAGGAGGAGCGAGAGCAAAATTCTTTTGGTCGGAACCTCAACAGAAGGCGTTCAAAGAATTGAAAATTCGCCTCTGTTCTGCCCCAGTGCTCACCTTACCAGACTTGCAGCAGCCATTTGAGATCGAGACAGATGCCTCTGACTATGCTATTGGGGCAGTTCTTACTCAACAGGGACATCCAGTGGCATATCACAGTGAGACATTGTCTGAGACAGTTCGCAAGTATCCCACTTATGACAAAGAAATGTATTCCATTGTGCAAGCCCGTCGACAATGGAAGCATTACATTTTGGGGAAGGAAACAATCATCCACACAGACCACCGGCCCCTGCAGTTCATACAGACACAAGGGAAGTTGTAGAATGATCGCCATCAGAAGTGGTCCACATATTTGCAACAGTTTCATTTGAACATCAAGTACAAGAAGGGTAGCACCAATAATGTTGCAGACTGCCTCAGCCGACCACCGATCGTGGCGCTCACCACCGTGCTCAACTCTTGTGGGCACGAGACTTCTGATTGGCCGCTTATCTATGAGAGTGACCCAGAATTCGGCCACACTTACAAGGCACTCTTGGGGGGTACGCAAGTTCCAAATTTTCACCTCCAAGATGCACTTTTATGTCACTTGGGACACCTTTGTGTTCCTTCAAGCGAGCGTGCCAAGATGATATGGGAAGCACACTACAGTCGAGTCGCTGGGCATTTTGGGGTCGAGAAAACAGTAGCAATACTACAGAAGTATTTCTATTGGCCGAACCTTCGAAGGGATGTCGAGAAGCACATCAGATCCTGCACTGCTTGTGCCATTGCCAAACCGACCATCAAGAAGCAAGGCCTATATACTCCACTACCTACCCCTAGTCGACCGTGGGAATCCATCTCCATGGATTACATGTCGGGTCTGCCTTCTACTAAGAATGGAAATGACTGTGTTTTCGTGGTCGTTGACAGATTCTCGAAGATGGCCATCATGGCGGCCTGTAAGAAGAATATCACAGCAGAAGCCACCGCTAAACTCTTCTTTGAACGAGTGTGGGTGCACTTTGGGATCCCACAGTCTATCATATCAGATCGAGATAGCAGGTTCCTCAGCACATTTTGGTCCAGCCTCCGGTCAATGTTGGACACAAAGCTCACCAAGTCCACAACTTTCCATCCCCAAACAGATGGCCAGACAGAGGTCGTCAACAAAATGATTGTACACATTCTGCGCATGTACAACTCAAAGCATCCACGCACATGGGACGAGAGCCTCCCCTATGTACAACACAGTTATAACCGGGCTCTCCACAATTCAATTGGCCATAGCCCCTTTCAGGTGGGCTTGGGATTCCAGCCACTATGTCCCATTGACATAGCCATGCCGTTTGCAGCTGCTCAGGCCGATTCAGCTCATGTCCAGTCTGAAGTTGACAAAGCAAGTAGCTTCATCGAGCGCATTCAACACATCCGCCAACAAGTTCATGAGATATTGGACAGAGCCAATGCGAAGTACAAACAGCGCCATGATCAACACCGGGTGCCACACCACTTCCAGGTGGGCGACAAAGTATGGCTACATTTGCAGAAGGAGCGCCTCACTGGACCTCACCGCAAGCTTCGCCCGCTCCGATACGGCCCGTACACCATCACCAAGGCTGTAGGTAACAATGCCTTCGAGCTTAGTATTCCACCATTCCTTGGTCTGCACCCAGTCTTCAATGTGGATCGCCTTCGTCCTTACTTTCCACCTCTACTGGACACCTCGGACATTGCATAACAACTCACACCAACAGAGTTAAACCCAGACTGCATGGAACAGGCCACCACAGATTGTATCATGGACATGCAAATTAAGAACACTCGCCAACAGAGGATCCAACTGTATCGGGTTGTCAAAGCTGGCCAACTCCTGCACCAAGGAAAGTGGTTCACCAGGGACCAAGTTCAGCAGAAATTTCCTCATCTCATGGAGGAACTTAACGCACTGGGGACCATTGCTTCCTAAGGGGGGAGGAATGATCCAGGTGGATATTGGTGGCCACCCACCTATTCCACTTGGCCCCCCACCATTGTCTCTTTCAGTTTTTCAGTTTCGGCATAACTTACTATTTTTAGCAGTTTTTCGGGTCCTGAACTTCCGGAGCCGTTTTGAGGCCCTAAACGACGTTTTTTTGGTATGAAAGCGCCAGCGAATTTTCTGATAAAATTTGTCCCGACAGCTGTAGTCCTCGGATAGAGCTTTCTAATGATGTATCATGTGCGTCAAACGGAGATAGTATGCCAAAGTTACGTCCCTAGGAAGTTGAAACACCAATTTACCCAAACGGGGCCCATAGTTTTGGCGCTTCATCTCCTAGGGTTAGGTTTTTGGGATGTTGAGGGCTCTCCATTGTTTCTCAATAATAAATAGGCCCTCGAGCCTCATTGTAACTCAGTTCAGAGGTCGGTAGCCACCACATCTCTTTTCAGAGATTCGCTACCAGCACCCTAGCTATTTTATTTCCATTATGTCTGTAAGCATCTTTCTGTTATTTGATATTAATGAAATGAAGTGTTATTTCCGCTGCATCTCTGTATTTATGGTTATGTGTTTATTCTGTTGCGTTCCTGCATAAATCCGGATCATAAATTTTCTCACCTTGGGAGTCTGATGCTGGAGCATCTAACTCGAGAAAATTATTGTATTTAGTAGAATAGTGGTTCTTATGTTTTAAGGGAATTTGATTCCCAAAAAGAGTTAAATTTATGTAATTTAATGGTTTAAAGAGAGTTGGAAACAATTAGATAATGTGAGGATATTTGTTAATATTCTCGAATGTTGAAGAACATGAGAGAATTAGGATAATTGAGAACTCATAGAGATTGAGAGATTTGAGAAATTGTTGTAAATCCTAGAATTAGAATTGGTTTCATGAATTTATGGATTAGAGAGGATCCTTAGGGATAAAATGATATTTTAGGACTTAAAGGATTCTTAGGATATGGTTGAGCAAGTTGTGGATTTTAAACCAAAATTGGTTGTAGAATCCATTTGTATAAATTTTAAACCTCGAAGGCATAAAAATATAGAGAGGCATAAATTGAAAGGAAGGATGGGATAAATAGAATCGAGAGACAGATAGAGACAAAGAGTTGCACAATTGAGGTAATCAAACCGAAAGGGTTAAGGCTCTGTAAATTTTACGAATAATATATTTTATCTTGGTGTGTAATCACAGTTCTGGTACTGAAGTTTGGTCTGAAATCCTTTGAATTTCGAATTTGTATATACTGGTGGTGCTTTTTTGTTCTGAGTTAAATTTGGGCATATTCTCTGTTATGTGTTTTTTTTTTTTTCTCGTTTAGACTAGTCCTAATCTTCCCATTTTTTCTCCTCTCATCCCACCCACGGGTTTCGAACCGATGACCTTGCAAAACAGAGTTCCTTAAGAGTACACCCCATCACCGACTGCTCTACACCACGTGGGCTTGTTATGTGTTATTTATAACCATTAGCCAAAATGATTGTATGAGGCTTCGATTCAACCTGAAGAAATTATGCAGTTAACCTTCATGTCAAATCCATGTTTTAATTGTTTAAGGGAATCCGAGTTTGTTGAAACCGAAAGAGTCGAAGGCGCGGCAGAATTGTGGTGGAATCATACGAATTGGAACCATACTGAGAGGAACATTCTCTATTTCTGTGTTTTTAATTAGAATGATTAATGGTTGAGGGCTTCGAATAAATCCGAAGGCATCAATGCTTGATCTATTTCATAAGCGGAGATCATTTGTGTTGGCTCCGGGATTATGTGCTTTGGAAACCATATTCTGGTTGGAACAGTGAATTAGTTGATGCAGTTGGCTCCGGGATTATGTGCTTTGGAAACCATATTCTGGTTGGAACAGTGAATCGGTTGATGCAGTGGAATGTAATCAAGTGTAGATGGAAAAAATTATGCGCTTTAGAATCTGCGGTCATGTGGAACTCTGAATCAGAAGTGGGTATGGAAACGTGAAGTGGTTTCTCAATCCAAAAAGTAGTTTTCGCAAGGCATTGAAGTGAAAAGGGGTAAAGTTTGAAGACGTGCGATGAAATTTGGAGGCGACACGTAGCACATTAAAACCACCCATTTCGCATGTTATGAGAACTTTAAATGTCACGCAAGTTGAGATGCGATATCTGTAGGATTAAATGGTTGCGGATAGATCGATGGCAAAGGTGAATCGAGCATAGACCATGGACCCACATTTATTGGCATCGTATTTTAAACCAAAGTCACACCCAAGGTAAATATTCCTTGTTGGAAAATATTATTAGGGTGGGTAATTATATTAGTATAAAAGAAATAGTCCTATTAAGGGCTATATCAGGAAATGAAAAAGTTTGATTTTGGGTTAAATGTATACATATGCATTTTTATATGCATACTGTGGGTTTATGTAGCATAGGCCACATCACCTTGAAGGTGATGATTTGATGGAGGAGCCTTTTGACCAAATAATAAAAAACCTATATTACATTATTTAAAAGCCCGAAATGGATCAATTTAAATTTGCAATGACTAACCTATAAGTCCACAATGGGGACCTTAGTCTAAATATGACCCAAGCATGAAACCCATGCTTTAATTAGTCATTTAATAATAATAAATTCTTTTCTCCAAATATATTAATAATGAAGACCGAACCTAGTTACATTCTTCAACAACTAATACAAACTAACTATCATGGAAATATCATATAGAGGACATAATTCAAAGTAAAGGATTTTATCATATTACTTAGAGAAGGTAAAAATGTCTCACTAATGCTGCAAAAAAATCCAAATGGTATAATAAAAATAATTAAGCACGTGGATTAATCAGAATATCCATATCTAATTATTTACAATTTCATATTTAAAGAATTGATAATCTAGATGAAGCTTGGATAAAGCTGGAATCCATATTTGGTAAACACAATGAGATTCAGGTCCATCAATTTAAAAATAAATTAAATTTTTTAAATTCAAATTATTTCTCTTGCATTGAATATTATTTATCTAAGTTCAAAATACTCAATATTTTATTTAGAGATTGTAAAAAAGAGACAAAATATGACCAATGTATATATGTTATTTAAACCCAAGCATTTAAAAAGCAACATGCATAAAAACAAGCGAAAAAAATATCCCACACCCTCTCAACATTGCAATTTTTGTAGGTGAGATGGTTATTTAGAGTGTAAATCTCTTAAAAGGTATCCCTTAGAAGCATCAATGAAGTAACACATATTTTGATTCTTCTTCTTCCAAGTCTTCTTCTCATGGGCATTCACTCAATGTTTCTAATTTTTCCTTCAATGAAACAATTACTTCTTTTAATGAGTGACTTATTTATTTTGGAGCATCTTATCATATAGATAAGAATAAAGAATTTTTTTTGTTCTTAATGAATGCAACATCAAACTAATATATTTTGTGATGATAAATCTCTTAGTGTTGTAGGGTTTGGAACAATTATGTTAAATAATAATCATTTTAATGATGTATTGTCTGTCCAAGTACCTCTTGCAATCTTCTATCAATATATCAAATCACTCGTGAACGTGAAACAATCAACCTCAACAAGTTGTAATAAAGAGTTAAAGATTTGAAGCAGTTGCTTGTAGTCATGCTTAGAAAATCTATGTAGACTTACTATTTTGTTTAGGAATACTTTGACCACTTCTAATGCTAAGTAGGTTATTTTATTACAATAAATGTGCACCCTTTGTTAATGTCTCCACAACTACCAAAATATATTCATTTCTCCTTAAGGTCATTGGGGATCCTACCAAAAAACCAAAAAATCAATGTATATCACCTCTCATTTTGTTTGAAGGATTACATGGAGTTGTAATAGTCTTGTTGGGTGCTAAAGTTCAACCTTTACATGTTGATATTCCAATACTGTTGCTACATAATTCATTTCATCTTTCTTTATTCTTTTCAAAAAGAGCAATTGATTTAAATTTGCATACATTTTTTCATTGCAGGATAAGCCATATATTTGAATTGATGTTGTCTTAGTATTAAATTGCAAGGGGTGGCCAGAAGGGGAGGGACTTTAATAAATCCAGATAGATATACGGAATCCAAATTCGCTCGAGGCTTGGAACAAAGATCAAACAACTTATCAGAGTTGTAAGACCTCTTCATAGGACTTCAGTTGGTCAAGTAACATGACATCTCTTCTATTGTAATTATAAGAAACTTTCTCATCTCAGTTCGATATCTCCTCCTAAGATCCCTTCTTAAAAACAACCTTCTTATGGTCCTCCTTCGCTTAATCAACCGCATACTAGAAACTATCCCTTTAGAATCCTTTTTCTATATCTTTCGTGGGCAGAAAAAAGAGGCAGATGCCCAAACTAATTTAGTATGTCATATTGAAGAAGGGAAATGTGAGATAATTGCCCAAAATGATTTAGTCTGTCATATGGAAGAAGGGAAATGTGAGATAATTGGATCAATAAGCTGCAGGGTAATTCCATGAATTATTTTTATGAAGTCTATGTAGTCCCTCTCATATGGAAAAGATGAAGGGGTATCTGCTAGGAACAAGGTGGAAAATTCATATTACAACCAAAGTTGTCACCTCCCTCAATAAGAATATGAGCATTGATAATTTTGAGTGCATGTTGAGGATAAATAAGTGGCATGCTTGGTTTGACAAGCTCCATGAATGTCTGCCCAGGTGTTAATTATGTCCAACATGAAATGAGATTTGGCAAAGGATGCCTTTGTTCTCAATCACACATCCAAATGCCTGATAAGATGGGATATATGTGGTTTATCCCTATGGAAATCGATACGGTAACCTCTCTTGTGGTGGGGGGAATTATGGCTTTTGATCATGCATTCATGGAGGCTGACCTCTGCTCCATGACACAGTACCCAGACATTTGCAGCATAAATCAAAGTGCAAGAGGACAAGCGAGCCATCACAATGGAAAGGAAGATGGATTTGAGCTCTGTTTGAGGTCCACTAGTTGTCACCCTCTCCTTGATGAAAAGCAGAGTATATCTTGGCCTATAGAATTCTCTGTTATTATTCCATTTCCTAGAATTTGTGAACTCAATTCGCATGGGAGCATGCTATTGTGTCTTCCTTTGATTCTATATCTTGGTCGTATTTTCTGAATTGAGTTAAATTTCTCCCTTTTAATTGTCAATTCTGTTCAATATCACCTCCATCAGGGATCCAATTATAGGGAGGAAGACGAAACTACGGACAGGATTTTTTGTCAACGATGTCGTCCTTCAAAATTAATCTCTCATTTCTCAGGTATTACGATTAATTTCTAAATTTTCAGGCATTGTGCAGGAAATCATGGCTCCTTCTGGTCTTTTATCTCTCTCCTCCAAGGAGCTTCCATAATTCTCTACAGTATTTGCATCATTTCCAGAATGGATCAAGCAGGCCCTTTCAACTGTGAATTTTGTCCTCATCCTCCCATGAACCGAAAAGGGGATATCAACGAGCTTCGCTAGCACATTTCCTACCTACTAGCTATAATATATGTGCTGAGCGAGGAACTTCATAGTAAACCGAACAAATATACCACACTAGAAGAGGTGGATTGGCTGTGTCGCCTCTAATTAGAGCTTCAAATTGAAGCCAAAGCCAACTAAACAGAAGTAATATGTTGGAAGAAGAGGTCGAGATACTTTGTACACAACAAGGCAGACCATCAAGCCTGCCAAAATTATGAAGATAAGTAAATACATTTTGCTTTGTGGCCGGTTTTGCAAAATCTATGAAAATAAATTTTTTGGTTTTGGCTCTAGTTACAGTAAATACAAATATCTGGATGTAAACTTTGAATTTGTCTTCACTTCTGGGCAAAAAGATTGTTCTCTTCTGGATTACATGTAAATTTCTCCCTTTTCTAGCTGCCACTAGGGCACAGACTTAATGAAATTTTCTTATCATTTCTATCCAAAATATATATATATATTAAATTGTAAACATCTTCATTACATGGCACATTAATTCTTTTATAAATTATTAATAAACCATCTTAATCTAATTTATAACCCTCCTACTTAGGGACTTTCATTATATCATCTTATAATGACATTTTTATTTAGTGTAATTTATCATGTTGTAAACCGATTTTCCATTCTTTGAGATTAATCTTCATTAACATGATAAAAAATACATGAGACCCACAGCTAACTTAAGGTGTTGGATATCTTTTTTCAAAGGTCCTTTAGAATGTGATAAGTAAAAATCATACTTAAAAGAATTTAAAGTTTCCTCCTATATAAAAATATTTAGAATATCTGGAATATATATATATATATATATATATATATATATATATATATATATATAATTCAAAAATAAGAGCTTCATATATATATTTAAGTGGAGTGTCCTTTCATTAATAGTCATGTTTTTTGAGACACATCTTTTCATTATACCAATCATTATTTAATTATGAGTTATTTATTTATATTATTTAATATCTTTATATTTATGTAATTGCCTTCCCTATAGAATTGCTTTGTTCTCAAAACATATCGATGAAAATGCTTGATTTATTTTTCTTCCTTCTAATACCTTCAGATCATTCCCAATTCTTGAAGGTGTCATGTTTGATGATACAAGACGATATGAACTTTTGAGTGTTGAGCAAAATTATCAAATTGAAAAATTATCTAACAATATCAATTTAATCCTTTAAGGAACATTACACTTTTAGGCTTCTCTAGATAAATTGTTGTCACGAGTCTTAATTCTATTGACATCAATATCCTTCAGAACATAAGTTAGTTGTTTTAATTTTGAATGATGTTAATATACTGAATGATTAAAGTTTCTGCTTTTATGATGACGATGACGTCGATAAAATATTTTCATAATATGATTTTTTATTATTATGCTTGTAGCTTTTTTTAGCTTTTTTTCGGTATAAGATCTTTTTCATGTAGTGATGTTTCTCGGGGCATTTTTTAAGGATTCAAATATTATGCCTATGTATATTCTTATAGACAACTATTCTGGTCAAAAAATTTGTACATATAGAATGTGGGCAAATATTCAATAAAAAACATGTAATTACTATTGAAATTGGTAAATTTTTGGCGAATATTATCCATTTAATCATATATATATGTAAAAAAATGAGCGAATTTTTAACCAAATGAGAAAATAGTTTTTTTCATAAAATGTCCACAAAATAGCCAATTAGCGAAATTTCGGCCCTAATTTTTTCCCTAACATTGCTAGGTTGATTGTTGGATCTTCACTTGGAATTTCAATTGTATGTATTATAGAATTTGAGTATGAATTCAATTGGATTGAAACATTTTTAAGATTTGAAATTAATGGGATTTGTATTTGTTCACTTCCCTACAATTTGGACTTTTTTAGCAAAATGTTTCGATGCTTTTGTTTGGATAAGTTGTTCTATTATGTTTTTCAATGAGCAGTTATCATTCTTGAGCTTCTTAATTTGCGTGAGTAGATTTTTATTATGATTTCTAAGACAAGAAGTTATTTAACTTCTAATTTCTAGATTTTATCTTTAATATTTTGATACTCCAGTTCCTCATTTTTCAATGTTCTAATTCCTTTTACCAACTTTTGATTAAGGCTCTTCAAGTGAGAATTTTCTTCATCGTGTTCTAAGACGTTTTCATTGAGTTTCTTTTCGAAACCTTCTTCTCCTTGTTATAATTTTTGCTTCGTATTCTTTGACTTCTTGAGATGTGCAAGTAGTTTTTGACTGTGATATTTTAAGTGAAAAATTTATTCATTTTTATCTAAAATACCTTTAATGAATTCTTTTTGTATCCTTGATATTGAATTTTGATTTTTTCCAAGCATCACCTTCGAGATATATTTAGAGTCTTTTGATGAAGGTATCACTGATTTTGGCTTCATTGTAATTTCCTAAAATGTCATCATTTTCTTCTTATTAAAAAAAAAAAAATCTCGATGTTTAACATGAATGTAGCCAGTGTTTCAATCCAAGGTAAACTGTGAATTATGTTGGTCTCTTCTCTAAACATAGTTGCAACACTTGATTGAGATATACATTCATAATCCTCATTTCTTTTTTGAAGTAATATTTAGGCAAATCTACCTAAAGGGATCACATCTTGTCGACTTATTAGCATAACCTAATTCCGAGAGCATCAAAGAGAATTTACCCCGTGACCTCCCATTAGGGAGGTGCTTTAATGACAGGAACTCGACCAATTGATCTAACCCTCATGGCTAATTCATAATCATCAATTTTTTATTGCAAGTCCTTAGTTTCATATTGTGTTTCAAAAGACGAAACATTTTATTCTCAATTATATTTGGTTGTGAAATTAATAATTGATATAGATGAATGTATTTCGGATTAATCAGATCATTAGGATTTGGTTGATGTTTCGAACCATCTAATGTGGTTCATCCTCGGGACAAGTTGGAGAAGCTAATCGATCTTAATGAATAAATAGTGTGGATGCATCATTGCCTAGAAATATTTGTTGAGAACTAGCCGTTAAAAACTATCCATTATTTAAATTAGTTTATTAGTTATTGATGCAGGGATTTTGCAATAAAACAGATCCTTGCACAAAATAAAGTGTGTGTTTCCTTAACATGGAACCCTCATCAAATTATTCATTAAAACTACATTCAATTCAACCCAAAAAATATATAAAGAAGAGAGAGCCCACACAAACAAAAATATTGGTATATAATAACACATGAAATTCAGATTCAAATCATTTGCCCAAATATTACATTTGTGGGCCTCTCGGCCCTCGCCCCTTTACATAAACTCTCACATGATTTATCTCTATCTCTCACTGTATTCCTCATTGTTTTCCATCCTCACACAATCCTCATATTTATACGTAATTATGGATTAATTTGAATCCATGATTTCCTCCACACAAATCTCAACCAAATCCTAAAATATTTTCATCGCTTCTTTGACTCAACTAAGTTCCATTTAAGGAATTTCTAATCCCTAAAATATCCACCCAACCAAATTTCACTCATATCCTCAATTTATTAAGAGAATATTTACAATAAGCCTCACACTCAGATATTTCTCTCAATTTATTAAAAATGAGCATAATAATTTATAAAATAATTAAAAAGACATCACCCCCTAATTACACAATATTTTAATGAAAATCAAGCAAAATGCTCCTGCATCAGTTATTAGGAAAAATTATTAAAAAAAATTATTGTTAAGAAATATTAGTAATTAATAATATCAAATAATTATTTAATAAATAAAATTTTAATTAAATATAAAGTTAAAGAGAGAAGATAATGTATAATAAATATAAATACATTAAAGATAATAAGAATAATAAACAAAGATGCGGAAAAAAGACCAGACACATAAGAGTCTCAACAAAGGGGAAATAAATTATCTAGAGAGAGTTGGAGTCTAGCTCTTACATAAATTCCAATCATCATCTGCATTGAGATTATCAACATGTCTTTCAACTTCAATTGCCTCTCTCAACTTCCTATGGTAGAAGTGATCAACTTTAGCAACGACTTTGGAGTTCTCAATGCAAACATGGTGACACGATTTTTCCGCATGTTTTGCAAGAGCTGAGGTGCGGGACAGATTGTGTCTAATGTCTGCAACATGCTTCTGGATTCTCTGTCTAATGGATCTACCGGTTTCTCCAATATAGGGAGTACCACAGGAATAAGAAACCAAGTCAATCCATTAGACAAAGAATCCAGGAGTATGCTGCAGACATTAGACACAATCGGTCCCGCACCTCAGCTCTTGCGGAACATGCGGAAAAATCATGTCACCATATTTGCATTGAGGACTCCAAAGTCGTTGCTAAAGTTGATCACTTCCACCATAGGAACTTGAGAGAAGCAATTGAAACTGAAAGGTAAGATAAGACTCTCAACAGAGATGATGGTTGAAAATTAAGTAAGAATTGGGCTCCAGTTCTCTCTAGGTAATTTCTTTGCCCCCTGTATGGAGACTCTTGATGCGTCTGGTATTTTTTCCCTATCTTTAATTATTATTCTTATTATCTTTAATGTTTTTATATTTATTATATATTATCTTCTCTCTTTAACTCTATATTATCCTATTATATTTAATTACAACTATATTTATTAAATAATTATTTTATGTTATTAATTAATAATATTTCTTAACAATTAGCAATGATGCATCCACAATATTTATTCATTAAGATCAATTTGCTTCTCCACCTTGTCCTGAGGATGAACCACATTAGATGGTTCAAAACGTCGACCAAATCCTAATGATGTGATTAATCTGAAAGACATTCATCTACATTATGGATCACAAAAGCCTTATATCTAATAATAATTGATATAAGTCTTAGATCTAATAATAATTAATATAAAGTCTTAAATCTAATAATAATTGATATATCTAACTAACATTAAAGCAATATTTTCATGATTCTCATTAATAATAATATTTTTTTTTTCCTCATTCTTGAAAACTCCCCTTTAATACATATAATCCGCAAGTAATATCATATAATATTATGTTACATTTACAAAATAAACTTCTTTTCTTCATTTTTGAATTATCTCTTTTTATTTCAAAACTCTTTTATAATTTTGTTTTCAACTTTATTTTAAACTTATTTACCTTCATTTAAAAATAAAAATTAATAATTTTTTTTTTCCAAAAATATTTGGTCAAAAATATAACAAAAGTATCTTTTTTTATAATATGACACCTCTTTTAACCTCTTTTATTTGACTTTGAATGATTTTCTTTATTTAGTTTTTTTTTTTCAATAAAATAATTTCCCTCATACTTTGTACATAATAAAAAGTAATATAATGTTTTTGGAAAAAGTAATTTAGTATATCCACATATTTATAAAAAGTGGTTTTTTTAATGAAATATCCATGTTTATCTCTTAAAAAAAATTCTTATTTATCATTCCACTTCGATTTCTAGCGTAGGAATGCTTTTTTATTGTTTTTTTTTCTTATTCCACTTTGATTTCTAGCCTAGGAATGTTTTTGATTGTTTTTTTTCTTATTTGATATGATCTAGATACATGTACTTTGTTCCAGATGCAGGTTCATTGTTTTTTTGGAAATTTTTGTACTATTTTTCCCCTAGTGATATATGGTGATATCTGCTACAGACGTAGTTTTGCGTTTCGAGGGACGTTGTTTCTCTGGCACTTGAAGGATCATTTCTTATTTGCCTTTTTTTTTGTTTTTCTTGCCTTGTAAATGGGTGTTATCTAGCCCTACTTTGGAGTTAGCATTTTTCTCTTTTTCTGGTTCTCATTGTATGGATGACTACCGAGTGGGTTTTGGGTTCATGTTCCCTTGGGTTTATGTTCCCTTGTTGTTTCATCCTTGTGTCACTAGTTGGAGAAAATCATTGCTATGAATGCTTTCTTCCTCTCTATTTCCTTTCGCCACATATTTAGAAAGCATAACACAATGACATATCAACTCTCCAAGCGAGGGACCTCATCACAGTCTGGGTAGTTTTTCTGGAACAGGGCTCTGACATTAGATCTGGCTCGTTCCAATTTGCATGATGGCTCCTTCCACTTTGCATGATGGATCTTTGTTTTCTTGATACAGTCACATTCCAAATCCTATGGGAGTGACAACTAAGTTTTTTTCAGTATCCTGACATTCTTTGTTTTGCTTGATCGCCTTATATAGGGGTATATTTTTTTTCCTTTCAGTCATATGGGAGAAGTCGATGGACATGTTTTATCTCTGTATGCTCTATTTTGTAAAATCGGATTGAACAAGGGAGCTCCTTGGGCCTCCCCACTAGATGGGAGTGACATTTGTAACATTTTTGTATATTCCAGACTTCATAAATCCACGCTGTGATCTTTATGGATTGGTGATGTTTCGATGATGTACTAAGATAGATGTAACTATTTTTGCTAATGAAAGTTTTGTTGTTTTTTCCCTTATAACTCAAATGATAAAATGGCCTTAGGCTTTCAACAATAAACCCAAACCCGCTTTCAACAATAAACCGAAACCCTCAATATGCATTACCTTGAATTGATATCTTTTACCCTAATATGATTTCCACAACAATTGGAAATCGTGACAACTTCAAGTAGTGGCCTAGCCAAATAGTTGCATCTGAGATCGTTGATGTTTCAATATCCTATAAATTAAGGGCATATGATGGAAAATCTAGATGGAAATTGTATGGTTTTATTTTTATCTCATTAGTGGCAATGAATTAGCATATGTGATTCTGACCCCACAATCATGCAAACATATATGATATTTGGATAGTTATGTTCTTATGTCTATGTTGTAGATTCACTTAGACTGTTTTCAACTTATAACCTCCACACACACTTTCTATTTGGATATTGGTTTATTTTGTAATTGATTTGTCTTGTAACTGCAACTAGACTAGTTTTATTTTTTAATTCTATATACGATTGTGTCCTTCTCTATTTCTCCATAATATTGGCCAACCTTGGATTATACAATCTATGGTCCCGAATGCTTCAATGTTCCAACTCTTATGATATTTGGTGATAGTTTTTTAATGTAATTATGTTAAGTAAAGATATCTTTGTTTCCAAATAATAATATGTTTTATAGGCTAATGACTGCAATTTATTTTGTGTCCATGGTCTTTTTCTTTTGTTTTCTTTTCTTTTTAATAAGGGGAGGGTTATTTTGTAAAAAATTTATTTGGAATGTATGGAATTTATATTTTTTTTGGGTGGCTAAGAGCCAAGTTGTGGTCAAATACGAGTTCTTTAAAAAAACTCTGAAAATTGATAGTTGTAGCCAAAATCCAGATCAAACAAAGTTTGAATGAACTGTGGCCAATGGCCAATATTATAAAATGAGGCTTTGATACCAAATGTGATAGCTAAACTTAGCTTCACCAATTAAACATCTAAATAACTTGAAATATAAAAGTATCCATTTAAACAAATAATTATATTAACGTATGAGTAAATTGATATGACATGGTTTACAAATAAGGGATATATATATATATATTCCTTATTTGTAAACCATGTCATATCAATTTACTCATACGTTAATATAATTATTTGTTTAAATCGATACTTTTATATTTCAAGTTATTTAGATGTTTAATTGGTGAAGCTAAGTTATATATATATATATATAATTGTAGTACCCTTTCATTAATAATCATGTCCTTTGAGACATGTTCTTTCGTGACTTATTTATTTATAATATTCAATATATTTGTGCTCATAATACATATTTACTTAAAATTTCAAACAATTCTCATCATCTAACATTTAATTATCTTGTGTCAAAATAATAACATTAAATGTCATGATGATTAGTTTTAGGTTGGAAATTTTATTCTACCAAATCATGTTTTCAAAGTATTAATACATTTACCACAACAATGAGTTCTAAATCATAAGTACCATAGTTTTCTTCATGCAATTGAAGTTTCCTTGAAGCATAAACAATCATTTTTTTTTGCATTAGTAATACACACAATACCTAAAGGTTGGGGTTGTTGTCAATGGTTATTTGAACTTATTGAATGTTTGCTCACACTCTTCTATCTATACATATTTTCAATTGTAATATGAGGTTAGATCATTATAAAAAACCTTTTATAAATATTTTACGATATTTTTTTTTTGTAAGGTGAATATTATTATCTCCTGAAACAGAGATTTACATCATGATTACAATCAGTCAGGTCTTTCTTTCACTAGGGAGACCAAACCACATCCATAAACATACTCTCCATCATAAGGAGGATAGTGATAATTGAATTCTAATAGCTCCAAAATTTAACAAAATATGAATAATAAGCTAGCCTAAATAGCCTCTTACATAAACACCTGAAAACATAAAGTCAGTATCCAAGAACATGTCAAACCTAAGTCAAGGGGCTTGAGTTTGATCCTACAACATAGATTGGTGATTTTGGATCCTCTAAATCTCCTAACAGCATTGGAGGAATGTTGAGACAATGTTCAATCCTCTCCATTATCTGATCCATATCCCTTTTGTGCTTGTGCAAGTGTTCAAGGGAGTGTATAATATCTATGTGGCTCTCGTGTCAATCTGAGATAGTTCATTCAAAAAGAAAAATCATCTACCAGTAGAGTTCTGAAGTCCACATGCACTGATTAAAATTTCATCTCGTACTACCTGTATCGAGAAACCAATTAGCCCTCTTCGTCAATACCTCCATGTATGAGAAGGTAGTCCTATGGGAGGATGCTTCACCCATAGTCTGAGTGAGTTCCTCTTGAAAAATAGTTCGTGTGAGCTCCTAGTAGTGTGAGGAAAAATCTTCTATCCAATGATGCATTCGAGAGTGACTTCTCTGGGCACACTCTTGGTAATAAGTATCCCCTCTTTAAACTTTATCCCATTGGCGCTACATGGGTAGTAGACCAGTAGAAATAAATAACTCTAGAGGTGCCCAAGTCCACCCAAAGTTACCATACAAGAAGGATATGAAATTAAAACCATTGCTAGGAATAACGACTGGCACCAAGACCACTAGACTAGTCATTGGAGACAATAGGGTAGTGAAAAACCTAGGAAAAGGGGGAGCCACCATAGAATATTTCAACCAAAAATTATCCATCCAACGTCCATCGTTGTTAAGAATAAATATTGACACCAAGACCATTGGAATAGACATTGGAGACAACAGGGTAGTGACAAACACAATAAAATGGGGAGTTTCCACATAAGACTTCCACCAACAATTCACCACCCAATGCCCAAGAACGCCATTATCCAAAACCTAGCAAGACCCACTTCCCATTGGGATTAGCAACCCGATAATGGGGCAAGAGAACAAAACTAGTGACAAAGGGAAAAAGGTTGAGAAATTCAAACTAGGTAATGCCCAAGAGGGGGAATTTTCAATGCCAAGGCCCACAAAAAAAACAAGTTGAACATGATAGAGATAATAAGATTGCAAAGGAAAAAATTTATACCAACGCTTCTACCTAGAAACCTCGTTGGTTTCCCTGCAAACTAGCCAAAGTAACTGCAAAATCACAATTTGAAAAATTGACACAAACACTACCTATATCCTGCCAATACAAAGCATCAAGAAAAATCCAGTTGCCACCTAAGGAAATTCTAGCTAGAGGAGAAAGCACCTTGCCCTCACTAGGATTACAAGGTTTTTGCCTACATCCAATCGCTCCATTTTCGCCACCAGCGAAAAAACCTTCCCCTCCAATTCCTACTCCACACTTCCTACAACTAGGGATTCTTCCCTCCTAAGCCACAAATTTAACGACTTAAAAAATTATTTTGACATCTCTATGCTCACACGATCTACAAAATCAAGCTTTGTATGCATACTCCTCCATCGTGCTCGTAACATTGCATTTAATTTTGTTTATAGGCCTGTTAGTGTCGGTATCTTCATCCCTCCATCAGTGATCAAAATCCTCTTGTTGCATTGCATATTAGGTGTCTCATTTGGTCAGTAGCATTCCATTAGGAGCATGGATCATCTGACGGTAGTGGCTTGTCACTCATGTCCCTCCTGTCCTTTACCTGCTGGCCTATTTTTGTTCATTAAAATCATTTACAGTCATTTTTGGTCTCATAGTTTGCAAAGAGTCATTTTAGAGTTTTAGTCTCATTAGGTCTAGGGTTTCATTAATCAGGTCTTCAGAATGCCTAATAATGGTCAGAAGGCACATGAGGAAGTTTGAAACAAGGTTTCAATGCTAAAGATTTCATCATTATATGCTTAATAATGATTTTTCTTCAAAACTCTGTTTTGAAGAAAAATAGTGTTTTTATCTCTATGTATAAATGTAATGTGATTTCAAGTTTTCTCAGTTGTAATAATACTTTCACTCGCAACCCTGGTCGCCTTTTTCAAAGCTCCATGCCATCCATTCCCTGCAAGACAGACAAAAAGCTCATCATTCAGCTTAAAAAGCCAAAAGGAAGCAAAACAGAGTTTTTGAAAAGTGTCAAAATTTGAAACATTACAAAGTGGGTTTTTCAAATGGAAAATCAAAATCCTTGGCATATAAGATATTTTCATGTTTCAAGACTTCAGTTGTACGCTAAGAGAACAAGAGAAAGCCAAAGAGAAATTGTGAGGAGCGAAGGAAGAATTTGAGGGCAAAATGTGTTGAAGTTTCCCTGCGCGACGCATTGGGCGACTGTCGCGATGCATTGGGTCGGCTCCCTGTGTGTAAATTTTCTCCTGCACGACGCATAGAAGCAGCGCGGCGCACTGGGTTTGTTGCGCGACGCACATGGCAGAAAGATAATTTATTGCCATTTCTTCCAAATTTTCAAACCGGCTCGGTCCATCTTTGTCCAAGTAAGTCCATGCAACTTCTCCATTGCCCATGATATGTGTTTGGTGATGCTTATGAGAATTCAAATACAAAAAATCAAACCCTATGATCTTGTTTGAAGAATTCTCCTTTATGGTTTTGAAATTGATTTGGTGTCAATCATTCCCATTTCCCCCATCTTGTTAATCCCTCCTCACTATATATCTTCTCAAAACAGCCCATTTCCCTATTCCCTTGTATCCCTAAATCATTCATTTCCTATCCCATTCCAATTATCCCCATCCCAATTTTAAATTTCCCCAAACCCCAAGGCTATCTCAAGAAACAAAGTAACTGCTCCAAAAATCTTCAATTGAAAATTTTCACTTGGCAATAGTCTATCATTTCCACTACCCTATCCCTCCATAGTCCCTCATTTGTTATCACTTATTTGGCAACAAAATCAAAGACACCAAACTTCTCATTTTCATCCAAGGAAATATAGACCTTGGACATCATGGAGACAGATACCGATACATCTTATGACCGAGACAGTGATTCCACCACTGAATTACATGCACCTAGAAGGCCTCATAAGAGTGGCAGACATGTGAGGGAGGAGCCCACTTCATTGGCTGAGTTGCAAGCCTGTCCTCTTTCCATGGCATGTTTTCAACAACAGTCTTGTTATCAATTTTGTGAAATGGTTGCTAGGTTCCATCACCATCAAGAGCTGGCCCGTTTGTTTGTGTTGCATTTACATGATGGTCAAGTCTCCCTTGCCGGTGTAACATTCACTTTAACACCTGAAACTATCTCTCAAGAAACCGAAATACCAAATGTTGGAGAACAATGGAACAAAAGGCAGCAGGTTGACAGGGTACACTATGAGCCATATATCAGACCCAGCTTTGTGAGACAACTCAGCAGAGTGTTTCCTTTCCAGTTCCTAAAGGATTCCTATGCTCCTCTGATGAAACTTATCATCAAATATTTTAGTTGTGAAGGCCGGTTTTCACGTCTTTATGCCTATCATATCAGGTTGCTGATGCATTTCACTAGGGTGAGGATGATGAACCTCCCTTATTTCATGTGTCGGAATATTGAAAAGATGACCACTCTCGTGCAATGGAAAACTCCTGAGCAACAGTATAGCAGTATCTATCACTTTGCACTCATCAAAATTGTGGTTATACATCAGCTCGGCTTATAGGGTATTTCATGGGAGGATTTCATTTCTAATGATTTCTTCACAGATCCTCAGGTACCTTCGGAGGTTTTTCATGAGGCATGTGAACCTTCATATCAGCATGAGGGTTAGGAGACAGAGACTACTATTGTGCCGGTGTATGTCACTTATCAGAGAGGCACTAGAGGGTTATTTGCAGCAGCCAGGCGAGTATTATCTCCACTCAGGGTGGAAGGGGTCTCGATTC
This sequence comes from Pinus albicaulis, assembly GCA_034641835.2. Taxonomy (NCBI): domain Eukaryota; kingdom Viridiplantae; phylum Streptophyta; class Pinopsida; order Pinales; family Pinaceae; genus Pinus; species Pinus albicaulis. The sequence continues at coordinate 1,138,532,030 of CM076584.1, forward strand.
CGTCATCAGCAGCACAGGTACAGGTACAAGACAAGGGTAAGAAGCCCATGCAGGATGAGGGGCCTTCAGGAGGCTAGGATACATATTTCATACTCATTGATGAGGATTTGGGCTCTCCTAGCTCAAAGCTGAGAGAGGTTGTTCAGGAGCAGAAGGTGGAAATAAACACTTTGACCGTCAAGTTGCAAAGAGCCCAATGGATTATCAACTACCTTGAGCAGTGAAAAAAATAGTTGGAAGATCAGCAAGCTATCATGGAGTTGCAAAATATACGTGAGAACCGACAAGCTGCCCAAAGGAGCCAAACCGAGGTGACATCCATTGAGCGAGAGATTGAGGCTAATCGATAAAATTGGCTCGAAAGGGTCAATATCCATTTGGAGAAGCTATTGGAGAAGGCCAACAAGGAAAATAACATGTTGAGGCACATGAAGAATCATTATTGGGCGAGAAATCATGTTTGCAAGGCACGAATCAAGATCCTGAAGGCAAAGTTAAAGAGGGAATTAAAGCGTCGGAAAAGGCAAGATAGAATTCAGATTTTGGCCGAGGCTTCCTTGGCCCAGCATAGTGCATGATGGAGGAAAATCAGCCCAAATTTCAAGAAATTTGGGACACATTTTTCAAATTTTGTTTTTTTTGGCCTAAACACAGATTTTTCTACCCGACGCGTCGCGCCACTTGGCGCGCGCTTATGATTGGGAGCTCCTCTTTGGGAAAAATTTGTATTTTTGATTTTTTCATGAAAATTTATGCATGCCTACCCATTTCCTAGAGATTTTGATAAGTTTTGGGCCTCCAGAAGGGTTAAAAACACCCTAAAAATGACCTTTCTGCCCCTTTTTGGACACATAGGAAGCAATGTTGGGAAAAATCATTTTTGGAGGGGAAAATGGCAACCAAATTCAGAAATTTCACTTGGGTTGGAAAGTATACAGGCAGAGCTTTCCAATGAGATATCTTGTGCTCAATTTGGACACCAGGAAGGCCTTCAAAACTAGCTCCAAACTGGCGCGACGCATAGAGATTTCAGGCGCGGCGCATTGGGGATTTTGGCTCATTTTTCACTCAGTAACTCTGTTTTTTGCCTAGTTTTGGTCAGTTTGACTTTCTTACTTCCACATGTAAAACTCTTGATGTAATTTCATGGCTCTTGATGTAATTTTGGCAAATTTTTACTCATGGAAGTAGATTCATTCATCAAAAGGTGAATTGTAACTGAATGAATCAGTTTCCTATCTTATAGAGGCAAGCTGTTCCACTGCCTATTTTCCAGTTCTTAGTTTAGATATTGTTGAAACAGCTCCTAAACTAGTGAGCTCGACTCCTAGAGGCATGGGGATGAGTTATGCTTGTCTATATCTTGTAGTTTTTCAGTCATTTTCAGGGTTGGACACTTGGGATTGCTTTGAGCTTCATTGTACATTTCATCTCTGCAGTTTGGCAAAGGAATATATCAGGGTTTGCAGAACTCCTTGGGATTCATGTGGCTATTTGTTTTGATGATGTATTTCTCTCTGTGATTGTAAGTTTACTGATGTTTCATGTGTATCATCTTCCTTCTTATTTCTTCTTAAGTTAAACAAACAAGTATAAAGGTGGAATTCATTAGATTTGCAGTGCTCTACCTTGATTTTTGTTTAATTTTCTATGTTTTCAATTGTATGAAGAGGATTCTTGAAAGTCTCTTGCCCTCTTCAACCCCTCACCGGTCTTGGCTATCCATTTCATTCAAAATTGAAACATCAAAACAGTTGCCTACCTTGCCCCATTCAGATCCCTGCAAAACTGCTCATTTCCCATACCCGAAATCTGCCTTTCCCTTTGATCCAACAAACACCCTCAAAATCAAATCAAATTCTCTTACATATATACCTAGCCTAAAATCAGCCTTTATTCAAGTCATCTCAAGCCTCACTGATCATATTTTGCTGAGATTGACCAGGAGAGAGCCCTCTCCCAATCTGGTAGGGCTAGCTACCAGATTAAGCGTGGTTTGATGTTACCCTAGACTCTGACTTTCTCATCCTGAGGTATATTTAGGCAATAAAAAGGCTGAAATTAACTTTTCCAAGGAAGGGATGCTACATCCCCATGATCTACAAACTCAAGATTTGTACACATACTCCACCTTTATGCTCGCAACATTGCATATTAATTATGTTTGTAGACCACATTTAACTTTCCCAAGGGCGAGATGCCATGTCACCCAATTCATTTTCCATGTGGGTGGGAAACATCTTTCCCCCTGTCTCAATTATCACCCCATGTAAGGCCTATGATATTTAATTAATCCCATAAAAATATATATATATATTATGTTGTTTAGTAGGCGTTAACCACTCTAAAATAGCCTTTTTTTTGTTGGATCCACTACAATTCCTTATTCTAAAATGAAATGTACCAAAAAATGAATCTCATGGAAAAGTGAACATTAATAAAGTTTGACATATAACTTATGCTCTATGAAATATTACAAAAATAATATTTAATATTCTTTACGCTTCTTTTGTGTTCAATAATATATAAACATGTCATATAAAAACATTTGTAAAAACTTATCCAAATATTTTTCGAAATACTCCATTCAGTAACCTCATCAATATTGATTGGTAAAAGGTGTCACCACAGGTTTATAATGTCAAAATAATATTCTGAATGTTTCCTTTTTGGATAACTACTTCCTTAATTCTCAAATAATGATATCCATATTCTAAATGAAATTTAGAAAAGATGTGGTTCCTTTCATTCAATCAAAGAGATCATCAACCTGACATAATGGGTTTTGATTTATAATGGTGCCTCTGTTCAAATGTTTGCAATCAATGCAAAGCCTCCATGTTCCATCTTTCTTCTTACACAGATCACAAGTGCTCCCTAAGGTGATGTACTAAGTCAAATCACATTAAATCCAAATCTTCTTCAAGTTTCATCTTTTATTTTTAGAACAATTATGGAGCAATGGAATCACATGGGATTTCAAAATGTAGGTTTTGTCCCTAGTTTAAGCTCAATAGTAAACTCCACATCATGCTTTGGTGGTAATACATGCAAACAAAAATACATGGAAAACTTCTAACAATATGTAGTGTTGTTTTGTATCCATTCGATCTTTCTTCTTGTTCATAGCCACTACTATTTACACCCCAAAAAACTTTCTAAGACTCATTTTTATTTGTAAGGCTAAAATGAATCATAGAGATATTGATGGGTGAAAACATGGAACTTGGTTAGTATTTTTCTTGTTTTTTAAGAAATTAAATTTTATTTTTGACAAGTGTTTCAACTTTCAACAATAAAATCTGATATTTGTATTTGTAATTCCATTTTATAGTAAAACAAAACTTGTGTGGAATTTTGTGAGCTTTATATTCATTATTTTTTTGAATTTTTTATCAGACATTGAATATGTTGATTTAGTAGTGGTTTGATAGTATGCTATTAAAAAATCAAGTAATTAATAATGGTTCATGTTAGAAGGCTCCAATTTTTTCCATATTAAAGTTTTTTATGTGCAAGAAAAATTGCTACAACAATCATTATGGACTTTACTAATACATTATTATATTTTTTGTATTTAACAAATAAATACAATTTTTTTTTTAATGAAATATGGTGAAGTATATTTTAATTTTAGCAAGTATTATTGTGTGGAGTGTTTTCTTTCCTTAAGGATTAATATATGGTGTTATTGTACCTCAAGGTTTTGTCTTTACATCCTTGTGTTAGATTTTTATTTATTTATTTATTTACTTTTTATATATTGAGTTTCTTAAGTTAATTTCTATCAAATATTTTTTGTTTTATTGAACATGCGACATTTGGTATTATAGCTCTTCCTTGGGCCAATAAAGCAAAGATTTTTTTTCTTTCTTTTTTTGCATATTTTTCAAGATTAAAAAAGAGGGTGATGAATCTTAGATTAATTTTTGAAATTTTTTGAGAAAATTTTGAAGAAATTGGTTGGAAATTTAATTCCTCTTGGAAAAACAACCGATTTAAAATAAAATAAAATCATTCAAAACAGATTATGAGATGTGGAGATATCTTTGGTTTAAAATAATTTATTTTAGGGTTTTTCCTAGGATGGTTGTGCAATTTGCAAACTTAGATATCTTTTGCTAGAGTGCTCACATTTCATAAAGCCAATGTCAATAGATGCATATTAACTAGAGTTATTCATAGTTGTGGTCAAAATAGTGAAGTATAGTTATATCCATGCCCATTTAGTCACCTCAAGGAGCTCCATTGAGAAGTAAATTATTTTGTTTAAAACCCTAGTTTGATTTTTTGGGTTTTCAATGTAAGATGTCTTTTATTGGAAAATATGATAGTCCTAGTATTAAAGAATTCACCGAGTCCCAAAAGTCATTATGGAAAAAGAGTTGGAAATTTATGTTACCCTATGGTTTCAAAGAAGATGTTATCATACAATGGCAATCATTAGAGAAAAATCTTTCATTAAGTATGTGCCCTCATTTCAGCTAGAAGAAGGGGAAAATTTACATGTAATCCATAAGAGAAAAATCTTCTTGGCGAGAAAAGAAGGGAAATTCAAAGTTTACATCCAGATATTTGTATTTACTGTAACTAGAGCCAAAACCAAAGATTTTACTTTTATAGATTCTGCAAAATCAGCCACAAAGCAAAATGCATTTACTCATGAAAACCGACCACTTGAGAATTTAGTCAAGTGTCTTTACCATGGAAGAATGATGTCGTGTGAGCTTGAAGCGAGGGAATACGTGAAGATTGTTCAATTCTTGTGGGAGTTTGAACATCAGGGCTACATTTCTTCCAGAGCTCGCAGCGCCTTCCTACAGATGTTTCTCATTACCTAGTGATTTGGCGTATCTCACTAAAGTTCAAGTTTTCGATAGGAATTTAGTGTTGAAATTTTTTTGTAGGGTCATTTTTGGGCAGAGGCTTTGTTTTCCCTTAAAACATCATGATAATGGGACAAGAAACTTCAGAACCCGAGGAAGAAAATGATATAGGGCAAGTGAAAATTTCCTCATCAACCAAAGATGGGAAGTGGGTTTCGGTCAATGCCAAATAGTATTGGGGCATTTTAAAACGAAGACTAGCTCATCTACAATGGGAGCAGAAAAGGAAAAAAAGGTCTCAAAGGGAAAGTACTCAGGTCTTTTGCAAGAAAAAACATTCAAACAAGTCCTCTTTGCAAGCATGTGGCAACAACAAGTCCAAAGGAAAATGAAAATTCATTGATGATTCTTCCTTATATAGTCCCACATCCACACCTCTCACTTGGTCATTTGATATTTATGTGAAATAACTATTAAATGTAAAAAAGAAATTGGAGGTAGTAGAAGCTAAAGAGCAGGAAAGAGATTGTACAATCCATATAATAACAGCTAAAAACCAGGCTTTAGCAGAAATTAACAAAGTTCTGAAGGAGCAAGTGGAATTTCTACAGGAAGCTCTCTTGATAGGGAAGACAAAATGGAAATGCATGAAGGAGGAGGTGCAAAACATGAAGAAATTTGCAATGGATAATACAAAGGTGATGAATACGAAACCATCCTAGTATAAGGGGAAATTAGTTGCCCAAATAGGTAACCATGAAGAGACATCAAGAGAAGAAAGGAAAGGAGATTCCAAAAAACTCTCCAAAACTTGGGCTCATGTTATTAGAAATTATACTAAGAGGGAAGGAGAAACAAACATTTAGGTTGAAAACATGCAATATAGAGAAATAAAGGAAATACAAGATAGAGAAACAACATAATTATTAAATGGGTGAACGATTATGGGAAAAATTAACGTACTCTTGAACTTGCAAGAGACTTCTTGAAAGACAAGTTGCAATGGAAAGGAAAAATATCCCAAGCATGGAGAGTAGGTAAGCTTAACGGTGGGAGAACCTGGCCCATAAAAGTCATCATGCCTGGCTTGCATGATAAATATATCATTCTAAGCAAGAAGCATCTCTTGAGGGGTTCTCGGTTTTTTCTATAAGAATATTTAATTGTAAGACAACAAGAGGAAAGGAGGGAAAAAAAGACAAAAGTTAGGGCAAAAAGAGGTGAGGGAAAGAGAGCATGGATTTATAAAGGTAAAGTTGTGATAGCACAATTTGGACCTCCTTCCTAAACAAGGCAACAAAACGATAACAAAGAAGAGGCAAAAAAATCTTTAGAAAGAAATGAGGAAGCAAGGTCAGTATGGGCAAGCAGGGACAAAGACACAACTGTGAGTATTGCATGTAAAAACTAATAACAAGCAAGTCGTACCCAAGTTTCCTTAAGATTATTTTGTTGGAACTGCAGGGGTTACCCATGGAGACAAGGACCTGCGTTAGAGCCTATTGCAAAAGGTAGAGACATAATTTTCCTCATAGAAACACATGATCATGAAGGGTGCAAGCCACCTTTGTTTGAAGGGTACTGGAAGATAGCAGTGTGGAACAAGGTAGCAGGGAATGGAAAAGGGCACGGGGGTATCATGGTATTAGTGAGAGAAAAAGAAGTTTGTTTCATTCAGCTAGAAAAAGAAGACTCAAATAAACAATTTTTCTGGCTTAAAATATCATAAAATGGAAATCACATCAGAATTGTAGCATGCTATTTTGTGCCACAAGTTTCAAAATTCTACAAAAGTAGAGGGCTTGACCACAAAGATCCCTTTGTAGCCCTAAAAACAGATATTGAATTATATTCTTAGCTAAGTGAAGTCCTTATAGTGGGGCATTTCAATGTTAGAACTACAGGTGAACAAGCTAGCATACTTTGTTGTAAAGAAGATTGTGACCCTATCTGGCCAACGAAAGAGAGTAATCATCAGTGGGAAATAATTTCAGAGGACAAAGGTTGAAATATATTTGGAGAAAAATTGCCTACGCTATGTGGGGCTTCAATTTAGTCGTTTGTAATGGTTTGAATAGATGGGAAAAGTCCAGTAATTTCACTTGCAATACTTACAATGGAGCAAGTGCAATAGATTATGCAATTTTCTCGCATAGTTTGTGTGAAGAAATGGATGAAGTGTTGATTGGAGATCAAATTTGGGACTTAAAATCATATCACAAGCCAATTTATTTAAGTTTCTCTTGGATTGGAAAGAAGCAATTAGGGTCAAAAGCTCAGTGTGTTCAAAAAAATCCCCCAAAGGGAAAAATTCTTTTGACTCCAGAGAATTGTAATACCTTCAAAATAACGATAGAGAGGCTCTTTGAGAATAAGGAAATCTCATTTCATGGCCTTCATAGTCACGAATTAACAAATTTAATTCAAGCGCACTTGTTGAGTGCAAAAGAGAAAAAATTAAGAAGTCGGAAACAAATTTCTTTCTGATTAATGCTTGGTTTGACGTGGAATGCAAAAAGGTAAGGAGAAGGTGGAAGGAATCAAACAAGGATAACATAAAGCTCAAAGCTTACAATAATATATTAAGAAAGAAAAATGTTTATTTCATGGCTTCGAGGAGAGAAGAATTAATCTTCCTTGGGAAAAATAACCCCAAATTATTCTGGAAAGAGCTCCAACCAAAAAAGGTGCAAACTGAAAACAACATTATAGCTTCTAAATGGTTCGAATATGCAAGAAAAATTTATGAGCAGGATCCCAAGGTTGACCCTCCTCCCTTGGTCAACATAGACAAAAAACTCTTCACGGTGCAAGACGTAGAGATGGGTATCAAGAAGTTGGGTGCTAGAAAAGCAAAAGACTTAGTTGAACTCCAAGCAGAGTATCTAAAGTGGGGCTTAAAAATTATTTCACCTCACACCACAAAATTTTTTAACAACATCATACAGCAGGGGTTCCCCATAGATTGGACAACGAGTATGGAAATACCTCTTTTCAAGAGTGGTGACATCAATAATCCCTTCAATTATAGAACCATAATGATAAACCCCTTGTTTTCAAATTTATTTGGAAGAATGTTATAAACAAAAATCCGTAAGTGAGAAGAAGAAAGAGATAAATGTGCTAAAGGGCAAGCAGGTTTTAGACCTAAACATTCCACAGTTGATCATTGTATAACTTTAAGGCACATCATTGAAAAATTTTGGGAAAAAAAGGAAGAATTTTTTTGTTGCTTTGTTGATTTCGGAAAATCCTTTGACATGGTTCCTAGGGATAAACTTTGGCGTAGAATGGAGGAAATCGGGGTTCCTAGGCATTTGAGAGCAGTTGTGCATAGGATGTATGAAGATGTTAAAGTTAAAATTAGAACTTCAGCGGATATTTCTAAAATTTTTAGAATGGATATCAAGGTCAAGCAAGGTTTCCCATTGTCTCCTACCCTTTTTGGTTTATATATTGACAAGATTGAAGAGTGGCTAAATTCGCAAGGGGGTGGCGACATCCATTTGGAAGAATTCATTATAAGGCTTCTTTTGTACGCAGATTACCTTATACTGATTACTAAATGGGATCTTGGTTTGCAAGAGCACTAACGTTCCCTTGAGAATTTTTGTAGAAGGGTGGGTATGCAAGTCAATATTAGGAAAGAGAAAGTAGTGGTTTTCTCTAACAAAAGAAAGCATAACCAACATACATTATACTTTGAAGGCAACATTATGGAAGAAGTTGCAGGCTAAAAATACCTCGGAATTGACTTCAACAAAAATTTAAGTATGGATGGTTGTAGAAAGAAAAGAACTTTGGGGGGTTGGAAATCATTTTATGCTCTTCAAAATAGGTGTAGAGAGGCAGAGCTATGGGACAAACCACTGCAACTCTTTTTGGGCTTCTAGTGATTATGGTGATTCAAGGTCAAACAAGGTTTCCCATTGTCTCCTACCCTTTTTGGTTTATATATTGACAAGCTTGAAGAGTGGTTAAATTCGCAAGGGGGTGGCGACATCCATTTGGGCAAGTTCGTTATAAGGCTTATTTTGTACACATATTACCTTATATTGATTGCTAAATGGGATCTTGGTTTTCAAGAGCACTTACGTTCCCTTAAGAATTTTTGTAGAAGGGTGGGTATGCAATTAAATATTAGCAAAATGAAATTAGTGGTTTTATCTAACAAAATACAGCATAACCAACATAAGTTATACTTTGAAGGAAACATTCTGGAAGAAGTTGCAGACTACAAATACCTCGGAATTGACTTCAATTTTCTTTTAAGTATGGATGGTTGTAGAAAGAAAATAACTTTTGGGGGGTTGGAAATCATTTTATACTCTTCAAAATAGGTGTAGAGAGGTAGAGCTATGGTACTGGAAAACCACTCCAACTCTTTTTGGGATTCTAGTGATTACGATGATTCAAGGTCAAGCAAGGTTTCCCATTGTCTCCTACCCTTTTTGGTTTATATATTGACAAATTTGAAGAGTGCCTAAATTCGCAAGGGGGTGGTGACATCCATTTGGACGAGTTTGTTATAAGGCTTATTTTGTATGCAGATTACCTTATACTGATTGCTAAATGGGATCTTGGTTTTCAAGATCACATACATTCCCTTGAGCATTTTTGTAGAAGGGTGAGTATGCATGTCAATATTAGCAAAACGGAAGTAGTCGTTTTCTCTAACAAAATAAAGCATAACCATCATAAGTTATACTTTGAAGGAAACATTATGGAAGAAGTTTCAAAATACAAATACCTCGGAATTTACTTCAACAAAAATTTAAGTATGGATGGTTGTAGAAAGAAAAGAACTTTGGGGGGTTGGAAATCATTTTGTGCTCTTCAAAATATGTGTAGAGAGGCAGAGCTATGGGACTGGAAAACCACTCTAACTCTTTTTTGGCTTCTAGTGATTCCAATGATTCTCTACGGTTGTGAACTGTGGGCTAGCATCACAACTGAGATGCAGTGGAAACAAATTCAGAAAAATCAGTAGCGTTTGATTACAAACAAATTAAAAATTAAAAATGTAGTTCCTTATGCTATCTTGTTAAGTGAAACAGGGGTTTCTCCTATTGAAGCAATTGCTATGGTGTTAGTCATAATGTATTTGAAAAAAAATGAGCAAATGGAAGATGGTAGATGGCCTAAGGTTGTGTTTAATGACAGATTGTGCAAAAGAAAGAAGATTTGGAGGTGGAAAAATAACAAATGGTTTAGTAAATTGGGTATTTGCTTGAGCATGTGTCCTAAAAAAAGTAAAGAGATATAAATGTTTTTTATGGATAAGTTCCACAAACATACTTGGTATAAAGAGCTAGGGAGAAAGAAGAAGTACTATATTGAAGAGTTTAACCTCACTCATAATCATCAACAAAAAGCGTACATAGGGGCCAATATTTCTCGGAGATCTAAAATTCGTATTGCTCAATTAAGGACTAATTATCATAAGCTACGTTGTGAAACAGAGCATTGGAAAAGGCCAAAAGAAATGTGGGAGGAAAGAGTATGCATTTTTTTCTCTTCTGGAAAAGTGGAAAAAAAAAAATTTCATTTTAGGATGTGGGGCCTTCAAAGACAGCAAGGAAAATTATGCAGGTATTCTGGCAGCTACTCTTGGGATAATATATTCAACGAAGAGTTTTTCAAGAAGCTGGGAGCGTTTATTGTAAAAATCCACAGGAAAAGGGCCGAATATAAGAGCCAGATGGAGAAGCAATCCGTCCCATAGGCTATTTTTATACTTGTGGACGTAAAAAATACTTTCTTTCTTCTTTCTTTTTTTTTGTGCTCAAATAGATGTAACATTTTTTTCTAACGAAAGTTTGTTGTTTTTTCCCTTGTAACTCAAAGGAGAAAATGGCATCGTCTTTCAACAATAAACCCAAACCCTCAATATGCATTACCCTGAATTGATATCTTTTACCCTAGTATGATTGCCACAACAATTGGAAATTATGACAACTTCAAGTAGTGGCCCAGTCCAAATAGTCACATCTGAGATCATTGATGTTTCAATATCCTATAAATTAAGGGTGTATGATGGCAACTCTAGATGGAAATTGTATGGTTCTATGTTTATCTCAGTAGTGGTGGTGAATTAGCATATGTGATTCTGGCCCCACAATAATGCAAACATATATGATATTTAGATAGTTGTGTTCTTACATTGTCTATGCTGTACATTCACTTATAATGTTTTCAAATTATCAGAACCTCCACACACACTTTCTATTTGGACATTGGTTTATTTTGTAATTGATCTGTCTTGTAACCGCAACTAGAGCAGTTTTCTTTTTTAATTTTATATACGATTGTATCCCTCTCTATTTCTCCATAATATTGGCCAACCTTGGATTATACAATCTATGGTCCCAAACGCTTCAATGTTCCAAATCTCATGATATTTGGTGAGAGTTTTTTAATGTAATTATGTTAAGCAAAAAAATAATTGTCAAGATATCATTGTTTCCAAATAATGATATGTTTTATAGGTTAATGGCTACAATTTATTTTGTTTCAATGGTTTTTGTTTTTTTAGGGGAGGGGGTATTTTGTAAAGAACTTATCTCGAATTTATGGAATTTCTATTTTTTTCGGGTGGCTAAGGGTCGTTGTGGTCAAGTACGAGTTCTTTAAAAAAACTCTGAAAATTGATGGTTGTAGCCAAATTCCAGATCAAAAAAAAATTGAATGAACTGTGGCCAATGACCAATATTATAAAATGAGGCTTTGATACCAAATGTGATAGCTAAACTTAGCTTCACTAGTTAAAAATCTAAGTAACTTGAAATATAAAAGTATCCATTTAAACAAATAATTATATTAACGTATGAGTAAACTAATACGATATGGTTTACAAATAAGGGATATATATATATATATATATAATCATGTCCTTTGAGACATGTTCTTTCATGAGTTATTTATTTATAGTATTCAATATATTTGTGTTCATAATACATATTTACTTAAAATTTCAGACTATTCTCATCCTCTAACATTTAATTATCTCATGTCAAAATAATAATGTTAAATGTCATGATGATTAGTTTTAGGTTGGAATTTTCATTCTACCAAATAATGTTTTTCAAATTCTTAATACATTTACCATCCAATGAGTTCTAAATCATAAGTACCATAGTTTTCTTCATGCAATTGAAGTTTCCTTGAAGTATAAACAATCATTTTGTATTTTGCATTAATACTACACCTAATACCTAAAGGTTGGGGTTGCTGTTAATGGTTATTTAACAACAACCCTAAACTCCACCTTCACGCTCGTAGAATTGCATATTAATTATGTTTGCAGACCACATTTAACTTTTCCAAGGGTGAGATGCCATGTCACTCAATTCATTTTCCATGTGGATGGGAAACATCTTGCCCCACTGTCTCAATTATCACCCCATCAGAGGCCTATGATATTTAATTGATCCAATAAAAATATATATATATTTTTATTTTTTATTAGGTGTTGGCCACTCTAAAATAGCCTTTGTTTTTGTTGGATCCACTACAATTCCTTATTCTAAAATGAAATGTACCAAAAAATGAATCTCATGGAAAAATGAACATTAATAAAGTTTGACATATAACTTATGCTCTATGAAATATTACAAAACTAATATTTAATATTCTTCACGCTTCTTTGGTGTTCAATAATATATAAACATGTCATATAAAAACATGTGTACAAAATTATCCAAATATTTGTGAAATACTCCATTCATTAGCCTCATCAATATTGATTGGGAAAAGGTGTCACCACAATTTTATAATGTCGAAATCATATTCTAAATGTTTCCTTTTTGGATAACTTCTTCCTTAATTCTCAAATAATGATATCCATATTGTATATGAACTTTAGAAAAAATGCAGGTCCTTTCATTCAATCAAATACATCATCAACCTGACATAGTGAGTTTTGATTTCTAATGGTGCCTCTATTCAAATGTTTGCAATCAATTCAAAGCATCCATGTTCCATATTTCTTCTTACACAGATCACAAGTGCTTCCTAAGGTGATGTACTAAGTCAAATCACTTTAAATCCAAATCTTCTTTAGGTTTCATCTATTATTTTTAGAACAATTATGGAGCAATGGAATCATATGGGATTTCAAAATGTGGGTTTTGTCCCTAGTTTAAGCTCAATAGTAAACTCCACATCATGCTTTGGTGGTAATCCATACAACCAAAAATACATGGAAAACTTCTAACAATATGTAGTGTTGTTTTGTATCCATTCGATCTTTCTGGTTCATAGCCACTACTATTTACACCCCAAAACACTTTCCAAGACTCATTTTTAGTTGTAAGGCTAAAATGAATCATAGAGATATTGATGGGTGAAAATATGGATCTTGGTTAGTATTTTGCCTGTTTTTTTAGAAATTAAATGTTATTTTTCACAAGTGTTTCAACTTTCGACAATAAAATCTCATATTTGTCTTTGTAATTCCATTTTACAGTAAAAGATAACTTTTGTGGAACTTTGTGAGCTTTATATTCATTAGTTTTTTGAATTTTTTTATCGACATTGAACATGTTGATTGAGTAGTGCTTTAATAGTATGCTCTTAAAAAATCAAATAATTAATAATGGCTCATGTTAGAAGGCTCCAATTTTTTCCATATTAAAGTTTTTTATGTGCAAGAAAAATTGCTACAACAATCATTATGGACTTTGCTAATACAATAATATATTTTTGTATTTAACAATAAATACAATTTTTATTTTTTATTTTTTTTAAATGAGTTCATATGATGAAGTATATTTTAATTTTAGCAAGTATTATAATGTGTGGAGTGTTTACTTTCCTTAAGGACTAATATATGGTGTTATTGTACCTCAAGGTTTTGTCTCTACATTCTTGTGTTAGATTTATTTATTTATTTATTTATTTTTAATTTATTTTTTAAATTTTTTTAAATTTTTGATCTATTGTGTTTCTTAAGTTAATTTCTATCAAATATTTTATGGCTTGTTGAACATGTGACATTTGGTATTATAGCTCTTCCTTGGGCCAATAAAGAAAAGATTTTCTTTTTCTTTTTTTGCATATTTTTCAAGATTAAAAAGAAGGTGGTGAATCTTGGATTAATTTTTGAAAGTTTTTGAGAGAATTTTGAAGAAATTGGTTGGAAATTTAATTCCTCTTGGAAAAACAACTGATTTAAAATAAAATAAAATCATTCAAAATAGAGTATGAGATGTGGAGATATATTTGGTTTAAAATAGTTTTTCCTAGGATGGTTGTGCAATTTTCAAACTTAGATATCCTTTTCTAGAGTGCTCACATTTCATGAACCGAATGTCAATAGATGCACATTGACTAGAGTTATTCATAGTTGTGGTAAAAATAGCAAAGTATAGTTATAGCCATGCCCATTTAGTCACCTCAAAGAGCTCCATTGAAAAGTAAATGATTTTCTTTAAAACCCTAGTTTGATTTTTTGCGTTTTCAATGCAAGATGTATTTTATTGGAAAAGATGATAGTCCTAGTATTGAAGAATTCATCGAGTCCTCAAATTCATTGTGGAAACAGAGTTGAAAATTTATGTTACCCTATGGTTTCAAAGAAGATGTTATCATATACAATGTCAATCATTAGAATCTTTCGATATGATGGTACTTTTTTATGAAGCACGTCAAAAATTACTTATAGACAAGTGATTACATGCCAAGAGTAAGGATAAAAAAAGCACCAAGAATTGATTTTCATATGGCACCTCTATATTTTTTTTTTTTAGACAGAAACGGTTAATTTTTATTAAAAGGCGCCAACACAGTAGCCATAAGCAATTACAATACTGCTCTGGCTGAGAGCGCAGAGCAGAGTTTTTCTCTTGAGACAGTAATCATTGTAGCAGAGATTGAGGACGCCGAACTGGAGATTTCTGAATTCAGTGCAATCGTGGTCGAAGGAGCGCTGGAAAAGGCATCGGAAGGAGAATCTCTGATAATGCCAGAATGGCCACGGAAGAGCGCTGGAAAATGTGTGGAGCAGGTGGCATGATTTCCTTCCGTATTAGCAATTAGGTCCATAATTTGACAGTTCAGGAGGCCGTAAGTAGATCCCTCCTTTCGATTTCCTGTGGATCCACTATGAATAGATGACAGAGCATATTTTATTTTACCACTAATGTTGTAGATGATCGCCCAGCCCCCTCTCATCAGGTTGCAAAAAGTTACAGCAGAGAAAGCTAGGAAGGGGCACAGTTTGTGAATCTGGGAATAAAGGTCAGGCTGCTTCTTAAGGGAATGGACCAAGTTTTTTAACAACTGGTCATTTAAAATGAAACTGATCATACAGGATGAAATATGGATGGGGCTGGGAATCAGAGGATTACCCAGAAGGGTAGAGGCCCAAAGATCATCGGACTTAAGGGATATTGCAGATTGAATCAGCATGATTAACTGAAAGAGATCTTTTACTCCGAAGAGAGCCAAGATTGGCTTCCTTGTCCGCCTGGGAATTTAACTTCCTGGGAATATGATAGAATGAGATCTTGTGGAATTTAGGCAATATAAGTCTGATTTTCTGGAGGATGGAGGATAAATGGAGCTGAGAAGGATTCTTTTGGGTGTTCAACGCCTGGATAATGAGCCTGGAGTCCCCGAAGACAGAAATGGAGAGGACGTTACCTTTAATCGCTTGAATTAGACCCTGCCACAGAGCAAGAGCCTCCACTCTGTTATTAGATTCCTTGCCCAGACCCCAAGCAAACCGAAGCACATCAGAACCATCAGGACCCAAGAGAACCCCACCGCCTCCTGCAATACCAAGGTTGCCTTTGGAGGCCCCGTCAAAAAATAGACAATGTTCATTTAGAGCCGACCTCCACTTAATGAACTCCTGCTCGTCCAGACGAATTTCCCAGTTGGAGTGGGCAATAGCGGGAAGGATGGAACAATCCTTATGATTTTGGACCAGCCCTTTCAACCAGAGATCCTCCTCACTGTCCAGAGCTTTTCCAATCTTTTTGGCAGAATTGACTTCTAGCACTTCTCCCAAGAGAGCTTTGACTTTAATGATGACTCTGGGCGAATTGCAGCTCTCTTTCCTGAATAATCTGTTGTTCCTCTCCAGCCACAGCTTCCAGCAAACAAACTTGGGAATCCACATCCAGCAAGTCTTGAGAAGGTGTTTTTTGGAGAGACCAAACGAAGATAAATTGATCCAGTTTTGAGATAGATTTGGGATGTTCCGAGGAAGCTCTATTTTATCAGATTTTAGCATCAGGAACCCCTTCCAGACTTCTTGAGAAAAAGGGCAGGTTAAGAACAGATGATCAGCGGTTTCTTCATCCGACATACAAAGGGTGCACCTGGATGGTCCTTCCATACCTCGCCTACGGAGATTATCACAAGTGAGGATGTTATTGTGAGCTAACGTCCAGCAGAAGAAATAAACTTTGGGAAGAGAGGGGAAAGCCCAAATAAATTTCCATTAAGCAGGATTCGGAGGAACATTCGGAATGGCCATCATACTTTTGTAACCTTCAGAAGCTGAATAAGAACCTGAGACAGATCCCCACCCTCGTTTGTCCATAGCAGAAGCTTTTAAAGGGGATTTCCCTTGTAGCCTATCCAAAAGAACCGAGGCTTCACCCTCCAGCCACTGAGGAACCTCCCCCAGGTGCCAGCTGTCCCATAGACAAGTTGCATCCTCCGTCCAAATGGATATGTCCCAGAGGGTATTTAAATTGCGAGCCTGAAGCCAGGCTTTGATATTGGCAAGATCTTCCATCTGACTCATAGGCTGATCACCTAGAATAGGGTCATCCCAGATTCTTATTTTTTGCCCATTACCTGGAATCCAATATAGCTTATGGCTGAAATGATCCAAGGCTTTGAGACAGAGCTTAAAAACAGGAGAACCTTTGGAGGTTCTAGGAAGCTGGTCCAAGCATCTTAGGCGCTTCCCATGAAAATATTTTTTCCACAGGACTTTCTTGCTCCAACTTAAATTTCCAGAGACAATGTTCCATAGCAGCTTGGATCCCAAAGCCAGATTTTGGACAGCCAGATCGCGAATTTGGAGACCTCCTTCCATAAATGGCTTTTTAATGGTGTCCCATTTGACAAGATGCAGCCTTATTTCATTATTTTTTCCCCCTTCCCACAGAAAACGCCTTAGAAGAGCTTCCATTTTGCTGATGAAGGTTTTTGGGGCAAGGAAGATGGAGTGCTGATATAACGACAGACTTGAGAGAACAGCTTTCATCAGAATGATCTTTCCACCATTGTTCAGCCATGAAGCTCCCCAGGCATGGATTCTGAGTTTAAGCTTGTCCAGCAGGGGTGTCCAATGGGATACTTTAGGATTGGTCTTGAAGATTGGAATCCCCAGGTATTTAAAAGAGTCCTAGGCCCAGGACCCTTCCATATCAAGAATCCTTGAAATTTCTGATAATTCCTTTACCGAGCAGTTCCAGCTATAGATTGTGCTTTTTAGGAAGTTGATCTTGCTGCCCGAGACCTCTCTATAAATGTCCAGCTCCTTCTTGAAGGATTTAGCAGAGTTTATGCTTGCCCCACCAAGCAATAAAGTGTCATCAGCAAATTGGGCATGGTTTATGTCTTTGACATGGTGAACCATACGGAGGCCAGGAAGGATTTGAGTCTGTTGATTATGGTCGAGTTGAAAACTGAGCACCGAGGCTTGAATGGAATAAAGAAGCAGGGACAATGGGTAGCCTTGTCTTAGGCCTCTAGAGGCTTGGAAAAAATATGAAGGTCGCCCATTAACCAACGGCGCAATCCAAGGGGAGGCAATGCAGGCTTTTACCCAATTAATGATTGCTGAAGAGAAGCCCATTTTCTTCATCACAATAAACAGGTATTCATGTTTCACCCTATCAAAGGCATTTGCCAAATCAAGCTTAATCACCATACCTTTCTCCTTTCGGTGATAGCTTGAATGAACAGCTTCTTGCACCAGCACTATATTGTCCAAAATATTTCTCCCTTTGATGAATCCTCCTTGGTTTTCTGGGATAATGATCGGCAGAATTTTCTTAAGGCGATTGGCTATAATTTTAGTGATCAGCTTGTAACTAGAGTTACACAACGAGATTGGCCTGAATCTGCTGAAATCAACTGTTCCTTTCTCTTTCGGGATCAAGGCAAGAAATGCTGAGTTGATGCCGCCTCCGATCTTTGCACAAGATTGAGATTTCCTGACCATTCTCAATAGGTCATTTTTTATTGTGGCCCAACAGGATAGATAGAATCTAATGGGGAACCCATCCGGGCCAGGTGCTTTATCCGGTTCCATACTATCCAGGGCTTTTTTAAGCTCATTCATGCTGATTAGAGCAGTCAGCATAGAATTGTCAGATTCTTGAACACATTGAGGAATTAAATTCATCGGATAGGCATTGGGATCCATTGGTGGATCATCTGGGGCAGAATAAAGATCTTTGAAGAAAGAATGGGTTGCCCACTTGATGCCTTCGAAATCCTTAACCACTGCATTTTGGTGATGAATTTCTTTAACATTTTTGAATTGCTTGCGAGCTTCAGCTTGCTTATTGAAGAAGCTAGTATTTTTGTCCCCAGCCTTTAACCAGAGAGTTCTGGATTTCTGTCTCCAGAGCTCTTCTTCTTCCCTACTTGCTTTGTGGAAATCTTTTTGCAGATCAACTTCTCTATGAAGGAGGTCTTGGGTAACAACAGAATTTTCCAAAGCTAATTGATGGGCAGCAAGACTGTCCAGGGCCTCCTTTCTTTTGGAGGAGGGAGTTTTCAGCGTTCTAGCCCACTCCTTGAGCCTTCTTTTGAGCCCCCTCATTTTTTCTTCCCACACGTAGAAAGGGGAACCATGAACAGGTCTTTTCCAGGCATCTGAAATCGTCTCTTGGAACCCATCATGCTGAAGCCACAATGAGCTGAATCTGAAGGGAATAGGGCCAAGATTTTCGTCCGTGGAAAGCTCAAGGAGAATGGGTTTATGATCAGAGGTGCTGTTTGGCAGGATTTTGGAAGAGGCCATTAGACCGCAAGTCAGGAAAGAGGATTGGACAAGAAATCTGTCTAAACGAGCATCAATATGGCTTGGGCCAACCCTTTTGTTAGACCAGGTGAACTTCCCAGATGTGGGCTTGATATCCTCCAGCTCCCAACCCAACATAAGGTCTTCAACCCATTCTCTAGCTGGATCCCTGACTGGGGAGCCACCCTTTTTCTCATTTACAACAAGAGTGACATTCATATCATCAGCAATGATTATGTTTTCTGGATTGTGCAAAGAAAGATAGGACAAAATCGAATCCCAACAATATTTTTTCTCAGATGGAAGAACTGGAGCATAAATATTGAACAAACTTACTTGTTGGCCAGAGTCTTTATGAAGGAGCTTCGTGAGAAGCCAATGGGGGGAGCTATCTTTTTTAATCAGGTCATAAATAGAGATATCCCAGAAGGTAGCGATTACACCGAAGGCGCCTCTCACACTGACAGCACTCCCAATACCTTTACGCCAGAAGGTTTTGCTAGCATGGAGGAGGGGAAGTTCCTCCAACTTTGTCTCCTGGATGAGAAGGATTTCAGGCGAATACATTCTCACTATATCTTTCAGGGCATCTTCTTTTAGCCTGCTGCCTAATCCTCTGCAGTTCCAGGAGACGTATTTCATTATTTATTGGCTTGGGAGATTGTGGCTCCTTTTGGAGCCATGCCATGCTTGCGCCCGGATCTTGTATTCATCATTCCCTTGAGAGTTTTTTGAGAGCCTTGGAGAACATCCAGATAAGTTTTCTCCTCTCTCTGTTTCTTCTTGGATTTTTGACCCCTGGCTGATTTGATATGGGTGACTTGTGAGCTGTCTGATTCATAGGCTCTTTCTTCTGAATCTTCATCAGATTCGGAGGCCAGTCTGATATGCTCTTCTTTATCTATATTTCCTTCATTGCCACCGTTTTCTGGGGGGGTGATTGTTTCAGTACCAGTTTCTTTTATTTCCTTCGACAAGTCTTCTGGTTCTTCTTGAGCCCCGATGGTTTCTGCGTTCCCACCTGAGGAGGAGCCAACTTTTGGGGCTTCATTGGCCTTTGGCTTGGTCTGAGGCTTCCCCATAGTTCTAGAATTTTTCTTCTCAGTTGGCCTTGGAATAGCCTTGCCTCTTTTGATTTATTTCCATCCTTCCTCGTCCTCCTTAGTCCTGGCTGGAGATTTAGGACAATTCTGTTGGAAGTGTCCATGTTCATGGCAGGTTCTGCATTTGAAAGGTAGTTTCTCGTAGTCCAGATTTTGGTAGTGTTGCCATTCTCCCACTGTAAGTTTAATCGCCTCGGGGAGACCAGCTTCTAAGTTGACTTCCACACAGATTCTTGCACAGGTGTATTGGCCTTTGTTGTCTGCTTTGTCAATGAATCTGCCCAGACCGTTCCCAATCCTTTGCAAAGATTGATAGCTCCAGCAGTGGATCGGAAGGTTGGGGAGCCGAACCCAGACTGGGACCTCCTTAGGAACATCAACTGAGGGATCGAAGTCAGGGGTCCATTTATTGAGATACAGACCCTGATTTCCCATGAAATACGGTCCATTTCTAAATACCAGATCTCGATCTTCTTTGGAGGTGAACTCCAAAATGAAAAAGCCTCTACCAACCGCATAGAAGATCACATTGTTTTTCAGCTATGGCCTCCAGTTGCGTTGTATCCAGTCATCCGTGGTTTTTGTAGATGGCCATCGTCCCATAAATTGCCCAACCAGCCCTCTGTCAGCAAGGGCAAGGGCAATTTTAATCGGTTGATCTTCTTGCAGAGCGATCTCAGGGATTTCCTAAAGTTTTTTAATGAACTTTGGAACCTCAGGGGTTGGACGCTTCTTCCCTTTCTGTGATAACAATCGACGAAAAGCTTCTTCGGATGATAGCGGAGGGGTGGGAGAGATTTCCCCACCCTCGGGTTCACCCATGGCGACAGCGATGGTTCGAAGCAAGTGAATAACTCAATCCATCCCCACAAAACAACACCCCTGCAAATCCAAAATACCAAGGGCCAAAGCGTCGCGCTGTTGACAGAGCGCCGCAAAGAGAGCGTCGCGCCCAGACAGGAAAAATAAGCGTAGCTTAGCACAGGAACTGAAGAAACCTGACCTCAGGAAAAGGGCAGCAAAGCCCCCTAAGACACCCAGGGGGCCGAGGCCACCGTCACAAGCTCTGAAAACCTAATGTAGAGCGATCTCCGATCCTCTTCAAACATCCAAAGACAACATTATTCTTCCTGGCACCTCTATATTACAGGTTCCATGTGGATATATTCATAAATAAAAGGTCATTGTTTCTATTAACTCTAGTTTCCAACATAATTTCATTAATATCCATTTAGCTAATAGATAGCAAGTTCTTGAAAAACATATAAAAAAGACACAAGTTGAGTGTGATATTATCCGAATTTTAAGGATTTGAATCTCACTATAGATAAATAAGTGTTGCATTCTAATTTTCATTGCATTGACATGAATGATATGGATGCTATGCTTGGATATCCTTGGACGGAATCAATTGGTACAATTAATGTTAATGTGCAAAATATTTTTTTGAAGATTTGGTATTAGTAAAAGAAAATTACATTGCAATAAATTTCTCTTCTTAATCCAGAAGGGCCCAAAGAGTCACCTAAAGAATTTCTTGAAGGGAAAGTAATGCAAAGCTTGAGGTTGAATCGGAAGCAAAGGCTATATAACGATATGGAGGAAATATCCAAGAGGGACATAAAAAATAAGCCAATGAGTTACCTGAACCAAAGGAATGTTATGTTGAAAAATTCATGCCCTACAAACTGAGAGATAAAGATGCTATATGTGGCCAACCAAAGCACCTAGAAAAACAACAATCATCTAGGCAAGGGTGCATGCATCCACAAATGTATTATGGAACAAAATGGTGCCAAAAAGGGAACCAATCAAGAGACACATGGAGGAATAACAACAATACCTGGAGATATCACATTAGCATAATCACCTGATGGCACCAAAGCAGTAATAAGATCACTATTAAGTTGGAAAGGAAGTAGTTGGACCCAAAATTTCATATTTCATTAGTATGGATGGTTGCTCATGCTTGATACTAGTTGGATACATTACTCAACCAATCATATTATATGGTTTATTACCATGTTTCAAGGATGAAACATGTGAATGGGGATGGAATTTAATATACCTAGGGGGTCATATCGTGTACTAGGGAGGTACCCAAGGGAAATAATAACATTCAGGTACTTGTGTATTGTTAAGTGTGGAGGCAATTTCTAGTAAATAAGGCTCAGGAAGAAGTGTGAAATAAATATGGCTTGCTAGAAGTTTCAATGTACCAGAAAGATCCTTCTCCCAAATTGTTCCATGGAGGTAGAAACTATTATATAATGAAGAATAAGAACTGTGATGGAAACAGTGAGGTATATTGCCATTATAGAAAGAATTGTTGATTGTGGATTGATTTTCTTCCTTAAGGAATGATATATGGTATCACCCTACCTCAAAGTTTTTGTCTCTATATTAGTTTGTTAATTATTGTATGTGAATAATTTTATTTAATTTTTAATTTCAATATTATAAATCTATATTATATTTCATATCTATTGATTACATTACATTTTTTACAAAGAAAATTACCCCATATTACCCACAAGGTATACTATAGAAAATTATGCTTTAGATGAAAATATAGAATATATCTATTGCGGATACACACCTTTGGTGCCAAAAAGGTACGGTCTAATCTTGAAGATCAACTCTCTATCCTCTTTATTTTAAAAAATAAATGCATAAAATCATTGAAAAAAAATAGTAGTTATCTTGCCTTTAATCAAGACATTTTAGTTCCTTTGAACCTATGTTGTCATATCCCTTGGTCCAAAGGGGAAAATCATAGTAAATTGGCTTATCAACCCCCTTGAATATCTAGAGTGCACCTAACCCCTTTATGCCTTATTAAGGCTACAAGGTCTCCAAACCTGACCTCCTAGGGCACCTTAAGGACGTCGGTTTGTCCAATTTTCTCTTTATTGAAACACCTTAAAAATTATTTCCAAGGATTGCATCATCTTTTTCTAGTCGAGAGCTCTCCAATGATATACATTTTGTCCAAATTCGAGCTCTAGATACAAGGTTATGTCCATTTGAAAAAAATTCTTCTTGATTGCATTGATAACTACTCATTGTATTTCCTGACACTCGATACTTGATATCCAAAATTTGATACACCATCATCTAAATGACAGGAAATCCTTCGTTAAAATATGGAAACTATTAGGATTCATCAATGTCGAGGTTTTTCATTGGTAATTTCTTTGAGTATTTCCAAATATTGATGGGTCAATACCACGATAATAGATACTGAAACATCCTGTGGGGGTTAATCCCCCTTCAGTTAAGATTTGGGTTGTGGCCCCATCACCGAACATATGAACCGGGGCTGGGGCTAATGGATCTAATCCCCAAATTTCCAAAATTTTCCAAACTAAGGAGAATCCATCCTCGAATTATAATCAACCTGATACCAAAGTAAAGCAGGCTTATAGAGGTGAATTCTCATTCTATCTTGAGGACTTTAAAATATAATTTATTAGGTAAATAGATCACCCCAAACAATTATAAAGTTTCAAGGTGCTCACTAACCATGAATACACCGAATTCACTTTTAGTGACCAATCAAATTCTCAAATGAAGCCAAATAGACCATTGTTTAAAATTACCCCCATCGGAGGCCTTCAGTCCTTTTCATACCAATGCCTTTAAGAGTTATTCAGTTAAATTTATAACATTTTACCACAAATTTTCTATAAAGACTCTTTCCATTGAGTGTTTACTTTGGGATCAAGGACTTACTTTTACAGATTCTAAGTCCATACCATCAAATGGCCTTCTCATCACCATAAAAAACTCAGATATTATTTGGCCTACCTAAAGAAAACCAAGCTCCTGATTAAGACCCACTAAGAGTATTTCACAATCAAATATCCATCTTATTTGATTAAGAGACTAAGGGTTTAATCTCCCCTATCATCTTAGTCATAATTTATTACTTTTTAAAGGCCCATAACAACCATAAATATTCACAATATCCAGGACTAGAAAACTATATGTCCTATTCTCTTGAAAACGCATTATAAAAGTGCATTAATATCAATCAAGAAAACATGTGAACCATTACATCCAGTTTTCCCATTCCATACAATATGCAACACATAGATCATAATGTCCATTCAATAGACAAACACATAAATATACACAACTTAAAAAATATGCTTCCATTTCATTGAACATGATTTACATTACAGATTTAAAGTCCATAAGGCTACTTATTTTATCAAGATAAAATGTTTTATGCAATTGATGAAGGGTGATCCACATTTCACCCCACCATAGGCTCAACTAAATTCTTGTCTTTCTTGCAGTTGGTCACCCTCGAGCTGGACCAAGAAGTCGTGAGGGAAGTTCTCACTCAACAATACACGGTAGATTCATGAATATAATCTCCGCCATCGAATAAAGTTCATCAGTTCCTGTTGGAATCATACTAAACCTAGATTATTACCAATTGTTTTGGGTGGTTTCTCTCTCAGTATATCAATGATGTAAGGATGAAAGCCATTTTCCTTCATCCATACAAAATTTTTTTTGAGGCCTTACAACCTATTGAGCTAGGGCATTGCTACAGGTCAATTTTGGCATCACTCCCGAAACTCAAATCAATACTAACAAGGTCTATCATACCCTACATCAATTTCCACTTGCCTTAAACAAGTCATCCCATTGTTGGTTTTTATCCATGAAATTTTCACTGCGTGAAGTCCAACTGAAATACTCCATTGAGCCACCAACGCAGAGCCTAGACTATAGTAAGTGCTTTGAAGAGAAATTACTCCCATGCAAAGAATCATTTGAGAGCACGCAGGCCCACTTAACAGTGCGTTGGTCGACTTTGAGCAAATTTTTCAAATGATTCCAGGAATCTTCCCACTTTCTAGTGGCTTCTAGAATTGGTTCTAGCTATCATGCTATCTGATAACTTCGAATATGAACACCATGGAGCCATTAAATCACTTATACTATTATCCCATTAAACAAGGAAACTCCCTCATCCATTTATGGAAAATCCATTCAATGACCAATTAATGCCAAAATACCCTCATTTCTTATAAATTGAGCATTGATCATAGTGTAAAATGAGCTTGAATTTTGTAGTGTTATGTTGGTGAGATTATAGCTCTTTGAGGTATTGTTTGCAAGTAATTTTATGCTATTGGAGTAATGCTACTAATGTGATGAGGATGGGCTGAAGCTGGAGAGAGTTGACATCGAATCGATCCAACTATTTGTAACTTCTCCTTCTATATTATTATAAAGAAATTTGTTCTTTTCCCAATACATGTGTTCATGATTTTATATATTTATTTTCAAATGCAATCGATTCAGTTTGATTAAGATGAATAGATCATATTCCTTTATGTCGTTTTTTGTCTTCTGTTATTAATTTCAGGTACCAATCAAATGATTTCAGTTCGATTGGGAGCGATGGGAGCGACAAAAGGTAGACAAAGAATAGTGAAGGATCACAAGTAGGTGTTCTTCTCTTATCTGTTTACCTTAAGGAAAAGGTAAAGTGTCTTTCATATGTTTTTCTAGGTGTGTCTACCACACTTAGGGAAGCTTATCTATATGTAGGTTTGATTTCCGTAAAATAAATTGGTGACAATATTGGGGAAAAATTGGTCGTCCCTGGTGGTTTTATCCTTTTTTGTTAGCCTCTAGTAGACTTTACTTGCTTCATTACAGTCATTTGAATGTGTTTTGGTGAAAGAAGTGTGTTTGCTTGCCTGTTTTGAGATTCCTCTGGCACCAACGCACTGTTGGTCTTGAAACAATGCTCTGCAAAGAATTGTTGGCTTAGAGATAGTGTTATGCAACGCACTATCTCCCACTCAAGGGTGCGTTTCTCATGTGCCCAACCAAAATTCATCATATTTTTGTCTTTTACCATCCAGTTCAGTGTCTTGTTTTCTGATTTTTCAAGTGTCTGATTGCCTCTAGAGTCCAGATTGCTTCTAATATTCTTGCTTACTTTGGGTGTCTGTTTGTTCAATGTTCTTCTTGTTTTCTTTATCATTGTCGAAATAGCTCCAAAGTTTGAAGTTTGCATTTGATTAGTTCTTTATTTTCAAAAGAGGAATTGTCGTAATAGTGTTTGTTTCTTTGGAAAGTATTGATTGATTGTTTGTGCATCTTTGTTTTTTTTTTTTTTCATTCACACTTAAAATAAATTGAAAAAGAAAAACATGCATTTTTATATAGGGTTTGTGAGTGTTGGATAGGAATAGTTATGGAATTTTCATTTATATGTGCTCGTTGTTATTTTCTTACGATATGATTTCTCTATCGCTTGTAGCTAAGGTTTTCATTGTCGAAATTGAATTGAAACGAATGATTATCATCTTAGTTGAATTATAAGAATTTCAAATACATCACGCGATGAACCTGAAAGGAAAATTTCTAAGAAATATAAACTTAAAATTTATCTCAATTAACCTAAGGGAGCATTGTCACTTAACGATAACATTTAGAGGTCTAGGCTAGAAACGTGTTCCGGCGTATATCGGTCAATGTTCTAGTATGAAAAGTATATGGGGATTCTCTCATTGTGTGGTTTCACATTAGACAGTGTTAACATGGATTGGGCCTCCATGTATCGTCGAGTATATTTGGGGGGGAAACATTATTTTTCTTACCATACATAGGCTACCGAGTCAGTCGCCTTGTACACTGTGATAAACCGAACACATCATTCGGGGAGATTACCTGCACGTACGTAAGTCCTTGGTTTACTAGGGAGGTATATTGTAGTTCACAGTTGCTTGGTAATCATTTTCCTAGCACTACCCTCTTTTTGTTTCTTTATTTTTTGTAATAAAATCAATCAACAATCATGGAATAAGATCAACCCTTTCCCTATTGTTCACGTAGGACAGTGAATAAACCACCTTTACCGCTAGAAGCTACACCTGGTCGACAAAGGTGAGCTCGTCCTACTGAGTCTGGTACCTCTGGAACCTTTGGTGCTTCATCTTTATCTAATTTACCAGAATCATCTGATCCTTTGAGCACCGAGTCTCAAGTCATTTCTACCGATCCTGATTTACCTACGACCATCGAGACAGAACCCTCACAGGTACTTGAGGACACTGAAGTTGAATTCAGTGAAACAAGAAATCCAGAAACCAAAGTTTTTCAACCAGAATTTGATTCGAAAATTGTCATTATTTTACTAGAACGTCTTGATCCCAAAGTTGAACAAAAAGAAGTTGTTCCCGTTCCGAAATACGATCAATAAACTCATCCTCAGTCATCTGTAACTATTGATTCTTCCTCTTTACTGCATATTCAACCGCTTGAAATTTACCTCAGGCCTGACGGTGAAGTACTCCCACTTGGTTTGATTTCAATTGAGGAATAAACTCAAGAAGAGATACCCCATACAACTCCAACTCATTTTGGTTCAGGGCTTCATCTTTACCCGTGTTTTCCTCGTTTGACCTACACCGCTCCTGTTGATCTTGCTTAGTTTCAAGTTCCCATAGATTCGTTAAATGTTTATTGGGTCATTTAACCATGGTTGAGACAACATCCTAGACTGTACCATCTATTATAGCTACGATAACATCTACTATTGCTACCTCTTTGATTTTTACTACGACACCTGAGTCTCATATTTACAGTGGTCCGTCCGTCCCACCGAGTTACCACTCTTTATCTGAAACCTACTCTGGTGCCTCCTTTATTCCATGGAATTCACCCATGTCATCATCTGGAATTTTATCTAGTTCCTTTCTTACGAGTACTGAATGGCCTGATCATTTATTTACATCTTCAACTCAATATCACGATGGTCCATCTGACTACCATCAATATTATCAAGTTTCTACTAGACTCCCACCATATGAAGGTCAGTATGCTCAATCTTCTTATACTCCATATGTTTGGGGGAAACCCATGGTTACCCAATATGGTAGTACTCTGTCGTCTTTAGGTAAATCTCATGCTGGAATGCATTTTTGTCAATGGAATCCTACCTCGAATGTTCAATCGCAAACAGTTGTGTACTCTTATAAACTAGTTCAACCTGTTCCATCTGTACCTACTACACCTGTTATTACTTCCTTACCGTATTTACAAGCTCAGTTGGTCATAGCTCAGCTCTCTCAGATGGGTCCTTTAACCCTTTACCCTCAAGTTTTGGGTCTACAGACTCCGCCTCCCCAGGTTGGTTTACAACAACCATCTGTATCGGGAATTCCTCTACCACATGCCAGTTTACCCTTGTATGGGATGTCACAGGCTTCTACTGGTCCAATCTATTCACAACCTGGTGCACCTATTCTGGTTTGGGTTATAATCCTAGTGAGCAACAACCGTATTATCAAATGCTGTGGTAGCCACAACCGCCTCCTCTATCACGAACACAACAACAATCTCAATAGTATCAAACCTATCATGGACTTTGTCAACAAGCTTATGCCGATATTGGTAAACAATAAGCTTATCTAGGTTCTGGCCAATAGGCCTATCAAGAGTTTGGTCAACAAATTAACCCCTATCAGGGTCACCGGAAACAGATTCCTTATGCTGGTGCACAACAGCTTATTTCCCAGGAAATTCCATCTTACCCTGGTTATGCTCAACCTGATCTAAACTGACAGTTGTCATTTGTTGCAACACTAGATTACCCAATTTAAACTGGCTCACTACAGATCCCATTTATTATTCACCTTGGTGGCCGGTGATTCCTCATAAATTACCCTCTGATATTTTGAAATTCAATGGAAATCCTAGAGAAGATCCATCTATACACGTTATGAATTATCATTTATGGTGTTCCTCAAACTCCTTGAATGATGATTTTGTTAGACTCTTCCTTTTCCAGCAAATTCTCACTGTCCCGGTTGCAAAGTGGTATATTGAATTACCATGAGCTTCTTTCAATAACTTCATGACTTTGGCCACTACTTTTCTAACACACTTCTAGTTACCTATCAGATATGAAACTGGAACGAAACTTTTTACCAACTTTAAATAGGTGACTGCTACTCACATATTGTATCACATACATGAGTGATGTCGTTGTTGTCGAATGGTTAAAACATTTGTTTTGGATCAAATTTTATCTGAGTGGTTTATAAAGTCCTTGTTTCCATCTATCACCGAGGACGTGGCCAAAGGAGGTGTTGTCACTTAAGAGAAAGCAATTTCTCATTCCCAGTATCTGGATTTGATTTATACTCAGTCTAGCAGGCTCTATGAAAATATTATGAATGCACCGCAACTGAATCTTACTGTTCCTCTTCCTCCATCTGGTAAGGACTCGCATGCTGGCGATGGTGTGATTGGTTCTGCCAACACTCATCCAGCTAGTTTACCATTTGTTTCCACACTTGTTGTGTCCAATCAAACACATGTTGCATTTTATCCTACATCTTCTTCCGAAATACATGTCAAGTCATCTGACAAGGGAAAAAGTGACAAGTAACCCGAAAGTAAGAAGAAATGGAAAGTTAAGAAAAAAAAAAATTCACCCCAGCAGGAAAAATCATCTGATACATCCAGTACTTCTTGGAAACCTCTCTACCCCTATTTGATATGTAATGAGGAGCATTTTATGCTAGATTTTCCTCGCCGCTCAGAAGTCTCGAAAATTCTTAAGACTTCTCCCACATCTTCTGTGTTGACAGACCCTTTTCCAAATCCAGAAACACATATGGTTACTACAGATCTCGCTTCTAGTTCACCAGTGCTTATGTTAACCGCCACAAAGACCAAAACTAATGTTTTTTTGTCCACTCGAAGTAAATATTATGGCAATCCTCTTCCGTCATCGAATAGTCAGGCTACATATCAACCTACTACTTCTACTTCAACTTTGTCTGATTCAAGTCCACTGCCTATTATTCATGATTTAACAAGAAAGTCGCCAAAGGGAGTCGTTCATAAATCGACTTCAACCCTCGAGCTCGTGCAGCTCAAAATTATAATGTAATTGAATATCTAGCTCATTCACCTTCTTCTATGTCGACACTTGAGGTTCTTCATAATTTTCCCTCCCAAAAGCATGCTTTGTTGTTAGCAATTGGTGGAATCAATCAGACAGACTATAATCTCGTAGTCTTTAACCATGTAGGCTATGTGCCACAATTTACAACACAATTAGCATTTTTGATCCAAGTAAATGTCCTAAATCACCTCATTCATCAGAATATTATTGATGAAGGTGCATCTACTTTTATCATGTCTATGAACTTCTGGAAGTCACTTGGCTCGCCACGTTGATCACAATCACCTACGACGTTGAAAGCTTTTGACGGTCGTACATATAAGCCTTATGTAATTCTCAGTAACCTGCAAGTCGAACTAGGGGGAAATATTGTTACTATTGAATTTGAGGTCATTGACGGATCCCTTGACTAAAATATCTTACTAGGTAGCCCATGGGTTTACATGATGGTTGTGGTTGTCTCTACTTACTTTCGCATGATCGCATTCCCCCATAGGGGCAGCATCACAATTATCGATCAACTCACCTTCTTCGCCGCTAGTTCCCAGGAAACTGGAAGTGTTTCATTTGTTCATAGACACCAGACATCTCTTTAGAACATTGGTGTAGGAATATTTAAGGATTCTTCTCTAATGGGTACCTTTTCATTATGGTCGCCTGCGACATTGGCGGAAATCGCAAAAATAGAAACCTGCAATATGATATCTTCCACTTCATCTGATTTATGGAAGATTCCCAATTATTCTAAAATATATAGGTTGGGTGAAAGTATGTCACTAAGTCCAATCGAGCTCACATAGAAATCAATATTTTTGGCTTGTGCGGCCAATCCTAATCCTTTGTTGCCAACTATTTAGGTCGTCATTCTTTGGATTATGGTACATATTCTGACCCTTTTTCACGTATATTCTCAACTAATGAGAGAATTATGGAATCCATAATGCCGGAAGAAGAACCATGGGTAGATTCTCATCACCGATCCCATCTTCTAGATTACATTGAATATAGTCTAACAAAAATATATCGCTCTACAATCATTGATTTATGTATGAATTCCATTTCTATCCATGTTGTCAATTCTGAGCGAAACCTATCAAATATCGATGAAAAAATTTCTATCAACATTTCAGCCAAACTTGGTGTAGTAGAAAACATTCATGTTGGTGCGTTTTGTTCTACATCTGAACTTGACACTTACCACTCTCTTTTCCGTGAATTTTCTGATGTGTTCACTTGGTCGTATGAGGAAATGCCAGGCATCGATTTGAGTATCGTTGATCAAGAGATTAAAATGTACCGTGATGTCAAACTAGTTCGATAGTGCCTCTTTCCTATTCATCCTAAAAAGGCTGCTACCATTAAAGTAGAGGTCAATTTTTTTTTTTGTGTTGGTTTCATTTATCCTGTTTCGTTTACCAATTGGGTTTCCAACATTGTTCTTGTCATGAATAAACAAGGGACAATCAGAGTGTGTGTTGATTATCGGGATGTTAAGCATGCTTGTCTCTAGGACAACTATCCCACTCCATTTATCGACCAAATAATTGACGAATGTGTCGGATGTGAAATATTTTCCTTCATGGATGGTTTTTCTGGTTACAATTAGATCAATATTCACCCAGAAGACCAATATAAATAGCTTTTCTCTGTCCCTGAGGTACATTCGCTTATCGAAAACTCCCTTTTGGTTTGAAGAATGCTGGGGAAGCCTTTCAGAGGGAAATGAATTATGCCTTCCATGACATCAAACACATTTTTCAACCTTATCTGGATCACTTACTTGCACATTCACGGAAACGGGTTGACCACCTAGTACATTTGAGAGCCATATTTTTAATATGTTGTTACTTCAAAATACACCTCAATCCACACAAATGTGTGTTTTGTGTCGGTTATGGTCATTTTCTTGGTTTCGTTGTGTCGAAAGATGAAATTCGACTTGATCCCTTGAAGGTCCAGGCCATTCTAAATTTTCATGCGCCTTCCAACCTACTTTAGTTACAGAGACTCCATGGGAAGGCTAAATTTCTAAGGAGATTCATTCCCAACTACACTGAAATGG
Source organism: Pinus albicaulis (assembly GCA_034641835.2). NCBI lineage: Eukaryota > Viridiplantae > Streptophyta > Pinopsida > Pinales > Pinaceae > Pinus > Pinus albicaulis. The sequence goes on from CM076584.1 coordinate 1,138,563,969, forward strand.
CTAAAGGATTTACTCTACTCTTGAAAAATGGGACTCCCTTCCATTGGGATGAGGTTGAGCAAGATTATTTTGGTGCTTTTAAATATACCCTGATCCAAGCATCATTAATGTATCCCCCAAATTATCATAGCGATTATTTCTTGTATCTCGCCGCTGTAGATATTACCATCGCCATGGTTTTAGTCCAAGAAGAATATGGGATTGAACATATGATTTATTATTTGAGTCTAAATCTCAATGATATGGAAGTTAAGTACACTTATGTTGAGAAGCTCACTTTGGCAACCGTTCAAGCTGTACAAATATTTCGCCACTATATCTACTCTAGAAGACCATTTTCATTTCGGATTGCAACCCTATGACATACATTCTGTCACATCAATTTTTGGGAGGGAAATACTCAAAATGGATAGTCATTTTGCAGGAATTTGATTTGGAATTCATCAAATCCAAGTCAAAGAAGTCTTTGGTTTTCGTTGAGCTTATTTGTGACCTTCCATCGAGTAGCACACAGTCTACATCGGATCCATCCATTCCAGATTAGTCTTTGTTTTTTATTGTGTCATATGACCCATGGTATGTAGATTTTCTGATCTATCTTCAGATCCCAAACTTTTTGACCTGATACCTCTCGCTCGCAACAATGACGTATTTGATACCAAGCCAAAGATTATCTGATCATCGACGATACACTTTATCATCGTGGTGTCGATACGATTTTATGTAGGTGCCTCACTCATGAGGAGGCCGAGAGAGTTTTAAATGACTGCCATGTTGGTACCTGTGGTGAAAATTTTTCTGATTTTGCTACCGTGTAGAAGATTATCCGCGTTGGTTACTTCTAGCCTACCATATTTCGCAATTGAATTCTCGCGGTCAGAAGTTCTCATGCTTGCCATATATTTGATCGTAAAACTCATGTGTCGCCAGCACTAATGCATCCTGTCATCGCTGTGGGACCATTTTCCAAATGGGCCATTGACTTCATGATATGTAACTCTCACTCAGCCGGGGGGCATGGCTATATTATTTTCGTCGTCGACTATTTTACCAAGTGGGCCAAGGCGATGCCTACATTTAACAACATAGGCGAGACAACTCCATTGTTTTTCTTTAACCATGTGGATACGCGGTTTGGTGTGCCACTAGCCATAGTTACAGATCATGGAAAGCACTTTCACAACTACATGATGACTGAGTTGATTGCCAAGTTAGGACTATCGCACGATAGTTCTACCCCTTATTATCTGCAGGCTAATGGACAAGTTGAAGCCACCTACAAAATTATTAAGTGTATGCTTCAACGAATGATTGGGGTTCTTAAAAGAAACTAGCATTTAATCATGCACTCTGATTTGTGGGCTTATCGAACCTCGGTGAGAAATGCAACCAAATTTACTCCCTTTCAGCTGGTTTATAGTCTGGAATCTATCTTACCAATTCAATGTGAAATTCCATCATTGAAACTTGCAATTGCCCTGACACCTGACACTTCTAACGAAGAGGCACGTATTTTAGATCTCATTCATCTAAATTAAACGTACTGTCGTGAAGTCACATTGGCCAATGAAGAACATAAGAGATGAATCAAGGCACAATATGACCATAATTTCAAGCCTCGTACCTTCTTGGAAGGAGACCTGGTCTTTCTTTATGATCAGGAAGTTGATATGATAGGAACATGCAAACTCGAAACATTATGGCATGGCCCCTATATTGTCAAGCGTGTTCTCGCAAAGGGCGCCTATGAGTTGGTAGATTATGATGGGATTCTATTGTCATGGCCTTGGAATGGGTTGTATCTCAAATGTTATTATGCTTGATTATGCATAGTAAACAATGTATGATATTGTATATATGCTTTGATTGCGTGTGTGTCACAGTGTTTCTTTTAAGACTTTTCATGTGGTTAGTAATCGTCTTTGCATTTTTTTGCAGATATCATAATCTTTGGAACCATTTGTTGGTTATGCCGATGGTTCTAGTCACAGTACGCAGAATCTATCCTCTGCAACATGGGCCATCTTTGCTCCAAGTTGCGAGTTAGTGAGTTTCCAAGGTATTTGTATCGGTCAATCCACCAACAATATCACTGAGTATAGAGCATTGATATAACTCCTCTTTGATGCCATTTCACTTGGCATTCACAACATCATCACTAGGCTGGACTCACATCTTTTTGTACTACAACTTAATAGTGTTTATATTGTTCGAAATCAAAATATTTTTTGCATGCTCCTTACAGTTTGTCTTTTGGAAAGACATTTTTTTACATCCAATATCAACACATTTCCAGAAACTTTAACACCTTTAATGATACTTTAGAGAATTACATGTTAAACAAACATTTTCAACATATGCAAAGACAAATTTTCAATTCACATCACACAATTGAATAGGATTGCACATAACCATAGGAAAACACTGAAAGTAAAATAGATAGATAATCAAGTTTTTTACAAAAAAATTTCCAAGAAACGTTGGTCACATGACCTCAAAATGTATACAAACATATCATATACTAAGTAGATCTAGTGGTTCTCATGATATCAGGTCATTTCTTGAGCTATCATGCGCAATAGCCTCATCCGTCGGCTAGGCACACCAATAATATGGCGCTTCAACCTCACCGGTAACTCCTCGATCCGGCTATTCAGTATCCCGAGATTCAACCCCTCTACATGTTGTTGTAACTCAACCAGAGTGTTGGTCAAATCCAAATCCCAAAGGAATTCTTTGCTGACAGACCTCTCTATTGGTTCATCTGCTTGCTGTGGAAGACCCACTGGTCAAACACTACCCACATCTATATACATAAAACATCTTTAGTTTAGTATTGGAGACATGAAAAACACAAAAAACATGTAAAAAACATGGTCAAATTTTTTTACCTATAGCACCCCATTGAGTGCTTGTTGGTAACATCAAATCTGGGTCTCCGCGAAAATCCACCCCTGCATATGGATGCTCCTCTATAACTATATGTTTTCGTCGGACCCAAGTAAATAATGAAATAGAGAATGAGATCGATGACTAGCCAACATGTCTAGCCATCAACTCTACCCACCGTTGCATTTGTGGATCCCTAGGACCAACTAACCCAATGTTACATGTTGTGGTTTCATCAATGGAATTCACTCTAGAATGAAAGTGTTCAGGATCGATCCATAGCTAAAATTATTTGTCCTGCCCCTGAAAGTGATCAGGATCGCTCCAAAGTTGTTCTTTCATCTAAGAGAGTACTTCTTCAACCTACTTGAACACGGTCATCTCGGGGCACTTAAGCACATACTAGATGTATGATCTATTCACAACATGAAGTGTCACGCTATCGGCTAGACTTGCAATGGTGAACAAGATCGTTTGCAAAGGCATATCGCATACATCCCTGATGTTTATCTTTCCATCCTTGTTAGGCTATGTAACTAGCTGAAAAAACTATTGAATGTAATCCATCACTGTCTCACCTCCACGGATGGAACCCTCAAGGGAAATGGGGGCACCACGTCTCGCAAACCTGTCAGAAATAAAATATCATCGACCAATATTAGGAGAAATTTGTCCCCAATGTGAAATTCCTGCTCTACTGGATCCCATGACCGTTTCAAAAACTGTAATAGTTCTAAATTTTTCCTCATCCCTAATAGTTTAAAGTACTTGATTAACCCACAATATCTGAGGGCTCTCATAATACCAAGATCATTTATGGAAACCATATCCTATTCTGCATGTTATATTTCTTGCCATGACATTCTGATCCGATCAAAGCCTGCAATCAAACCATAAGCTTAGTTAGGATCCATTTCATGCAGAAAACTGAAGAAATTTTGGGCACAAGACACAAATAAAATTCATCAACTGCACCCAACGCACCCCTGCTCCCTAGAAAGATAATTGTAGAGCACCTAGGCTTCTGTCCAGTTCCTCTACAATGCACCTTTCGACATTCAATGGTGCATTGGTCCTAGGGCATTGTATATTTTCACTAGGAGCCCCAAAACCCTAAAAAATCTACCTGAAACTGCAGAAGAATGATAAAAATAGAAAGATAAAGGTTAGATATCTTACCTGGTCCTGACGGAACGAGAAATGGTCCACATAATCTATCGCAATCAACTGTTGAAGTTCGAGGGAAAACTTAGCTCAAAGCACTCAAAACTGAATGGTAAATGTGAAATGGTAAAATGACATAGTAAATTCTCATTTAAATGGTATTTTCTATTATTTCCAGCATATTTAATGAATCGACTATAGTTTTTTACCTATTTTTACTATTAAACATATATTTTTAATCCCTTTGGTGGTTCTTTGAGCAGATTTACAGCTGATACAATGAATTTGACACGCATGATCTTAAAATGAACTTTGACCACAGAGCACACTTTTGTCTCTTTTTTGAGCTCTGTTAAACATTGAAAAAGGAACCCCCCTAGATTCCTCTTTTATCTCTTTTCAGACTCCCAAAACATGAAAATATTGTCAAGCTTGTAAAAGGAACTGAAACGAAATCTACTCAGTATAAGTTTAACCCTTTTCCGGACCGGGATAGATTATTTATGAAAAAGGAACACCCTATTCGAACATGGCTAGGAGGTTCTCTCAGGTATTATTTTATGATTTTTCGGACATGAGAGATAAATTTACGAAAAATAACTTGTGGAGTTTTCTTTTCTTCCCTTTTTCAAACTCTCTAAACAGGAAAAAGGATCGAGTATTCATTGTCGTTAGAATCGTTAAAGCATCAAAAAGCTATGGACTTTTCCATCATGACAAGATCGAGTTTCACTTTCTCTAGACTCTTTGAAGCATCACATAGCGATGGATTCACCCAAAGGGTGGAATTATACATCAAGCATATGTTATCCTCCTCAAGCTTGTTAAAAAATAAAGAGGTGATGGTCAGTAATGACTGGGGAAAATGGGAAAGGGATAAATCACTCTATGGTAGCAAGTCGCTCTTGAACATGACACTCATTCACTTCATCTTCATTGCTGTCGGGTTGAGTTATTTTCTTGATGGTCTATCATACCATCAATCACTTTTATTTTGGTTCAATGCTACTGGCAACTCATTTAGTGTCGCCGATATGTTCAAGAGAAGTCACTCAGTAATTCCTCATCCTTTGCAATACTCATAAAGTTTCATTTCATGACCGCCATCCCTAAACATTACTTCATCAGTTACATTTTGTCTCAAAAATCATTACTCTCATTTCGTGTCGTTGATGGAGGATACATCAAAGCCCTCCTACGATGAATTTCTTCCTGTCGACATCACCTCATCATCCAGGAAGTTGACTTAGAAACACCCTTCCAGTACCTTCGAGCTTGCATACATATATGGCAAGTTTCTCACTTCCAGCGACAGGTTGACATCACTGGCCTTTGAACGAAAGAATTTGTATGGTGTTCGACACAAAATCATCTAATCACACCATGCAGATTGTATTGCAGTACCTTGAGAGACATTATCATAATCGTTGGTTTCTCTCGCGTCTGTTAACGACATACATCACTGGCTGGTAATCAGACATTGTCTTCCCATGTTCGACTTAAAATCACATATTCGCATGGTTAGACTCATACTTGATTGATCGAGTGTACAAGATAGAAGACCCCGGGTTTAGTTTCATCCATCTGGGCTGCGATTTCAGGAGTAGTACCACATCATTCGTACGATGGCTTTACAGAGATGGTCATCCTATCATGGGTCTATATATGTAGACGAATTTGTGGTTTATATACATGTTATGATACTTTGTGTGTTGAGTATGGGTATGCCTCCCTCAGCAATTCATGTCCAAAATGTAAAATATATTATGATGTAATGTATTGTACTTGATGCAGGTCACTGTCCACTTCAGATCCTACTCATCACATTGTAAATCATATCACTCAACATTATCATTTTTAACTTCATGCTTTAGGGGGCAGCTATTACAGGTCAATTTGGGCATCACTCCCAAAACTCAGATTATTACAAACATGGTCTATCATACCCTAAATAATTTGATACTTGCCTTAAATTATTCATACCATTGCTGGTTTTTATCCATGAAAGTTTCACTTCTTGAAGTCTAGTTGAAATGCTCCATTGAGCCACCAATGCACCCCTAGAATTCATTAAGTGCTTTGCAGAGAAATTACTCCCATGAAAATCAACATTGTAGAGCACCTAGGCCCACTTAAAAATGCGTTGGTCAAATCTGAGTGAATTGTTCAAATGGTTCCAGGAATCTTCCCACTTTCTAGCGGCTTCTAGAAGTGGTTCCAGTGATCATGCTATCTGATAAATTCGAATATGAACACCATGGAGTTATTAAAGCACTTATCCTCTTATCCCATTGAAAAAGGAAACTCCCTCATCCATTTATGTCAAATCCATTCAATGACCAATTAATGCCAAACTACCCTCATTTCCTATAAATTGAGCACTCATCATAGTGCAAAAGGAGCTTGAATTTTGTAGTGTTATGTTGGTGAGATTATAGCCCTTTAAGATATTGTTTTCAAATAATTTTATTCTACTGGATTAATGCTACTGATGTGATGAGGATGGACTGAAGCTGGAGCGAGTTGACATCGAATCGATCGAAGTAGTTGTAACTTCTCCTTGTATCTTATAATAAAGAAATTTGTTCTTTTCCAAATACATGTGTTCATGATTGTATATATTTATTTTCAAATGAAATCGATTTAGTTTGATTAATATGAATAGATCATATGCCTTTATGTCATTTTCTGCCTTCTGTTAGTAATTTCAAGTACCAATCAAACGAGTTCAGTTCGATTGGGACCGACGGGAGCGAAAAAAGGGAGACGAAGAATAGAGAAGGATCACAAGTAGGTGTTCTTATATTACCTGTTTATCTTAAGGAAAAGGTAAAGTGTCTTTCATTTTTTGTTTTTAGGTGCGTCCACCACACTTAGGGAAACTTATATATCTGTAGGTTTGACTTCCAGAAAACAAGCATGTTTCTCATTCATAGTTTGGTCACAATGGGAATGTACAACAAAAAGGGAAGCCCTTCTCTAATTTAATAATCCCTTGATGCTTACATTTTGTGCTTTTTATGTGTAGTTCAACAATATTTCTCAATAATTAGCCACGTCAAGCTTGCACAACACAAAGAGAGCCATTCTCTAAGTCAATAGTCCCTTTATGCTTCCCTTTTGTGCTTTTTTTGTGTAATTCAATAAGAATCCTAAGTAATCAGCCACATTGGACCTATACAACATGAAGCGAACCATTATTTAAGTCAAAAATCCCTTGACTCTTCCATCTTGTTCTTTTGTGCACAAATCAGATAAGTTCCTCAATAATTCCTTTTGGCCCTCTATATCAGGTGAATGACACTAGTGTTAAATTTTCTCACAAAATTAATCAAACTAAAATCATGTGTAACACACCACCCCACTTTTACCCACTTTTATAAGACACCAGGGTAAAAATGAGTTGAGAGTTACTATTCATGACCCAAATTCCAATATTAAGTTATGGAAATGGGATCACTTATCAAACTTACTGCAACACTCAGAAACAGATGATCACACAAAAGTCAGACCAATTCCTTTGGGGACCTTTTCCTGGAGCTAGAACCACATTCTGAAATAAATTACAAACAATTCGCATGCATGAAGTTCATTTATTGCGGCCATAGACCTCTAGCCGCATGCACAAACCATCCTTAGTGTGGCTGCAAAAAAAAATTCAAAGTTAATACAATGCGACCAAGGACTTTATCCCATAACTTTAGGACTAGCTTACATGCCAACTTCCAAAAACTTCATGAATCGTTTGTATAAGTATCCAAGCTATAATTTTAGTCTTATTCTTACTCATGCTTGCAAAACACATAACAATAATTTATACAAACACTTTGTAAACATAGTACCTATATGTCATGAATGCATATATTTTCACTGTTTCATTACTTTCATCAGATGTTCATCAAGAAGTCTCACTTCCCTCTCGTACTAGTTTTCACAAACACATATTAGCTAATGCATTCTTATAAATTATTCAATAACATGTCAAACCATGAGAAATATCAGTAATAAGAGCACATCATATCATAAAAAATATATCATGCATGTAACCAACATTTAACTAGAATGAATCCATGGCAAACCAATCATATAATCACACAATAAACCAAAACTTGTGCTCATCGATCTCATTAAAGAATAACACATATAAACATATGCTTAACACTAACCAAGTCAAGGAATTCCATGTACCACCCAACCATATATTGGGTAGAACCAAAACTTTATTTTTTTCATGACGCTCGTGTCATATTCCAAGCATGAATGTGGTATCACATGGGATAAACCAAAACATAACCAAACAAGGAATCTAGAGGAAAACCACCTCCACCCTCAAGCCACAGTGATTTCACCTAAATCGGTCAAGAAATAACCAAACCAATACAAGCTTGGATGCCTTAGAATTTCTTCATAATACCAAGAGTAATTTTCATGTCTCCACCCACATTTCGAGAAATTATCGGAAAAAAAACCATCTCCACCCTCAACCCTTGGTATTTTCCTGAGACCACCTCAACCAAAATCCAAAATCAACCAGAAGTCCAAAGCTCAAAAAATCAGGGGTTGTTACAAACCCCTTTCCCTTGGGGAAGCACAGTCCTCAATGTTATTATGACTCTTATGACAAACAAAGTTGTTGAAAACATTACAAAAATATTGCTTATTGGAGATTTATAAACAATACTCAATGCAGTACTTATAATGACACACACACACACATATATGAAGGATATAATGCCTGCATCTGATCATCTATCTCCCATGTAGCTTCATCCGACCCAAATTATCAGTTTTGGAGCATGAGCTTCTTCCGCTATAGGATGCATTAAGGGTATGACTAGAAATATCCTTTTGGTTCTACATGCAATATAGACCACTCAATCACATGATCAACATCCCATATATATATTTTAAGTAGAGTAACATGAAAAAAATCATGGATTTTCATTGATGAAGGAAAAACAATTTTGTATTCCACTCGTCCAATCATCTCAAGGATATCAAAATTCCCACAATACCAAGGTGCCAACTTGACACGTAATACAATATTCAAGGAGATATTCTTGGGCTTGATACGTAAGTACACTTGCTATCCAACTTGAAACTCTTTGAATACTCTATGTTGATATGCATAAATCTTATGTCTTCCCTCTATTGCCTTCAAATTCTTCTTGATAACCTGCATCTCGTGTTCCATCTTTTTCAACATATCTAGTCCAATCAACAACCTTCTCATTGGATCACTCTAGCTGATAGGAGTATTACAACTACTCCCATAGAGAGCCTCAAATGGACTCTTCTTCAAGGATTCTTGATATGAATTATTATAATAAAACTCCACCAGTGGAGGATACCCCTCCTACTTCCTATGTTGATGCATGACATACATCCTCAACATATCCTCAAGGATCATGTTGATTCTCTCTATCTGCCCATCTATCTACAAATGATAAGTTTTACTAAAGGCTAAATTTTTTCCCAAGCCTTCAAACAACTCCTTCCAAAACCTGGAAGTGAACTTGGTAACTCTGTATGGTATAATCCTCTTGGGAACTCCATGCAACCTCATTATCTCCTTAATGAATGTTTGAGCCACTTCACTAGCTGCATTAGTATACTTTACCGCAATGAAGTGTGATACCTTGCTTAACATGCCAAACACAACCATGATTGAGTTATACTGCCTTAATTTCCTTGTAAATCATGTAATTAAATACATGGAAATGACCTCCCATTTCCATTCCAGAATCGGAATAGGATGCAACAAACTAGTTGGATGCTTGCATTGAACTTTCACTTATTGACAATCCAAGCACTTAGCAACAAACTCAGCCACCTCTTTCTTCAAGTTAGACCAGTAGAATAACTTCTTAATGAATTTCAAAGTATTCTTGTGTATTGTATGGCCTGAATATGGCTTGACATGAAACTCACTCAAAACAAGCTTCATCAATTCAACACCACATATATCTTGCTCCTGAATTTAACCAAGCCATATGTTGTTTTTGTACTCCTCATCCTTATCAATCTCACCTTGTTATTGCAATATCTACTTCAATGGCTAGTAAATCTTATCATGCTTCCCTACATGTATGATTCACTCTCCCAAACATGTACCATAATAATTCACAGCTAAAACGTGATTCACCTCCACTCTCCTACTGAGAGCATCCATAACCCACTTCTCCTTGTATTTTATATACCTGATTTCAAATTAAAACTCATTGAGAGTAGAAAACCATCTAGGCTGTCTTGCATTCAAATTGGGTTGTTCAAAAAAATTCCTCATTCCACTATTTTCGCTCATCAAAATGAAATTCCTATCAAGGAGATAGTGTCACCACATATTCAATGCACGAATGATAGCTTCCAACTCAATATCATGAGTCACATAATTCTTCTCATGCTCATACAAATTTTGTGATTCATAGAAAACCACCCGCCCTTACTACATCAAGACTCCACCAAGTCCTTCCTTGTAAGAATTTTTAAAAACCGTGAAGTCCTTGTCAGGATCTACAATCCTCAAAACTAGAGCATTATTAAGTGATTGCTTCATCTGTTCAAAGCTAGTTGCACACTCTACAATCCATTAAAAATTCATTCCTTTCCTCTGAAAGGATGTGATAGGAGAGCCAATCTTACATAAATTCCTAATACACCTCTTGTAATAACCTGTCAATCCCATGAATGATTTGACCTCATTCACATTCTTTGGAGTTGGCCACCCCAAGATAGCCTTAATATTTTCTTGATCCAATGCTATCCCCACCTTGGAAATAACATGTCCCAAGTTTTGAATCTGAGTCTGAAAGGAGCTACACTTGTTGAGCTTGGAATACAACTTATGATCTCTCAACAATCTCGAGACTTCTTCCACGTTCTTTTCATCCTCTTCCTCATTATTCGAATAGATCAATATATCATCAACAAATACTATCACAAATTTATCCAGGTAAGGGCGGAAAACACCATTCATCATACACCTGAAGGTGGATGGAGCATTTGTAAGACCAAAAGGAACCACCACAAACTAATAGTTCCCATACCTTGTACGGAATACATTATTATAGTGTATTATTCTTTGATGCACACATAATGATATCTTGATCTTAGAGAAATATTTGAAAATATCGCAACTCCCTTCAACTAATCAAAGAAATAGTTAATATGAGGCAATATGTACATGTTCTTGATAGTCACCTTGTTCGAATTCCTATAATAAATACACAATCTAAGAGTACCTTCCTTATTATTTACAAAAAACATTGGTGCACCCGAAGGAGATACAGTTTTCCTTATGTATCCCTTATCAAGCATCCCTTTAAGATGCAACTTCAATTCCACTAACTCAGAGTGCTCATCCTGTAAGGTAACTTAGATTCTAGTGCCTCTCCTGGCATCGACTCAAGATAAAAATAAACCTCCCTATGAGGAGGAAACTCTGGAATCTTTATAGGAAATACTTCTTGAAACTTTTGTAAGATAGGATACCTCCTAAAGACTTCACCATCCTCATCATCCAACCATTTTTCACTGGAAACATGAATTGCAAACAATAAACAAACTTTCCTATGGTTGCGCTTAGCTTTCATGGTTGTAACCATCCTCACTAATGTAGGCTTCTTATTTCCCTGTAAGACTCTCCTTTCTCCATCATCATCCTTGGTCCTATGAATATAAAAACAATCCATGCCCAAAAGAATGTTATATTTGCCCAAAGGAAGAAAATTCAGGTTTTTTGATGTAGGCATGCCATTAAGCTCAAATGCACAAGACTTCACCCAATGGTGAACTCTTCTCTTGGTCCCTATAGCCAACTGCACCAACCAAGATTCCGCATACACTTCCTTATCCAAATGACATTGATCCACTAGTTCAAAACTAACACGGATATAATTTGATCCTAGATCAATCAAAATAGAAACAACTTGATAAAAAATATTACCTTCTATATCGATAATGGATGCCTGGTTATTTTACTTCCTATTATCAATCACTGCATAAATTCGAAGAATTATCTTACGTACATCCCCACTTTTTGTGTCTCCTGAGCATTGAAGATATGAGGCTTGCTTCTATGATACAATGGAAAATCCTTCTTGCGATGATCTCTACCACAAAACCAACACTTCAATGGTTCTTTGCCACTGCCTTTATTCTACTGATCCATAGGTTGACACCCATGTCCATTCTCCACTGCATTGGACTTCTTATGAGGGGCCAAATTTTCCTTCTCACTTGCATCCTAAGATCTTCCTCACTTCTTGGGTCATTTTCCTTTAGTATTATCATTACCCTTCTAGTCACGCTTGAACTCGGGATTGCGATTTCATTTTTCATAGAAATGCTTAAACTTTCTGATAGATTTCTCCAATGAATGAGGCTCATCAAACTCAATCCAGCCTTTGAATGATAATTTAAATCCACTGATGAACCTTTGGATCTTTTCTTTCTCATCCTTGAGATTGTTGGATAATGGGTGGCTGTATTAGTGTTGGCATTGTTTTCAACAAGATTCAATGGTGATCGATTGATATTTGTAGGCTTCTAGTAGAGAATCATCATAGAAATATTCTTATTGAAAAACCATTAAATTATGACTATGATGGTTGGGATGTCAGCACAAGCATAAGGGTCGAGAAGTAGAGTGTGGCAGGAAGTTTGGAGCCACCCTCAGAGGTAGAAAATGTGCTCAAAGTCTACATGGATCCATGCCGATTGAAAATTGCTCTGGAAGATATTTCCAACGATATGCAGAAGTTCAAAAATGAGTTCCTGGATAAAAAGATATGGTCTGCGGATGTTCAGTGACTTGAAGCCTGGAGAAGGACGAAATATCAGAGCATCCGAGTAGGATTTATCATAGGTACGAGATATCAGATATCAAAGGTCCATCATATCAGAGCATCAAAGAAGGCTTTTTCAAAGATCTAAGATATCTAATATCGGAGTATATCGGAGCATCAAAAGCTATAGGATTTCGGACATACGAGGTCAGTAAATATTGGAGCATTAGAGCTGGCTGTATTAGAGGTCGGTGGATGTCGGAGGCTCAGAATATCAGAGGCCCGGGATTTCGGAACATCGGGGGTCTAGAGTGTCGACACTTCATGAAATTTTTTCTCTAAGATGTTATGATATCTAGCATGTCCATAAGAGGTAAATCAATGATAAATTCCAAAGAAGAATTAGCAAAGGAACCTTTGAAAAACAAAGCCTTGTCAGATCCTCTTGTCTCTCTGCTAGAAGGACACATGGAAACATGAGATTGGCACCAAAAAGTTGAAGTGGCAGATGATGTCAGCATGACGTGGTGGTACGATAGGACACGTGGCAGACAGATTCAATGCTTTTGGGTGGCCTAGTGGGCCAATTCCAAGTGACACATGGCATCACTATGGAGTCGCCACAAGAGTGATGATGCGAGCATGACATCATATTGGAGGTCGGTATATCAGAAGATGAAGAATCCTGCAACCTCTTCGCAAATGCTCATGAGGAAAGTTCTGATGGAGGGGCTTCGATGTAATTTTGGCACACAGTCATAGGTGAGTTCATAGAACCAAAGGTACAATGAAAATACAAAGGGAGAGTATCCCCTGACAGGAGATTGAAGGCCTTAGGACCTAAGCATTAAATCCGTTGATCATAGCTCACGAACCTATGGAAAATCATTGCTAAAATAAATGAAGACTAAAGGAATAAAGGAATTTGGGGAGTGCAACATCAAAATGTTTCATCTTTGAAAGTTTCGATATGGAGGCTCTGTTGGTGTAACTCTGTGGATTGAAGACTCTAATGTTACATCTTAGAGTTTTATTCAAGGACGGATGATGCATCAGCGAATTAAAGAAGTGCACAATAGATTTGTCTCATAAAATGAATGACAACGACTGAGAGTGTTTGGTCAAGACAACAAGGAACACGATTGTACATGCTGATTTGAGAGAAATTTGTTTTGATCTCTGGAGTAAGCTACCTCTAATATTCATGTGCACTCCTTAATGAATTAAACAGAGTGTAGATAAGCCATGCTGAAGTACGGTCCGAGCCTGAGAATCCATGAATGAGCATGGTGGGCCTAATTGGAGTATGCAAGTGGAATAGTAATTTATTTCTTGGTTAGAAGAAGTGCTCTGGTGCCCATTCCAATAATTATGTTTGTGATAGAATTCATCGCAAAATGGCAGAAATGCGTGTCACACAAAGAAACACTTGAGTGGTCTGCATGAAAATTATGTTTGAAATATTTTCATTGATGGCAAAGGAGCACAAAGGAGAAATACTAGAACTATCATTGAGGAAAAGGATCAGAGAAGAAACAACAAAGGCAATAGAGGTAGCTAATGCAATAGAGAAGCTGCAGAGGAAAAAAAGGCAGCAGAGAGGCAGCAAAGGCAACAAAGGCATGTAGCAAGCGTAATAATCCCAAGTCAGAGTGAATAACGAATAGAAGAACAAGATCAGGAGAGATAAACGTGTTTATAAATTGAATAAAGCTTAGGAGGAGTAGCGTGGAGGAATTGGTGTTGGAGAGCAACGAAATTATAAAGATCAAGAGACATTCGCATTGAAGAATACAAAACAAGCTCAGGAGGAGTAGCGTGGATACACCTGTGTTGCAAAGCGGCGGCAACTGAAAGAAGGAAAATCGACTAAGGCAAAAAAAACTTACAAGATTTCCAAAGAAAGTGAACGGACGGTCACGATTAGATCACAAAAGTGAAGGCGAGAGATGAATGGCGGAGATCGAATCGCATCGGGAGAGATTTTGCAAATCGCAACTTTTAAGAGTTTAGTGTTAAGGCGTTTCATGGTAAGCTAATATGGTTGCGATGTGAATTAGAGGAGCTACGTGTCAGCATTGCGCACCAACACAATATCGCAGATCGCAAGAAATAAAGTTTTATCCACTAAGTTAAATCATAAAGGTTTTGAAGTGTGATTACTTGCGATTGGTGGAAAGTTTTGTGGGACCCCCCACTAAAGAATTTTTTCTTGTATATAATTTCTTTTGTTTTTATGTTTAATCGGGATTAAAGTAACAGTTTGGTATTTCGCGCGTATTCTGATATTTTTGTAAAATGTAAAACTTGAGGGCAAGCGAAGTGTGATGAATTGTGATTGGTCTAGGATTGTGGGACCCGAAAACCCCTGTTTCATGTATATGAAAGGGATGTCTATTATATGCGTTATGTTATAAATTTTACGTTGTTTGATTCCTAACGTATGTATGTGGAGAAACTCCAATATTACAGTCCACTGTGTTAAAAGAGAGTTATGTGGGCCATGAACAACAGGTTTGCGAGGTCTGTGTAAAGAAGTCAGCTAAGATTAATAGTGTTGCAGCAGTGACTCAAACGAAAATATTGAGCACAACAAAGAAAGGCTTGGTTAAGTCAAAGGATCCGACCCCATGCAGAACAGTGCAACAACATGGGTCGAGTCGGGCAAAAATGGCAGTTATGCAGCATAGTTGAAACATAATTGTAGAAACATAAAAGACAAAGGAACAACAAGTAGAAGAGGACAAATGCACAGGAAAGCTAAGAAGTTGAAAGCGTTGAATTGGAATATTTTGGTTCTAACTGTAAATGTATTAATTATTTTATATTGTTTTTGATGCAAAGGCAAGTCTCCCAGGAAAATCAAAACTCCATTTGATACTGTAATAATTGTACATATTGTTGTAACATTAAGAATATGCTGAGTGAAGAATTGAGTGGGTGAAAGAAAAGAGTCATGTCTGTTCACTTCATATTCCCATAGAGAATGAAAACAATCAAGAAGGTATCTGTATAAAACAGGTAATATCCATGTGCAAAAAGTTACGAAAAACAGGGGAAGAAAGAGAGAGGATGCATCAAATTTGAAGAGTGCAGAAGAGGTTAAAAAGCTTCAGAATTGAAAAGAGCAGAATAATGTAAGAGAGCTACAGAATGTTAGAGAGAGGAAGAATGAGAGAGAGCAGATAGAGATGTTGTGAAGTTCCAGAGCTGTTATGAAACAGATTTGAAGGCTGGAAGGGCAGCGGTGAAGAAGGAGGAAAATAGATCTGATATCTAGGTAAATCAACATATGATTTTATTGTAGAGTGAGGAAGTCTGTGCTTCCATATCAAGTTTTAGCTTGATAGATTCCAGTTTTAGTTAGTTGAGGTAGGAGCCTCTTGTGGGTTGTAGCCTGCAGAAAACAGATGGGAGTTGGAGCTTCCTTGCAAGTTGTAGCTTGAATAATTTGAGGTAGTATCCTCCTGTAGGTTGGAGCCTACAAAAAATATGTGGTGAGAGGGAGTTGGATCTTGCCTTTGCATCACAACAATAATAAGATGTGGTTTTCTCCTTTATGGGTTTCCACTTATATCTGTTTTCCATGTGCATGATGATTATGTGTTGATATTCTGTATTTAATCTGCTTAATACTTGCTGCTCACATATTAAGATTGTTTTTTCATTATATAATAAGTTTATCATGAAATTAAGGTATAAATAAGTTTAAAGGAAAGTTTTAAAAGTCCATGAATGTATTAAATTGATTCACCCCCCCTCTCAGTTTAACTAAGGGTTCAAAAAATTACTGAGACAGGATTGGGGTAGTATGTGGTAGTGGAACAAAACTCTTGGAATTCATTGAGAAAAAGTGAGAAAAAAAAATTGAATTTGTTGTGGTGTGAGAGTTGTGTGAGTGTTGTCTGAGAGGGAGAGAATAGAGGTTGTGCTGGGGGATAAGATACAGAGAATGTGTTGCGAGACAAGAAGTTCTTTATCATGTGTTGAGTTGAGTAGGGTGCAGAAGGAGCGACTGTGCAATACTGGTGGATTTGATGATTTAGCAGGGGACCTAGAACAAGAGGTCGTGTTCTAATTCAGTGAAGTGGTATTTTCCTTATTTGTAAAAGTCCTCTGTTTTTATTTTGAAAATTATATGAAATATTATAACAATGGAAACAATAGGTGGTGACCTGCATTCAAAGAGGTTAGTGCCTCTTTTCAAGTTGGTTATTTCTATCTTAAGGGGTTTCGTGCCTCCAGTGGTTGGGCTCTCACAAAAAAACTGATGTAATTAAGTGGGTGCATAATTTACATCTTAAAACAACAACAAATTGGTGGTTTTTACCTTCTGGGTTTCCACTTGAAAATACCTATGTCTATGTGTGTATGTGTTCATCTTAAGAATTGTTGTACTTAAAGAGAAAGGAAGAAGTAATTAAAGATCTAATCCCTGAATGGGAAGAGAACTGTCAAAGTATTGAGGAAGAGATTGTCTCTCTAAGAGAGTATCTAGATGGAAGGAAGATCGAGAATGGTATAACTGAGAAGTTTTTTGAAGGGACAATAAAACTAGATCAGATTCTAAACAACCAAAGGCCATCAGGAATCATAACAGGTCTAATATACTCATAAGGACAATATTATTCCATGAGGAAGATGAACTTTAGGTCCACAGGATTTGAACAATCACATGGTTATGAAAATAAGCATCGAGAGAAAGTCAATGAAAATAAAAAGGCAGAAGGACAAAGAGGAGATCATCAATGTAGAATGAATCGATAAAACAGGCATTCAAGGTACTCTCATGCACAAACACGTAATATTTTCAACAATAGGCAAGCCTATCTCTTTTATGGCCATTGCTATAAGTGTCATATCTTTGGACACAAAGATGTTGATTGTAGAATGATCAAAGTTGAAAGAGATGAAAATTCTATATATAATGAATATCAGCAAGCTCTTCGATTAGAAATAAGAATTTCCTCTCTCCCCTGTTAAGTGAAGTGGAATACTTCAAATGTAATAATTTTGGGCACAAATCCAGTGAGTGCAGATGTAGGTTTGAATACCTGTCCATGCTGAAAAATGTCAGACAATCATCTATCCAAAAGAATAGAGGGAGCTGGAAACGAAAAACTAAGAAGAGCATGCAATGTGAACTTGCCCTATCATCTCATAATCAAGAAAACAAATGGTTTGTGAATATTTTTTGTTCCAAACATATGCCTGGGGACAAAAGCATTTTTTTGTCGCTAAAGGAAAAGGACATAGGGACCTTTGGAAACAATGCTCCAGCAAGAATCAAAGGTAAAGGTGTAGTCAGTCTTGATCCAAATACATAAGCAAAAAATGTGCTATGTGTAGAAGGTCTCAAACATAATATGCTTAGTGTTAGCCAGATGTGTGAAAATGGCTACAATGTGACCTTTCGATCAAAATACTGTGATATCCGCAATATGAAGAACATAAAATTGGTGGGGAGGGAAATCAAAACCCACAGTAATGTATATGTGTTTAATGACTCCATAGTCAATTGTTATTTAAGAAAATAAAATGAAGCATGATTGTGGCACAAGAAGTTATGGAATATGAATTTTGATAGTTTGGTAAAAGTCTGCAAGATGGGAGTTGTGAAAGGACTACCAAGATTTTCAAAACCCAATAACTCCATCTGTAAATCATGTAAGTTTGGTAAACAAACTAGGACCCATTTCAAGAAAAAATATTTCTCCTCATCCAAACCTCTGGAGCTCATTCACACAGACATTTATGGCGCAACTAGAACAAATACCTGAAAAGGAAAACGGTACTTCATGCTTCTCATTTATGATTTCACCAGAGCCACTTGGATTTTTCTTCTAAAAGAAAAATCGAAAGAATTCAAGCATTTCAAGAAGTTTAAGGCTCAAGTAGAAAATGAGAAATAACTAAAGGTAAAATGCTTAAGATCAGACAAAGGGGGAGAGTACATGTTAGGAGAGTTTGAGGAATTCTGTGAAGAGCATGGAATCAGATTGCAGTACTTCATGGCCAAAACTCCACAACAAAATGGAGTGGTGGAGAGGAAGAATAGGATGGTTCAGGAAATGGCCAGAGCAATGTTGGATGAAGCAGGTGTGTCACACATCTTCTGGGAAGAAGCAACACATGTAATAATATATCTATCCATGATAACTCAACTAGGGACTAAAAGTAATAAAACTCCCTATGAGTTATGGAAGGGAAGAATTGCATCGGTTAAACATCTAAATGTGTTTGAAAGCAAGTGCTTCATTAAAAGAAATGATAAGAATACTGGAAAGTTTGATTCACGTGTTGGTGGGGGAATATTACTTAGGTACTCTGTTGAGAGATAAGGATTTAATTGTTATAACAAATAGACAGATAATATTTAGGATTGCATTGATGTAATAGTGGATGATATGGGTGCATAACCTAAATCCTATATAAAAGAGCTAAACTCTGAGGATGAAGCAAATTCAGAGATGATGGATTCAGATCAAGAAGAAACAAGATCATGTTTTGAACATGAGAAGTCAAACACAACCTCAAGGAAAAAGACACCCTCCAGGTATGTATAGAAAGAGAATCATGAAAGTCAAATATTGGGAGACCAACGGAAAGTTGTTCAAACCCAAAGGAAACTTATTGGCAATCCGATATGTGAAAATCTGGCTCTGTTATCACAGATTGAACCCAATAATCTCAATCAAGCTTGTGAGGAAAAATTTTGGGTGAAAGAAATGAATGAGGAACTTGATCAAATTGAAAATAATGATACTTGGGAGCTAGTTCCAAGACCTATAGAGAAAAATGTCATCAGAACCAAATGGCTTTTCAAAAATAATATGAATGAACAAGGTCAAGTAATCAAGAACAAGTCTCATTTAGTCTGCAAAGGATATGCTCAGATAGAGGGAATAGATTTCGAGGAAAAAATTTCACCAGTGGCTAGATTAGAAGAAAACCAATTTTTTCTATCCTTTGCCAGTCACAAGAAAATCAAAGTATATCCTATGGATGTGAATTTTTCATTCCTCAATGGAAATATGGAGGAAGAAGTTTACATTGAGTAGCTATAAGGTTTTATCGTCACCATGGCCCGAAGGGTTTGTGTGCAAACTGAAAAAGGCTCTATATGGACTCAAACAAGCTCTGAGAGCTTGGTATGAGAGGTTGGATAAATATCTTCAACAACAAGGTTTTCGAAAAGGCACCGGGGACAGTAATTTATATATAAGTGTTGAAGGTGACCATCTACTGATTGTAGTGTTGTATGTGGAAGACATAATCTTTGGCAGAGATGTGGAACAACTGGGGCATCAATTTGCAGAGTGTGTGCAAACAAAGTTTGAAATTTCCATGATTGGAGAGTTTTCCTTCTTCTCGGGACTACAAATATCTAAACATTAGGAAGGAGTGTTTATCTCCCAATCCCAATATCTCCAAGAAACTCTAAAAAAAATTGGGTTGGAAGACTACAAACCTGTAAGCACACCCATGGTTATAGGTTTCAAGTTGTCCAAAGAAGACGAGACACCCTTGGTAAATCAAACAGAATACATATCCATGATAGGAAGCATGTTGTATCTTACAGTGTTAAGGCCATATATCATGCGGGTCGTGGGACTTGTGAAAATATTTTAGGATTTTCCGCGTGAAAGTCATGTTGTTGTTATCAAAAGGATTTTCAAATATCTTCAAGGGATAGCATAGTATGGACTGTGGTATGCTAAATACATAGAATTCAAGTTGATGACCTATACCGATGCATATTGGGATGGAAACATTGATGATAGAAAAAAAACTTCTGGTGCAACCTTCTTCCTGGGAAAATCCTTTGTGTATTGGGTCAACAAGAAGCAAACCTTGATTTCTTTGTTGACTAATGAAGCAGAATATATCGTCGTTGCTACCTGTTACATGCAGATTCTATGGATGAAGAAAAATTTAAAAAATATTCAGGTAGAGATAATTGATCCCATTCCAATAATGTGTGACAACACAAGTTCCATTAGCATCTCCAAAAATCCAGTCATGCATTCAAAAACTAAGCATATTCCTATCAAGTTCCATCTATTGAGGGAATAAGTTTCAGCCAATATTGTCAAACTTGAACATGTGGCTACTAAAGATAAATTTGAAGATATATTAACAAGTCACTTGCAAGAGAACCATTTGCATATTTAAGGAAGAATATATGAGTTACGACTCCTCCCTCCAAATGACTTCATTTTGGTAACGGGTGGTAGCTACTCAACATGTGGGGCTCATAGGAGAGTAGACTACAATGGTTTAGGGGGATTATTGAAGATGTACTCTTTGCCATATATGAGAAAGGGGGAGAAGATAGGAGAAGTCCTTGCCTATCCCAGAGGGGGGGAGGGGAGATTATGGTGTTTCCATCAATGCCAAAGGGGGAGATTGTTGGACAATGGGTGGTTGTATTAGGGTTGGAATTTTTGTCAACAAGAGTCAATGGTGTGTTGGGCATGGAGCCTTATTATATTCTTTATTTAGGTGTATCGCCACGTTGGAACCCTGTTCTTAACGGGGCAAAAATTTCACCCGTCGTTTGATCGCCATTAGGGGGGTCCAGGGGGGGCGACGATAACCTTTTGGAGCCCCCTATTAAGGGGTTTCGGGGGTAGCACCCCTGAAGCTAAAAACAAATTTTGTTGGAAAAAAAAGAGGTCTATGGGCAAGACCCAAGTTCAGGCTTAGAGCCAAAAAGATTCTGCTGTAGTCTAGGACAATGCTGAAATTTTCACCCTGCTCAAGAAAGAAAGGAGTCTCACCCGAGGCGTGCTGTGACCTTACTGGGATTAGAAACTAGACCATTAAAACCAAAGAGATATTACTAACAGCGAGTCATTCATCACTTCATACAGAGCACCTTCATCATATATCAAATAGGATACAAGTTATCATTCATCTATACACATTCCGAGCATCAAATTAAAATTTTAAAATATCCAAACATACAATAATCAACAACTATAAACTATTCCATAGCACATAACACAACATCAATCTGGTTCTATTAACTTAGCTCAAAACATTACAAAACATACTCCGCAAAGTTCAATACATCCTAATGCAGTACATACAGGCTCTGCAAATCTCTCTCTAGTCGCTGACCCTCTATCCACCTCTATATCTTCTCGGAATCACTCCTTCCTTGCTTATCTGCTCTTACCAACTGACATTGTTAGTCTTTCCCCCTTTTCCGCTTAGTTGTTCCCTTGCGCTCCACTACCTTCCGTCTCTTTTCTGCCATTGGATCTGTTTCTGCAAGTTCTAATGCATGTTTGTTGTCTTCCATTCCTGCCATTTGTGTCGTCACCTGCCTATGCTCCGCCACATGTCTTCAAGTTTTCTACAACCCCAACGTCTCCTTTCCTATCTTGATTGTGCTTCCTTTCGTTCCTATCCTTCCACAACTCAAAACTATATCTTTTAAAACAAAGGCCCCAAAAGTCCCCAACCACATGCTATTGACTCGTCCCGAATCAATCTTTTCCTTCTGTAACGGTCCCTGGTTGTCCATTGGCTTCTAGTGTTGGCATATTTCCCTCCACTGTCTTCATTTTTGGCTTCTCCTATTCTGGTTGGCCCTCCTTTAAGAAAGGCCCCAACTCTAGAACCTTGTTCATCGCCTCTATCCTGAGCTATGTGAACTTACAGATTGCATGTTGCCATGCTTTTATTATGGGCTTTGTCTCGGTGACCACTTTGTCAACATGATTTGTGTCCATCACTTGTGGCAGGTTGTTGAACATTTCTTTGAGCTTGTTGTTGAATTGTTTCTGCCTTCTGTTTCACGGGGTGTCGTAGGTCCCTGAGAAGTTGTTTTTTCGTTGCTGAGATCTCTTCGATTGTTTGAATCTTTGTCTCAAGTGCATTGGATTGGTCATAGAGCTAACTGCGGATGATTGGGGTCTGTTTTTCCCTTTATCTCGAGAACAATCTTCTGTAGTTTCTTAGTGACGGGTTGAGCCTTCATTGTAAGTGAGTTGGAGCACTCATGGAGTTTCTCTAGCCGATTATATGCCTGTATGACCGTTGTTCCCAGTGTCTCCTTCATATCCTGCATCTCTTTCTGCCTTTGTGTTACCTTTTATGCATACACTGTAGAAGGTTCCAGTAGCACTGGTTTTGCTATAAGTGCTTCTTTCAGTTCCCGATTTTCTTGGCCGAGGGTGGCACATGCCATTCTCACACGAAGTGATTGCTCAACTACCGAGCATGATGAATTTTTTTTTGGCGCATTGTTGTCTATACTGGTGGTTGTTGGCCATAGGTCTTTGAAGTTATCCATGACCTGATCAAGATAATGTTGAAGGCCATCCCTCTCATGTTAGAGTTGATTGCGCTCATCAATAAACACATTAAATTGTTGTTGTTGTTGTTCATATCTCTGTAGGAGGTCATTGTGTAGATTCTATGCCTGATGTGTTGTTGTCTGTATGAAACTAAAGAGTTTCTCGGGTCCCCAATTCTGCGTGTCACCACTGCTCGTCATTTATGTGCTTGGATTCTGATCCTAAGTGGTTTCCCACTGGCAATCGATCGTTCTGAGTGTCCCTAGGGAGTTGTGGGTTGAATTGGTAGGGTTATTTGAGATTCTGGAATGTGATGAATAGTGGATGGTGGTTTGGGTATGAACGATTGTAGTCATAATGTGGAATTTTGGAATGGGTTCAGTGAGGTTTCAGTAAGCGATGTATCAGAAATGGGTGACCCTACATGGATTAATAGTTCTAAAAAGGTTATTTTCCCTACTTTGGTTGGGTTAACCTCAGTTACTCCAGTTGTACCTGAGTTAAATTCCGCCTCAACGTCAATGTCCATTAAAGGGCATGCTGGTATTGGGTCAGAGATGGTCACGGAAGTGAATGGATTATGGGTTGAGTGGTCCTTGGTTGTAAATGATGTGTGTGGTGATGAATTCTGTCTATTGGGCAGTGATGAAACTTGTACATTGAGAAATGAAGATGGATTAAATTCTAGTAATACAGAGGTGTTCTGAGTGCCTACTTCTGGTTCCTCTTGAATTAGAATCCCATTTACTATTGACTGTGCTTGATCCTCTTCTGTGAGGTTGACCACTTGATCAAATTTCATGGTCCAGGCCCTTTTCCCTTTGGTGCTGGGATGGGGGGTACTTGTTAGTGATGGTTGGATGTGGGTTAGAGTGGATTGCGGTGGATGGTAATGCGGTGAGGACCGAGGTTGTTATTAATGGAGATGCAAAATTAAACGTTTGAAACTCAGAAAATGATGGAAATACAATATATTTTGTTACGAGAGTTCCCATTAACTTGTTAAAAGCCTCCACTCGGGTGTCCAGATGGTCTAGCAGCGGTTGCAGCTACAATTGTCAAACACTCTGAGCTGTCTCGGCCAGTGTCTCTCCCGGAAGTGGGTCGAGAAGCATAGAATCAAATGAATAAACTGGGTTCCAATTCCTTATTTCCATTGATGTTCTTGGCCATGAAGAGACCTCTACATTAAATGCCTCCTCTGTTATCTGAAATTTAGTGGCTTTTTGTGAAAGTATCGCCATCAACACAGTCTGGACGAATCCAAGTTTGGTTGTGAGATACCCCAAACCATACCTGAGGGAAGTATCTATCCAACAGGCTTCTGGGGACCCTCTACTGACTTTTAACCACATCTACCATCTGTTGATACCACTATGCGAAGGCTTCTTCGTTTATTTCCTTACTAATTGGGTCACCGGATACCTTCCATGAGGTGAACCTCAAGGACATTGGTTGGTATTTTATGATCTTTGCAATCGGCCTCCTTCCTGGTGGACTCCACTTCCACATCGCTAGAGCCATAATTAAATTTCCATATATGAATCCTGTAGCCCACTTAAAGTTATCTTCACATGCCTCGAAGAGTTCTTGTATCGAGAATTCACACCAATACAATTGCACCCCTTGTATACAATGTTTCACAACTGATATTGTATCAAGGGTACATTATTCCTTGGTATAGTGCCTCATAGTCTTGCCTGCAATAAAATAGCATGCAAATTTCACCATCAATACATTGATAAGATCAATCTTGGCTCCCTTTCCTCCTCTTCTCGTCTCATATTTTCTGTAATAATTGCAGTCCTCCACCTTCTTTGATCTTTTGGATGTGTTTTGGAAAGTTGATGACACATCCCTTCCTGTTGTTGATAGGCTTGTAAGTCTATGTATATCTTCTACGTGAATTGGGATCTCCCTCCCAAGCCACATTGATCCATTCTGGATCCTGTTGATGAGGAATTTGGTACACTGTATTACTACTCCCGTTGTCCCAAACATTGGTAGGCTTCTGAGATGCAATTTTTTTAATCTTTGGATGCCTTTAAAGTTTGGATTCACCCTCGCTACTTCACCTCACCCTTCCTTCACGTGATTATCGATATAAACTTGCCTCTTTAGCGCTGGGAACTAGAACGAATCAGTGAAGTTGGTATCTATGAGGGTGGCATTATTGTATTTTCCGACCAGTGACTCTAACCTTTGGATTCTTTCGTCGAGCTCTGGCTCAACCATTGAAGCAATCACCTTCATCATTTTCTTCCTCTTGCAGTATACCTGAATTGCTGCTAGTCTATTATTCTGAGATTTTGTTGTTGAAGTCAGGCTAACCATTATAGAATTTTCTTGCTCTTGTAATTCAGAATTCTTCGGCACTTTGATGTTTCCCTCCTCCATGCAGATTAAGTAGGACTGCTGGCACGGAGGATGTTGATGCGATGCCATAACTAATTAATTTTTACTATCTCTCCCCACAGCTATAATCATGTGATTAGTTACTTGGGTGAGGTGGACTCTGACAACGTTGACGGTGGCTTCAAAATTCGGGTAGACATGGCCAAAAATTATAGCTTAATGTGGAAATTTTATTATGGTATGGGGGTTACTAATTATGGAAATTATTTCTCAATTTTGGGTGATCTTACGGACTGACACCGCTATGATGGCTCATTATGAGTGAATGATGGCTAACACACTTGGACAATGGTAATGCTATGGAACTCCCCCCCGACCACAATTGGTTGCGATATGATCTCCATATCGCAACATGGTGATGGTTGTGTTTCCGCAACATGTGGCTTATGATATAAAAGACTCCTACTCTCTTGGGTTGAAATGATTATTCTAGGAATAAAACATAAACTATTCTACGACTCATCTTGGTTGCGAGAGAGTTATTGAATCTAATCTACTGACTCCTCTTAGGTGCGAGATTTATTATAAATAAAAGGTTTTTTTTCTTACTCGTGATAGGGCTTCAAGTGTGAGTCATTAACCCATCCTTGAAGTATCTCTCTATCTAGTTGTGCAAGCTTGACCGCTCTTGAGTCCTATAGAAATTTATTAATACTGATGTATTACTGGATTATCCTGATCTAAAAATATTTATCTTCTTGCTAAATACATAATCCTTCCACTGTTAAACTTGCGGAAATTTAAAACTCAATTGCAAACACATGTGAATAAATTCAATCGCACATAACACAGTTGTTTAATGGGAAATCTTAAAGCTAAACAAACCAACTATCATATATTATGTATATCAATGGAATCATGTAATAATCTCATACAAACCTTATTACATCAACCTCTCAGTACAATCAACAATCATTACACACTGTCATGCAGAAATTTGCATCTCCATGCACCAATTTCTTGCCTCCTAATAGCTTGCCTCCACTGCGCAATCCCTGCTGAAGAAGACCCCTAAATCAATTCGAATTGGCCTTGCCTTGACTGCGCAATCCTCATTGGAAACTCCAATGTGTGTCATATGCATTGAATGCATCACTATAGTCACAACAGATAGTCCATATCACCCTTTCATCTATCTCTCCATTGGGTCTCCACTGGAACTGACATGCACTGTAGTTAACTGTTGTTTTTGTTCAGTTGTTAGTGAGTTATTAGTATTAACTAATTAATTCACTTAACTCTCACTAGTGTATCTTTCAGTTAGACTAGATACAACTAGCTCAACTAAGTTTAACTCACTTAACTGAGTTAAACTAAATAAAAACTCCATACACTACTCTTCCAACTCTGTCATAACTTTGCCACTTCAGTTCTGACTGAGTCTTTCATGCATGAGCCACAAATAACCCCAAGAATTGCGTAATTCCTTCAGCCCACTGATTTTCCAAATCTGTTCACTGAAATAAAGTGCTCCAAGAGAATAAGTTGATGTTTATTGTCAGATTATTATTAAGAGCTAATAATAATCGACATGCATCTATATTTAGATTAACGATCTATAAATAGACTTCGCCCAATATTCTAAAAATATAATTTCATCTATTTTTCACATTTGACCAACCATCTACAAATAGCATCCTGCAACTTATAGAATATTCTCACCATGTCTCAAAATAGACATACACCTAAAAATAGCCTGCGTGCCCCATTTAGTGAAGGTGCTTACTTTTCACTAAGCTCATCATCTTGTTGATTCCCAACAAGTCCTTGATATCTATGACATAGTACAGGCCAATATAGTGCATCCTGAGCTTTCCTGTGAATTTATGGAATTTGTTGTCATAGAGCAATACTTTTCCACCAATCGTAAATGTTTTGCGTTTGATGTGGCGGTCATGCCAGGCCTTCTGTCTCTGTTTCTGTACCGATTGATGGAAATATTCCAGAAATATATCTTCTTCCAATTCATTCAATTCATGAAGGCGTGCAAAGATGGATTCTTCCTTTGTCATTTGTGTTTTTGTGGAAATTAAGAGACTTGGTATAACAAACTCGGTTGGTACCACTGCTTCCTTCCCGTACACCAATTGAAATGGATTTTGATTATGTAACCTCTTTATGGTTGTCATGTATGGCCACAATGTGGCTAGTATTCTTTCATCCCAGTCATCGTAGTTAGCATTGCATATCTTAGTTAACCCTTTCTCCAAGATTTTGTTGAAGTCTTCGACAATTTCGTTCGCTTGTGGGTGGTACGGGTTGCTTTTGTGGTGCTGTATCATGAAATTATCGAGTAGTGATTTGATTGTAGCATTAATGAAATGTGTGACTTGATCACTCGTTAGGCTCCTTGGACAATCGAACCTACTAATGATGCTCTCAAAGATAAATCTGGTTATTGTATCTATTGTACAGACCTTTACTGGTGCCGCCTCTGCGCATCTTGTGAGGTAGTCAGTTGCGGTGATGATATATATTGCTTGTGAGTGTCGCGCAATCGACGCAATTGGTCCTATGAAGTCAACTGCCCACTTTTCAAATGCTTGCATAGTCATTACAGGTTGTAGGGGAAGCTCATCACGATGAGATGGTTGCCCTGTTCTTTAACATACATATCATTTCTTCACATATTCCTTGTTGTCTTTGTGCATGGTCGGCCACCATAATCCTGCTTGCAGTATTTTCCTTGCGGTAGGTTTTTCACCGACATGGCCTCCCACAACTCCATTATTACACTCCCATAAGATGTATGTTCTTTCGTGATCTAATACACTCCTTCGTAGCATTTGATCCAGGCCCATTTTGTACAACTACCCGGCTATGAGTTGGTATTCAGCTTCTTTAACTAATAAGTGTCTTCTCTAAGTTGTTGTGTATTCTGTTGGGCATTGTCATGTATTTAAGTATGTTGCTATTTGTTCCAAATGATCTGGGATGGCTTCTACTTGGAAAATATCAGTGCCTGGCAGTTGATCATGAAGTGGTCCCCCATTTTCTCCATTTTCCAATCTTGAAAAATGGTCGGGACCAACATTTAGCCTTCTCGGCTTTACTATGACTTCAAAATTAATTTCTTGGAATAGTAGAATCCACCTGCAGATTCTGCCCTCCACGACAGGTTTGTTTACTAAATATTTTAGTGTCAAGTGATCTGTGAAGAATTTGAAATTCCCTCACAATAAATAGTGGCAGAATTTCTGTAAAGAGTATACCATCACAAGAGCTTCCCTCTCTGTTGTTATGTAGTTCCTTTCTGTCATGGATAACTTTCTACTTGCGAAATACATTGGGTGGTCTATGGAGGTTTCTCCTGGCTGAGCTAGAACTGCTCCCAAAGCAATACTTGAAGCGTCAATTTGTACATAGAACTGTTTATCCCAGTTCAGATGGGCCAAAATAGGTGCACTTGCTAGTTTCTCCTTCAATGTGTCCAATGCTTTAGTGCATTCATCATTCCATATGAACTGTTATGTTTTCTACAATAGATTTTCCAGTGATGCTGTGATCTTAGCATAGTTGCGGGTAAACTTCCTGTAGTATCCTGCGTGTCCAAGTAGTGATATGGAGTGCTTAACATTTTTTGGAGCATCCATATTCACAATTACCGCCACCTTTGTGGGTTACACACATACACCTTGCTTACAAACAACATGTCCCAATAGTGTTCCAAATGGTAATGCAAAAATGAACTTTTTAAGATTCAGTGAAATTTGAAGTGGTTTGCACCTGTCAAATATTATACTTAGAAGACTTGCATGGATTTTCAGTAAACTATACACCATCCAATAATCCATGTATAATTCTAGAAAATTATGAATATAATCTCTGAAGGTTTCTATTACTATCATTGACAATATAGTTGGTGCATTCTTTAACCCAAAAGGCATGATGTGATAGGCAAATGATCCCCATTCTGTTGTGAAAGTAGTTTTTGTTTTATCTTCTTCTACTATTCGTACTTGATGATATCCCAAGAAGCCATCTGTGAATGAGTATGCTTCATTTCCCGCCACATTGTCTAAAACTTCGTCACTAAATGGTGTTTGGAAGGGGTCATGAATACATGCATTATTTAGACTTTTGTAGTCTACACATACTCTAATTTATGATTTCCCCTTTTTACTTTGTATTACTATTGAGCTGACCCATTCTTCTTCTTCAATTGGAATGATAAAGCTTGCATTCAAAATTTTATCTATTTCTTCTTTAGCCTTTTCTTTTAATCTTGGATTTAGACAGTAAGGTCTATGTTTTACTAGCCTGGCATCAGGTTTCAGTACTATGCGCATTTCCCCCAAATCTCCTTTAATTCCTTTGAGTTATTCCATTGAAGATGGGAATATGTCTTCATATTCTTGTAGCAGATCAAAAATTTCTTTTGTGGTGTCTGTATGCTAATAATCTCTGATGGATGCAATCTTCGGCTTTTCTTCGCTCCCAATGTTTTGTTTATTTGTCTTCAGGGGTAACATGTGTAATCCTTCAGTAGTCAGTTTCTCCTGTATATCTCGTGTTCCTTCCTTTTCTTCAAAAGATAGATGTCGAAGGTTCTCTAAATCAGCATCAGGTATCTCCTGGTCTATCCTTTTGCATGCTAATGACTCCTTGGCTTTCTGATTTGACATGGATATTTCCTCAGTTTCCTCAAGCTCTAGAAAAAACAATATTATTTTAATTGCTTGTAGGGTCTCCGTAACTTGTTTTGTATCTCCTTTGAAAGAAAAAACATGAGTAAATATTTCCACAATTGTTTCCCAGGTGTATGTTTCTCTCTTATTCTCCTCTATAAGGTACCAAGCTTGCGAAATGGTGTCCAGTGAATTTGTGAATTTTTGTACTCATAAAGATTTTGGATATTCCTCTTTTCTCCACTTACATTCATAAATTTTTAGATGTACTAATGGATCTGAGTCTCCTCGGTACTTTTCTTCTGGTTGTGGTCCCGAAGCTGCATGAAATCTTGTTCTTAATTCTTTGGCTACATCCTCGCACCTACCGAGAGAGTTGTGATGGGTTGCCCACCATATTTCTGAAGTGGATTGTAATGCTACATCCATGATAGGAACTCTATGTTCTATTGGCACCTTTTCTTCAACTTTGGTAATGAATATATTCACAGTTTGAATATTTGTAAGGGTTGGGTATTCTCTTACCTCTATGCCAATCTAGTTAAACCCACGAAGAGTGGCACATCTTCTGGTGTTGATTTCGTATCCTCCTTGCAGCCAGTCGTCCCAGGCCACTTTCGATCCCATGTCAGAAATATGAACACTCCTCCAAATTAATGTTCCTCCTACTGTAGGATTAATCTAGTCTTCTCTTTTTCTTGCTGTCGTTTGGTAGAGTTGATCTAAAATTTTTGCATCCTCTATGTTTTCGACAGTTTCTGTGTACCGGGTTCCCTGATATGGATCCAGTCATTGAACCACTTTGACTTCACTATATTCAAATGTCATCAACTCCTTCTTCAGATCGATAACTACATAATTTTCAAAGGCCCAATCTATTCCCAGCAAGGCAGGATAGAGATCCTTGTCACCCATGATATCTATTACTTCAAAGTCTGTATAAGTTTTTCACTCCCGCAACATCAACCTCAACTTCTTCCAACCTCCCTATTGGTACAATGCAGTATTGTTTTTCCATTCTTATTTGTATGGGTGAATATGATAGCTTTAGCTTTCCCAGTGCTTCCCATGTCTTTCTAGGCAAAATGTTGACATCTGATCTGAGATCTAACATTGTGTCCCTTATTTGGAATCCTACAACTTGAGAATTTATACAGAACTGTTTTCCAATTCTCCTCTTATTTATTTTTACCCTTCTTATATATTTTTCAGATGAGTCAGTGTTAGCTGAGTCCTCATGTCTTGCTCCTCCTTGGACTACCCTCTCTAGATTTTTCTTCAACTGCTCTAGAAACTGTCCATTATTCACAATCTTTAGGAATAGTCAGAACCATTCTGCTATAGGTTTCACTATAGTAATCATCTTCTCTCCATACTTGGATGGTTGTAGCAGCTCCATACTTTTATGAATCCCTAGATTTGAGAATGTCTCTAGTGCTTCTTTAAAGTATTGCTTATGTCGGTCTGGCTTGAAAATATTCTTTGGGGATGCAGGTTTGACTAAATTTATCGGGTCTGTTTCTCATGCATCCTCCCCTGTTTTTTTATCTCCTTGTGTTATTATAGCTACACTTTGCAGAGGTTGAGTCTCTACTATCCTTGGCTCTGCATTAACCAGGTTATCTCCTTGTTGCCTGGTTCTTTCTTCCCACCTCTTGATCAGCTCCCGACACTCTTCAGTAGCATGTGCATTCACTCTGCATTGGGAGAACCATGATTGCCTTGGTAGCGTAAATTCCCTTGCTACGTGACCTTCTTGATCACAGTTATAACACATTACAGGTCCTATTCGTCCAGTTCTGCTACCTCTCATTCCTCCCCCTCCTCACCTTCTTGGAGTCTCATTTACTCTATAGGATGATCTATCCAGTCGATCTGCTAATGCATCTAGAGCTCTGCATTGTTCTGTATGATGAGTTGTTGAGGCACAAAACTCACAATAAATGTTGTTTGTAACATTTGACTACTTGTGCAGGATTTGACACAATCAGGGAGGATGACCAATACCTTTTCTTATTTCGCAGCATTCTGCTGATGTATGATTCTGTTGATTAGGAAATCCTGGGAAGTGAGGTTGCGGTTGGTATAACCCTTGAGTGTTTACTTGCACAACTCCTCTGACTGGTGGTTCCCCCTATGATCTAGCCATCGAAGTCCCAACATTGGATCCCCGCAACCTCAAACATTCCGTAACTACATGTCCTTCCATCAAGCAATGTGTACACCATACACTGGTTCGTGCAGGTCGCACTGGTTGAATATATTTTAGTTTCTCTATCACACTAGCTATTTGATGTTGTAGTCGTAGTATGGACGGATCTTGTATCGTTGCTCCCCCTTTGAACTCCTATGGGTATCCATCCATTGCTTCTATTTTCATTGCCTGCTCCAGTGCATCTTGAAGGGTATCAATATTTTGTTGGGTCAAAGGTTTCCTCGTCAGTGGTAGGAGTGCTTTAATGAACCAATGTCACTGGTGGTTTGGATAAATTGGGTAGCTTAGTTTTCCAATTGTGTCTTTAAACCTTCTCATCAGATCCCAAACTATTTCTCCATCCCTCTGTTTAATTTCCCATAGTTCGGACAATCCTTGTTGATTTGTCTGAGGTAGCTTGAATTCTTGGATGAATTCCCTCTTAATATCATCTACTGCTAGGTTCTAGTGTACCTTTGACCATTTGATGAACCAATGTAAAGCCCTTTCTCTTAATGTGGTTTGAAATTCAATTAATTTGACTACATCTGGCATCTCTTGAGCTCTCCAAATTTCTTCACACAGATATCAATTCTATTCTATGTCATCATTACCTTTTCCGGAAAATTTTGGGTATCGGGTAGATGATCCTGCCATCTTTACTTGCGTTGGTAGTACTAATATGAAACCTCTACTTCCTAGCTGAGAGATTCTATTGCTAGCGTTTATCTATACTGTGGATTGAATACTACAGAACTTGCTAGACTCTCGTAACTTTATCAAGAACTTATCAGGTGGATGCTAAAGTATGAGGGGAAGGTTAGGACTACTGTTACTTGAAATTTAGGGAATAGGATTACCTTGCATTATGGTTGTCGGTCTCTATCAGAACTATTGCTCCATCAAAACATGCAGCTCTACATCAGACTCTTCCTCGGAGTGCGTGTCCTCCTCCTCACCAAACTTCTTTCCCTTCTCTCTTCAGGCTGGGCTCCTATGAATTTTCCTAACTTCCTTGACGAACCATTCCATTCCTTTGGGTCCCACCTGACCTTCTATTTCTTCTGTCATATGCGGTGCCTCTTCCTTGCTCTGTCGATTCCTTTCCTACTTTTCAAACTCTCGTATCACCCTTTCCCACCACTTCTCAGCGATCTGTGCTTTCTGATGTGCTCTTCCATCTCTCAACCTACTGAAGGTTCTAGCGTCCATATCCCTATTCCTCCTTTTTCCTTGTTCATAGCATATTTCCCTCCACTCATTCCCCCATTACTAGAGGTTTAAGTCTCCATCTCGGGGCTTTGGAACAACATTAGGCCCTCGTCCACCATTAAAGCTTTAATCCACAACGGGACTTCCTTCAAAAACTTTCCCTGTAACCCATATTTGAATATATCTTCTGCTTTTGTAGAATATTGATAACACTCAGCTGCAAACTCTACAATGTACCCCTCCATGTTAGTCTGTGCCCAAAAATATACTACTCGGGTTAGATCTATATCTAACTGATGTAGTGTTGTTAAATTTGTATGCATCCAATTGCGACGGGATTGACGCAATCCTCTAGGAAGTGACTTGATCTGGAGTCTTCGCAAAAAATTATGGAGCTCTTCAAGAAATTTTCCCCAGAAAATTTCATATGAGTCGCTCGTCAAGTCGGAAAACAGAACTTTATCCTTGACAGTATTTTCCCTCCTACTTTCGAAGCTCTGCTTGTTGCGATATGAACTGATATACAAGATTGTCCCACCAAATACGCAATTCTCTCTCATAGATCCTCGATACCATGATCTAGCTTCTAGATAAGTTTTTAGGTCCCGGCAACAGGACCATTTTCTGGAGAAAAAATAGGTCTTTGGGCAAGACCCAGGTTTAGGCTTAGAGCCAAAAATATTCCGTTGTAGTCTAGGACAACGCTGGCATTTTCACCCTGCTCAAGAGAGAAAATAGTCTCACCTGAGGCGTGTCGTGACCTTACTGGGATTAGAAACTAAACCATTAACACTGAAGAGAGATTACTAACAACAATTCATTCGTCACTTCATACAGAGCACATTCATCATATATCAACTAAGATACAAGTTATCATTCATCCATACACACTCTGAGCATCAAATTAAAATTTTAAAATAGCAAAACATACAATAATCAACAACTATCAACTATTCCATAGCACACACCACAACATCGGTCTAGTTCTATTAACTTAGCTCAAAACATTACAAAACATACCCCAGAGAGTTCAATACATCTCAACCCAGTACATACAGGCTCTATCGAGCTCTCTCTAAACTCTGACCCTCTATCCACCTCTACCTCTCCATGGAGTCACTCCTTCCTTCCTTATCTTCTCCTGCCAACTGACAATCTTAGTCTTTTCCCCTTTTCCGCTCAACTGTGCCCGTGCGCTCCGCTGCCTTCCATCTCTTTTCCACCATTAGCTCTGTTTCTGGGAGTTCTACTGCCTGTTCATTGTCTCCTGTTCCTGCCATTTGTGTCATCACCTCCCTGTGCTCCGCCACCTATCTTCGGGTTTTCTGCAACCCCAACGTCTCATTACTTATCTTGATTGCGCTCCGACACCTATTCCGTTCGCTCCTATCCTTTCATAACTAAAAATTATATTGTCCAAAACAAGGGCCCCAACAGATGTAAAATTTCCTTGTAAAATATTGTAATTTCATAGTCAATCTGGGTCATTCATTAGGAGAATTATCTGACGGTAGACGTTATGTTTAATTTAGGGTTTTTTTTTTCCCTAGAAGGCAACCCCTCTGTTGTATGAGGGAATTGTATTGCGGTTGTGTATCGTGTGTATATTCTGAGCGAGAAATAGAAAGGGGGATTGTGTGAGAGATTAGATGATATTACAATAGATCTGTTGTAGGTTTTGTCTCTTCTTTTTGTTGGATAATATAAAGGAAGGACTGGTTATATCCGTGGATGTAGCCCAAGTTGTTTGAACCACACATATCTGTCCCTCTCTTATTTTATATTTTTTCTCTGTTTGTGTTTCCACATATTTTATGTGTTCCATTTCTTTGTAATATATAATTTTCAAAAGTGTTCGAATGGATGAACAAGACAATTGAAATTGTTTCTCATCTTCATCATCATACTTGAAGACCAATTGAAACTGAGCAAAATATTAGTTTCTCCCTGGTTACAACTTTTGTTATGTTGAAAATTCAACAAGAAATTCCTGTCTAATTTAATTTTCCCTTAATTAAATTGGACAATAAACTTTAATCTTATCTCATAATCATTTGTAATAGTTAACTGAGTGTGATAAACTCAGTTAGCTCATGAATTTCGATTTGAGGGTGGTTGGTAAGGTATGCAGAGTGATTCTATGAGTTAGTGAGTTCAAGTTGCAGTTAGTGCATTAGTTTAATGCATGAGAAATCAATTAACTCAATTAACTAAGTTAAAATCAGTTTAACTAGTTGTAATTGTTTGTTGCATTAGTGAGAGGTCAAGTGAATTAAATCAGATTTAATTCACATTCAGTGATCTGTCATGTAACTGATGATTTACTATTAATAGTTTCATGCATGTCAGTTATGATGGAGACCCAGTTGAGACAGAGGTTAAAGGGATGTTAACTGTTAACACTCCACCAGATTCGCAAGGCTAAAGAAGGAATCCCAACAGAGGTAACCACAAACCAAGCTTTTGACTTGATAGCTAGCCCTATCAAGCCGAAGAGGGCTCTCTCCAAAAGGGTCACAGCTAGGAGGGCTGGAGAAATTAGGGTTTTTAGGCTAGATATAGAGTGCAGGGGGTTGTTTGAATTTGATTTGGTTGGGAAATCACTGGATGAAGGAATTAGGTCAAGGAAAGCTAGGTCAAGGCAAATGAGTTAGGGTTGCAAGGATTCAATGGGGCAAGGTAGGCATAAGGCTTATCACTTGAAGAGAATTGTTATGGAATGGTGTTGAAACTGTAAGAAGGCTAAGAAAAGCATAGGATATGTTGTTTCTCAGACAAAAGAATATTAACAAAATATGATCAGTTACCCAAAACAGAGCATGTGCAAACATGTATTCTAGAATATCTAACTTGTAAAATATCATAAAATAGAAATGAATTGAACATGGATACAATAAATTAAAACATATGATACTGAAGAAAATACAATGATAGGCATCAATACCACAACTATCCCAAAAAGTAGTTGCAACTCCTCTTTATTAGCTGGCCAAAACTGAGTACAAAGTTTCCTTGATTAACTATAAAACATACAAACGGATTCCAAACCTTCACTATTGTGAAGAAAAGAGCTAAATAGACATCAAAATAAGCTTCACGCATCCTCAGGGGTCGAATCAATGAGGTGAGGATGAGATCCACTAATTGCTGAACTGAAAACTGAAGTGTAGGATGGTCCAAGTGACTCACTCCTCATTACATTGAACTGATTCATTATGAATCATTATTGAATTTAACCTTATGAATATACCCTAGGTAAGTAATCCTTGACATAATTACATTTTACCATGATCAATTACATGAGTAGAAAGAGGATTTGCTGTAGAAAAGTCAAAACTTGAGAGAAAATTTGAAAAAATCAGCAAACTTGACATTTGCACCATCCACTGTGCATTTGCGTCATCCTAGTGTCATTTGCACCCTCTGTGTTCATGGCCATTTTTGAAGGCCTTCTCGGTGTCAAAATGAGGCCCAAGATAGATTGTTGGAAATACCTGCCTGTTCTCTTCCCAAATGTGCCTCAAGTTATGAAAATTGAGTTCATTTTCCTGCTAAAAAATCTAATCTCCCAATACTGGTATTTGCGCAGTGCCAAGGTGAAAAAAAGGGGTAGAAAGGTCATTTTTGGTGGTTTTTTGGGCTTTTCACCCATAAAAAATTCAAACCAAGGCTGGAAACATGGTTTTATGAGATTTATGAGTCATTATGCATCCAATGGTGCCTTCATTCTCCTTAAAAAGTGTGTCAATTATTTGCGAAGCACCTAGGGTGCTGCACAAATGCCCAATTTTCTGTTATTTAAATGCCTAAAAAAACACATAGTTTTCAGGAATTTGAAAAAAAAATTCAAAATTCTTCAAAAATATTGGAATAGCTAAGGAAGGTGCCTCTAATCTTGTAGGGAAGCCTTTTCAAGGATGTCCAACTTTTTCTCCTCGTCTTTGGTCAAATTTTCAATTTTGGCATTGGCTCTTTTGAGCTTGGCCAATGCAATTTTCTCTTTCCGGACATGAATTTGGACCTTCGTCCTCAACAGGGAAAATTTTAGGGGCTAATATTCACAAGTTGGCTATTTTTCTATGTTTTTTCCAAAAAAAGTATTCACCACTTTCCATTTTTTCTACGAATGATTCGCCCAAATTTTATTGTATAGAATTATTTTACCATAAAAATCGCCAAATTTTTATAGAGACTCTATGAAATTATTATAAATTTGAATATTTTTACAAACATATCACCAAACATTTTATAGTTTGAATATTAGGGGCTACTAAGATTCGCCAAGGTTTATAAACCTTAAAATAACTTTACACCCTTAAAATTTTCCTACAAGTCCTCAACAAGTCATTATCCTTATTGGCCTTTTCTAGCAACTTCTCCAACTGTAGATTGGCTCTATCAAGCCATGGATCCCTGTTCTAATTGATCTCTATGGCAAGCTTCTAATTTAGGGTTAGTTGGTCAGAAATATCAACTTCCCTTTGTCTCTCTAGAGCTAGATCTCTTTTCAGCCCTCTAGTTTTAGGTCTCTACCTAGGTACTTGTTATTCTTCCTCATCCAGCAAACCATACTTCTCCAATGCTTCATCTAGCATTGCTTTGGCCTTAAGAGCCTCCCTTTGAGCATTGAATTAATTCACCTCATCAATGACATGTTTGGTTTTCAACTGCTCATTTTCTTTCTCAAGAAAGTGAATCACATATCTAGCCTTGTCAAGATTAGTTTGGAGCTCACTAATCTTGGCATCTTTACCTTTGATTTTTTTATTTGTGATTTTTTCCTCTTCATCTATGTCTAGGTCAACAATCTGAAATTATTGCCCATTTTCATTATTGTCCTCCTCATCATGAATGAGTGGCTCAATGACCTTCTTTTTACCTTTATCCAGCTATTGTGTTGATGTTTAAGGCATGGCCCCTTTCACTCCAAGTGAATCAAACACATGCCTATAGCCTCTCTGGTAGGTTTTGGGAAATGGCTGAACCTCAACCAAACTAGCCCACTTAGGTTCAATGTCATTTATCCTGCTAGGTGACCCAAAATCATGATGAGATGGTGATGAAGGTTCATAATGAGATGGAGACGAAGAGTCATGATGAGATGGAGATGAAGGAGGTGAAGGGGACTGATCTAATGATGATGAGTGAATCGTGGGTTGAGATGATCCCGCAACTCATAGAATATGATCCATATGTCTAAAAATAGACTTTGCGACAAAAATCACCTGTGTGTGCCCCACCTAGTTTAGGTGATCACTTTCCAACTAGGATCAGGAATGATGTTTTAGGATGCCTCCTTCACTGTTTCTTGTTGCAATCTTCAACAATAGCAGCCAACATGTTTAAAGCATGTGACAGTCAATAGAGAAGCTAAGATTTCTTTGGTGTTAGCAGGCTCAAGTCTAAGCACTCTTCCTCCTTTATGTGACCTCCTTCTCTGTGTTTCCTCTTCTTCAGTGAATGTTGTGTTTTCCTCTTATGTTGCCATGGTATTTTTGTTTAAAACCCTAGGGATTAGGGAAGGAAAATGGGATAGGGAGATGGGAAAGGAAAATTGATGGAGATATCTTATAGGGATATGTAATATGGGGAGGGAATAGGGAGTAATGTTTTATGGATATGAGGAAAAGGCTAGGGAATAGGAGAAAGAGTGATGGGAATTGGGATTTAGGAGCCTAGGTCTAGAATAACACCTAGGGCTTAAGGTTTTAGGAATTAGTAACTTAGGGATGGGATTTATGATAACAGGGTTTAGGGAATGAATTTTAAGATTGTAGGGATGGTATGGAGTTTAAGAGAAGTGGATTTTTAGGAATTATGGGTGCAAGGGAGAAAAAATATGGTTTTACTTCTAGAAAACACCAAATTACCACTTCAATTGCAAACTTCAACACATATAACTTTAAGAAGATGATTTTGATGGAAAATGCCTCTTACTAGATTTCTAGAGGTGAATGGCTGAGTTGAGAAGCTTTGGAAGGAATTTTCTGATCATTTGAATAGTTTGGTAAACTTGTTGGTCATTTGCGCCATCAGCAATGTATTTACGCCATAAACAATGTATTTGCGCCCTCTATTCATTTGATTTTTTCCCTGTTCATTTGGTTTGTGCCCTGTTCAACTTATTTTTTCCCTATTTTCACATTTGCGCCCTCCAGAACGTATTTGCATCCTCTTTTCATGATATTTGCGCCCTCGTTTATGCTCCTTTGGCCAATTGTGCTCAGAATTTCAAAAATTTTGGTTAATGGAGTGTTGGCTCGATATTTTAAAGAGGAAAATGAATATTATTTGAGGTATTTAGTCATAAATAGCAAAGTGAATTTTAATTTTAATTTTAAAACCCACTTTTCTGATGTCTTTTTTCACTTTTCTGAAATATTTGTTGATTATTCTTTTCATCTGACTTTTCTCTCTTGCAGGATAGACGTTGTTGGAGTTTGACATTTCTCTCTTTCAGTTTGGCATGTGTATTTTGAGTTGGAAGCTAGGGATTGAAAATATTACATATAGAAAACATTAAAAAAAAAAATAGAAAATTAAAAATAAATTACATCTATATTTTCATATCAAAATGACATTTTGATATGAAAATCATAAAAAATAAAAATTACAAATTTAAAAATATGATATTTACATGTTGATTATCTTCTACAGATGAAAATAAAATGTTTATTGAGTCACTCCCACACATTTTGTTGACTTTATTGAGATGAAATGGTGCATTTTTTGACCTTGAAAAACAAAACCTAATGACCTAATGGGACGTTGAATGACCTAAATTCCATGATTGACTTTGACTGAGATAAGACATGGTGAAATGAGCTTTTCAAAAGTGTTTTTATGCTCAGCAAGACATGAAGGTCAGCCAGCAAGTGTGAGTTTTTTGAGGGAGAGTGAGGTTTTATGACTAGGACTACCATCAGTGAAACAATTTTTAGCATGACCTAATGGAATGATATAAAAATTTCAGAGTGGGACACCTAAAATGAGAATGAAAAGAGTGATTTTGATCATTGATGACATAATGCATATTATAACGCTAACATTAACTATCATTTGTATCATTAGTAAGCTTCCCGTGTGCAGTAAAACACCCATAGGATTGCCCATGACCATTGTCCAGTTTTGGAAGGCTAAAATTCCTAAAGAATAAGGATTTCACTCCACATGAATTACGCAAGCAAGGCAGGCTGAGAATAGGCTGAAAATTGGCTAAGTGTTGGTCAATTTTGTCTGGATCAGTGTGAGATAGTTGTGAGAGTGCAATAGACTGTTGTGAGAAGAGTGAATTTTAATTGTTTCATGATTCCTTGGTGAATATACAATAGAATATAGAGGGGTTTTGAGCAGCAAGCTTTCCTCGGGAAAATATTTGTGTTGGGGATTGATTTTCTTCTTTCTTTACTTGTTGTGATTGGTGATCGTATTTATTTTCCACAATTAATTTATAGAAGGATTCAGTATCTTGCTTTAGCATCGCATGATCATATTGAATCCATTTGAATACATGTTGTTTGTATAATTTCTACATGGTATCAGAGCACATGAAATCACTATAGTGGAATAGTGCAATATTTTGTGCTGAATAACATTCGAATTTGAAAAAATATTCTTTGGTACGACAGACGTATCTAGATGGATTTCAATGGCTTTAGACTGGAGTATGCACTTGAGGGAAATTATAATTACATTTCATGGAAATTCAAAATGGAGGCAATTCTGGAGGGCAATGGGTTGAAAAAATTCATTGATAATGACATTCCAAAGCCCGCAGCAGCATATGCCACTCTTCTTGATGCTTGGCAAAAGAAGGTTGCAAAGGTGAGGAGGATATTATTAGAGGGAGTATGATACCACATTGTCTCTCCATGGAAAATCGACTCCATATGCAATGTGGAAGGCTTTGATAGATCTATTTCAGAGTAGCAGTGACCACATAAAATTGGCATTGAAGGGCAAGCTTAGGAAAATCAAAATGGAGAAAGGTGACACTATTCTGAAATATTTAACCAAGTTCCTCCAATGTCGAGATGAGCTTGGGAGTGTCGGAATAATGTAGTGGATGATGACTTGGTGAGCCTAGCTCTTTTAGGCCTTCCCAAGAGTTGACATATTAATCAGGACTTTGTCAATGGGAGGGAGAAGCTACCATATTGGGAGCGAATTTGGTCGGATTTGGTATAAGAAGAATTCAAGCAGAATACCAGGGATGGATCCTCATCTAAGACAGATGATGAGGAAAATTGCGCCATGGCTGGTAAGGCAAAGAAGGGGAAGGGAAAGATATCCTATTCCAAATCAGAGACCAGAAAAAAAGGCAAGAAGCATGACATGTACAGAGTGAAATGTTTCCACCTTCACAAGCATGGACATTATGCCACTAATTGTTCACAAAAGAAGAATAACAACAAGAAGGCTTCAGGATTTGCAGCGGGTGAGGCTTTGGCCTCACAATTTGAGTTGGACTTCTCACTCATCACATGCATGATGTCTAGTGCGATGGGATCAGTGTGGTACTTGGATATTAGTGCATATTTCCACATGAAGGGAGACAAATAACTTTTCAGTAGGTTGGAGGATAAGGATATTCAGATGCATATTGAAATGGGTGATGACAGGAGGTATAGCACTACTGGGATTGGTACAGTTACTTTCCAAATATAGTCAGGTAAACCCTACTTATTAAAATATGTAATGCATGTTCCAGGCTTGAAAAATAATTTAGTTTCAGTTGAAATTTCAGAGGATAGAGGATATGATGTGGTTTTCAGTGAAGGGAAATCATTCCTTCGTCAAAATCCATAGGA
Organism: Pinus albicaulis; assembly: GCA_034641835.2. Lineage (NCBI taxonomy): Eukaryota > Viridiplantae > Streptophyta > Pinopsida > Pinales > Pinaceae > Pinus > Pinus albicaulis. The sequence continues at coordinate 1,138,606,377 of CM076584.1, forward strand.
AAAGCCAAGAATATTTGGATTCGTGTGAAGAATCTCTACAAAATTGATGTAGATGGCTGCGCAGAATTGATGAGGAAAGCAGACAAAGTGGTGAGCCAGGATGAGGGTGAGTTATGACACAGGATATTGGGCCATCTACATCATGGTGCCTTGAAATTCATGCAACATATTTCTATGGGGCTTCCAAAGGGTACCCTTGCGAAGATAGACACATGCAAGGGATGTACCATGGGGAATTATGCAAAAGCCACTTTTCACAAGAAGGAGAACCGAGCAACAGAAATACTTGAGAGATTTCACTCAGACGTGTGTGGACCATTCTCTATAGCTCGACAACAAAGCATAGGTATTATGTGATTTTTTTTATGATTTTTCTAGAAAGTGTTGGATCTACTTCATGCAGAAGAAATATAAGACATTCTCAAAATTTTGTGAGTTCAAATAACTGGTTAAGAAAGACACGGGGAAGCATGTGAGGCTCTAAGGAGCGACAATGTTGGTGAGAACATCTCCAATGAATTCAAGAACTTCTATAGAAAAGAAGCAATTTGGAGAGAGTTGATTGTGCCTCATAACCCACAATAGAATGGGGTCACAGAAAGAAAGAACAGAACAATTGTGGGTGCGACACAAGCGATGTTAGATCATCTGGGCCTACCATTGCATCTGTCGGTTGAGGCATGCAACACAACGGTATTTGTGCAGAACCGTAGTCCTCATTGGATACTTGGCATGAGTACACCAGAGGAGGATTTTTCTGGTAAGAAACCTGATGTTTCATATTTTAAAATTTTTGGCTCATTTGTTTATTTCCATGTGACCAAAGATTCCAGGAAGAAGCTAGAACCAACTGCTAAGATGGGGATATTTTTTGGGTACACTGATACTCCCCACAACTATCAAGTGTATTTTCCAAACAAAAGGATGACTTTTTTAAGATGGGGTATAAAATTTTATGAGGAGAAATCCATGCAATTGTCCCTTGAGAGGGAACTTGATTTGCATGTAGATGAGGAACTCTTCGTTCCAAAGGATGAACCTGAAGATGTGGAGGATCATGGAGTGAAAGAAAACACTCATGCAAAGCCATCCACTAGACATGGTAGAAGGCGCACCACATAAGCTGATAGATTGAGACTTGATGCGACAGAACATGTAGGAGCACCTACATCACTACACAAATAGAGACAATATCAAGACAGGTTTACTAGATACATGGCTCTTACGAGAAATTTTATTGTGACAGAACCATCCTCTTTAGAGAAAGCAGTGCAGCAACCAATTTGGGTTGACGCCATGGTTGAGGAGTATGAATCCATTGTCAATAAAAGTGCATGGGAAGTTGTCCCAAGACCAGTTGAAAAATCAGTGGTTGGATCTAGATGGATCTATAAGGTGAAGCAGACGACAGATGGGAGTGTGGAGAAGTACAAGGATAGATTTGTAGCCTGGGTATTCTCATAAGTTGAGGGGATTTACTATGAGGATACTTTTGCACTGATTGTGAGGTACTCATTGATTAGATCTATCCTTGCACTCTCAGCGCAGATGGTGTAATATCCCAAAATAGGGAAAATCTACAAAAACAAGAATATCTTATGATATTCCAAAGTTGGAGCTACAACAATACATGAACATAATATTGTAAACACAAAAAATATGATCATGTCATGAGAGAAAACAATATTCAGCCATCATTCTATTAATGGATCAGTAGCAATGTACAAAATATCATGAGGGACATGCCACTCAATCCATAAGAACAAATCTCCAATGATCAAAACAATAGATACATGAGATACTGCAACAGTGTAAAATGTCGGAGAGCAGTGACTGCGCAGTCTATGTTAGAGTAGCTACTGTTGTAGATGTAAATACATGAAATATGGCTGATAGAAACAAAAAAAATTCCTAACAATGAAGATATGGGCTCCAATACAAGATTTCTAGCCAACCCAGAAAGGATTGCTAGAAATGTCGGAAAACATACAATGTGACAAATAACCCTGGGGTTAATGTGCCATTGCAACTGGATCTGATATACAATGAGGCTATGACAGATCTGAAATACTGATGTCCTCCTCCAATGGTATTTCTGATTATAATGTTGATCCCTCTACTCAGAAATAGACCCTCCCGATGAGCTCAATGAACCCTCCCAGCAACTGCCTCTGGAAATAACGCATATATGGACTGAAACTATGTTGTGAGGGATGGTAGATGGTTGGAATAATTCCAAATATATTAAAATATTCCTGAGATTCCTCCTTGCTGATCCTCCAATGGATAGACAAGCCCTCCACTGAAAAACAAGCCCGGAAATTACTCAAAGAGATCCTCCTTTGCTGCACCCTGCAACACAACCTAGCTCTAAACAGAAACTGTGTTGTAGCTGAAGGAGGTAGCTTGGCCCAAATTCTAGAATGAGGAAATGTAGCCCAAAGAACCTCTCCTTCCCTGAGGATGAGGTAGGGATTCCCGACTAGGAACACCCTTGTGCTAATCAGCACTGCAACCCTGCTAAACAGCAAGAGGAAGCAAAGTCTAAACAGAACAAAGAAAATAATAATCCAAGCATGAATAAAATGGTTTTCCTCCTCTCCATATATAGCAAGTACTCCTCCCCACAATGGGTCCCATCCATATGTGCCACCTAGCCCATGCAATTTGTCCTCCATTAGAACTGCACAGTCCATCATGGAGATACAATGTATCTAGACAGTGCATGTGGACTTGGTCAAAAGTGACTAGATCAACATGATCCAATCATGTTCACGCCTGTAGCTACTCAATCCAACTACTTTATTCTTCCTCCTTTCACATGAGGAGTGTTATTCTTCCTCTCCAAAGAGGTTAATGGGCCTCCCTGCCCATTTATTCCACTACCAGGTGATACTACTAGCTATAATGTTCCATTTAGCTTGAGGCTAAAATTTGGGAACATTACAGTCCTCCCCTCCACAATGTTGATTTTCCTCAAGAAACTGCATAGAAAGTGAAAAAATTTCTCCTCTTATCCTCTTGTGGCCTCCTCATCAATAGTCCCCACCACTGCTCAAGATAATTTGCAGCAAATCTACCCTCCAATGTCTCCTCCCAAAGATGCATGACCAAATGGCTCACATCATGAAAAGGTGGAAGGTGTAAATGGAAACCTCCAGGCTATCTCAAGGCCTCTTTAAGGTAGGAGTGATTATACACATGGGAAATCTCATTCCCAATGAGTGACCCTCTCACCCATGCTATCATCCAAATGAAATGAGCCATCCTAGGTAGGTCATCAAAGAAATCTGCAACCCTGGTTTTATGCAATGTGTTGGGGCTGAATGGAGATTTTATGTTTTCCAATCCACGTAGTTTCTCTCTCCATTTATGGTAAGTATGAGGGGGCTGTTGATATTGGGTTGCAATGTCATGGCCTTCAAAAATGCCCAAGCTACCCCATAATATAAGTCAACCATGAAATGTCTCCTCCAAGAACGCAAGTTCACCCATGGGCTCCTCCTACATGAAGGAAAGAGGTGTGTTGTGGCAATCATGGTGTGCCCATTGTTTCTCCTAAAAAATAAAACATGCAAAATAGGGAGAATCATACTCCCAATGGGAATCTCCATCTCAAATTACACTCTCCAAACAAATCTTCCCATGAGTATAAACATATCAGCAATATATGGAAGAAAAATACTATGAAAACAAGCTGCCAAATGACAATTGGAGAGTGAATCAAAGTTACACACAAGGAACCAGTGCAGTGCATTCCATGCCTGCCTCAAAACAAAAAATAACAAGTGCTCCACCAGCCACTTTTTTGCTGCCACAGTCATCTCATAAGATGGAAACATGAAGATATAATGCGGTGTCAATGGTGCACACCAAGAATCGTGTGGCTTCCCCCACAAACCACCAATAAGGTAGCTAAAATCAATGCTACAAGTAGCTACAAGTACATCATTATACAATAATCAAGAAGTTATGATTCTTCTTAATACATCATGTTTCTCAAACAAGGAAAATAAGTACAAGAAAAAATGTGAAATTATGCCTCCTCCATCATGTACTTGAGATCTTGAGCTGAAATGGCTCAACTGGAATTCCTCCCTCACCTCCAATGAGTAGGGAAATGGCTGTGACCTGCTCTCTATCATCAACGGGATATGCATCTCTCCATATGCTGAAATATTTCATGCTGGATGCCCTCCCAAGTGAATTCCTCTGCTAAAGAAAGATATTCATCATAATGCATGGAATGGAAGTCCTCATGTGCTAAATGTAACAAATTCTCCTTGAGAAAAGAAACTCTAGTCAAGAAGACTCTACCATAAGAATCGATGGCCATGTCATCTACCATAAATCTATCATCTCCATCCGGGTCATCAAGAATCATGCAAGCACCAAGATCCTTGGAGTACTCTACCAAGAGTTGAGACCTCTAATAGGGATCAATCCTCCCAAGAGACAGCGTTGGTGATCTAGCATGTGAAGCTCTCCTCATGCTACTGCCTGCTACTTTGACATCCCCCATGCCAAATTCTTCCTCCAAACTCTTCACCTCTCCAAAATCAAAAAGTGGTGAACCCAAAGACAAGATGTCTCTCATCAATTCTAGATCTGGTGGCCTCCCTAGTGGAATGTCTCCATGTAGTGAGACATCAAAATCTGAAGTGGACTGTATATATGAGTGGAATGAGTTGTCCCTCTCTTCACTACGCAGTGCAGTCCCTTCCTTATGTGCAGAAACCTTCCGAAATAGATAAGGGTGAATGCTCATCATCCCTTGATGTTGATCCTTCTCCTCTTCTTCCATATATGAGAATGCCTCGTCCTCAATGACAGACCCTTAATCTTGGTCATCTCTTGAAGGAGAAGACTCCATGTCTTCACAAATATAAGAGGACTCTTCAAGAAATGGGGATCTTGCCCTTGGCAAACTATCATGCATGTTTTTATCCCCTTTAAGAATATGGAGTGGAGTTGGTTCAATAGGTCTCTCCAACTCATGCAAAGTGTTTGAGTTTTTGTTTTTAACAAATGATGGCTCACAATGTTCTTTATCAAATATCCTCACCAATTCTTTAGTGAACTCAACATAAGTTTTTAAATTTGCATGAAAAAATGAAGTAGAATCATTAAACCACCAATCATGGGCCATACCTTTGAGGTGCAGTGCTGCTACTCTGATGGCCTCCTCCTCTGAAACTTGGTGTAGCTAAAAATAGGAATATAGCTCTCCTACCCAAGCTTTTGTTGTGCACTCTGCTGATCCATCAAAGTGAGATAGGAAGATTCTACCTCTCTTACTTCTTTTGTGGCTGCTAGATCTTGCCTCCTTGAGTTTGCAAAACCCTTGGAAGTCTAAGTGCTCTTTGAATCTCCATGATTGAGATTCATACTCTTGAAGGTAGTTACTCAAGTTCTCCTCCCTTTGTGCACCTCCTTCCTCCATCCTTCTTGCAGTCAATGTGGGAAATAGACTGCGTTGTGAATCTGCATGTGTGGCTGAATTCTCACACCCATTATGTGAATAGCTAGTGCTTTCTTCAAACCCTCTCAGAAATCTTCTACACTCCTCCCCTTCCATCTCCTTGAGATCTTATTTAATGCCTTCCAAGGTTTGGAAAATAAGCAGGGAGATCTCTTCTTCTGTCATTCCTCCAAACAATGGAGTCATGCTTGTGTTTCTTCTGTACAACTTCTCTCTATGAGAAGCTTCTCCTCCTAATGGAATAATATCTTGGATGCACAGGCTGAGCCAAGATTGATGCTCTGATACCACTATAATATCCAAAAATAGGGAAAATCTACAACAATAAGAATATCTTATGATATTCCAAAGTTGGAGCTATAGAAATACATGAACATAATATTGTAAACACAAAAAATATGATCATGTCATGAGAGAGAACAATAATCATCCATAATTCTATTAATGAATCAGAATAAATGTACAAAATATCATGAGGGACATGCTACTCAAGCCATAAGAACAAATCTCCAATTATCAAAACAATAGATACATGAGCTAATGCAACAGTGTAAAATGCTAGAGAGCAGTGATTGCGCTGTCTATGTTAGATTAGTTGCTGCTGTAGATGTATATACATGAAATTTGGCTGATAGAAACAAAATAAATGCCCAACAATGAAGATATGGGCTCCAATACAATATTTCTAGCCAACCCGGAAAGGATTGCTATAAATGTCGAAAAACATACAATGTGACAAATAACCCTGGGGTTAATGTGCCACTGCAACTGGATCTGATATAAAATGAGGCTATGACAGATATGAAATACTGATGTCCTCCTCCAATGGTATTTTTGATTAGAAGGCTGATCCCTCTACTCAGAAATAGACCCTCCCGATGAGCTCAATGAACCCTCCCAGCAACTGCCTCAGGAAATAACGAAAATCTGGACTGAAACTGCGCTGTGAGGGATGGTAGATGGTTGGCCTAATGCCAAATATATGAAAATATTCCTGGGAGTCCTCCTTGCTGATCCTCCAATGGATAGACAAGCCCTCCACTGAAAAACAATCCCAGAAATGACTCAAAGCGATCCTCCTTTGCTGCACTCTGCAACACAACCCAGCTCTAAAAATAAACTGCGATGTAGCTGAAGGAGGTAGCTTGGCCCAAATTCTAGAATGAGGAAATGTAGCCCAAAGAACCTCTCCTTCCCTGAGGATGAGGTAGGGATTCCCGACCAGGAACACCCTTGTGTTAATCAGCACTGCAACCCTGCTAAACAATAAGAGGAAGCAAAGTCAAAACATACCAAAACAAATAATAATCCAACATGAATACAATGTTTGTCCTCCTCTCCATATATAGCAAGTGCTCCTCCCCACCATGGGTCCCATCCATATGTGCCACCTAGCCCATGCAAGTTGTCCTCCATTATAACTGCGCAGTCCATCATGGAGATACAATGTATCTAGACAGTGCATGTGGACTTGGTCAAAAGTGACTAGATCAACATGATCCAATCATGTTCACACCTGTAGGTGCTCAATCCAGCTGATTTATTCTTCCTCCTTTCACATGAGAAGTGTTATTATTCCTCTCCAAAGAGGTTAATGGGCCTCCCTACCCATTTATTCCACTACCAAGTGATACTGCTAGCTATAATGTTCCATTTATCTTGAGGCTAAAATTTGGGAACATTACAGATGGGATGGTAGATACATCAGATGGATGTGTAGAATGTGTTTCTCAATGGAGTTATTGGGGAAGAAGTGTACATAGAGCAGCCAGAAGGTTTTGAGACCTTTGACAGTGAGTCTCATGTGTGCAGACTCAAGAGAGCATTGTATGGGTTGAACCAAGCACCTCATGCTTGGTACACTAAGATTGATAGCTATTTCACCGGGTTGGGATTCAAGAAGAGTGAAGCGGATGTGAACCTGTACTAGATTGTGGTTGATGGTAAGCTATTGATTATTGTACTTTATGTTGATGATCTTATTTTGACAGGTGTTGAGCAGCTCATAATTTCTTGCAAGGAGGATCTTGCAAGAGAGTTTGAGATGAAGGACATGGAATTCCTTCATTATTTCCGTGGTTTGGAGATATGGCAGCGTGAGGGGGAGCTATTTGTTTCTCAAGGAAATTATTCCAAAGAGATTTTGAGAAAGTTCCACATGGAGAGTTGTAAACCCATCGAGACTCCTCTTGCAGGAAACTGGAGGAAGGAGGACGCTACTTCAGGTGAGGTAGTGGAAGATACTGTTTACAAGCAACTTGTGGGTTCACTGATGTACTTGGTGAACATCAGACCAGACATTTTCTACGCAGTTAACTAGCTGATTCAAGCTATGGTTAAGCTAACCAAGATCTTTTGGAAGGCAGGGAAGCATGTCTTGAGATATCTCAGGGACACTACAGAGTATGGATTATGGTACAGAAGGACAAATGGAGTGAAGCTTCAAGGCTTCACCGATGCAGTTTGGGCAGGCAGTCCATCAGACATAAAGTGCACATCAGGAGGGATCTTCAACATAGGATCAGCAACATTTTCTTGGTACAGCGGGAAGTAGAGATTTGTGGCACTCAGTTCAGCCGAGGCAGAGTACATGGCAGCCAATTAGTTTGCATGTGAGGCCATCTGGATGAGGAAGATTCTTGTTTTTTTGTTTGGTCATTTGATGGATCTGACGATGATACATTTTGATAACCAAAGTTGCATAAAAATCTCGGTTAATCCGGTATTACATGATAGGTCCAAGCATATAGACATTTGGTACCACCATCTCAGAGATTTTGTTCAGAGATGAATTATGTTACTTCAGTACATTCCCACGGATGATCAGGATGCAGATATTCTGACGAAGACACTCGCCAAGAGAAAATTTGAATACCATAGGGGCAGGATCGGGGTAGCTGATAATCCCTTTCTTGTTGAGAGGGAGTGTTGAAAATTCAACAAGAAATGTGTGTCTAATTTAATTTTCCATTAATTAAATTGGACAATAAAATTTAATCTTATCTAATAATCACATGTAATAGTTAATTGAGTGTGATAAACTCAGTTAGCTCATGAATTTCGAGTTGAGGGTGGTTTGTAAGGCATGCAGAGTGATTCTATTAGTTATTGAGTCCAAGTTGCAATTAGTGCATTAGTTTAATGCATGAGAAATCAGTTAACTCAATTAATTGAGTTAAAATCATTTTAACTAGTTGTAACTGTTTGTTGCACTAGTGAGAGGTCAAGTGATTAAATCAGATTTAATTCAGATGTAGTGATATTTCATGTAACCGATGATTCACTGTTAATAGATGCATGCATGTCAGTTTTGATGGAGACCCAATTGAGACAGAGCTTAAGGGGATGTTAACTATCCGTTGTATCATTAGAAAGTTGTTTGCATGCAGTAAAACACCCATAGGATTTCCCATGGGAATTGCACAGTTTTGGAAGGCTAAAATTCCTAAAAAATAGGGATTGCATTCCACATGAATTGCGCAAGCAAGGCAGGCTGATCAAAGGCTGAAAACTGGCTAAGTGTTGGTCGATTTTTTCCGGATCATTGTGAGAAAGTTGTGAGAGTGCAACAGACTATTTTGAGAAGAGTGCATTGTAATTATTTCAGGATTCCTTAGTGAATATACAATAGAAGATAGAGGGGTTTTGAGTAGAAAGCTTTCCTCGGGAAAATATCTGTGTTGTGGATTTATTTTCTTCTTTCTTTACTTGTTGTGATTGACGATCGTGTTTATTTTCGCAATTAATTTGTAGAAGGATTCAGTATCTTTATTTAGCATATCACATGATCATATTGAATCCATTGGTGTACATATTGTTTGTATAATTTCTACATGTTAACATATCTGCATGCTTTTGGCTAGTGTGTGTCTTTTCCAGCTTCAACTCTCCATCTTCCAACACTGACCGTATGAAATGGTACTTGAGTTTTATGTGTTTAGTCCTGGAATGAAATGTTGAGTTCTTTGCAAGATGAATGGAACTCTGGTTGTCACTCTATAAGCATCCCATCCCATGTTTCTTACCCAATTCATCCATAAACCTTTGTAACCAAATCATTTCTTTAATAGCCTCTGTAGCAGCAACATACTCTGCTTCTATTTTTGAAAGTGCAACAGCACTTTGCATTTTTGAAACCCAACTGATAGTTGTTCCACCTATAGTAAATACATACCCTATAGTGCTCCTCATGTTATCTCTATCACCTGCCATAGCTGCATCAACATATCCCTGTAGAGAAATTTTTGAACCACCAAAGCATAATGCTTGATTTGTGGTACCTCTAAAATATTTGAGAATCCATTTCACTACCATCTAATGTTATTTTCCTGGATTTTTCATGTACCTACTTACAACTCCCACTACATGTGCAATATCAGGCCTTGTGTAGACCATTGCATACATTAAGCTTCCAACTTGTGATGCGTATGGAACTTTAGAAATATAATCCATTTCTTCTTGGGTCTTGGGGCACATCTCCTTACTAAGTTTGAAATGGCTAGCCAAAGGTGTACTAACTGGTTTTGCATTCTACATATTAAATCTTTTCAACACCTTTTGTATGTACTCATTCTGAGAAATTTTTAATTTGCAGTTTTTCCTCTCTCTATTTATTCTCATACCAAGGATTTGTTTTGCATCTCCCAAATACTTCATTGCAAATGAATATTCCAATTTTCCTTTGAGAAAATTTATTTCCTACATGTCATACCTTGCAAAAAGCATGTCATCTACATATAATAATAATAAAATATAGTTGCCATCATTATTTATTTTTTCAGATAAACACAATGATCAGAGTGACATATAGTATAACCTTGTTTATACTTTATATACCACTGCCTCAGAGCTTGTTTTAAGCCATACAATCTCTTCTTCAACTTGCACGCTAATTTTCCTTTCCCTTTGACCTCATATCCTTGTGGTTGTTGCATATAGATCTCTTCCTCTAAATCTCCATGGAGAAAATATGTCTTTACATCTAACTGTTCGAGATGAAAATATTTCGTTGCTACAAGACTTAAAATAGTTTTGATTGAAGTCATTTTAACAACTAGAGAAAATATTTCATCAAATTCAATACCTTTCTTATGTGAAAATTCCTTCACCACAAGTCTAGATTTGTACCTCTGTTTTCTTCCATATTCTTCCTTCAACCCGTAAACCCATTTATTCTGCAATGTTGTTTTACTTTCATGCAACCTGACTAATTCCCAAGTCTGGTTATGTATTAATGACTTCATCTCTTCTTTCATAGCTAGCTCCCACTTCTTCCCGGTTTATACCTGCATTGCTTCTTCATAACATTCTGGTTCACCAGAATCAATCAACAATACATAATATAATGAAGGAGAGTATCATTCAGGGGTTCTACTTATCCTGGTAGATCTTCTGACGCCACTTTGAGGTGTTTCATGAGGTACTTGATGCTGTTGTGGTGGTTGTTGTTGTTGTGGCTATTTATTTTTATTATTTTCAGGCACCTTTAATTTTTCTGTGATCTCATCAAGAACTGTGTTTTTTTTTTTTTTTCCTGTTTCTTTTCCTGCAACTGATCCATATACAAGACCTTTTCATTGAATATTACCTCTCTGCTCCTAATGATTTTGTTATTTTCATAGTCATATAAGCGATAACCAAAATCATTAGCACCATATCCAATAAAGGTACATTTCTTTGATTTTGCCTCAAGCTCTGTTCTATTTTATTTATTAATATGGACAAAGGCCTCACAACCAAAAGGATTTAAAAAAATTACTTTCCCATTTTACTTGTTTATGTCTCCTCTGGAATACCACCATCCAAGGAACTTGAAGGCCCTATGTTTATTATATAAACAACAATATCTACAGCATCTGCCCAAAATTGTAAAGGCAATCCTACATGCAATATCATGCACCTTGCATGCTCCATGATTGTCTTGTTCATCCTTTCAAACACTCTCCTTGCATGCTCCATGATTGTCCTGTTCATCCTGCAAATTTGAGCACACTATAATTTCCCCAGATAGGTTGCTACTCGCCCTGACATATCCTCTCACGTTAACAATCTCTATGCCTCACAGTATTCGAGGATTTAAGGCTCACATGGGAATTCCATGCGCTTCATTGTTTCTTGATGCACGAAATGATAAATACCACCACAACCTTCACAAGCACCAACCCATATCATTTCCACATTGCTTCTCTAATTCTGTGATTCACAGTGAATCATGATTCCAACTCTTGGGCCACGAATAGTGTGTCATATGGTTGGTATCTAACTAGGGCCACCTCTATCATGATGCCACACCCCAATGCAGGAATGTTGTCTTTTCTGTGCGACTCTTTCATAATATTTTCATAGTCCGCATCCAATTTCACTAGTGGTGAAAAAAAAAATTGATACTCATATGCATCTTCATATTTTAAAGCAACTGGTTGTAGCTCATTATCTCCACCGGGCTTCTCGAGGTCTTCGAGGGTCACTTGTTTTCCAAAGTTCTTCTACTTTATTGATTTGTTGAACACTGATATGACATGCCCTTATTTTCTTCTGCTCTGAAGGTATCTGGGTGAGCCACTACAAAAATCATCTATCATCGATCATTGGGCACCATTGTTTTAGATCCTAGTTCATATATTTCAATGCGTTGACACTCAAACAAGGTTCTCTGCATAAAATAACAATGACACTTTCTGTTTTTGGCAGATATGAATCTCTTTTCTATGCGGCATCACCTTTCTCTTGGGAACTGCCATGAGATGCATAGAACCCACTGGAGCAAATTCCTCCAATCCTGATTCTTGCAATTGGCAACTCTGATCGTTAATTGCCATCGATCCATCTAGACTTCTCCCGAACCCCCAATTCCCTAGGTCCTCATAAAAATGACCTTCAGAGGGATCAATATTAACCGATGTTGAAATATCCCTTGAATCAGAAAGGGTCCATCTCATTAGGATCACTCTAAAATCCAATGCTCCCATAAGCCTTCCTAGTCACATCATTTTCAATAGCAATGAAATTTGAAGGGTAAATTTTCTATTTTGTGACTTGAGCCTTCGTTCAAAGGGTTTTTGGAGGGATTAAGGCTCGACCCTCCACTCAGTGTTCTCATTTATTGAGTGCACACCAACACCAATCCACCTCACTTCTTCCTTTGAAATCGAGTATGCAAGAAGGCATCCTGCAACGATAAAAATAACATCCATAAGTTTGTTGATTGTAGTATATCTAATCATATCCAACATATTCACACAGATCTAGATCTTCAAACATCATATCTGATAGATCTAATCAAATCACTCTCTTTTCCCAATGATTGAACGATAATGGTTAATAAAACGATCCACGATCCTGAAAGTATCTTTAAACCATGCTTTGATACCAGTTGTTAGAATTTACTGGAGAACATAAATAGTTACTGAGATTTACGAGAGAAAAAAATAATAACAAGCAGCAACAAATCATGAACCATAAACACACATTTTTATTAGGAAAACCCCAAATCCGAGGAAAAGCCCAACACAATGAAATTTCATTGCCATTAGCCAAAACCCTAGCCAATCCGGCCAAGTGAGCCTTCACGTTCACCTCCAGGCCTACATTATAATGAAGTCCTCCCAACCTTTTTATAGGCTCCATCGCATTCAATACCACATGCAAAAAACCATGGGTGCACATTACCATGTGCCCCAAAACCACTACTATTTACCCTAGTCAACTTTGACTCTATCCCGAGTCAAGTTTACCTAACATGGTGATACATTGATATCTACAGGCTTCTAGTAGAGAATAATCATAGCAGCAGGTTTATTGAAAATCCATTAAATGATGACTATGATGGTTGGGATGCCAACACAAGCAGAAGGGTCAAGAAGAAGAGTGAGGCAGGAAGTTTGGAGTCACCCTCAGAGGTAAAAAATGTGCTCAATGTCTACATCGGTCCCTACCCATTGGAAAGTGCTCTAGAAGATCTTTCCAATGATATTCAAATTTCACAAATGGGTTCCTGGATCAAAAGATATGGTCTAATGAAGTTCAGGCACTTTAAGCCTTGAGGAGGATGAAATATTAGAGCATCGGAGCAGGATTTATCTAAGGTCTGAGATATCAAATACCGGTATTCCATCATATCATAACATCAGAGGTCCATGATATTAGAGCATCAGAGTAGGCTTTATCGAAGGTCCAAGATATCGTATATTAGAGGATATCAGAGCATCAGAATTTGGAGGATTTCGTACATCGAAAGTTAGTGAATATCAAAGCATCAGAGTTGGCTATATCAAAGGTTGGCGGATGTCAAAGGCTTGAAATATCAGAGGCCTAGTATTTCAGAACATCAAGGGTCTGGATTATCGACACTTCAAGACATAGATGCTCTAAGATGTTGTGATATCCGACATTTCGATAAGACATAAATCACCGATAAATTCCAAATAATAATTAACAAATGAACCTTTGCAAAACCAAGCCTTTTCGGGTCCTCTTCTCTCTCCAGTGGAAGGACACATGGCAACATGATATTGGCACCAAAAATCTGAAGTGGCAGATGATGTCAACATGATGTTGTGGTACGTCAGGACACGTGGCAGACATATTCATTGTTTTTAGGTGGCCTAGTGGGCCAATTCCAGGTGACACGTGGCATCATTATGGAGGTGCCATGTGGAGTGATGACGCGACCATGACGTCATATTGGAGGTCGCATATCAGAATATGAAGAATCCCGCAACCTCTTCGTAGATTCTCATGAGGAAATTTCCGATGGAGGGGCTCCAATGTAATGCTTGCACACAGCCTTAGGTGAGTTCATAGAACCAAAGGTGCAGTGAAAATACAAAGGGGTATTATCCCCCAGCAAGAGCTTGAACTCCTTAGGACCTAAGCACTAAAGCCCCCGATCACAACTCACGGTCCTATGGAAAAGCAATGTAAAAATAACTAAAGACTATAGGAATAAAGGAAATCGGGGAGTGCAACATCACAATGTTTCATATTTGAAAGTTGCGATATGGAGTGTTGTAATGGTGTAACTCTATGGAGTGAAGACTCTAATGTTACATCACAAAGGTGTATTCAAGGACATATGAGCTAGAAGGGAATTAAAGAAGTGCACAAAAAACTTGGCTCATAAAATTAATAACAACATTTCAGAGTGTTTGGTCAAGACATTAAGGAGCATGATTGCACAGGCTGATTTGAGAGAAGTATTTTTCGAGCTCTGGAGTAAGCTACCTCTAATATTCCCTTTCACTCCTCGGTGAATTAAACAAAGTGCAGAGAAGCCATGCTGAAGTATAGTCTGGGCCTGAGAAGCCATGAAAGGGCATGGTGAGTCTAATTGGAGTATGCAGGTGGACTAAGAATTTAATTCTTGGTTAGAAGAAGTGCCATGGTGCACATTCCTATAATTATGTCTTCGACATAATTCATCGAGCAAACACAAAGGCATCGATGTGTGTAAGGTCTCCATTTCTTTAGTGCATGTAGTATTGCCAACATTTCCTTCTCATAAATAGCCTTTTGTAAATACTTTCCTTTGATTGAATGACTTTCAAAAGCAATGGGTCCTCCTTCTTGCATTAAAACAACACCAATTCCATTTCCTGAGGCATCACATTCCACAATAAAGGTTTTTGTGAAGTCTGGCGTAGCTAAGACCGGTGCTAGGCACATTGCCTCTTTAAGATGTTCAAAGGCCTTAGTTGCTTCAGGAGTCCATGAAAATGCATCTTTCTTCAATGATGTTGTTAGAGGTGCTGCTATTCTCCCATAATTCTTAACAAACTTGCGATAATACCCTGTTAACCCGAGAAATCCTCGCAACTGCTTTATGGTTGTGAGGACTTTCCATTCCTTAATGGCTTTAATTTTGTTAGGGTCTACTTTAACACCCTCGTGAGATACAATATGACCCAGATATTCCACCTCTTGTACTCCAAAGAAACATTTGGATGTTTTTGCATATAATTGTTTCTCCTCCAATAGCTTGAGCACCCTGTCAACATGTTGAACATGATCCTTCCAAGACCTGCTGTAGATTAGTATATCATCAAAAAATACTAGCACAAATTTTCTAAGGAAGGGTTTGAAATGGGAATTCATCAACCCTTGAAATGTAGAAGGTGCATTGGTAAGGCCAAAAGGCATGACCAAAAATTCATAATGACCCTCATGAGTTCGAAATGCTGTTTTCAGAATATCTTCAGTCTTCATTCTAATTTGATGATATCTTGAATGAAGATCCAACTTGGTAAAATAAATTGCTCCTTGTAATTCATCCAATAATTCATCAATCACAGGAATGGGAAATTTATCTTTAATGGTGAGCTTATTGAGCTCCCTATAATCCGGACACATTCGCCATGATCCATCCTTCTTGTGTACCAATACTACAGGAGCAGAGAAAGAACTTTGACTAGGTTGAATTATACCGACCTCTAACATTTCTGCAATCATACGTTCAATTTCACTCTTTTGGACGTAAGGATATCTATAAGGCCTGATGTTTGGAGGAACACTTCCTAGAATCAAATGAATAGCATGATCATGATCACGAATAGGTGGGAGTCCTTTGGGAGTTTCAAACACCTTGGAATGATTGTCAAAGACTTGTTGGAGATCTGCAGAAATAGATGATTTTGATGTCGGAACTTCTAGTGAGCATAATTGTGCAATTACGCCTCGTTGTTCTTTCTTTAGAAGCTTTGTCATGACATTAGAGCTTATTATCCTTCCTGGCTTCCCTTCAATACCCCGTAATTCGACTTCCTTTCCTTCTGAAAAAAATTTCAAGAAAGTTCTTGAAAATTAAAAGCTACCGTCCCCAAAGATTGTAACCATTGTACTCCTAGTACAACATCAACACCTCCCATAGGAATGGAAAGCATTGGACTAGTCAATACATATTCCCCCATGGTTAGCTTGATATTATGGCATTTCACAGAGCAATTTATAGTTCCTCCATTTGCAACCATCACTTGGCATTCTGGTGCTGGGTATAGGAAACAATTTAATTCCTTGGCTACCTTACAATGAATAAAATTATGGGTGCTACCTGAATCAATCAACACTATTACCTTTTTCTTCTTGATATGTCCTTCCATCTTGAGAGTTTGAGGAGTGGTAATTCCTGCCAGTGCATTACACGATATGGTCGGATTCATTTCTTCCTCTTCTAGGGCTGGTTCCTGGTGTATATCCTCTTCTTGTTCATTTCTTCTTCCTCTTCACAATCTATGTAAAATAATTTCTTCTCAGCACACTTATGACCTTTAGTGTATTTGCTATCACAACTGTAGCAAAGACCTTTTGCTCTTTTTTCTTCCAATTGTTGTGGTGTCAACCTTGTAGGTTGTGGAAATCTAGGCGTAGCAACACTTCCTTCTTTATAGAAGTGAGTGGTAGGCTTCCTTGTCTTCATAATTTTACATTCAAGTTTTCTTGCCAACCTGAATGCCTTCTCTAATGAATCAGGTTCCAAAATTTGAACTTCATGTTGGATGTTATACTTTAAAGTACCTATGAAGAGATCAATCCTGTGTTCCTTTGGAATATCAGTTACCCTTATATTCAATTTTTGGAAGTCCTCAATGTGCTCCCCCATTAAACCCTTTTGTTCGATATTTATCAATTGGCTAAAGAAGGTGTTGCTCTTTGTATCCTCATAATGTGCTATCATTTCCTCCTTAAAAATTGACCAAGTGACAATTTTTTTACGGGAGCAAAGCCATCGATACCATACAAATATATTTTGTTCTAAATGTAAAGTTGAAATGCGTACCTTTTGTGTGTTTTGCACATTATGGAGATCAAAATATTCCTCCATCTGTAGTATCCATGTTACAGGATCCTTTCCATGAAACTTCCTCATATCCATTTTTGGAATATGGTGGTTCTTCCCGCTAACATTAGAGTTTATGAAATCACGATTAACATTTATTTTGTTCTCATCATGAGTTTCCTCTACTATCTTTTAACCATTAGGAAACATTTCTTGTATCAACTTTGTCAAACCTTCCATGTCTGCTTTTAGATCATTCTTCATGTTTTCCATTTTAGCTTCCATGTCATCCATCTTAGATTCCATGCCAAATTCCATGCCATCTATCTTAGATTCCACGCCTTTCTTCAAACCATCCATCTTCGCTTCCACGCCTTTATTCAAAACTTCCATTTCATTTTTTGCCGCTCTTTGTGAGAGCGAAATTTGGTGCACTTGCTCTTGTAATTTTGATACATCATGTTGCAATTCTTCATCTTCATGAGTCATAGTAGAGACTTTTGAAGGATTAATGGGTGTTGAATTATTTTTACAGGGCATTTTTTAGAACCTAATACTGATATCTATTCTACAATATGCCCTTGTAATCAATTCAAATTGATTCTTCAAACAAGACTTATGCAATTTGGAAAAGAAATACACACCTTTTTCTTGCTTTTGAGGAGCTCGATATTGAAATTGGATTATCTCTGTGACTATGACTCCTCAATATCTGAAATTTGGCACTGAGGTAGCCCTCTGAATTCTCTTTCGAATGCCACAGGTCTGACCTGATTTGGATTCTCCAAGGCAAAGTTATGTCTAATCTCCCATAATGACCTAATTATGGAATAGTTCAGTAGAACGAACTTGTACGACTTGAAACATGTCACTGTTTCATCCTTCAACTCTGAAATTGATAGCCAAGAAACTACAGTCAGTGTACTTGTGACCACTTTTTACGGCACTCCAATCCGATGCTCAAAGAGAGAGTTATGAATATTTTCCCACGATAACTTCTTTGAGATGAAATTCGGGAGCCTGAAAAAACACTACCTTCCACAGATCATATCTCCAAAAATATTGCAAACCAAGCTTTGAAATGTTGCGATGAGTTTCCTTAGGATTTTGGCTTCGCACCCTAAAAATTTCAGATTCTGAACCTTTGTAGAAAAAAAAGTTATAGCGAAAATACCACGATGACCTGTTTAGAGCAGCGAAACCCTAGAATCCAAAGATCTGATACCAAATGTTGTGTAACCAGCTCCAAAAATAGAAGAAAAGAGATATCAACGCCTTAGAAATAAGCCACTTCGAGGGGGAAACATCCAATACATTACATAAATGAACAATTCTTGGATGATATAAATGACCAAAACCTCCTCCTATATATAGGAGTCCATGGGGCCATAATGTAATCCTAGTGGGGTCATAATGTAATCCTATCTGACCTAACAATAATAATTTAAGGGCACAATAATAACAATATTGGGGTTACAGGGGTATAACGATAACAATAAGGGGGGCTACACTAACATAATAAGGGACTACACTATTAATGTAGGGACCTAACAGTTGTGACTCAATGAATCAGTATTTTCCTTATTGTAAAAGTCCTTTGTTTTCAGTTTGAAAATTGTATGAAATAGTATAATGGTGGAAACAACAGGTGGTGGCCTACATTCAAACAGGTTTGTGCCTCTTGTCAAGTTGGTTCTTGATATCTTAAGGGGGTTGGTGCCTCCAGTGAGTGGGTGCTCACAAACAAACTAATGTAATTAATTGGGTGCTTAACTTACATCTTAAAACAACAACAAATTGGTTGTTTTTACCCTTTGGGTTTCCATGTGAAAATACATGTGTCTATGTGTGTATGTGTTGATCTTGAGAACTGTTGTTGAACATATGAATGCTCATGACTTACTACTCATATATTTGTGAATGAATGCTCTCATAAAATAACTGAAAATAAAGGGACTAAGTAAGAACATTTTCAAAAAGAGAAAATTGAAAATAATCAAACAATTACTGATTCACCCCCCTCGCCTCCCGGTAATTCCTTATACCAATACAGATAGTGCACATAACTCAATATTTCTAGAAATATGGTTGTATACTCTTCATCTGACATGGAACCCATCTTAATCTCATATAATTCCTTTGTCTTTCCATCATAATACCTCTCAAATAGGTACTTCTTCCTGAAGATTCTTTCAAATTATTCCTTGGCCAGCTTCTCTCCCCTGATTCCCCTAACATGCTTAACATATTCCCACCAGATATCTGATTTTCCTTTGAGACTAAAAGTAGCTCTCTTGGCCTTCATATTCTCTGAATAATCATGAATTATGAAAAATTGTCTAATTCCAAGCAACCATGCTTTTTTCATCTTCTGATTTAGTCATCTCACCATCAAAAGTACGAGGCTTGTATTTCTTAAACTCCTCTAGAAAATACCTCTTCTCACTCCTCCTATGATACTGGAAGTGATGGAAATAATGTCTCATAGAAGTAGATCTAGAATAAAATCCATGAGTACTAGCCCTCCTCTTAGGTGTATCCAAGAGTGTGTCACTCCTTACTGTATCATCCCTATCCATCTTGTACCTTTTCTGAGTTTGGATTCCATCTACACCATTAGTATTTTCTTCCTGTCTATCTCCATGACTGGTTCCCCACTATTTATGCTTTTGTAAATCTAAAAGGATTTGAAGAATGACTGCATTGACCTCAACTTGTTTTTCTTAAGATTTTGCAAGCCTTTCATGTGCTTCAATCAACCTATCATTATCTACTTTAAAACTTATGATCTTTGCCCTCATACTTCTTAATGTATCTTCCAAATCAAGAGAGTCTCCCTCTCCCTGTTTCCCAACGGATTTCTACCATCCCACTGATTTCTCATCTGGCATGTATAAGGAGTCATATCAACTATACTCAACCATTATGCTCTTCATCTCTAGCCTTCTATTTTCCTTCAACACACCATTTTTAGATAAAATACAATGAATAATCAAAATTATTACCTCAATTTACTTTTGGGAGGTTATTGCATGTGCACAATTCAATCCAAATTAACATGATACATAATAATATCAATAGAATATCAATTCATACATGAATGAAACCTTAACAACATCAAGATCCTAGTTGTTACATGCCATTTTTTCACCATGGAAAATTACCTTCAATCTGGATCTTTCACTATCCATAAATGTGTTCCAAAGCATTCCCTTGCAAGGCTAGAAGCTAAACAATCCTAAAGTAAAAGATAATTTTGGATTACAAGGTCTAAAAACCTACTTTTATCCACATGCGCATTTTCCTAGCCAAATTCTGCACATACGCAAATTTTACCATTAAATCCAACATAAAAGTGTGTTATATCTTCCACTATAAACTATGCACATGACTCAACGAAAGTGAAAATAAAAAGTGAAATCTAGAAGCTTTGTTGGGCGAATATTTCCCAATAGAATTCTTTGAGATGATGCTTATTCAAGAATGATCCCTGTGTTCTTGGAGCTAATTCACATCCTTTATGGAACCCTAATGCCTCCATTTGAGGATCTCAAACCTCCTCCTTTTAGACTATAAATCAAACACAAACCAAAGGGTTAGGGAGGACTACTGAAGGTAAATGTATGTTGTTGAAATAGGGATAGAAGTCTTGTCATCAAAGGAGAATATTGGAGATCATTGGCAGGATCCATACGTCATCAAGGACAAGGTTTTGTAACTCCTTCATTCTTGATATTAATAAAAAAGAGTTTTTCTTCCCACTATATTCTTCAATGGAGTTGAGGTATTGTGTATTTGCTTCCATTTTTCCATTTATAATTATATTAGGTACTAGTTTCCTTGGTCACTAGTATGAGTTGTATTGAATCATTTATCTATCATATGCCTTTGATATTTTGTTTTTATTATGTTTGCAGGTTTAGTTTCTAAGCATTGAGGAGTTGCGTCAAACCATAGAGAGGATCTTCATTGGGAATTTCCTTGGAAATGTATGGATTCCATATTTTACCATTCTTGTTTATTATTCAATACGAATTAACTCAGGGAAAGATTTTCTTTCTTGTCTGTTTGTTACTAGAGTTAGTCATTAAATCTAGGGAGATTTCTTTTGTCTGCATAAGCAATTAATCCGCCATAACAATAGAAATAACAATAAAATAATTGACATGCATGCATGATAAACATATAGATAATTTACATGCATTCATAACAATTTGCATTTACCGTGAGGTCCAATGCTGTGAACTTTCTCTTATACAACTTTATAACACCCCACCCCACATTTACCCACTTTTACAAGCTCACTAAGGAAAATATGAGTTAAGAGTTACTATGCATGACCCGATTTCCAAGATTCAATTATGGAAATGGGTTCCACTTGTCAAACTTACTGCAACACTCAAATATAGTACAGAACCACACAAATTTCAGACCAATTCCATTGGTGGCCTTTTCCCTATGCTGGAACCACATTTTGACCTAACTTACAACCCAGCTGCATGCATGAAGGTGCGTCAGTGTGTCCAACCTCCTCCAGTTGCACGCACAACCCATCCTCAATGCAGCTACAACAGAATTTTCCAAGTTAAGACAATGTGGTTAGGGACTTTCTCCCAACATTTTAGGGCTAGTCTACAGGCCAACTACCAATAACTACCCAGAAATTTATCAACAGTCAATATAAGGCTTAAGGATCTGACTCTAAGTTTATTCTTTCTCAAGCCTACAAAACACATAAGAGTCATTTATACAAACACTTTGTAAACATAATACATGTAGGTCATGAATGCATATTTGTTCATTGTTTCATTAATTTCATCATATATTGATCAAGAAGGCTCACTTCCCCCTCATACTGTTTGTCACAAACACATATTAGGTAATGCATTCATATAAAATATTCAATAACTTGTCAAACCATGAGCAATATCAATAACAAGAGCACATCATATCATAATAAATATTCCATGCATGTAACCAACATTTAACTAGAATGAATCCATGACAAACTTAGTCATATAATCACACAATAAATCAAAACATGTTCTCATTGGTCTCATTAAAGAATAACACATATTAACATATGCTAAACACCAACCAAATTAGGGACTTCCACATACGACCTGACCATAAATTGGGTTGAACCAAATATTTCTTTCATTTGATCACCCTCATGCCATATTCCAAGCATGAATGTGGGATCACATGAGATAAACCAAAACATAACCAAATAGCGAATATGGAGGAAAACAACCTCCACCCTCAAGCCATAATGATTTCACTTAAACCGGTCCAGAAATCACCAAACCAATACAAGCTTGGATGCCTCGGAATTTCTTCACCATACCTAGAGGAATTTTCCTTTCTCCACCCACCTATCAAGAGTTTCTCGGAGAAAACCATCTCCATCCTCAACCCTTGGGATTTTCCTAAGAC
The DNA here is from genome assembly GCA_034641835.2 of Pinus albicaulis. NCBI lineage: Eukaryota > Viridiplantae > Streptophyta > Pinopsida > Pinales > Pinaceae > Pinus > Pinus albicaulis. The sequence continues at coordinate 1,138,629,065 of CM076584.1, forward strand.
CACCTCAACCAAGATCCAAAATATATTGGCAATCCAAATCTCAACCAAACAGGGAACCCACTACATCATGGATATCCATGAAATGACATAAGGAAATGTTGTACATCATTGTCAATCTAGACAAATCCCTTGCCAATGACAACAAAAATGACCAACAAACCAATGCATGAACCATGCATTTTAATTCCAGCAAGATAATACATACACATTGTACCTGCAAATCCACAATTATTTTATGCCCTTGCTTGTTGTTGTCCAAATATTCCTCTTGGTTTCCCTCGAATTACTCTTACGCTTATTGCTTTCCTTGCTTGTCTTCCTTGTGATCTCCTCCTCTCCCTTGTTGTAGTGTTCTCTACAGATTTTTTCCAAAGTGGAAATGAATAAATGTCACTCTCCCCCATTTCTTTTCTTTTCCTTCTTTTTCCCTTGCACGCATATTTTTCATTTTCCCTTGCATGGAATTTATTTCATTTTCCTTTATTTATTTTGAATCCTTGCCACATGTTCCTTGCTAGACTGTAATAAATAATTTGATTTTTATTTCCTTTTTACTTTTTCCATTGGAAATTCCAATTTCCATATAAAATAAATAATTAACCACAAGCAGATCCCAATATAATGTTTTTCCCCTCATTCAACTTCGAATACGTGTCCCATGACCTTGGTTTTATTTTTTATTGTATAATTTCCTTTTATTTACATGGAAAATTTAATTTGAGGTTGTTACAAACCTCTCCCACTTGGGGGGACACCATCCTCAATTTTCTTATGACTCTTATGACAAACAAACTGTTGAAAACATTATAAACATACTGCTTATGTATGTATGTATGTATGTATATACATACATACATACATACATACATACATACATACATACATACATATAGATATATATATATATATATATATATATATATATATATAGGCACATTTCCTTCAACCAACAAGTAAATAAGGAAATAATTCCCACATCTAATTAGCCATATCCCATGCATCTTCATTGGGCCCAAAGTGGTTCCATTTCACTTTAACCTGCTCTATTGCTCAATTCTTCAACATGAGATTCTTCCATTGTAGGATGCATTGAGGCTCTGGCTAGAACTCTCCTTCTGGTTCCACCTAAAATACAAACCAATAAATCATATGATCATTATCTCGTATATATATTTTAAGCATAAAAACATGAAAAACATCATGAATTTTTATTGATGGAGGTAAATGAAGTTTTCATTCCATTGGTTCAATCCTCTCAAGGATCTCAAAATTCCCACAATAGTGAGGTTCCAACTTGGCACACGATCCAATATTCAAGGAGGTCTTCTTGGGCTTGATACGCAAGTACACATGCTCTCCAACTTGAAACTCCTTGAATACTCTATGTTGATATGCATAACTCTTCTGCCTATCATGTGTTGCCTTCAAATTATTCTTGATAACATGCATCTCTTGCTTCGTCTCTTTCAACATATCCGGTTCAATCAACACCCTACTCATTTTATCACTCCAGCTGATAAGAGTACTACAACTCCTCCCATAGATAGCTTCAAATGGAATCATCTTTAAGAATTATTGATACTGATTATTATAATCAAGCTCCACCAGTGGAAGTTACTCCTCCCACTTCCTATGTTGATGCATGCCATACGTCCTCAACATATCCTCAAGGATCCTATTTATTCTCTCTTTCTGCACATTTGTTTACTGATGATAAGTTGTACTGAAGACTAACTCTGTCCCCAAGTTTGTAAACAAATCCTTCCCAAACATGGAAGTGAATTGGCATCTCTATCTGATATAATCCTCTTGGAAACTCCAAGAAACCTCACTATCTCATTAATGAATATTTGAGCCACTTCATTAGTTGAATTGGTAGACTTTACTGCATTGAAGTGTGTTACCTTGCTCAAATTTTCAACCACAACCATGATGGATTCATGTTGCCTTGATGTCCTCGTAAATCCTGTAATGAGATCCATGGAAATGACCTCCCATTTCCATTCCAGAATCGAAATATGTTGCAACAAACTAGCCGGATGCTTGCATTCAACTTTTACCTATTGATATTCCAAGCACTCAAAAACAAACTCAACCACCTCTTTCTTCAAGTTAGGCCAATAATATAACTTCTTAATGGTTTTCAAAGTCTTCTGGTATCATGGATGTCCTAAATATGGCTTGAAATAAAACTCTCTCAAAATAAGTTTCTTCAATTCCTTAGTATCATGCACATATATTTTGCCACTGAATTTAACCAAGCCATCTATTGTGAGGTGATACTCCTCATCCTTTTCACTCTCACCTTGTTGTTGTAATATTTGCTTCCAATGTTGGTACCTCTCATCATGCAACCCTGCATATAAGACCCACTCTCTCATATATGTCCCATAAGAACTCAGAACTTAAACATGATTCACATGCACTCTGCTACTGAGAGCATCTGCAACCCAATTCTCCTTGATTATTAAATCCTTGATTTCAAAGTCAAACTCACTACGAGTAGCCAAACATATAGCTTACCTTGCATTCAAATTAGGTTGGTAAAATAATTACCTCGGTCCAATATGATCACTCATCAAAATGGATTTCCTCCCAACAAGATAATTTCACCACATATTCATTGCATGAATGATACCTTCCAACTCAAGATCCCGAGTCACATAATTATGCTCATGGTAATTCAACTGTTTTGATTCATAGCAAACCACCTTCCTTTCTTGCATCAGGGCTCCACCAATTCCTTCCTTGCAGGAATATGTACAAATCAAGAAGTCCTTGTCAGGATCCCCAATCCTCAAAAATGGATAAATACTAAGCAATTTCTTCAAATGTTCAAAGCTAGTTGCACACTCTCAATTCTATTCAGAATTATTTCCTTTTCTCTGCAAGGATGTGATAGTGATCCAAGTGGATCTTCAGGCACCAGTGGAAAGTACAAAGGGCTAAAAATTAAAAGTGACAGGAAGGTGGAAAACTCAGCTTCATATTGAAGAGCTCGTTGCACTGATCACAACGGTATGAACGACTCATCAATCCGAGCTCATATGAGGAAGTTAGAGCAGTTTGAAGTTTTGTTAAAGCAAGGGAAGTGGGGCCCATAGCATGCCACATGGAATCCCAATGAGCACGTGGGACCCACATAGCATCCTACCAGACCCTGACACATGGCACTCCTCCATTGGCCCTCAACCTGCAGAAAAGACAAAAAATCCAAATATTAAATCAACCACATAAAAGTCAAAACCATTAAAACTATATATTAAAATGTGGTTATGAATATCATATAAAATATATTCCAAAACCAAATCATATTTAAAAAGGTCATTTAATTAACCATATAAGAAAAATTGGTTAAATCAAATGGCACAACGAATAAATATGGTTATATTACGTTGAAGTTACTTTTGGGTTATGGTTATAACCATACCCAGAACCACCCAAACCATAAATATATGTTATGGTTAATAAAACCAACAGTTATAACTCCTCCACATTTTTTTAAAAATATGTTATTACAACCAATGCACCTAAAATACATTATGTGCGGATTTTGTTGGGGAGGCGGGATTTGATTCCCCGGCATCCCTTTAACTAATTCCAAATTTTACCACTAGGACAACGGACTTATTTGAAAACACCGCCCATATTTTTTATAAAAACCTTTCATTTCACTAATGTGCCCAGCAGACTTGAGCACATATTTTGAGGCAGAGGAGACAGATTGGAGCATGATTTTCGAGACAGATTCCTCTTTGATGCCAAGGGAATATTTTGATCCCAGGGAGGTAAAATTTTCATAATGTATTAAAATTTATATGCATTTTAACCAGAATTTCACAGGGAGCGGGATGGTGCGCCCAGATTTTCCTTTTGAGCAGAGGTTTTGCAGATCCCCTGTGGAGGAGAATCGTCAAGAAACTTGAGAGAATCTTTCAAATTCCTTGGAGGCCGAAATTCATCGGTGTCAAAATGAGGTCAACCTTATACTCATTCTTCTTGAAATTTCACAAGGATCTCAATGGTGAGATCAAATTCCTGTTTTAAGTTGCAGATTTCTAGATTCCCTGTGGAGCAACATCTTTTAGGAATCTAGGGTGAATCTAAAAGATTCCCTAAGGCCCATATTTTCACTTTGTCAGAATTCAAAAAATTGACAGTCGATCCTACACCTCTCGGCGACACGAGTTCAACGGTGCAGTCATATTTTCCATCTGAGCCTTATGTTATTCAACCACTTTTCAAAGTGGAGATGCAGGTGTCAACTTTCAATGTCTGAGCAGTCATTTTCAGGATACTCGATGCCACGAGATTGATGGTACAGCCAGATCCAACAGTTTATCATCCTTTTCTTCAGATAGCTCCAGGATATGAGGTATATGCAGTATGATCATGTACTTCCTTTTGCTATGATATGCATTGTGTTGTAGATCCATGTTGATGTTTGATGTTGGGTCATGTTTTTGTTCTTGATGTGAGATGTAATTTCTATCTTGGCTTTGTTTTATGTTTGAGATCCCTTTATTGCCATGTTGGCGGGATACTCATTGTCACAATTATGTTTGATTGAGATCCCTTTATTTCCATGCTGGCAGGATACTCACAGTCAGTATGTGTGAGTTATTGTCATACTGATAAGAGTCCTTGTTGTGAATGAGATTTCCTATAATGTAACATCACGTGGAGAGGTCCAGCCACTCCTGCGTGAGGGAATTTTCCTTGTATGACAGAGAAAATACCATCCATGTACATCATCACCCTTCACAATACTTAATGCAGTAGCCTACACAATCTTGACACCGAGGCCCGGAGACATAGTACCTCCTGGACGAACTCCATTATCAACTCTTATGTCGCTAATGCTTGTTATGTTCCTCTTCTTTATAGCATGTAGATGTTCATTTATGTCCATTAATGCTTTATTAAATGCAATTCTAACACATCAGTCGAAGTAAAATCTCTTGGTTAAAGGGTATCAAAAATTTACCTGGATCAAATAGGATATCCAATATTAGAGAAATTCCTTATAAACCTTCTGTAATAACCTGCTAGTCCCATGAATGCTATGGTCTCTATAGAAATATGGTGATAAAATTGCAACTGCTCAAGAAATTTAATATAAATCAGTGGGACACAATTCTACTCTATTGCTCTATAGAAATTAATTCACACTTTAGAACAACATGGAAAAACATGCATCATCAAATACACATGTACACAAATGTTTCTAGGGGAAAGAAACTACTAAAACCCCCTTAATCATGTTTGAATTAATCAAATGAATTGAGAAACAATTAAAATTGTGGTCTCTCTCTTTGAGGACAAACTGTAAGAGTAAACTTGTTCTCACTCTTCCTACACTCGCATTGCCCATACTCACGTTGTTTACACTCGCGCTACCCACACTTGCACTACCTGCACTCGCTCCTATTTCCTTGCAAAAATACATAGGATATAGGCCCCTATTTATCCCCTATTTTCTTGCAAAATTCCCAAAAGACTAATCACCTAACCAATGCTCTAAATTGTACACTCAATCTAGTATATAATTAATTGTACACTTCCTTGGAATCTCCACCATATATGAGGAACTCAAATTTCTTTCATGCACTAGTTATTTTGTGTTGATTGATCAACTAACTAGATGATATTTGAGTTAGATTTGTGTCCCACTGGACAACTAACATTCAACTGACTCTATCAATTATTACAGGTGAGTTAACTAAGTACAACTGAAAATAATTGAACTAGATTGATATAAATTAGCAATCACATATGCATAACTAAACTCCAATCCCTCTAACTCGAATTTACTTGAGTTAACTGAGTGAAAAGAGCCATGTAAGCTTATTTAACTACCTCTAAGTTGTTTTTTGATGTGGAAATTCAAATTTTCTCAATTTTACCAAGGCTAAATCAAATTGAGCCTTTCTTGCTACACTTCTCAACATTCCCTCTTAACAAGAAAGGGATTATAACCAACCTTATATAGCACTTGTGGAGTGTATTGTAGCACTACCTCTCACTATTGTTATTACTATTGCAACAACTACAATTGATAAGTCACCAAAATACTGCATCACATGTGTCTATGCAATTGTCTACTGGGAAAAATGCAATGTTGTTTATTCTACATTGTGCCTCCTACATTTTTCTCAACAATACTCTATGCTCCTCAACATATGACTGAACCAAATGAAATTTCCCGTTCTTCTACTAAATAATGTGCACCCCTATAGTAAGGTAATGATCCATGAGGAGGACACCTCAATGTTCGCTACCCAAATTTCTGCAATTATGGGGCTAGGGATCTACATCACCCCACCTCACTCCTAGAGGTATAGTATGCATTGAAAAATGTGATATACTCTTATTTCTACTACTTCTCTATTGCTAATTCTACACTATTGTTTTAAATACTGCAATAATGACTCTGATCTCCCCGGATCCTGAAGTAATAACTTCCATAGGGTTGCTCCCTTTGAAACTAGACTCCCTCTGAGTCTCGATCTCCCTGCTGGAAATCTCGATGCTCCTCAATCTACCAATATCAATTATCACAACTCATTTATGTGTCACTAAAACTTCTCTCACTATTCTACCCACTAGCAACCTTCCAACTCCATTAAGAATTATGCACATAGGGTCTTATGGATATGCCTTGAACTAGGGCTCCATAACTCTTCCTTTTAATAGCTCATTAGTTCTTCAATGATAAGTGTACACTGAGGAAAAATACAAAATATTGATTCTAATGTGATTTAAGGGCTCTGATACCATGTAGAAATATGGTGATATAATTGCAAGTGCTCAAGAAATTTAATCTAAATCAAGATACACAATTCTACTCTATTTCTCTGCAGAAATTAATTCACACTTTAGAACAACATGCGCAAACATGCATCATCAAATACACAAGTGCACAGATGTTTCTAGGGGAAAGAAACTACTAAAAACCCCTTAATTTTTTTTTCATTAATCAAGTGAATTGAGAAACAATTACAATTACGATCTCTTGCTCTGACGAAAAACTGCAAGAGTAAAATTGTTCTCACTCTACCTGCACTCGTGTTTCCCGCACTTGCACTAGTTGCAATCATTCCTATTTCATTGCACAAATCTGAAGGAAATAGGCCCCTATTTTCCCCCTATTTTATTGCACAATTACCAAGGATTGATCACCTGACCAATACTCTAAATTATACACTCAATCTAGTATATAATTAATTGTACACTCTCTCGGAATCTCCACCACAGCTGAGGAACTCGAATTTCTTGCATGTACTAACTATTTTGAGTTGATTGATCAGTTAACTAGATAATATCTGATTTATAATGATGTCCCACTGCACAAATGACCTTCAAGTGACTCCATCAATTGTTATAGGTCAATTAACTGAGTAGAACTGAAAATAAATGAACTAGATTGATGTAAATTAGCAATCACACATGATAACTGAACTCCAAACCCTCTAACTCGAATTTACTTGAGATAACTGAGTGACAAGAGCCATTTCACCTAAGTTAACTACCTCCAAGTTTTATGTTGATGTGGAAATTAAAATTTTCTCAATTTGACCAAGGCTAAGTCAACTTGAGCCTTTCTTTCTACACTTCTCAACAACCTCATTCACATTATTTGGAGCTCGCCACTCCAATATAAACTTAATATTTTCCGGATCCATTGCTATCCCCTCCTTGGAAACAACGTGTACCAAGTAATGAATCAGAGTCTGAAAGAAGCTACACTAGTTTAGCTTGGCATATGTTAGGTCCCTATAATACTAGTGTATCCCCTTATTGTTATTGTTAGTATAGCCCCCCTTATTTTTATTGGTGTGCCCATGTAGTCCCCATATTGTTATTATTATGCCACATAGAATCCAAATTTCTGATACCAAATTTTTGCAACCAACTCACAAAATAGAAGAAAAGATAGATCAACGACTTAAAATTATCCTCTTTGAGGGGGAAACCTCCTTTACATTACATAAATTAACAATTCTTGGATGCTTCAAATGAAAAAACCTCCTTTCTCTATATATAAGTGGGTCACAATATAATTAGAGCCTACATAAAAATAATAATGTAAGGGCACAAAATAACAATAAGGGGGCTACACTAACAATAACAATAAGGGGCTACACTAGTATTATAGGGACCTAAAAACATACAACTTATGCTCTCTCAACAATCTCAACACTAATATCAAGTGATCTGCATGATCTTCCTCATTATTCGATTAGAACAATATATCATCAACAAAGAGTATCACAAACTTATCTAGGTAAGGGTGCAACACATTTTTCATCATAGACATGAAGGTGGTTGGAGCATTGGTAAGACCAAAAGGAACCACCAAAAACGCATAGTGCCCATTCCTTGTACGAAATACAATCTTATAGATGTCTTCTTCTTTGATGCGCAGTTGATGATATCCTTATCTCAAATCAATCTTTGACAATATTGCAGCTCCCTTTAGTTGATCAAACCAATTTCCAATCTGAGGCAATGGGTACATGTTCTTTATAGTCACCTTGTTCAACTTCTTGTAATCAATGCACAATATGAGAGTATTGTCCTTATTCTTTATAAAAAACATTGATGCACCCCAAGGAGATACACTTGGATTTATGTATCCGTCATCAATAATCTCTTTAATTTGCAACTTCAATTCCACCAACTCAGGAGTGCTCAACCTGTAAGGTGCCTTAGATGTTGGTGTCACTCCTGGCATCAACTCAATAGAAAAATACACCTCCCTGTGAGGAGAAAGCTCTAGAATCTCTACAGAAAACACATCTTGAAACTTTTATAAGATAAGATACCTCCTCAGGGCTTCACCATCCTCATCATCCAACCCTTTGTCACTAGAAACATGAACTGTAAACAATAAAAAAAATTCTTGCGGTTGTGTCTTAGCTTGCATGGTTGTAACCATCCTCACTGATGTAGGCTTCTTCTTTCCCTGCAAGACTCTCTTTTCTCCATCATCATCCAGGCACTCAATGGCCTTCTCATATCAATATACCTTTGTCCTATAAATAAACAACCAATCCATGCTCAAAATCATGCTATATTCACCCAAAGGAATACAGATAAGATTTTCTAATGTAGGCATGCCATTAAGCTCAAAGGCATGGGACTTCACCCAATGGTGAACTCTTCTCTTGGTCCCTGTAACCAACTGCACCAACCAATATTTTTCATAAAATTCCTTATCCAAATGACACTGATCCACCAGGTCGGAACTAATATAGCTATAATTTGGTCTTGGATCAATCAAAATAGAAATAACTTGATCACAAAGCTTACCTTCCATCTCGATAATGGATTCATGGTTATCTACATGTTTGTTATCAACTGATTCATAAATCCAAGGAATACTCTCACCTACATCCCTAACTATTTGCGCCTCCTGAGCCCTATAGATATGAGATTTTCCACCCTGATAAAATATAAAATCCTTCTTTTGATTATCTCTACCACAAATCCAACACTTCAATGTTTCTCTGCCACTGCCTTTATTATGCTTCTCCATAGGCTGAGACCCATGTCCTTTCTCCATTGCATTGGAATTCTTATGAGGAGCCACATTTTCCTTCTCACATGCATCATGAGATCTTCCTAACTTCTTGGGCCATTTTCCTTTAGTCTTCTCGCTACCCTTCCAGTCACGCTTGAACTCAGGCTTGTGCTTTGAATGTTCATTGCAGTGCTTCAAATTTCTAATAACTTCCTCCAATGACTAAGGCTCATCAAACTCAATCTGGTCTTTGAATGATAATGGAAATCAACTGATGAACCTTTTTATCTTTGCTTTTCCATCCTTAAGATAGGGCACATGCCTCAATAGTTCTATAAATCTATTTGTATACTCTTCATCTGACATGGAACCCATCTTGAGCTCATATAATTCCTTGGCCTTTCCATCATAATACCTCTCAGATAGGTAATTCTTCTTGAAGAGTCTTTCAAATTCTTCCCAGGTCAGCTTCTCTTCCCTGATTCCCCTGACATGCTTAACATTTTCCCATCATATATTTATTTTTCCTTTGAGAATGAAAGTATTTATCTTTGCCTTCATGTTCTTTGAATATTCATGAAGTCTGAAAATTTTTCTCATTCCAAGTAGTCATGTTTCTTCATCTCACCATCAAAATTAAGAGGCTTTTATTTTTTAAATTCATCTATAAAATACCCCTTCTCACTCCTAAGATATTGGCGATGATGGCGATTATGTCTCCTAGAAGTAGAGCTAGAATAAAATCCATGTGTGCTAGCCCTCCTCTCAGGTGTATCCAAGAGTTTTCCACTCCTCACTGTATCCTCCATGTCCATCTTGTACCTTTTCTGAGATCAGCTTCCATCTACACCATTAGTCTTTTCTTCCTATCTATCTCCATTATTGGTCCCAAAATTTCCATGATTCTGTAAATATGAAAGGCTTTGAAGAATGACTGCATTCACCTCAACTTTATTTTCTTGAGCTTTTTAAAGCCTTTCTTGTTCTTCAATCAAACTCTCATTATCTGCTTTACAACTTATGATTTATGCCCTTAGAATTATTAATGTATCTGCCATATCAGGAGAGTCTCCGTCTCCCTGCTTCCTAATTGATTTATCCCATCCTGCTGATTTATCTTCTAGCCTGTATGGGGAGTCATATAAAGTGTGCTAAAAAAATATTATCTTCATCTATGGCCTTCTATTTTCTTGCAACATGCCACTTTTAGATGAAATAAAAGGTATAATAAAAATTATTACTATAATATTACTTTTGGGAGGCTATTGCATCTGCACAGGTCAATCTAGATTAGTACAATACATAATAATATAAAGAGAATATAAGTTCATACATGAATACAATTGTAACAAAATCAAGTACATAACAATAACAAAATAATAACTAACATGCATGCATTATAAAAATATAGATAACTGACATGCATGCGTAACAATCTGCATTTACCCCAAGGTCTAGTGTTGTGAACCTACTCTGATAACACTTTGTAACACCCCGCCCTACACTTACCCACTTTTGCAAGATCTCAAAAGTAAATATGAGTTGAGAGTTACTAGGCATGACCCAAATTCCAAGATTTAGTTATGGAAATGGGGTCCACTTTTCAAACTTATTACAATGCTCAGAGACACATGATCACATAAATGTCATACCAACTCCATTGGTGAACTTTTACTTGAATTTGAACCACATACTGACCTAGCTTACAGCCCAGTCGCATGTATGGAGGTCAATCAGTGCGGCCAAAGGCCTTCATTCAAACGCACAACCCATCCTTGGTGTTGCTGCAGTCGAATTTTACAAGTTAAGGCAATGTGACCAAGGACTTTCTCCTAGAATTTTAGGGCTATCCTACATGCCAACTTCCAAGAAATTCCCAAAATTTTATCAACATTTTGTATAAGATTTTAGATTTTTATTGTAATTCTTATTCTTTCTCAAGCTTACAAAACACATAAAATTAATTTATACAAACACTTTGTAGACATATTACCTGTAGGTCATGAATGAAAATTTGTTACTATTTCATTACTTTCATCATATGTCCATCAAGAAGGCTCACTGCCTTGTCATACTATCTCTCACAAACACATATTAGCTAATGAATTCATATAAACTATTCAATAACTTATTAAACCATGAGCAAGATCAATAACAAGAGAACAACATATCATAAGAAATATATCATGAATGTAACCAACATTTAACCAAAACGAATCCATGACAAACCAGTCATATAATCACACAATAAACCAAAACTTTTGCTCATCGATCTCATTAAATAATAACACATATTAACATATTCTTAACACCAACAAGTCGGGGACTTCCATGTACCATCAGACCATAGATTGGGATGAACCAAAACTTTCTTTCAGCCAATCACCCCTGTGTCATATTCCAGGCATGAATGTGGGATCACATGGGATAAACAAAAACATAACCAAATAGGGAATCTAGAGGAAAACCACCTCCACCCTCAAGCCATAATAATTTCACCTAAACCGATCTATAAATCCCCAAAAAAATACAATTTTGGATGCCTTAGATTTTATTCACCATACCCAGAAGATTTTTCTTGTCTCCACCCACCTGTCAAGAGCTTTCTAGAGAAAACCATCTCCAATCTAAACCCTTGGTATTTTCCTGATACCACCTCAACCAAGATCCAAAACCTATTGGTAATCCAAACTTCAACCAAACAAGGAACCCACTACATCATGGCTATCTAGAAAATGGCATAAGGAAAGGTTGTAAATCACTGTCAATCTAGGAAAATACCACGCCAGTGACAACAAAAATTACCAACAAACCAATGCATGAACCATGCTTCGAATTCCAAAAAGATAATCAAACATGCACATTGTTATGTGCAAATCCACAACTGTTTTTTGACCTTTCTTATTGATGTCCAAATCTTCTTCTTGGTTTCTCTTGAATTCCTCTTGTTCTCCTTGCTTTCTTTGTTTGTCTCCTTGCATTCCTTCCTTGTGATCTCCTCCTGTCCCTTGTTGTAGTGTTCTCTCCTGGCGCTTTTTGTCAAAGAGAAAATGAATGAATGTCCTCTCCCCCATTTATTTTCATTTCCTTTTCTTTTTTTTGTTTTCCCTTGCATGCATATTTTTCATTTTCCCTTGCATGGAATTTATTTCATTTTCCTTTTTTTTTTCCTTCCTTGCCACATGTTCCTTGCAAGGCTATAATGAAATAATTTTCCTTTTATTTCCTTTTTCCTCTTTCTAATGCCACTGTCAATTTCCATAGCCAATAAATAATTAACCACAATTATATCCCAATATAATTTTTTCCCCTCATTCAGCTTGGAATACGTGTCCCATGACCTTTTTTTATATTTTCTTTTATAATGTCCTTTTATTTAAAAGGAAAATTTAACCTAGGGTTGTTACATCATGCATTGGTTGTTGCATCACACACAGGTTTTTATGTCTAGGTTAGAACCTCGTCTTTGTTTCTATGCTCTAATATTGGACCCCCACGGGAGTTTCAATATTATTCTCATTTTTTTGTTCTCGTAGACGCTCTCTCTACTTTCATACCCCCATGATATGCTTCCATCAATCACACACTACTTGTCATGATAATTTGGTGCACTTCCCTTATGCCACATGATTAAACCAAATTATCCAACATGGGTGTTTGGTCGTTACCCCTAGACTAGTTCTATACTACTTGCCCCATTTTTCTCATAATTGATGGAAGTAGGATAGGTAAAATATCAACTAAAAAATATAGACCAATAATTTAGGTTAAGATAGGGAATTTCTACAAATACCCCTTCCTGCTTCCCTTCTCCTCATTTCTTCTTGTGGTATGTGTCAAGGCTCCACCTCTTCATAATTTTTTACTAACATATAATTACATATGTTCTAGGTATCTTAACCAATCTACATTTACTTTTCACATATGTATCATTAAAATAGTTAATCACAATGCATATCAGTGGGGGGATTAAAGGTTTAGATATTACATCGAGCTAGGACCACATGCCATGAAGATGAGGTGGTGAGAGAGACTTCAAGGATGTTATTTACATTCTTAACAAATTGGGAGGGATAAGACTTGCTAAAATTTCCTAAGAGTGACCATCGTGCTTTAAAACAAAACCACTTTAGGATATAGAAGGGTGGATGAACCCCCTCCAAAATTAAGATCCATGATGGTAGTCAAAATAAAAGTTCAAATGCTACATAGGAGGATTGCAACTATACCACAACTTAGTTCTTGAACAAAAAGTGTAGGTTAATGGAGGAATATGATGATAATATTTTTTATATATGAAGACTTATCCATTATATTAAAAGGCTATCTTTTTCGAGAAACTCATGAAACTAAGAACCATGTGTAACACCCTCTTCCCACATCTACCCAAGTAACCGGCCAACCGGGGTAAACATATGATGAGAGGCTAATAATATGAGATTCATCCTCGTAGATGACTTTGAGGAAGTGGAATCGAAAGAAACATGACAAACATACCTTACACTACATCATTGACATCCCTAAGAGGTAACCCAACCTTCCAGGGCCCTGTTCCCTGAGGGGGAACTAATTTTTTACCCATTTGAGGCTTAGATGTGGACATGTAAGGGAAAGGGAGCGGTTATAGACCTAGACCCTTAGTCATGGTATTTACTTGTCAAGGACGCGTTCAGGGCCCCAAAAGGTCAATATTATGCCTGCAACTCTGGGATTCATGCCACATTTTCATCCCCTGAGCCCAAGTCACTGCCCATAACTTCCTGTAACTTCAATAGAGAATAAATAACATTAAAAAAAATGTATGGAAGCAATCACGTCATCCAGAACTCATCCGACCCTGCCCAGCCATGACAAAAATTTCGTTAAACATGTCACAAACATTGCATCTACATGTGTAAACAAAAGATTTAAACATGGGGGTTTATTAAAAATATGAGAATATATAAGGATCATTACTCCCCTACATAATAAGCTACAATACAGTTTACCATAGATACATTGTGCACTCAATTACCGGTAAAAACATAGATAGAGCCATACATCATCATTGATCAAATACATGCTTATAACTAGCATAATAAGAAAAAAAATAAAATGGATATAATAGCAAATAAATCCATACATAAATTAATACATTTGCATGTCGAATATGAGAGGAATGAGCTTCTCGTTAGTGAGTGTAAAAATCAATCATAGACGGGACTTCCACGTTCCACTCAACCATAGATTAGCTGAGCCAAGTCTCACTTTAGCCAATCACCCCCGTGCCATATTCTAATCGTCCTCAGAAGCCTTTTTATAGATGAGGCCTCTGCTTTTTTTATTTTCCATTATTTTCTTTCATTTTCCTCCTCACTTGCAACCTGTGACTTTTCGTCTCCCTTTTCTCCTAAATTTCATTATTTTCATAAATAAATGTGCCAAAAATATGTTTTCCCTCTTTAATGCCTTAGCCATAGCCTTTTCCAATTTCCTTAGCCATAATAAACCATGTGAACACCAATTTCAAGGAACTGAAGTTGTCTTTAGTTCAAAAGAATGTGTGGTATGTGATCTTGATACAGGTAAAACAATTATAAAAGGAAAAATAACTCCAAGCAATCTGTATGTATTGAAAAACTGCAAAGATCAATGTTACTTGAGTAAATCTTCAGAAAACTGGCTATGGCATAGAAGGTTGGGGCATCTGAGCTTCTCTCAGATCAACAAATCAAGCAGAATTAAAGCATTCCGGGATCTTCCCAATATTACTCCACCCGAAAATATCATATGCAAATCTTGCCAATTTGGTAAGAAAACCAGAGTACAGTTTAATACCAAGGAAGGATCATCAAGTAAGCCTCTTGAACTTATTCATACTGACATATGTGGACCTGTGAGGAAAAATTCACCACGTGGTGAACAATACTATATCTTATTTATTGATGATTTCTCTAGAATGTGTTGGATTGGGTTGCTTAAACACAAAGATGAAGCATTTGATAAATTTCAGACCTTCAAAGCACTAGTTGAAAATGAATTAGATCTGAAAATCAAGTGTCTTAGATCTGATCAAGGAGGAGAATATACATCAAATGAATTTCTTGAATTTTGTGAACAACATGGTATAAAAAGACAGTTTTCTGTAGCTGGCACTCCACAACAAAATTGCGTAGCAGAAAGAATGAATAGAACTGTTCAACAAATGGCTAGAGCTATGCTTGATGATTCTGGAACACCTGACACTTTTTGGGGAGAAGCAGAACATACAGCGGTAAATATTCTTAACAAAGCACATGTTCGAGTAAATAGTGATAAAACTTCATATGAACTCTGTTATGGTAATCCTCCCACTGTGAAGCATTTTAGAGTTTTTGGAAGCAGATGTTTTATCAAAAAAAATGATGAAAAACTTGGCAAGTTTGAATCCAGAGTAGATGAAGGAATACTTCTTGGTTACTCCTCTAGGAGTAGAGCATATAAATGTTACAATAAAAGACTTCGGAAGATTGTTGAATGTATTTATGTTGTTATTGATGAGTCTCCTTCAGCCCCAAAAGAAGAAAAACAAACAAAAAATGAAGACGATGGTGACATATGTCCTTCTACATCAAATAGAAATGATATAAACAGTGAACCCAATGAAGAACCTGAAGATGATTTATCTGAAAAAGCTCCATCCAGATATGTTCAAAAGAATCATCCAGAATCTCAAATTTTGGGAGATAAGGGAGCAGGAGTACAAACCAGAAGGACTCTTGTGGGATCTTCTAGCTATCTGGCATTTCTATCCACTATTGAACCACACAATGTCAATCAAGCTAGCAAAGATGAATGTTGGATTCAAGCAATGAATGAAGAGCTTGATCAAATTGAAAAGAATCACACTTGGGAATTAGTACCAAGACCTCATGACAAAAATGTCATTGGAACTAAATGGATATTCAAAAACAAGTTAAATGAGAATGGGGATGTTATAAGAAATAAAGCTAGACTTGTTTGCAAGGGGTATGCTCAACAAGAAGGTATAGACTTTGAAGATACTTTTTCTCCTGTAGCTAGACTTGAAGCCATAAGAATGTTTCTTGCTTTTTCAAGCTTCCAACAAATCAAAGTTTATCAAATGGATGTTAAATCTGCCTTTCTCAATGGTGATCTAGAAGAATAAGTTTATATAGAACAACCAGAAGGATTCATTTTGGGAAATAATGAAAAACTAGTTTGTAAACTTAAAAAGGCTCTATATGGTCTCAAACAAGCTCCAAGGGCATGGTATTATCGTCTTGAAAAATATCTTCATCAACAAGGATTTTCAAAGGGGTTGGCTGACAGCAACTTATACACAAAAACTAAAACTAATAAACTATTGATTGTGGTTGTATATGTTGATGATATCATCTTTGGAAGTAATGAAGAGTCTATGAGTCAGAAATTTTCTTCTGTTATGCAGCAAGAATTTGAAATGTCTTTACTTGGGGAACTAACATTCTTTCTTGGCTTGCAAGTTCATTAAACTACAGATGGCATATTCTTATCACAAACAAAATACCTTAAGAAAATTCTAAAGAAGTATGGCATGGAAGAGTGCAAACCTGTAAGTACACCAATGATAACCAGATTTAATCTCAGTTCTCATGATGATTCTCCCACGGTGAATCAACCAGAATACAGATCTATGATAGGAATTCTACTTTATCTCATTGGGACTAGACCAAACATTATGCATGCAGTCGGAATTGTTGGACGATTCCAAGCTAATCCAAAAGAGTCTCACCTTCAGGCTGTCAAAAGAATATTCAAATATCTACAAGGAACTCAAGACTTTGGACTATGGTATCCAAATAATGCTGCTCTCACTCTTCATGCTTACACTGATGCAGATTGGGCTGGAAATGTTGATGATTAGAAAAGCACTAGTGGTGGTGCATTATACATGGGGCCCCAGTTAGTATCTTGGTTCGGCAAGAAGCAAAGCTCTATTGCCTTATCTACAGCAGAAGCAAAATATGTGGCTGCCGCTTCATGTTGCACTCAACTTCTCTGGATGATGCAAACCTTACAAGACTTTCAAATCAAATGTTCACCTCCTATATCTATTATGTGTGATAACACAAGTGCCATCAATATCTCAAAGAATCTTGTTATGCATTCCAAGACCAAGCACATTCCCATCAAATATCACTTCTTACGTGAACAAGTGCTTGAACAAAAGGTGAAGTTGGAGTATGTTCCCTCCAAAGAACAAGTTGCTGATATATTTACCAAACCTCTACCCAGGGAAGCGTTTGAATATCTCAGACAGAAGCTGGGAGTAGTCTCTGCCATACAGAAGATCAGATCTACTTAAATACAAAAGATTAACTTGGATACGCGGATTTCCTGAAGGACAGTCGCGTATATACGCGAGTTTATACACATAAATCTGTGTATGGGTGGTTGCTGACAAATTTTTCTGGGTCAGCATTCTTCAACACTATTGTGGTGCTGTTGGGTATCTTTGGTGATGTTTCAGCTCTCGTATTTCTGTTTCATTCTCGGATATTTGATGAAGATGCCTTGATGATTTGCTGTTGAAAGTGTTCAGGTTGCACAAGCTACGGGGGAGCATTGGACAGGTGGAAAGAATGCATTTTTGGCATTATGATGGTTCTGAAATATGATCTCTCTCTTGAGGTCTTTTTGGTCTTGGTCATAAAAAGTCATATCTGTAATTTGATGAAAAGGTCATGTTGAGACCCATGATGTAAATTGTTATATTCAGTCATGAAAGGACTTGTTCAAATTTGTAAAACCCACTTGGTTGGGTAGTTGAGTCAAAATGTGTAAACCCACTTGGTTGGGTACTTGAGTCACATATGTAAATCCACTTGGTTGGATCATTGATGTAAGTCTGAAGTCCTTGGTGATAGGAAAGGTCATAGAGTCATGTACTTCATTGAAAAATATGTTTGAAGATTCAGCGTGAACTCAGGGGGAGCATGATAACTTCAGTGCACATAAGATCTACAGAGCTCTTCTTTCTACATGAGAAGAAAAACCTTATTTTGGTTTTGATCCGCCCTTTGCCCTTGATGTCAAAGGGGGAGAGTAATGGTGTTTGCATAATGTTTATAATCAATGCATCTATCTGTTGTGGTGATCAAACACCATCATGGTTTCCATCAAGTCCAAAGGGGGAGATTGTTGGCAATATGATGCAGAGTGTTGTCCTTGATGGCAACCTACTTGATAAAGGTGATGACAACCTACTTGATGAATTTGTCCTTGATGAAAACTGACTTGATGAGTTTTTAATGATGTAAATCTGATGTATCTACAAATCAGTTTAGAAGTAGCTTAGAAAGTGCCAGAATAATGTTGAACAAGGTATGTCACAAGGTATACGTGGGTTTGTTAAGGATAAGTCACGTATGTACGCAGAAAAGTATGTGCCAAGTAGCGTATGCCTATTTGCGCTCTAAATTCATAAAACCAAGGGATTTTACCATGGTATTGACCCATTGTATTGAGCGCTGGAATATCTATTTGATCCCGTCCAGGAATACCATTAGTAGTTGTGTGGTTTTGGCTCATGGTATTGACAAAGGCTAAATCTATATAAGGAGAAGAAGATCATAGTGCAAGGGTGTGCATGAGTCTGGGTTTTAATGAATACTTCACTCTGAAGTATATCTGCATGGAATGGGTAACATTTTGCTGATAGATTTGAATTCATAATGCACCTATGAAGAAAATGATGAAGAGGGATCTCT
Organism: Pinus albicaulis; assembly: GCA_034641835.2. Lineage (NCBI taxonomy): Eukaryota > Viridiplantae > Streptophyta > Pinopsida > Pinales > Pinaceae > Pinus > Pinus albicaulis. Next base: position 1,138,648,322 of record CM076584.1, read on the forward strand.
AGATCTGAAATGTCTATGTATTTTCTAGATCTGTTTATGGAATGTTTAGATCTGTGATCTGGCGAATATTTGCTGAAGTAAAGGGTGAGATCTGAGTTGTTTATCTGGTCTGAAGAATTGCGCTACCCTATAATGTCTATAGATCTATACGCAGGTTCGTGGCAGAGAAAGTGCGTATATACGCGGGTTGTCTTCAGCAAAAGCGCGTATAGAAGATGAATTCAACTCTGAAATGTGTGCAGATGTATACGCAGGTTTTTCTTTATTAAAGTGCATATATTCGCAGGCTCAGTGAAGTAAAAGCGCGTATGGAATCTAGGTTTTTGCTGAAGTATGTGAAATGAAATGTTTGATCTGTTTTGCTGCTATCTGTCAATGATGTATTCATACAGATCTGAGTTGTTTGAATAATGATTATGCTGATGAAAGATCAAGTTGTTGGTTGTTGGTTGATGATTCAATGAAGGAAGAATGACTGTCTAAACAGTTCTGCATGATTGATAGATTGTCTGAACAGAAATCTGATCTCAGATCTGAACCTGAGTCTGATCTCATTCTGAAAAATCAGTGTTCTCAGAAGTATACGCAGGTTTCTACACATATAAGTGTGTACACACGTGACTTCAGTGAAGAGAAGTAGTGTATGCACTCCTTGTTATGCACAGAGGCATACGCAGGTTGGTAAGAAGGGAAGTGTGTATACACGCGGTTTCAGTAAACAGAAGTAGCGTATGATATTTGATTAATGAATGTTCTGGGTTGAGTTTACATCTGCATATCTATTCTGAAGTCTAGGTTATCTCTAATATTCTGGCTACAATGGTCTCACTGTTCTGTTTGAAGTTCTGGGCAAAATATGTTTGATTAATGAAGGGCTGTGTTGAAGCTGTTTGATCCAGTTTGAAAATTGATGAAACATGGTTTGCAATGGATCTGAGGGTTGAAGCCTTCAGTATGAAAGTGGAAACTTTTGGCCAGTAGAGGTTGGTGCTAATATCAGGGGGTAGTAGCTCCCTTCCAGGAGAGGCTGGTAAACGAGAGCAGGGGGTTGTAGCTCCCTTCCAGGAGAGGCTGGTAAACAAGAGAAGGTTGTAGCCTTCTGCAGGTGGGTACCTGCGTGTTGGTATGAGTCTGCACCAGTACATGGTTGCAAGATGTTTTCTTTATAATGAATATTGAATACTGAAATGATGGCAGCGGTGGTTTTCTCCCGACTTGGGTTTCCACCTTAAATCCTGGTGTTCATGTGTGTTGCTTATGTGTGATGGTTTATTATTTTTTTACTGCACATGCTTACTGATTAACATCTAATGAATAAATGATGCAATGATTTAAGAATCAAACACATAATAAGAGCTCTGAGCATACGCGAGTTTCCTTAAGGATATCCGCGTATATACGCTAGTTTTTTTCTGTAAAGTAGCGAATGGGTTTTTAGAAAAGAAAAGTAAAAATTTTATCAGTTAGCTCTAAATACTGATTCCCCCCCCCCCCCTCTCAGTATTTTTCCCAACATTTCTGCAAAATGCACTGCATTTCTAGCTGGAACTCTCCTTCTTGCTCCACGTGCAATACAAATCAGTCAATAACATTATCAACATATTTAACATATTTATTAAGTAATGATATATGAAAAACATCATGGAATATCACTGTGGAAACTATTTCAAGTCGATAGGCCATCGATCTGATCCTCTCAATGATCCTGAAGGGTCCACAAAACCTTGGTTCCAGCTTGGCACACGATCTAATCTGCAAGGAGATATTCTTGGGATTGATACACAAGTACACCTGATACCCAACCTGAAACTCCTTGAACAATGTATTCATGTATGCATAACTCTTCTGTCTATGTTGCGCTACTTTCAAGTTCTTCTTGATCACCTGCATTTCCTGTTCCATTTCTGCCAACATATCTGGTCCAATCAGTACCCTATTAACCGGATCACTCCAACTGATGGGAGTGTTGCAACTTCACACATACAATGCCTAAAATGGACTCATCTTCAATGACTCTTGATATTGGTTGTTGTAGGCAAACTCTACCAATGGAAGGTACTCTTCCCACTTATGTTTTTTAAGCATCACATACATCTTCAACATATCCTCCAATATCTTGTTAACCCTCTGAGTCTATCCATCTGTATCTACATGATAAGTTGTGTTGAAGGCCAACTTGGTGCCCAAACCTGCAAACAAGTCCTTCCAAAACTCGGAAGTGAAATTTGCATCCCTTTCAAATAGAATATTGTTTGGAACACCATGCAATCTGACTATGTCTCTGATAAACACTTGTGCTACATCACTAGCTGAGTATGTAGTATTCACTAGAATGAAGTGTGAAACCTTGTTCAACGTATCCACCACAACCATGATGGAATCATGTTGTCTAACTATCCTCGAAAAACCTGTGATGAGTTCCATGGAAATGACCTCCCATTTCCTCTCTGGAATCGCAATCGACTGTAGCAGCCCACCTGGATGTTTACACTCTGCCTTAACCATTTGAAAATCCAAACATCTGGCTAAAAACTCTGCTACATCCTTCTTCACGTTCGGCCAATAATATAATCTCTTCACTACAATAAAAATCTTATGGTAGTCTGGGTGAACCGAATATCATTTCGTATGAAACTCCCTCAAGATCACCTTCTTGAGCTCACCATTGTCTAGTACATATATCTTGTATTTAAATCTAACCAATCTATCTGTTGTGAGATGGTAGTCCAAATCTTGTACACTTGCACCTGTGTTGGTACTTGTACCTATACGACTACCTCTACTTGTACGACTACCTGTACCTGTACCTGCACAAGTATTTCCACCTGTACCTATACTACCAAATGTACATGTACTTGTACCTACAACAACACATGTACCTGTACAGGTGCCAACATCTATACTTGTACATGTACTTTGCTATAACTTGTGCACAATCTCCATATACCTATGATCTAGTTGACCTCCATACAAGATACTATCCTATAATTCTATCCCATAGGAGCTCATAATTTCTATTTGATTTAATTGTATCTTCTTGTTAAGATCATTTGCGACCCTATTTTCCTTTCCCTTGATGTACCTGATCTCGAATTCAAACTCGTTGATCGTGCCCAAACATCAAGCCTGCCTAGCGTTCAAATTTAGTTGGTCAAACAAGTACCTCAACCTGATGTTATCACTCATAAGTACAAACCATCTGCCAAGAATATAGTGCCTCCACAACTTCAGTGCATGAATGATCACTGCTAGTTAAAAATCATGTGTTGGGTAGTTTTGATCGTGCTCATTCAGTTTTTGTGACACATATCACACCACTTGTCCATCCTGCATAACGACTCCACCAAGTCCTCTCCCGCAAGAATTTGTGCATACTAAAAAATCCTTATATGAATCTACAATATTTAACATTGGAGAATGTTTCAACAAGTGCTTAAGTTGCTCAAAATTGGCCTCATACTCTTTTTTCCAATCAAAATTCTTACCTTTCCTCTGCAATGATGTGATCGAATAAGAAATCTACGAGAATTTCTTAATGAATCTCTTGTAATAACCTGCTAATCCCATGAATGATCTCACCTCATCTACACTCTTAGGAGCTACCCACTCCATGATGGCCCTTATCTTTTTTGGATCTACTACAATTCCCTCCTTGGAGACAACATGTCCTTAGTGTACCTCAGTCTGGAAGAAGCTACATTTTTTGAGCTTAGCATACAACTGATGCTCTCTCAACAACCTCAACACTGTTTCCAAATGCTCGACATGCTCTTTCTCATTTTTAGAATACACCAATATGTCATCAATAAACACAATCACAAACTTGTCCAAATAAGGACACAACACATTGTTCACCAAACACATAAATGTAGTCGGGGCATTATTCAAACCAAATGGAACTACAAAAACTCATAATGCTCGTAAATGGTTCTTAATGCGGTCTTGTATATGTCCTACTCTTTGATGTGTACCTAATGATAGCCTGATCTCAAGTTGATCTTAGAGAACATTGTTGCTCCCTTCAGCTGATCAAACAAATCATCAATCCTCGATAATGCATACTTGTTCTTGATGGTCACTTTGTTTAGCTACCTATATTCAATGCATAGTCTAATATTGACATCTTTATTCTTCACGAATAACATTATTGCACCATATGGAAATATACTTGGCCTAATGTTCCCTTTGTCCAACATTTCCTTCAACTACAATTTTAACTCTACCAACTTTGGTGTACTCATCCTGTAAGGTGATTTTAATGTTGGAGCTTCCCCTGGTACCAACTTAATAGAAAATTCTACTTCCCTGTGCGGTTGAAACTCTAAAATATCTTATGGAAACACATCATGAAACTGCTACAAAACTGGATACCTGCTCAAAACATCTACATCCTAAAATTCCTTACCTTTATCACTAGAGATATGAACTGCAAATAGTACACACACTTTCCTATGATTGTGCTTATCCTGCATGGATGTCACCATCTTAAATAATGTGGCTTTCTTCTTTACCTGCAAGACCCTTGGTTCCCCATTGTCATCTAAGCATTCAATAGATTTTTCATAGCAATATACCTTGGCCCTATGAAGATATAACCAATCCATACCCAATAAAATATTGTATGATCTCGAAGGAAATATGTTCAAGTGTTTTGTTGTAGGCATACCATTTAACTCGAATGCACAAGATATTACCCAATGGTGAACTCTTTTCTTCACACTTGTGGCCAACTGCACTAACCAAGATTTTGCATGCATTTCCTTAAACCACATTTATCCACTAGCTCAGGATTAATATAAATATAGTTAGATCCAAGGTCAATCAAAATATAAATAGCTTGATTACAAAGATTACCATCCATCTGAATGATAGAAGCATGATGATCTGCCTGCATGTTATCCATAGCTACATAAATCCGAGGAATTTTATTCCCAACATCTTCCACTATCTGTGCCTCATGCGCACTATAGATTTGTGGCCTGCCACCCTGATGTTGCGGAAAATATCTCCTACGATGATCTTTTCCACAAGTCCAACATTATATAAGCTTCGAACCCTCATCCTTATTCTGCTCCTCAGATCGAAATCCCTATCCTCTACTGGATGTATTGAACTTCTTAGGTGGGGAAACATTCTACTTGTTACCTGTATCATGTGGCCTTGCTCACTTCTTGTCCCGTTTTCTTTTATTCTTATCATTACCTCTCTAATTTGGCTTTGTTTTTTATCTGCGCTTCAATTGATCATAACAATGCTTGATTTTTTAGATAGCCTCCTCCAGTGATATAGGCTCATTGAAATCAATCCTATCCCTAAATGCAATCGGAAACCCACTAATAAATATTTGAATATTGGCCTTCCCCTCCTTGAGGTAAGGCACATATCCTAGTCACTCCAAGAACCTGCTAGTATACTCCTCATTTGTCATGGAACCAGTATTTAGCTCATAAAACTCCTTTGTCCTGTCATCGTAGCATCTCTTAGATAGATACTTCTTCTAGAATATCCTTTCAAACTCATTCCAAGTCAAATCCTCCTCGGAAATACTATGAATTTATTCACATATTCCCACCAAATTTCTCCTCTACCTCTAAGGCTAAATGTAGTTATTATAGCTTTCATATTTTTTGAGTAATCATGCAATCTGGAAAACGTCTTCATGCCAATTCACCATGCCTCTACATCCTATGGTTTCTTCATCTCTTCATCAAATGTAGGTGGTTTTTCCTTTTTAAACTCTTCCGGCAAATATCCCTTTTCATTCCTCCTGTACGAATGATACCAATGACTATCATGATGCCTATCTGAACTAGAACTAGAACGATACATGTGTCTGTCACCTCTCTTATCCAAAATGTCCAACAATCTTCCATATTTAACTATGTCAAACCCTATCTAACATGTCACCACCGGAAGACCTATTTCCATATGCTCCATTGGTCCCACCCTCCCTCCTATAGAAATTATATAAACATATGTATATCAATGGATTCAATCCGATCAAGAAATGTACTAAATCTAGACACTAAATCCTTCTACAAATCAATTGCGGAAAATAAACACAATTTCCAATCACAACAAGTAAAGAAAGAAGCCAATCAAAACCACAACACAGATGTTTTTCCTGGGTAAATCTTGCTGCTCAAAACCTCTCTATCTATATTGTATATTCCACAAGGAATCATGAAACAATACAATGCACTCCTCACAAGAGTCTGTTGCACTCTCTTGACTGTCTCACACTGATCCAGACAAAATCAGGCCAACACTTAGCCAATTCTCAGCCTAGCTTCTAAACAGCCTGCCTTACTTGCGCAATTCCTGATGAATGAAATCCCTATTCTTTAGGAATTTCAACCTTCCTCAACTATTCTAGTATTATGGGAAATCATGTGGTGTTTTAACTACATCTGGGAATTTTTTTAATAATACAATTGATAGTCAACTTCCCTTTAACCTTTGTCTCAACTGGGTCTCCACTAGAATTGACATGCATGCAACTATTAATAGTAAATCATCAGTTGCATGGTAGATCACTGCATGTGAATTAAATTTGATTTAATTCACTTGATCTCTCACTAGTGCAACAATCAGTTACAACTAGTTCAACTGACTTTAACTCACCTAACTGAGTTAATTGATTACTCATGCATTAAACTCGTGCACTTAACTACAACTTGAAATCTAAAAACGCATTGAATCACTCTGCATGCCTCACCAACCGCCCTCAACTCGAATTTCATGAGCTAACTGAGTCTATCACACTCAGTTAACTATTACAAGTGATTATGAGATAAGATTACAATTTATTGTCCAATTTAATTAAAGGATAATTAAATTTGACACATTTCCAATTTATTAAATAAATTGAATTACACACTAATGTATCACTAGGACCCATCATAGCATGACATGTGGTCCCACACTCGTGTAGGTGCTGTCAAGTTGTTTTTGGATGCCAGTTTCACTGTTTCTTGTTGCAAACTTCAACACTCCCTCTCAACAAGAAAGGGATCAATATGTCCTGATCTGGTACCTTGGAATGTCCTTGCATGCGCACGTGCACCTCTTGCATGCGACATGCAACACTTCTCTTGTGTTTTTCACACATGAAACTATTGCATGCAACACTTCTCCAGTGTTTCTCACACATGCAACACTTCTCTAGTGCTTCTCGTACATGCAAATTTTTCATGCAAAACTTCTTTAGTGCTTCTCGCACATGCAACACTTCTAAAACTGAATAGCCTCCAAAAACTTGAATCAGTATAATGCATCTGTCATCAGAGTCTTCTAACTAGTGCTAGCTATTGCACATGTCTACTGGACTCTCTACGCTGCTGACATCTGCATCCATGCATTTTGCACTGCTACCCAATCTGATCTGCGCTCCAGTATCCAACACTTGTCACTCTGATTTATGTCCTTCTGACATCTGATTGCATCAATATAATCTATCCTTCCTTTTACTGTTGTATTGTGGGCTCCTCATAGCCAAGTTCGATCCATGAGACACACCATCTCAATGAATCCTGCCCAAATTTCTTCTTGGGATTAATTCTGCACATCGCCCCACCTCACACCTAGAGGTATAGTTGCATGTACTCCCTCTACCCTTCTAGTGTTGGAAATGTTGTCATTGATGGCAAAGGAATTGGCAAATACAGGAGTAGCATCTAAACTATCCATAAGGCAAAAGAGACAAGGTAATAGATTGAAGGACAAATTGAATATCTGGCCAATATTTGTATATGTTAATGGAGATCTGTGAATTGTGCTAAGTATGGTTGAGTAAATCAGGAATATATATGACCTGTGTGATCAATTTCATAATGAGCAGAGGATACCTTCAGTGCCCGGAGAGGAATGAAATCATGTGTTATTGACAGATGGGATTTTTCCCGTATAGACAGCTTGAATTGTGAAAGTGTGAGTGTGTTACTCAGAACATCTAGATTCTGTGAAAGAAGGAGATTCGTGAAGTTGTATATGATATCGGGTTGCTAAGGCCATGGTACAGTGAGCCACGGACGGGTTTTGTGTGTAGAGGGAACATTATATATATATAACCTGAGTTTCATACATTAAAATAATCACGGAGGAAGATCAATTAAATCAAAGTTATACTTTAAAGAATCACGTGCGGAATGAACAGTGAAAGCGGTTTATGGTTTTCATCGCACCACCTATGCGGAGCAAGCAGTATTTCCTGGTTGAGGAGCAATCCCATAGAGTACTTGACACGCGTCCCTGTACGACATCACAAAACCACTTTTCACTATGCGCCATCGCGCATTATAGTTCGACCCAGGACGCCCAGTGATATCGTTGAGTGCCATTGATCTAGGAAGGGGTCATCGGACGGTCATCATTTGTTGAAGGTGCGCAAAGTTTAACACAGGTACGACGGACCATCGCACGTTAACGTTCGGCATCGGAGGTCGAGCGATATGAATATATGCCGTTGATCTGGAAGCTTGCTAATCTAACGGTGATCGGACGCTGGAATTGCGCGAAATTTACTTATGGTACCATGCGCGTATTAGATTGGCTATTGACTATATATGTGGGCCTGTGGTCAAAGGTTTATCGTAAGATTAATTTACTTGGAAGCGTTGGATATTTCTATAAAGTCCGAAGGGTTAAACTTTAGATACAAGGCTTGGGAATTTAAAAAAAATTGTAAATATATTTATTTGTCAATTGATAAATAAAAATTAAAAAGAGATCAAAAGCCCCGTGGGCTAAACTAAGAGGAATACCATTAGCGGTTCGTGGTTTTGACTCATGGTTTTAATAAAGGAAAAACTATATAAGGAGAAGAAAAATAGAGAACGAGGTGTGCATGGAAAGGGTGGTGAATAAAAATTTCTAAAAAGAATATCTGTATGGGCGAGCTCTATTCTTAACTGATAAATCCAACACTACGATGCACCCATGAATAATGATCTGATGATGATAAATCTCTAGTTTGAATGACGGACGAAATCATGAAGAACTAGTGTGAGTATACAGAAAATACATAAATCTGGTGACCGGCAAGATATGTCGTATGGAAAGTGGTGGATCCAGTATGAAAATTGATGAAACGTGGTCCGCAGTGGTGCTGAGGGTCGAAGCCTTCAGAGAGGGGGTAGTAGCTCCCTTCCAGTGGTAGCAGGTAAACGAGAGTAGGGGGTAGTAGCTCCCTTCCAGTGGTGGCTGGTAAACGAGAGAAGGTTGTAGCCTTCTGCAGGTGGGTTCCTGCGTGCTGGTATAAGTCTGCACCAGCATATATATTGTAAGAAGTTTTTCTCTATAATAAATATTGAAGATTGAGATTACAGCAACGGTGGTTTTCTCCCGAATTGGGTTTCCACCTTAAATCCTGGTGTTCATATGTGTGGTTTATGTTTGATGGTTTGTTCTGTTATTTTTGTTCATGCTCAATGATGCAATACTCTAAGTAATGACATAATAAGATATCTGGATATACATGTTGGATGCTATACTGTAACATATGGTTTTAAGAGAAAGGAAAGAAAAATTGTTCAGCCCTAAATACTGATTCACCCCTCCCCTCTCAGTATTTTTCCAAAAATTGGTATCAGAGCAGGTCCTTCTGAAAAATTTTAGCCGCTAGAAGGAAGATCAAGCAAGATGAGTAACCAAGATGGAACAACATCTATCAGGCCTCCGCTCTTTAACATAAACAATTTAATCTTCTGGAAAACAAGGATGAGATCCTATCTTTAGCCTCCGGGAGCAGATGTATGGGAAATTTTTGAACAAGGATATCAATATCCAGCTGCAGTGCCAACGGATCCGACGGAAAGAAAGAATTATGAAACAAATGCAAAGGCGGTCAATGCTCTGTTGGGAAGTATAACTGAATCAGAATTTGTCAAAGTCATGCAGCTAAATACAACAAAGGCAATATGGGACAAAATCATTCTAATTTATGAAGGTGATGCAAAGATAAAAAGTGCTAAACTCCAAACTCTCAGAATTCAATATCAGAATCTAAAAATGGAGAATGAGGAGAGCATTGCCAATTTCTTCTTACATCTTGATGATATTGTAAATCGTATGAGAAATCTGGGAGAAACTATAACTGAATCTACCTTGGTTGAGAAAGTCTTAAGATCACTAACGACAAAATTTGAGTCAAAAGTTTTAGCTCTTGAAGAAAAGCAGGATCTTCAAAATCTTACTATGGTGCAACTTCATGGCATACTAACTGCATATGAAATGAGAAGAGGAGGACCATCTGAAGTCAAAGAAGCAGTCTTTATAATTTCTACAAAAGGGAAGGAAGTACAAAAAACAGAAGGATCAGGATATATCTCAGAAGAAGATGAGATAAAATTTGTAAAGAAACTTCAACTTGGCACAGGACGGTTCAGAGGTAAGCTTCCTTTCAAATGTTTTGATTGTGGAAGAGTTGGTCATTATGATGTTAAGGGTCCTTATAAAGAAATACATAAAAAGGGGAAGGAAGTAGCAAAAAGGAATAAGAATCGTTTTAGCACTAGAAAGAGTTACTATACTCATGAAGACAGTGATGGGTTATCTGAAAGTGAGGAAGAATGTGAACAAGATCTTAGACTTCTCATGGAATTTGAAAAATAATCTAGAGAAGAAAAGGATACTTTTGTGGATGCTCTAGAAGATAGTGATTTTCTTTATGAAAACAATAAACTCAAAATCTGCTTAGAAGAGAGTAAAATAACCATAGAAACTCTGAAAAATCAGCTTGAAGAAAAAGAGAAACACAATGAGAAATTAGAATGTGAAGTAGTAAGTCTAAGAAAATAACTTGAGAAAGTAAAAACTCTGAATCTTAGATTTGCTAAAGGATCTGAAACCTTAGATGAGATTATCAAGGTACAAAGTTCTCCTCTTACAAAGATAGGTCTTGGATATATCGGAGAATCTTCTCAGGCTTCAACACCAAATTATCTAAAAGCAGTTACAGCTGGTTTACAACATGCTGCCACTCAGCAAGGGAATAAAGAATCTTTACAGGTAAAGCATGATCATCTCAATTCAAAGAACACTAACAGGAACGTCTTTCAAAGAAACACCTATCAACAAGTAAATTCATGTAGAAGATTTTATGATTGCAGAAATTTCTTCTTCAATGGACAATGTTTCTCATGTCACAATTTTGGTCATAAAGTTGTTCAATGTGTTGCATATAAAACCATCATGACAAGAGAAGCAAGAAAGAAAAGGATTGATATTGAAACAAAGAAGAGTACTTATAACAACTTTTTTCCTCTTCAAAATGAAGTTGAATGTGCTTATTGCAATAACTTTGGCCATGAAGAATCTGAATGCAGGAGCAAAGTTCAGCCAAAACAACATGTTCCTTCAAGCTCCAAAGTATGGAAAAATAAGGAATTACAGGTTAAAAATTGTGGCATAGCGTTATTTGCAGAAGATGAAGAAAACCAATGGTACATTGATAGTGGATGCTCAAGACACATGACAGGTGATAAAGACAAACTTCTTGCATATAGTGCTCTAGAAAAGGAAAAGAATGTTACATTTGGAAAATATACTCCTGTGATCATTAAGGGAAAAGGGTCTGTTTTTCTAAAAGAAAAAGTGAAAGCGAATGAAGTCATGTATGTGGATGGATTAAATCATAACTTGTTAAGTGTAAGTCAAATGTGTGATCAAGGAACTGAAGTTGTCTTTAGTTCAAAAGAATGTGTGGTACATGATCTTGATACAGGTAAAGCAATTATAAAAGGAAAAATAACTCCAAACAACCTGTATATATTGAAGAACTGCAAAGAACAATGTTATTTGAGTAAATCTTCAGAAAATTGGCTATGGCATAGAAGGTTGGGGCATCTGAGCTTCTCTCAAATCAACAAATCAAGCAGACTTAAAGTTGTTCGTGATCTTCCCCATTATTACTCTACTTGAAAATATCATATGCAAATCTTGCCAATTCGGTAAGCAAACCAGAGTACAATTTAATGCCAAGGAAGGATCATCAAGTAAGCCTCTTGAACTCATTCATACTGACATATGTGGACCTATGAGGAAAAATTCACCACGTGGTGAAGAATACTATATCTTATTCATTGATGATTTCTCTAGAATGTGTTGGATTGGGCTACTTAAACACAAAGATGAAGCATTTGAGAAGTTTCAGATCTTCAAAGCACTAGTTGAGAATGAATTAGATCTAAGAATCAAGTGTCTCAGATCTGATCGAGGAGGAGAATATACATCGGATGAATTCCTTGAATTTTGTGAACAACATGGCATAAAAAGACATTTTTCTGTAGGTGGCACTCCACAACAAAATGGTGTTACAGAAAGAATGAATAGAACAGTTCAACAAATGGCTAGAGCTATGCTTGATGATTCCGGAACACTTGACACATTTTGGGGAGAAGCAGCACATACAGTAGTAAACATTCTCAACAAGGCACATGTTCGTGTAAATAGTGATAAAACTCCATATGAACTCTGGTATGGTAATCCTCCCACTATAAAGCATTTTAGAATTTTTGGAAGCAAATGTTTCATCAAGAATAATGATGAAAAACTTGGCAAGTTTGAACCCAGAGCAGATGAAGGAATATTTCTTGGTTACTCCTCTAGGAGTAGGGCATATAAATGTTACAATAAAATACTTTGAAAGATTATTGAATGTATTGATGTTGTTATTGATGAGTCTCCTGCAGCTCCAAAAGAAGAAAAGAAAACAACATATGAAGATGATGATGACACATATCCTTCTACATCAAATAGTAATGATACAAACAGTGAACCCAGTGAAGAACCCGAAGATGGTTTGTCTGAAAAGGCTCCCTCCAGATATGTTCAAAAGAATCATCCAGAATCTCAATTTTGGGAGAAAAGGGATCAGGTGTACAAACAAGAAGGACTCTTGTGGGATCTTCTAGCAATCTGGCATTTCTGTCCACTATTGAACCTCATAGTGTTAGTCAAGCTAGCAAAGATGATTGTTGGATTCAAGCCATGAATGAAGAGCTTGATCAAATTGAAAAGAATCACACTTGGGAATTAGTACCAATACCTCATGACAAAAATGTCATTGGAACTAAATGGATATTCAAAAACAAGTTAAATGAGAATGGGGATGTTATAAGAAATAAAGCTAGACTTGTTTGCAAGGGGTATGCTCAACAAGAAGGTATAGACTTTGAAGAAACCTTTGCTCCTGTAGCTAGACTTGAAGCCATAAGAATGTTTCTTGCTTTTTCAAGCTTCCAACAAATCAGAGTTTATCAAATGGATGTTAAATCTGCTTTTCTCAATGGTGATCTAGAAGAAGAAGTTTATATAGAACAACCAGAAGGATTCATTTTGGGAAATGATGAAAAACTTGTTTGTAGACTTAAAAAGGCTCTATATGGTTTCAAACAAGCTCCAAGGGCATGGTACTATCGTCTTGACAAATATCTTCATCAACAAGGATTTTCAAAGGGGTCTGATGATAGCAACTTATACACAAAAACTGAAAATGAAAAACTGTTGATTGTGGTTGTATATGTCGATGATATCATTTTTGGAAGTAATAAATATTCTATGAGTCAGAAATTTTCTTCTGATATGAAGCAAGAATTTGAAATGTCTTTACTTGTGGAACTAACATTCTTTCTTGGCTTGCAAGTGCAACAAGCAATAGATGGTATATTCTTATCACAAGCAAAGTACCTCAAGCAAATCCTGAAAAAGTATGGCATGGAAGATTGCAAATCTGTAAGTACACCAATGATAACCGGATGTAATCTCAGTTCTAATGATGATTCCCCCACCGTAAATCAAACAAAATACAGATCTATGATAGGAAGTCTACTTTATCTCACTGGGACAAGACCAGACATCATGCATGCAGTTGGGATTGTTGGACGATTCCAAGCTAATCCAAAAGAGTCTCATCTTCAGGCTGTGAAAATAATATTCAAATATCTACAAGGAAATCAAGACTTTGGACTATGGTATCCAAAGAATGTTGATCTTACTCTTCATGCATACACTGATGCAGATTGGGCTGGAAGTGTTGATGATCGGAAAAGCACTAGTGGTGGTGCATTCTTTATGGGGCCCCGGTTAGTATCTTGGTTTAGCAAGAAGCAAATCTCCATTGCCTTATCTACAGCAGAAGCATAATATGTGGCTACAGCATCATGTTGCACTCAACTTCTCTGGATGATGCAAACCCTACAAGACTTTCAAATCAAATTTTCACCTCCTATCTCCATTATGTGTGATAATACAAGTGCCATCAGTATCTCAAAGAATCATGTTATGCATTCCAAGACCAAGCACATTCCCATCAAATATCACTTCTTACGTGAACAAGTGCTAGAGCAAAAGGTGAAATTGGAGTATGTTTCCTCCAAAGAACAAGTTGTTGATATATTTACCAAACCTCTACCCAAGGAAGCATTCGAATATCTCAGACAGAAGCTAGGAGTAGTCTCTGCCATGCAGAGGATCAGGTGTACTTAAATACATAAGATTAAATTGGTTGTAAGGTGTTGTTGGGCTTCTCTGAATGCTCAGACTAAGGGGGAGCACTGATCATATGAAAAGGATGCATTGTTGGCATTTATAATTCATCTTGTTATATTATGCAGCATGATCTCAAGGGGAGCATGGTATTGTCAAACTCTTTGCCATTGATGTCAAAGGGGGAGGAAAAGAAACAAAGGGCTTCTATAAGGACATCAGAGGAAGAACATTGCCATCAATGCCAAGGGGATATTGTTGGAAATGTTGTCATTGATGGCAAAGGAATTGGCAAAGACAGGAGCAGCGTCTAAACTATCCATAAGGAAAAAGAGACAATGTAATAGATTGAAGGACAAATTGAATATCTGGCCAAGATTTGTATATGTTAATGGAGATCTGTGAATTGTGCTAAGTATGGTTGAGTAAATCAGGAATATATATGACCTGTGTGATCAATTTCATAATGAGCAGAGGATACCTTCGGTGCCCAGAGAGGAATGAAATCATGTGTTACTGACAAATGGGATTTTTCTCGTATAGACAGCTTGAATTGTGAAAGCGTGAGTGTGTTACTCAGAACATCTAGATTCTGTGAAAGAAGGAGATTCGTGAAGTTGTATACGATATCGGGTTGCTAATGCCACGGTACAGTGAGCCACGGACGGGTTCTGTGTGTATAGGGCACATTATATATATATAACCTGAGTTTCATACATTAAAATAATCACGGAGGAAGATCAATTAAATCAAAGTTATGCTTTAAAGAATCACGTGCGGAATGAACGGTGAAAGCGGTTTATGGTTTTCATCGCACCGCCTATGCAAAGCAAGCGGTATTTCCTGGTTGAGGAGCGATCCCATAGAGTACTTGACACGCGTCCCTGTATGACGTCACAAAACCACTTTTCACTATGCGCCATAGCGCGTTATAGTTCGACCCAGGACGCCCAATGATATCGTTGAGCATCGTTGATCTGGGAAGGGGTCATCGGACGGTCATCATTTGTTGAAGGTGCGCAAATTTTAACACAGGTACGATGGACCATTGCACGTTAACGTTCGGCATCGGAGGTCGAGCGATATGAATATACGCCGTTGATCTGGAAGCTTGCTAATCTAACAGTGATCGGACGCTGGACTTGCGCGAAATTTACTTATGGTACCATGCGCGTATTGGATTGGCTATTGACTATATATGTGGGCCCGGGGTCAAAGGTTTATCGTAAGATTAATTTACTTGGAAGCGTTGGATATTTCTATAAAGTCCGAAGGGTTAAACTTTAGATACAAGGCTTGGGAATTTAAAAAAAATTGTAAATATATTTATTTGTCAATTGATAAATAAAAATTAAAAAGAGATCAAAAGCCCCATGGGATAAAATAAGAGGAATACCATTAGCGGTTCGTGGTTTTGACTCATGGTTTTAATAAAGGCAAAACTATATAAGGAGAAGAAAAATAGAGAATGAGGTGTGCATGGAAAGGGTGGTGAATAAAAATTTCTAAAAAGAATATCTGTATGGGCGAGCTCTATTCTTAACTGATAAATCCAACACTATGATGCACCCATGAATAATGATCTGACGATGATAAATCTCTGGTTTGAATGACGGACGAAATCATGAAGAACTAATGTGAGTATACAGAAAATACATAAATCTGGTGACCGGCAAGATATGTCGTATGGAAAGTGGTGGATCCAGTATGAAAATTGATGAAACGTGGTCCGCAGTGGTGCTGAGGGTCGAAGCCTTCAGAGAGGGGGTAGTAGCTCCCTTCCAGTGGTAGCTGGTAAACGAGAGCAGGGGGTAGTAGCTCCCTTCCAGTGGTGGCTGGTAAACGAGAGAAGGTTGTAGCCTTCTGCAGGTGGGTTCCTGCATGCTGGTATAAGTCTGCACCAGCATATATATTGTAAGAAGTTTTTCTCTATAATAAATATTGAAGACTGAGATTACAGCAGGGGTGGTTTTCTCCCAAATTAGGTTTCCACCTTAAATCCTGGTGTTCATATGTGTGGTTTATGTTTGATGGTTTGTTCTGTTATTTCTGTTCATGCTCAATGATGCAATACTCTAAGTAATGACACAATAAGATATCTGGATATACATGTTGGATGCTATATTGTAACATATGGTTTTAAGAGAAAGGAAAGAAAAATTGTTCAGCCCTAAATACTGATTCACCCCTCCCCTCTCAGTATTTTTCCAACATCTAGCTCGAAATTTCCCCCTCTTGGAGGTCTCTTATTGAGTGGAATCTTCCACTCGATCTCCTCTCTAATTCTCCAATTGTGGCTTCTCCAAAACCTTCTGAGACTGCTTCTGAGGCTGCATGTTTAGAGATAATTGCTCCCTCTCAACCACCAATTCAGTAACCACTGCTTTGCTCCTCAAAGCCTTGCATGCATCTTCAACCTCGAGAGCATACAGGTTCTTAACTCTTGAACCGATCTGCTTCACCTGTCCTATGGATATGTGTTTAAGGAACTCCTTTCCTTTTCTGACTCACACACATTGTAATTTTTCCCCCATCACAAAATTTTCTAAAAAAAAGAATTGATTTTAAATAGACGATATCTCCCTCATTCGAGCTCCGATTTGACCGATTTTTTTTTCAATTTGGGTATTTTTTCGCAAGGAATCCAAATATGCTATTTGTTTTTGAAAATTTTGCATCAAAATTTTCATATATTCTCTGCAAACTCGGGCGCTCAAATAATTCCTTCTCTGATACCATGTAGAAATTATACAAACATATGCATATCAATGGATTCAATCCGATCAATAAATGTACTAAATCTAGATAATGAATCCTTATACAAATCAATTGTGGAAAATAAACACAATTTCCAATCACAAGAAGTAAACAAATAAGCCAATCAAAATCACAACATAGATGTTTTACCTGGGGAAATTTTGCTGCTCAAAACCCCTCTATCTATATTTTATATTCCACAAGGAATCATGAAAAAATATAATGCACTCATCTCACAAGAGTTTGTTGCACTCTCCTGACTGTCTCACACTGATCCAGACAAAATCAGTCCAACACTTAGCCAATTCTCAGCCTCTAAACAACATGCCTTTCTTGTTCAATTCCTGATGAATGCAATCCCTATTCTTTAGGAATTTCAGCCTTCCTCAACTGGGCTAGTATCATGGGCAATCCTGTGGTGTTTTAACTACATCCGAGCAGTTTTCTAATAATACAACTGATATTCAACTTCCCTTTAACCTTTGTCTCAACTGGGTCTCCACTGGAACTGACATGCATGCAACTATTAATAGTAAATCATCAGTTGCATGGCATATCACTGCATGTGAGTTAAATATTATTTAATTCACTTGATCTCTCACTAGTGCAACAATCAGTTACAACTAGTTCAACTGACTTTAACTCACCTAACTAAGTTAACAGATTACTCATGCATTAAACTCATGCCCTTAATTACAACTTAAACTCTAAAAACACATAGAATCACTCTGCATGCCTCACGAACCACCCTCAACTCGAATTTCATGAGCTAACTGAGTCTATCACATTCAGTTAACTATTACAAGTGATTATGAGATAAGATTACAATTTATTGTCCAATTTAATTAAGGGATAATTAAATTTGACACATTTCCAATTTATTAAATAAATTTAATTGCACACTAATGTATCGCTAGGACCCATCATTACATGACCTGTGGTCCCACACTAGTGTAGGTGTTGTCATGTTGTTTCTGAATTCCAATTTCACTGTTTCTTGTTGCAAACTTCAACACTTCCCATAGATGATCTTAAGTGGCCCCTGTTTCTACAACTCTGACAAAATTTGAAGGATGGTTTCATTAACCTCTGCTTACTTTTCCTGTGCCTGTATAAGTTTATCATTGTATGCTTTACAACTCCTTATTTATTCCTTTAATATTCTCAGTGTATCTGCAAAATCAGGTGAATTTCCAACACCATGTTTCTCATATGACTCATAGGGAGAATCTTTGTAGTCTACCATTATGCTATTCATCTTTGATTTATTCCTACAATGTACAATATGTCAGATAAACCAATTCATTAAAAAAATTACCTTAGTGTAATTTGGGGAGGATACATCCTGCAAGATCAACCAATCAGCGAAATACATGTATATACATAATAATATCAACATATAAACTTTTAACACATGGTATATTAGCAAATAAACATTAGTATAGTTGGATTCCAGTCATGTATACTTCACCATACCAATTACACAACATGACCTAATGAATAACCATACCAATGCAACTTGACCATACCCATCACAAGCACAGACCATACACAAGCATAAGCAACATGTAACCAAGCATGAATGACCAATGCATGCTCAACATAAAACATAACGTAAGAAACCATGAACATACGCTACACAAGCATGACCAATATGTGACCTATCATACAAAAGCAATGCATATACAAAATTTAACAATATGTAAGAAATGTGCATGCACAATATACCAGCATGAACAATACATAATAAGTCATACACACACGACCACATGTTGAAAGCAACATCAGTATCTCATCCATGTTGACACCACTTCCACCACGGAAAACACAACACAGATGAAACAAACACATAAACAATAGGTATAAGAAAAACGTAAGTAATAAACAAAAGCATGACCACCCATCCAGTCCAAGGATTGAACCATGCTTTGATACCACACACCACCCATCCAGTCCAAGGATTGAACCATGCTTTGATACCACTTTATAATACCCTCTTCCCACATCTACCCAAGTAACTAGCCAATCAGGGTAAACATGTTATGAGAGGCTACTAATATGAGATTCAACCTCCTAGATGACTTTGAGGAAGTGGAGCTAATGGAAACATGACAAACAGACCTTGCACCGCATCATTGACATCCCCAAGAGGTAACAAAACCTTCCAGGGCCCTATTCCCTGACGACAAACTTATGTTTGACCCATTTGAGGCTTAGACGCGGGAATGTAAGGGCAAGGGAGTCGTTATAGACCCTTATCCATAGGCTTTCCTTGTCAAGGTCATGGTTAGGGCCCCAAAATATCAATAATATGCATGCAGCTTCGGGATTTGTGCCACATTTTCAGCCCCTGAGCCCAGGTCACTACCCAGAACTTCCTGTAAACTCAGGAGAGGATAAATGACATTAAAAAAATGTATGGAATCGATCACATCATCAGGAATTCATCCAACCCCACCCAACCATGACAGGAATTTCGTCAAACATTTCACAAACATGGCATCTACAGGTGTAAACAACGTATTTAAACATTGGGTTCTATTAGAAATATGAGAATAGCTAAGAATAATTGTTCCCCTACAAAATAAGATACAATACAGTCTATTTGACCATGGATACATTGTGCACTCATTTACCAGTAAATACATAGATGGAGCCATACATCATCACTGTTCAAATACATGCTTATAACCAACATAATAAGAACAGAAATACAATCTATTAATAGCAAATAAATTCATACATAAATTAATACATTTTCATACTGAATACTAGAGGAATGAACTTCTCATTAATGAGTGTAAAAAACAACCAGAGATGGGACTTCCACGTTCCACCCGACCATAGATTAGCTGAGCCAAGTCCCACTTCAGCCAATCACCCCCATGCCATATTCCCAGCATGAATATGGGACTTTATCAAACACATCAATTAACACCAAACCAAGGCTCCAAATACCAAACTTTCTCAACCCCAAAACAAATGATTCCACCTCACGGTCCGACATCACTAACCATCACAGATTGATCTCTATCCAATCTATTCCATGGTTGCAGAGTGTTTGTTCCAACCAAGGCTTCCAGGACTAGTAACTCAACCCCAACTTTTACAGGGCTTCCAGAGTGTTTGTCTAACCAGGGCTTCCAGGACTAGTAACTTAACCCACCTAGGGCTTCCAGAGCATTTTTCCAACCAAGGCTTCCAGGACTAGTAATTCAACCCACAGTTGTTTTTCGGGCTTCCAGAGCGTTTTTCCAACCAAGGTTTCCAGGAACTAATAACTCAACCCACAACTAAAAAAAAACATAAGAACCAACCAGAAAAAAAAATAAATGGAAATAAACCCACAATACCATGGTTGTCCAGGAAATGCCAAGGCTAGGAAAATCCACATCCATACCCATGCATGTCAAAACTAATGAGGAAAACATACATGCAACTTGGTACCTGCAATAAAATCACGTTGTAGTTGTTGATCCCCATGTCCACCTGCGCTTTCCTGCTCTTCCTTTTCCTTCTTGCTCTAAATCACCAAGTATCCACACTCTCTAAGAGTGCTCCAAGAAAAATTTAAGTATCCAAGAGTATGAGAGAGAGAGAGAATAATGAGAGAGCTCCAAAAATGCATTAGAAAAAGGTACCAACTGATCCTCAAAAGCCTTCTTATTGAAGAGGCCTCTATTTTCTTCATTTTCCATTATTTTCCTTAATTTTCCTCCTCACATGCAACCTGTGACATTTCATCTCCCTTTTCTCCTAATTTCCATTATTTTCATAAATAAATGTGCCAAAAATAATTTTTGCCTCTTTAATGCCTTAGCCATAGCCTTTGCTAATTTCCTTAGCCATAATAAACCATGTGAACACCCACACTCGGATTTTTTGCCCAACATTCTTCTTGGAATACCTGCCCCATCAACTATGGTTATTATTTTAACTTTATTACATATAATTTTCACTAGGGTTGTTACACCATGTTCTTTTTCATGAATTTCAACCACATGTTATAATTTATCAATATAGTCATTTGGTTTGTACTGCTTGCATAAAGTTGATGAAAGTACAAAAAAATAAGAAACCAAAGGTTAAGAGATGGAAAAAGATGAATGTAAATCATGAAGAAATAAAATAATACAGGTTGACATTCCATTATGGTAATTGAATTTAGGCTTTTGTGATACATATCATGAAAAACTAGATAACTTAATGTATAATTTTTCTTAATAGTTCACGTCATTTGAAATTTGAGCAACTAATGTTTTATTGAATGATTTGTTTTACTATTCAAACCATATTTTATTCAATATCTATTATTGAATTTTATATTTCGTTTTATAAAAATATATATATATATATATATATTTTATAAAACGAAATATAAAATTCAATAATAGATATTGAATAAAATATGGTTTGAATAGTAAAACAAATCATTCAATAAAATATTAGTTGTTCAAATTTTAAACAACACTATATATATATATGCCTATGAAATTTGCATTATATGTCACTCTAAAGTGAAAATCAATGCTCATCCTCTCGCACATTGTTGAATTGAATGGTTTTTTTTATTGAGATTATCTATATTTTAAATTAAATGATATATTTTATTGAAAATCATGTATTTGTTGTCTTGAACAAATGTTCATTTTATGATATTTAATTGAATGAAATATTTTACGGAGTGATCAATTTTTTGTTTTAAATTGAATAATATGTTTAATTTATAAATTTGTATATTAACAATAACTTGAACCAATGATGAACCACACTACTAGTGAATGGAATATATATCCACTAATGGATGCAATCCACCTAAGTATTTGAAAATCATCATACATGCGCTATAAGTATTGTCTCATCGACATACTTATTAACATGGGACAACTTTAGGTATTGTCTTAATCACATGGCTATCATATGGAACAACCTTAGGTACTATTGTCCCCTATTACAACTCACATTATGAGTCCTTTGTATCAACACCATAAATTATCAAAGTTTATTTTTCTAGATTATACCAAAACACATATTTTTTCCTTAAAGCTAAATTGTGGTTTGTGTTTTCTTAATAAAATCTAAATTAATTAACACATACATGCAAGTGAGATAAACGTGCACATATCAAATGGGTTTAGCTCGATTGGTTGAGAGAAATGTTGTTATCATCTCCACTTGGGTTCAATTCCTATGTGTGACATGTTATTCTCATAATGTCAATATTTCTTATAATGGATTTGAACCTTGTTGTTTGAGTAGTCCCTTTAGAACCAAAACATGTATATCCTCATTTGGAATATAAAGATATTTCTCATGGAAAAATAAAGGGGAAAAAAGTGAGATAAACATGTAAGTAACCTATACATGCGTGTATGCAAATAGTTAGATAAATATGAATGTAAGAGATAGTAAAAGTATCATATCAGAATGACAACAAAATTTACCATTCACTATTCCCTTAAACTACTAAACAAGTAACCCATTTTTTCATGGAAAGAAAATTTTAAATTTATTTATATCAAAACACAATTACATATTCATAGATGCCTTACAACATTTCATAACTCTGGTTACATGGAATTTTGACAAATCCTCCTTTGAACAAAAGCTATCAATACAATCTTTGAAATCCCCTTTACAATTCAACATAAAACTCAAGGATGCCCAAGAATTTTTTTCTTACACTATCCCACATCTTTTGATAATAAAGCATCTAAAAAAAATAAGCATGCCTTATTACATTTTTAAAGTACAAATATAAAAAATCTATCATTCACTCGACAATCCAAGATTAACATATCACTGCTCCCTTTTAAATGGATATTATAAAACTAGTGTGATTAAATTCAATGGAACGACCATAAAATTCTACCTAGAAAGTAACCTGCACATGCCAAAATGTAGATAATAAACTAAACACATGTTATACATGCAACTAAGTAATAAAAGTGTCATAACAAAATGACAATAAAATTTATCATTGTTTATTTTTTAAATTGTTAAATCCCTATATATTGTTTGGTTGAAAGCTAAATTGATTAACCTACACATGTAAGTAGGATAAACATTAACACCATATGGGAAATGACCAACTCTATAGGCAACACGGTGAGAGGCTTTAAGGAGATGGTTGATCTTGGATTTCAACATTGTCATGTTTGAGGAGCGTATTGGAGCTAATATTGTGGAAATTTTGAAGGTAATTTTTTTTCCCTAATTGGATCATTGATGATGACAATGGAAGGATGTTTAGGCCTCTATCTAAGGAGGATTTATAAGTCTACTTTTAAAAAGGACAAGAACCCAGGTCTTAATGGGTGGACTATTGAATTCAATATTACCTTCTTTGTATTATTTGGTAAATATGTTCCTAAAGTGGTTGAGAAGGTTAGGTTGTCATAGAATATTCAAAGGAATATAATATAATACTTGTTTCTTTGATCCCAAAGATGGACTTCCTTAATAATTTTGAAGTTATACCCATATTTATGTAACTTCCTCTGTAATATTATTGCCAAGCTTCTCATTGTTAGGATCACTCCCTTACTATCCAACTTTATCTCAATAGAAAATTTTGAATTCCTTGAGAGGATGCAAATCATGAAGCCATAGAAACATCCCAAGAGGGTCTTCACACAGTCATACTTTCCAAGATTTGTTGTTTTATTTAAATGGAGGCATATGATATGGCCTCTTGGATTTATCTAAGATTATTATTAATACAAACTGATTTCTCCTTCTCTGTAGTCAAACGGATCATAAAATGTGTTACTTCTATGGATTTTGTTGTTTTTAATTAGGGGTGCAATATCTAATCTCTTTAAGTCATAGAGTGAGTTGAGGTAAGGTTTTCCATATCTCTCCATATTTATTTCTCTTGGTGGTAGAAGGACTTAGTCTAGTATTGGATGATTCTAAGGGGAAGAGATTAATGAAAGTTATTAGGGTCTATAGATGGGAAAGTATTACAAATATATTATTTGTAGGTGATGCATCACTCCTTTGTTTTAGTTCAAAATGAGAACTCAATGTCTACACGGATATTCTCCTTCTCTCAAGCTATAGGGATGGAATTTAATGAGACCGCGTATATTATTTATTCTTATAAACTCACTAATGGTATTGACATAATGGTTGAAAGATATATATTCTTTCAATCTTTAGACATTAATACAAGTGAAAAATGTTTATGTTTCCGTTCGAAACCAAATAATTATGTGAAGGATAATTGGAATTGGTTTATGGAAAAGGAGGAAAAAATAATTTCAATATGGTGTAGCATGTGGTTGACTAGAGGAGAGCATCCAATTTTGGTGAATTTTGAATTAGAGGTTATTCTTGGGTATTGGCATACATTGCCCATATCCATGAAGACATTCTAGTCTAGAAAAGGACGTTTTTTTTTTAATTTTCTTTGGAAATGTAGTATTGAATGTAATGACATGTATTGGGTTAATTGGAGAAAAAATATTGGTCCAAATTATTTAGGAGGATGGGGATTGAAGTATATGCATCTACTTTTCCAATTACTTGATACTAAATGATCGTGGAATATGATCACCAAAGAGAGTCCGTGGAGAAGGATTTTAATAGAATAAGTACATTTCTCCTAACACATTATTGGATTGGATAAGGAAGGAAATAAAAAACACCTAGAATGTCTCAAACCAGTGGAAAGCTCTAGACTTGACTTTCCATGTGATAGGTTTTATGTATTGGAAAGGTGATACTAACCATAAGCTAGAGTTGGTGCTAATTTTATTATTGGCCATGACAAAAGAAGCTTTATTTCTAAGTATTTGATTTACTAAATTTTTCAAATGATCAGGAAAACTATATTAAACACAATGTCAAATCCAACTATTACCACTATTTGGGCAGAAGTCTGGTTGAATGTTGATGAATTAAATATGGCATGTGATTGGGCCAATGGATGGAAAATTTTTAGAGATTCTCTTAAAAGTGAACATGTTATACTTGGTCCTATTGAGGATGAAATTATATGGTGGAAAATGTGGTTGTAAGTATTTATTCTACTAAGTTGGCGTATGATACTCTATTTGGTCTTGGTACAAAGTTTGAGGTTTGGTAGTGGAAGAAACTCTGGAAGGTAAAATATCCTCCAAAATATTTTATTTATGTGGCTTTACCTAAATATCAAGGTTCTGACTTAGGATATGTTAAGGAAAAGGAACAAATAATGGTCAAGCAATTATCTTTTTTGCAAGAATGATGATGAAACAAACTTACATATTTTTATTTCATGTTCTTACTCACATTAAATTTGGAGGGATATTGAAGGTCACTTTGGTCTCACAAAATTATTAGATAGGGATACTATATTTGGATTTTTTTTGGATGGTTCTCCAACAAATATTTCAAACCCATTAGGGAATTCTTCCTTACTTGGTACTTTGGGGCATGTGGTTGGCTCAAAAATCACTATTATTTGGAGACATGTTTGACAGTTCCATATTTAAGAACATTTTCTCAATTTTTGGTTATGTTCTTTATTATAAGAATAATATAATGTATATGTCATCTAGGTTTTTGGTAAATCTTACGGTGAAAAATTCTAGGCCGTGATATTTTTTTAATGGTGATTGTAGTGATTCTATTTGTGGATGTGAATTTGTCTTACATGTGGCCAACATGAAATCTTTTCATTTCAAAGAAATTGTAGGGAGAGGAAAAAAAAATTCAATGAGTTTATGGCTTCATTTCTACTCTTAAAGTTCTCTGTGCTCTAAGGGATTGATTCACTACAAGTTTTTGGAGGCTTTGGTTTGGTCATCAATTGTTGATTTGGTTATGTTTAGTAACATAATGTCAACCAATGGCCAATGGTTGATCAAATTCATGAAATCTATGTTTATTTGCTCATATTGACTTTTCTCATATAGTTAAAGAACTTAATTAGGTAATAAACAATATCTCTAAAGAAGGTAATTTTTTACTTGAAAAACATATCATCCTCTAAGGATTTGATAAAGGGAGGACATTGGTCTACAAACATATCATGATTCATGAGTTAACTATGTAATATGTTAATGTATTTTTCCATTAGGTACTTTTTTCCATAACATATTTTGATATGGATTGTAATGTTCTAACTACTATATAGTGAAATTCCTTAGTGGAGTTATGAGGCTAGAGGATTGATAATTAATAGATATATCTAAGCCATATGGAGGAATTTCTTTGATCATGCATATGCATAAATACATTTTTTTCTTGGAAGAAAAAGGTAGGGTAAACGCGTGTAAGTAACCTATACATACAAGTAAGAAAATAATAAGCTAAACATGCAACTAAGAAGATAGTAAAAGTACCATATTAAAATTATAACAAAATTCACCATTCATTATTTTCTTAAATGGTTAACTTCTTGTTGTTTTTTATGTTGAAAATTGAATATTTTAATCTATACATGTAAGTAAGCCAAACATGCGCTAGTAACCTCCACATGCAAATAAGTGTATAGTAAGCTAAACATGCAAGTAACCTACAAGAAAATAAATAGTAAAATTGGCATATGCAAATGAAAAAAAATGTTGTCATTAATTAATATTCAAAATCACTATGAGTTAGAAAATAGTAAAAGTACCATTTCATAATGGAATCAAAATTTACCATAAAAAAAATATACGTCTAGAATATATAGTGTGTACTCAAGAGTCCAAAATCAACTACAAATATGAAAATATTAACATCCTAAAATGAACAATTCTATATATAACTCCGTTAAGATTCATCTACAAGATGGTTATAAAATAAAAGACAATATATAAAATACAAGTGTGCAAGTGACAAAGATATACAAGAATATATGTTGCAACATCTACATACATGTTTTCCTCATAATGGAATCAAAATTTAACATTTAAAATTTACCATCAAAAAATATATGTCTAGATTATATGGTGTGTACTCAAGAGTCCAAAATCAAATACAAATATGAAAATATTAACATCCTAAAATGAACAAGTCTATATCTAACTCTATTACGATTCATCTACAAGATGGGCATAAAATAAAATACAATATATAAAATACATGTGTGCAAGTGACAAAGATATACAAGAATATATGTTGCAACATCTACATACATGTTTTCCTCCTGGATGACCATGAACACGTCTATAAGTACAAGACTTTAATTTAAAATTAAAGATGAAATTGTACTAAATATTACTAATTTAGACATAAAAAAATTACTACATGAATATTTCCATTGCTACTTACAAAAAATTTACCATTACTTTGGTGGTGAGCAGGAAATTTTAATTGATATGGATTATATCAACATTTTTGGTGTATCACCCCATACCAAGAGTACCAGTTGTTGGAATTAATGAATACCATTTTAATATAAGAAAAAGTTTGTTCACATAAATTTAGATATAAGTTAAAATAAACACTTATAAAGGCATTCAAACAAGTATATGTACCCCATCATGAATATTATACAAGCCAACACTTCTTGAGATCCTAAATGTATTTTTATTCATTAACTAAGTGAAATTTAATTAACAAACATAGACAATTATGATTGGCATATATCTCTAGATAGGTTAAATGTAACACCCTAGTTTTGATCCCCACATTAGAAATGCATAATTGTATATATTATGAATGGTCAAGGGCCTATCAATGTAATTTGTAAACATTGTAGATGGAAATTAATCAAATAAATACATCACCGATTGCAGTATGGACACAGATAGAGTCATGTGGGGGGGGTTATGATTCCACAAGAGAGGGGGTTAACAGTTACAAAGGAGAAATCCCACATGTCTATAATTCCATGTCATTTTCCTAAAGTAATTTTCATTACCATGTAATAATCTTTTGAGTTATCAAAACCAAATCATTGAATGCATGTGTGAGGTAGATATAAGAGTCATCTCAACTAGTTATTGAAGCACATGGTGAGTATACTAATGTAAGAGGTGGGTGAGAGAAATATCTCACTTTTTATGATAGGATGGGATAATTATAATCATTTTTAGGAAGAGTAAGAGCCAAGAAAGGATGGGGGAAGAAGGAAAAGAAAATTCAAGTAGGAAAGAGAGGATTTTTTCAAAATAGTTTTACAAATAGCAATATGGGAAAGGAAATAGAGTGTTTTATGTTGAAAGAATTAAAAATCATAATGTGTATTTAAATATGGTTTTTAAATATGGGATTGATTATGATAATTTGGTTGGAATTCTTGTGTGGAGTTCTCATTTAGATATTACCTAGGATCCTAAGTAAAGGTTGATATGAGAACTCTTGTAAGAGTTATACTTCTTGGAAGCTCCTAATGGAGAGATTCTTGTCTATTTTGTGTTGGAAACTTAGAAGGGATGGAGGTTGTCTAAGGGACTACAATGTAGAAATAAAATCTCGTCACTTGGGTTGTGCAAAGTGATGTAGAATAGTGTTGGATGGTTGGGATTTTCTTAGGAGTTGTACAATTGTGCTTTTACTAGGTAATAGGATGTGTGATTGGATTGTAGGGACCCAATCATTTTTTCTTATGGATTCATAGCCCTTGCTTGGTGGTGGCTTGTTTTAGAGAGAGTTGGTGCAACAACACTTATGATTGGGTGAAATATTTAATGTTTGTAACCAGTTGTGTAAAAATTTCTAAATATGAGTGCTTGCTCAATGTTCTACTTACTATGACAATGCTATGTATGAATGATGTGTTTAACTTACGATTCTATGTGCTTAATTTTTGTTGTGCATGTTTAAATAAATTACATTCCAAATTTTAACAAATAAATTATTTGGGCATGCATATTCATGTTATGTTGCACACTTTTCCTCTTTTAAATTGATATCATATTCAAATTGGCATTAATTTGATTCAGAATGGAATCTATGTACATTACATCAAACATGTGCATTTAACATCAAAAATATCCACCCAATACGTGAAACAATAGTCAATTCTTACATATATTAAACCCAATTACATAGTCCAATGTACATCTATATAATTACATATCTTTCTCTTGACCTCGACCTCATGGGTGAGTGGCTCATGCCACCCATATTAACAACTCTTTGGATAGGCAATAAGGTCTTCAGAGCTCATAAAATCTAGTACCATGTTAGATTTATCAATAAATGCATCATTATTTATCTCTTTATAAATGTTGTCTAGGATTGACTCCTTCATGGAAGGGCCCAAGATGATTGGGAGGGTAGAGTAGAGTGTTAAAATAAAATAAAAATTCCATCATGGTGTAATATTATGGGTGGAGTCACCATGTGGAGGAATTGTTGTGTTGGAATAAATAAATTGCATGGAGGAATTCGAGTCAGTGAAACTATTATCTACATCAAGATAGAGGACAACCAAAATATGAGCATGGAAAAATATTTGGTGTGATGAAATTTGAAGAAACTAGTTGGTGGTCTACCTTGAGGAACATGTTGGAATCTTATGCATGGTATACCAAGTGTCTTTAGAAGAATGTTGCAGCTCCTAACTCCATATATAATTTTCAAGACTTCTGAGGTGAATGAATTTTTGAAAGAATAAAAAAAGGATTCCAAAATTTAAATACATTTATAAAAGAGATGACTATGGATTCACCAAATTCTGTGCAAGTTAAAGTAAGGTAATTGGTGAAACCTTACACAGAATTTGTGTGGCTTTTTGCAAGGTTTACTACGAAATACTTTATTAGGTATGTTCCAAAATACATCTTGTACATTCTCCACTATTTGGTTGATGAGAGGATCATCTTTGACTAGGATCACCTCATTTTCGAGTGAGAGTTCCTAGCTATTGGAAATTTTCCAAAATTTAAATAGGTTCTTCATGACTTATTTAATTTATGCTTTGGTTTTTTAAAATATATTCAAAGATTTACCTAGTGAAAATAATGTAAGTATTGAATAATAGTTTGTTCAATTTTGGTACCCAATGTTATGGAAGCACAATGCTCCCTTCTATTTTTACCATGTTTAGAATTCCATTGTCGTGGAATTCAAAAGTATGATATTTGATCCTATTATCAACAAGTTATATAAAGAGGCTCAATCCTTTCTGCTAGAGAAAGGTATTTTCAAATGTCATGGTAAATTATCATATATCATGATTTTCTGATTTGAGGGGAATCTTATACTCCTCTTGTATTATGTCTTAGATAATTTCTTTATTGAAAACATGTGTTTCCAAAACAAGTCCTAGGCACACTTTTCCAATGAGAGAAGAAAGAAGTAGTTCATTCCTACCCCCATCAAAATTGGGGATGTTACTATTAAAAATTTTGCTCACTTAGATGATTTTTCTTCCTATTTTGATACATTCAAAATAATGCAAGCTCATGTCCATAGAATTTGATCCACGAGGTGTATTTTTGGTACATATCTATTTAGTTGGATGCAATTTATTTTTTACTAGATCTCAAAAATTAGAAGATATATGAAACTTAATGTATCTCAACTATTTAAACATGTGGTTAGATCATTTTTTTCATATGTATCCTAAGGATGAACCACATTAGTTGGTTTGAAATATCGACCAAAAACTAATCATTTGATTAATCTGAAAAATGCATTTTCAAAAAACATTGCATAATGTGAAATATGATAAAAGGTGTAAAAAGGTATAGATTGGAAAGGTAAATGTGAAAAATAAAAAGGAGGTGTAAAAACAAGATTTTGAAATTGACATCACTCAAGAAAATCCTTAATAGTTTTGAAGCTCCATTAAGTCACATGTGACGTTGTTGAATGTTCGATCAATGAGTAAGAGAAAGCATAGCTTTGAGGAAATGATCCAATGAACTAAAAGAAACCTTACTAATTGGAATAATGAATTATATTGCTAAAAACATAAATAAGAGGTTTGATTTGACTATGGAAACTTGGGAATTGACTAAGAATTCACTTGCTACTGCTATTGGTTTTCATCCTGCAATGAAATTATGCAAAAGGATTTGGACAATGAAGAACATTTCAACAAATAAATTTTAAGTGTTTCCATTTCTAGAGCCTCCAATGTGAACAATGTGCAAATAAAAGAGAAGAAGTTACCTTCAAAGGCGCAATTCAAACATTTAAAAGTTTCCTAGATAGAGAGAGTTTACTCTTTAAAACAAATGATTTATAATTGTGGAGCCTTGAGTAAAAGGAGGATTGATGTATATTTTAAATTAATCAACATGGAAAACACATTAGGGCCCACATATAATAGTGGATGTCATAATCACTAAATAGAATATCCAAAAAAAATTGGATGAACTTAAAACTTCCTAGGTTGAGAATTACAAGACTAATATCAATTTTCTACAAAAAGATATCTAGAAATGGCTAATCAACTACATCAATTAGAATCAAATACAAGATGCAATGACACATTAGCTAGGATTTTAATTAAAAGAGATTGATGACAAATCCTTTTCCATCCTATTCAAACATGAGATAACCATAGCACCACAATAAAGATTCATTGAGAAATGGCTAAATAATGCAATACAAAAAATTGTTGAAGGTTGATGGTTGGAAATTAGTTATGGTGGTTAAGGTTTCCCCTAGAGATGAAACATTTAAAATTGATACTTTATGGTACCCACCAAGAGAGAGAGAGCCCCTTTCCAACAAAGTAAGTAAAGAAACCTCTTGTATCCAGTCCTCCTTCATATTTCTAGCATAGTAAGTAAAAAAGTCTCTTCTGTTGAGTCCTCCTTCATATTATTCTAAATTAGTTGTCATCCAACCTATCATTTCATAGTCTTTGAATGTTTAGTGTCGATTTCTAACTATGTCCTTTCTTTTTCTTCTAGCTCACTTTTATTTACATGGTCCATGGGAGCCCCGTCCTAGTCCATTTGGAAAAATGCATTTACTTTACGAACTTTATTAACTCTTTTAAACATTTTTATATTCTTAAGTTCCATAAAAAAACTACCATGACCGCACAACTATTGTGATTTCAGATTCTTAGTTAAAAGCTAAAGTTCCAAGTGTGTGTTTTCCATTTAATCTCTATGATTTTAAATGTATTATCATTTTAAGTTATTTGCAAATGTGTTTCATTTTTTCCTTCATCTTATTCAATGATATGATATGTTTTTCTTATTGTTAAGCTGGAAAGAAATATTCTTATAAATTTATTTGTCTTTTTAGAATCATAATTTTCTATACCATCCCCATCTAGAATAGTTTGTTCATATTTATAATTATGTTTTATATGTCTATGTATTTTATTCTTTTAATAAAGATGAGAACCAACTCTCTAAAACCGAAGAGGGGAGATATTCTTTGTCAATCTAATTTTTTCCCTACATATGTTGTCACCAATACCTCAATTAGTTTAAGTGATCAACATGAATCTAGTGTTTCTCTAGGTATTATCCTCAAAACGATGGGAAGTACTTTGAATTTTCCATGGGCTTTTTAACTCAAACTCAAGAAAAAAAAGAGAGAGAGAAAAACCTTGGAGATAAGCAATAATTTTAGGACAAAAGTAAATAATCACATGACAATAAAGTACATAATATGTAATTTATATATAATGCATAAACATGGATCACATCATTGAATAACATATAAATAACTTTATAACATAAATTTTTTCTACTAAATCCAAGTTCTACTAATCTCTAACATAATAATAAGAATGTTATTTACATAAGATACCTCTTCTTGTACATTAATTTAATGTAGCTAAGGTTAATAACTTTTTAAAATCCTAAAACGACTTACCATACTTATTTAAAATAATGCATACTCTATTCAATACTACATATAAAATAAAATGGCATGTGTTAAATGGAGTTTCGCTTATGACAAATAACTTACATATCTCTTTTAAAATGTCATAACTTTATCATACTTCGCTATAATAGTTTATTTTCTATGTATAGAAATACATCTACATCTTATATTTCAGTAATACATAAAAAATAATATGTAATACTATGTCATAGTAATGGTGTTAAAATATGTTGTTAGTTTAACTTAAGTGGTTGGGCAAAATAGATGTTATGTCCCCAACCCAAAATCAATTCCTTGTTAATGATATAACGATGAGAAATATTTATAAGAGAATGATTTTCTTTGGAAAAAAATATATTAAACTATGACATTATTACTTAAATATACTATATTTTAAACTATCAAATATATGTTCTTACATTTATATTTACATAAATAAAATTTCATTTATAATATATAATTTATGCTTTTTAAAAAATTTATATTCTAATTTCTTTTCTTTTAATATAATTTATTTATTTTTAAAAAAAATTATATTGTAGTTTATTTTCTTTAATATATTTTTTATAATTAAAATAATTTTAATTTTATTTAAATAATAATAATAGTAGTTTTCCTTAAAATTATATTCAAATTCATAAGAATGCCTCTCAATTCGATGAGGAAAGAATAATATGTGTAAATGATAATTTGCACCAACCTTGGATTCAAGGGACGAATGTTGTCTTTAAAGGAATACGATGTATAATGCACATTTTTCTTAAAAGTTATCATACTTCTTTTCTTTTTTCATTTCAAATTAGTCTTTTTTAAAGTTATTTTTAGTAAATGTATTATAACTCAACTAATAGCATAAAGAAATGAATTTCAACAAAATCACATATGAATGGGTTATCTAGATATCAAGGCACAAATAAGTCATATTTTTTTTTTATATATTTTACAAAAAGGTAAAGGTATGAATTATAATAATGACTAAATGTTTAGATCTATGGGTTTTTTTCAAAGGTGCAACAAATAGAGATTTAAAGATACAAGTATTTATGTACTTCAAGATAACATTATTTATTTACAAGGAAGCCAAGGATGCTCTGTGCACCCTGCTACACTGTGTTTCCAGCCTCTGGTTGTGGCCTTGCCATAGAAGACTTGCATGATCTCACCTCGGGCTCCCCTAATGGAGCAGGATGGAGGCCTGCAGGCTCCATCCTACAGAGATCTCACTGCAGACTTCGCTCACAAGCCCAATCATGTCTCTTTTTTACGTGCCTCACCACCACCTCAGCCACTCCTCGCTCGGACCATGAGATGCGGTCCATCCCTCCTCTCCAAGAGATTGATTAGGCTGCAATAGATCCCTCGGTGACCACAAAAATAGCCCCCACTGCGCAACAGCCACTGCCTCTGTGAATTAAAATCCCCTTCCCTCTGAAGGAGAAGGGCCAAAAATGAAAGAAAATGCCAAAGAAGGAGCAAAAAGGCAAAGTGCCTGCAATCCTAAGGCAGCGAAAATCCTGGAAATTATCATTCACGATCCTGATGTGGCCGTCTACAGAGAATACATGCAAGAACATGTGATTATCTGTAAATTTATGGGCATTTGGCCCATAGAACGTGCCCTAAAAGGATGGATCCATGCCAAATGGAGTCCAAAAGGAGAGATCAACCTCCAGTTAGGATCTAAAGGCTTCTTCACGGTGGTCTTTTCTCTCCTGGAAGACAGAGACAGGATATTTGAAGGAGGCCCCTAATTTTTCAACTCAAGTGGCTTATACATGAGATATTGGAAGGAAAAATTCACTCTAGACAAAGAAGACTTCACCAGGGTTCTAGTATGGATAAGGTTATACTCACTTCCCACCGATTACTCAGCACCCTCAGTTCTAAAGGCCATCGGGGATGAACTTGGAGAATACATAAAATGTCAGAAGGCATGAAAAACGGCCATTATATCTCCTATGCCTGCATCTGCGCTTACATAGATGTCTCAGGATCCCTACCAGAAGCCATCAGGATAAACTTGAGGGACGATATATGGACTCAAAGCATAGAGTATGAGCACATACCCTTCCAAGGTAGAAAATTCCATGAGCACGGACATCTTTTCTGGTACTGCCCACAAAATAAAACCCCAGCAAAAGAAGATCAAGCAGGGGGGCAAAAGGATGACCATGGCTACACCAGAGCAGGTAGAAAACACAGAAAAAACAAAAGAATGAACACAAGAAAAGATTCTCCAATGTTATCCAATCAAAACAAGTTCGAAGTACTAACCACACTCCATGAGGAAACAGGGATACGGATGCAAACACCGAGCAGGAAACACCAATGGACAAAAGTAGCATAGAAATGGATGCAACTTTCACTCTCACACAGGATGGAAACACATCCCAAGAAGACACAGAAATGGAAAGCATACAAGACACTCCAACCCCAAAGGAAAGAGAGATTGAGCAAGTCCTAATGGGAATAGACTTCCAAAAAATCACAAAAGAATGGAACACGAAGGGCATAGAAGAAATCCCCATAGAACACATACAGAAAATCGAGGAGGCCTATATATTACAGCAAGGTATGCAGAAGCAACTAGAGCACCTAAACAAAGGCAAAAACCCAGCAGGAGGAATCACGGAAAACCTAAAGGCAAGCCAACATATAAACAAAGGGAAAAACATAAAAAGAGGAAGGAAAACCAACAATCAATACCTTCAAGAGCTTGGAATCTGCCTCGTCAATGAAGGAAAGGTAATGGTTATCTCTCTCTCCCCTAATCCGTTACCATGATTTGTACATCCTGGAATATAAGAGGACTAAATAGTCCCTGTAAGAAAAGGATCCTTAAATCCAAGATAGCCTCTGACAAGCTTGATATTGATATTGTACTTCTACAAGAAACAAAAATCAATCTACACTGTATGGACTCCATCCAGCAATCTTGCTTCAGAAGTAATTACAGCCTCCTTTCCATCTCTGCCTCTGGTACTGCAGGCGTTCTAGCAACCTTTTGGAAGGGCTCTCGATTCCACCTCTGTGAGTCTTTAGCCTCCAAGCATGCCCTTACCACTATCCTTCATATCACTAGAACCAAAGATAAGATCAGCATAAAAAATGTATATGATCTTCACTCTACCTCTAAGCGAGTGGCCTGGCTCCACAGCCTCAAGAAGTATCTCAACTCCTTCAATCACCCCCTCAGTTTCATAGCAGGGGAATTCAACATGATTCTCAACCTCAGGGAAAAAAGGGGAGGCTTAAGGAAACTGGAAAACGACTCAACTACCTTTCAGGCCATGATCAATGATCTAGGCCTCATTGACACCCCCACCAAAAATGGCTCCTTCACATGGAACAACAGAATAGGAGGGGACAGACAGATCACCTCCAAACTTGACAGATTTCTCCTCTCAGAGGATCTCTTCCTCTACTCCCTGGAAATGGAAGCTAGCATAGCCCCTTAGGCAGGCTCGTATCACTGGCCCATTTTTATCTACATCAAACTCTCGGAAAGCCCCAAAAACACTCCCTTCAGGTTCGAAGCTTTTTGGACCAGTCACCCATAATTCAAGGACAATATGAAGGAGTGGTGGTATTCTCCCCTACCCTCCCAGGGAAACGAAATGCATAACTTCCAACAGAAGCTAAAGCACATCAAATTAGAACTCAAAATCTGGAACAAACAAACCTTTGGAGACATAATAGCGGAAAAAAAGCTAACTAAAACAAAATTGAAGACCCTCCAACAGAGTATCATCAATCATGGGACAACTGAGCATAAAAAGCAGGAGGAACTCAAGCTTCAAAATAATTGGGACGAACGAGCTGCCCAAGAAGAAAATCTATGGAGGAAAAAGTCTAGAGTCAACTGGCTCAAAGATGGAGAAAAGAACATTGCCTTCTTCCATAGGTCAATGATTCAACACAGAAATCACAATAGAATTCTCAGTCCCAAAAATTAGCAGGGCCTCATCCTACGCAATCACACTGAGATTGAAGAGGAGCTCAATCAACACTTCGCGACCATCCTCAAGGAATCTAATAATGATAACGAGGAGGACATAGAGAAAATAACAAGAGATATCCCCACAATCTTGACCAGAGAGCATAACCATATGTTGTTGAAAAAGATAAATATGGCTGAAGTGGAGGAAGCAGTCCAATCAATGCCCAATGGCAAAGCTCCTAGACCGGATGGTTTCACCATAGACTTCTACAAGGCCTGTTGGCCCCTAATCAAATAAGAACTCTATGACCTGGCTGAATAATCCCAAATCAAAAAATCCATCCTTCACTCCTTCAATGCCACCTTCCTCGCCCTCATCCCCAAATCTAACAAAGAAGAATCCCCAGACCATTTTAGGCCAATTTCCCTCTGCAATGTAATCTACAAGATAATCTCCAAAGTCCTTGCCAACCATATCAAAACTATCCTACCCCTGCTCATTTCCCCTCATCAAATAGGCTACGTCGAAGGCAGGAAAATTTTGGACAACATCATCCTCTCCCAGGAGGTCATCCACTCCCTCAAGGATCAACGTAAACCAAGCATGCTTATCCAATTGGACATGTCCAAATCTTTTGACAGAATTAATTGGAATTACATCAGAAAATGTTGGCCTCTTTTGGCTTCAGCACAGAATGCATCAAATGGATAATGGCCTTAGTTACGGGAGATTTCTTTTCCATCCTACTCAATGTATTCCCCCTCGAGCATCATCAACCCCTCTCGTGGCATCAAACAAGGTGACCCTCTTTCCCCCTTCCTCTTTGTCATCATGGCTGAAGGTCTGGGGTGCTCCATTATGGCTGCCTCCTCAAACGCACATATCAGTGGTCTCAACCTCTATCCCTCCACCCCCCCCCCACCACCCACCAAAAATTTGTTGATGACACGCTACTCATGGGCACTCCCACAGTCAAATAAGCCCTTGCCTTCTAGACTATACTTAACAATTTTTCTATTGCTTCAGGAACCTCAGTCAACAAGACCAAGTCTAAGCTCTTTTTCCTCAATACCTCACAAGCCATTCAGAACAACATTGACTGCATTTTGGGCTTCCAAATCAGTGCCTTTCCCTCTATATATTTGGGTATTCCTCTCACTGATAAACCCTTGGCCAAAGGTATATGGGAATCCCTGATCACTAAGATGCAAAAAAATATCTCCAATTGGACCTATCGATCCCTGAACCTCCCGGGTAGACGGGTCCTCATTTGCTCGATTCTCCAAGCTATCCCTTAGTACCAATACTCATCCATTGCAGCCCCTAAATCCATATCTAACCAAATCAAATATATCCAAAGGGACTTCCTCTAGAAAGGTAAGGAAAACAAAGGTAAATGGGCGTTGGTTGCATGGAACAAAATATGCAAGCCAAAAAAAGCGAGGGGTCTCGGCCTCAGAGATCCTGATCTACTTGGCAAAGTCTTGGGGGCCAAAACTTGGTGGTGCTGGATCACCAATCCCACCACCTCCTGGGCTCATCTTTGGAAAGCTAAGTATGCTCCCACTCATCACTCAGACTCTCGAGCAACCTCAAAGGATCCTTGATTTGGAACCAAGCTTGGGAAAATAGAGCTCTCATACAGAATCACTGCTTCTGGGAAGTGCGCAACGGCGAGAATGCTTTGTTCTGGGATGATGCCTGGGAGCAACGCCCTAGGCTTAATACAGAAATTTTCCAACCCATCAAAATCCACATGGACAAACTCAACAAAAAATTTGTTAAAGATTTTTGGAATAACGAGGACAACACCGACTGGAGGGTATGGCTTGAACCCTCTGCGTTGGTTCAGCACAATCACCCTTATCTTTGTGCCATCCTCACTGAAGAGCTTCAAAAAAGACAGATCCCAAAGGACATAGAGCCGGATAAGCTAATATGGGGTCTAAATGCAGCAGGACACTTCAATTAAAGAGGCCTATGGTCATATATCTGACCACAATCCCATCCCCCAAGATAGTAAATGGAGCAGGCTCTGGAATCTTAACCATTGGCCAAAAACTACTCTCTTTCTTTGGCTGGTCATGCATCAAAAAATTTTGACCTGGGACAATCTCCAAATAAAATGTTTCATCGGTCCATCCGTATGCACTCTCTACCAAACCAACTCTGAAACTTCCAACCATTTGCTAAACAAATGCCAATTCGCATCCAACATCTGGAACTAGTTATTTATTGTCTTCAGAGCCTCTGATCGTGACCCCTCCTCCATCCTCCTCTCCCTCAACCTCTGAAGAACCTCCTTCTCCTCCTAGCCCCTCATCAACTTGGCCTGGAACCTTCTTCCCGGCATCATTTGTTGGGCCCTTTGGAAATAAAGGAACTCACACATCTTCAAGAACTTGGAAAAAAAAGAATAACAGGTCCTCCACTCCATCAAGCATACTTTGAGAGAATTTGTATCCGTAGCCAAGCTCCCTAATCCCTCCTCCCCCCCCCACGAGGGAGGACTGCCGCATCCTCACCCTTCCTGACCCCAACATGATAAAGCTAAACTATGACAGTGCTTCCAAAGAAAATCCTGGCAATGCAGGCTTTAGAGGTGTTTTCCGAAACCATGAAGGAAAAATTCTCTGGATCTACTACGGGAACCTGGGCCACACCACCAAAAACGCAGCTAAACTTCAAGCCTTAGCGCATGGGCTCGACATTGCTAGAGATCACAACTTCTGGC
The DNA here is from genome assembly GCA_034641835.2 of Pinus albicaulis. NCBI lineage: Eukaryota > Viridiplantae > Streptophyta > Pinopsida > Pinales > Pinaceae > Pinus > Pinus albicaulis. Next base: position 1,138,687,961 of record CM076584.1, read on the forward strand.
CCCTCCTAGTGGAAGGGGACTCCACAATGGCCACCCATGACTGCAGGAAAATCCAATAGGGACGTAGCATCCATCAAGTCTCTGACAGCTGGTGCATAAACAAAACCCTGCATAAAATCAAGATCAACATCGACAATGCCAGGGCATCTCCTTCTCAACGATTTGATGCAAAGACAACAAGCTTGCGGACTTCCTAGCTAATTTGGGTGCCAGCGACATCAACAGGCTCACTTCCGCAACCTGGGATGCCATCGATCAACCATCTGTCAAAAATGATTGCATTCGTATTAGTCTCCTCGATTCGCAGTAAGTTTGCCTCGAGCACCCCTCTCAATCCAATCAGTAATCATGACCCTCCCACTCGCCTCCCTCCCCACGAATCACCCCACCTTTGGCACTAATACCGCCTGCCCTCAGTAGCACGTGGCCTTCGGCCTCATTAATTTCACGCATGACGAATACAGCGCCTTTGGCATGCTCTCCACCGGCTTCCCTTGTCCGCCTCCCCTCCCGTCATCCTATATCAACCCCTCTTCCATAGACTATTCCGCATTATGGTTTGCTCCTGTTGCTGCGCTTTCCCCCACTTGGTCCCCCCAGAGGCACTCTCTTCACAGTTATCCCTTTCTTCCATTCGTGTCCCTCTACCCCATTCTGCCTTGCCTTGGCTCCATGGCCCCTCGCAGAGACCATCCTCCTCCCCCTGCCCGCTGTGTTCGTGGTGCTCACGGGGCTAGCAGACCCCGTTCCCATGTCACCCGTGCAGGAAACCACCGCGAGGAACTCCGCCGCAGCTTATGTTGCCACCACCAACCAGGATACGCAGAGGCACATCGCAGATTTGGAAAATAGAGCGCACATTCTGTGCAGAGAAACGTCGTTGTCGGAGGTGTATGCTACACTCTGTTGGATCCCGGATCCCGGTCTCACCAGATCCTGGGAAAACCTGTACATCAGAGTTATCGATTTACATTGGCACACTAAAAATCTCCTTGCTATGGCCCTCCAGGACCAGACTAACCACAATAGAGCTTTGGAGTGCAAAATTGACTCATTAACAGAGAAATTTTTCAAGTATGTAAGCGAAGTTCATCACATGCATTTCATTGACAAGAGCCCCCCCCATTATGCCCTACTAAGGAGTCGGTATGCCACGTGCCTCCACCACTAGCGTCCCAAGGTTGAAGAAGCTGCCCCCATGGCTTTGCGCCCATCCAGGCAGGACGGACTAGGTGCAGGTCCCTCTTCTAGCTGACGCCAGATGTTCTACTCCGATGAAGGCACTTTGTACAGGCCCATCAGCGTGGATGACCTCCTGACTGACGAAGCAGAGCCGCAGCGCTCCCTTGGTCTCTAATCCACTGTTTCTCGGGTTTTGTCTTCCTTTTTTACTCTCGGTATGAGGCTTAAATGTCTTTTTTCAAGCACTTCAATGTATGATCACTCTATGTTTTTTTACTCTGGCACTCTCCCCTCTGTTCCTCCCCCTGTATTCCTCTTCCCTGAGGGTCAGACCTGTGCGCATCAGACAAGAAAATCTTATACTTCCATACGCTTATCTACAATCTCGCCTCTCCAAGCCTACCATGTAATCTAAGTTTATATGTTAAATGTGAATAGATCTTCTTAAAAAAAAAACACACACACAAAAAACAAAAAAGCAAACATTATTTATTTACATCATATCGTGATTTTTTTTTGAAATTTTGTTTTTAAGAATTTTGTTGCCGTAGAAGATCTTTACAAACTTCTGTCTTTTGAATGTATTCTCTCTTAAAAATGCATTTGGTTACAATTATAAACAATATTTTATTAGAGATATTATGCAAGTTACATCTTTAAAATATATATATTTTAGTGTTAGTGGATATGCTATATAACATTGATAGTTCTATTATTAAATTTGGCAAAAGATTTTAATGTATTTTTGTTATGATTAACTCATTACTTTAAATTGGGCTCCTTGTGGGAATTTCTAAGGAGATCAATCCTACAAATAATTTACACCTGGGAGATTAGAATGAGGAATTGAATGTGAAAATACGAAGCACGAAAAATTTTATAATTTTTTTCTCATTTGAAAACTATTAAAAAAGCAAAGGTATTGTTCATATGTTTTAATATCCTGATTATTATTTTCAGAAGGAGTTGAGCAAACACTATTTATATTAAGAAAATATCTTCTAAATTGATTTGTAAGCATTATGCCTATGACTCATTTGTCTCACCAACATAATTATTTCTGGTATTATTGTCAACAAATTCTGTACATATTTTATAGTATTTTTAATAGATTCCATACCAAATAACTTGTAAAGCAAACTAATTTTGTAAAAATTCATTTTTTTTAAAGAGTAAACAATTTTTATATAAAGAATTTTTAAAGAAAATTGCTTATGTAGAAAATGACTAATGAAGCTTTTTAAAATCTTCAATTGAAAATGACTCTTGTAGCTAACAATAAATCATTTCATTCATTTATCTATATGTAAAAAATGATTTATAGATTGAAGGATGATAATAATCAACCAACATGTACAATTATAACTTTAAAACATAGAATTAGTCACCCAATGATAAGATAAATTTTAGTTTGACTTCTAAGTTAACTAGCAATAAAGAAAATATTTAGTGACCAAATTTAAACACTCACTTCGAGTCAACTAGAAACAAAATAAATGTCTAATGGATGGATTTAGACTCTTAACCATGTGAAAAAACACTCAAGATGGATTCACACTCTCAATGATGGAGAAAAACTTGATAAAGATGGATTTAGACACTCAACAATGTAGAAAAATTCCCAAGGGTCTATAAATTCGCCCAAGTAATAATAAAATGCCCATATAGTAAGTAAATTTTCCAATAAGCAAAAGAATCACCCAAGGAGAGAGAAAATGTCTCAACATAATGTGTCAAGCTCGTATGACCACCACACATTCCATATATGAGATAGAAATGTTTGGGTAGTTGAAAAATGACTCAATATAAATGTATATCTGTCCAGGTATAAAATAAAACATCCAGCCGCTAATTAAAACACATCCAAATTATTAAGATTCCCATCCATTGTAATGTAAAGGAAATGAAAATATATCCTGAAAATCATCTTAAGGAATTGCAAAACATTCTAGGCAAGTGGATAATGTCTCAAAGAATTGTAAAATCAATCTAGCAATGGAAAAGCATTTCATAGAGTTCCAAAATTTCTAGACAATGTTTAAGAATGCTCAAACAATTAAACTTATTCACCTCAAGTAATGCAAAATTGATCAAAGAGAGAACTTATGTGTTTGAGGAAGGAGAAATTAGCCCAAGGAATCTCAAAGCTTCGATCAAATTTTGAATCCCAACAGTTTGAAGGAAACAAAATAGCTAGATCCATATGAATTGTATTAGAAACTCAGTTAGAAAGAATCAATAGTTCTTTCCTTTCGACCATAGATTGCAAATCTCAAAGTAAATCACATGGTTAGCATTATAATGTTGTTAAATTCATAAAAAATGCATGGGATAAAATTACATAGTGTTAATAATAGAAACATAGTAGTTATTTCTTAGTTTTCTTCAAAAGTTCAATTGCAAGAGAATTAAAATATATGGGAACCCATACATTATCCTAGAAGTCAAGCAAATATAAATCACAATTTAACATAATAAACATTGTATATACCTTAGAAATCCAAATTGAAAAGTATGTTTCAAATGGGGGCTTCAAATGGGGATTCATCAATGAAATAAGACGAGATTATCTGAAAAGGAAATCCAACATCCATGACCATTTATTTCCTTTTCCTTAGTCTTCTTTCCTTTTTGTTTTTTTATATTACATTTAATTATTTATTTTCCTCTCACGTTCTCATTTTTTTTTTTTATTCAACTTTACATAAGCATTAATTTACAACATTTCCAACTTTTATTATACTAAATTAACTTGCAAGTATGATCCTTACACCCATTCATTAGTTTGGATCCAAATCATAAATATTGAGTTACTAAATGCCTAATGAGCATGAAGTTAAAGTTCAACTTGACCTTTAATAGTCAAAAAACAAAATCAATTTTATATGAGAACAATCATTTTTTTTTATGTAATTTGATATTATATATATATATATATATATATATATATATATATATACTCATTTTCTAGTTTGTGCATGAATTGTGGGACTGGATTTTGGCTAAGAAACTAAGTTGGGGGCATCTAAATTTTCAAAATCACCCAAGGATCACACCTAGCCTAGGCCACACCAATGTGTAACATGGATGATTTTTTTGTACCCATGGGGTTTCAAACTACCTTCACACAAACAATTCCTTAACAAACACCTTATTGTCAAGTGTTCTTTGCTAGTTTGTACATGAATTATGGGACTGACCTTTGGCTAAGAAATTAATTTGGGGGCATCTAAATTTTTAAAATCACCCAAGGATCACACCTAGCTTAGGCCACACCAACATGTAACATGGATGGATTTTTTGTACCCATCGGGTTTCAAACTAGCAATCTTCACACAAACAATGCATTAACAAAACATTTTATTGTCGAGTGTTCTACATCTTGTGGGGAAAACAATGATTTATTTACTATAGTAGATGAGGATAAATTTTTTGATGCCATTAAGGAGTAAGTTATCTGGATGAGTATTAACAATGCATTTCTTAAATATGCTACCCTGCATGTCAAAGAAATTAGATTTCATTAGGTTTTATTAAGAAATCACGGGCACAAATATATTACTCATAGTTTTACTTATATTTATTTTTAAATATAAAAAAACTAAAAAAAGACAAAATAATAATAATAATTTAAAAAAAAACAAAAAAAACAATTATTAGATTACATGTATAAGGTCTTGAGAAACAAAGTCATTCCTTTTCTGAAAAATGAAAATTCAACACCCATTTTTTTAATGCATATAACATGGGTTTTATGCATGCTATTTTAAAAAAAAATACTAACCTACCAAAGGTTGAAGCCAAGCTCAACAACATAAACCAAATGAGTAAACTAAAAGAAATAATTGAAATTCTAAATTTTTTGAAACATTGAAAATCAAAATAGATAAAATGAAATTGTTGTATTCCATGTACAATATTTAAACCCAAAAAAAACTAACATGTAGGTTTTTCTCTTTTTTGAAAAATGTAAATCTTGCTTGTAGGTATTTAAAATAAATAAATAACCTATCAATATTGAGAATGATTTAATAACACACGACAAATGAGTAGACAAGCCAAACAAGCAAGTTGAATGAGTAGATTGTTCGAACAAGAAAAGTAAGTAAATTGGATGAGAAAAAAAACAAAACAAAACAAACAAGTAAGCTGAATAAGAAGAATGAGTACGTCAAATAAGAAAATAAGCCAAACAAATAGGCCAAAAGAGAAAAATAAGCATGCCAACAGAGGAGTTTGAACAAGTAGACTATCAATGAATAAAATTAACAAACTAATGATTAGGAAAATGAACAAAGGGTCAAACATGCTACAAATAAGTAATGAGCCTTGAGTGGGTTATTGGATGAATTAATGGTCATGTTGGTCACAGTTGAGGCATAGGCCACAAACAATGTTGAAATGAAACTAGTATGTATGTATATATATATATATATATATATATATATATATATATATATATAAGTTTGTTTGTTCGATTGAAAATTTTGTTTGACCAAAATCATTTCCCTTGTAACACACTTCTTGTATCTATCAAGAGAAATATCCATAAAAAATATTTGGGTCAATTTGTTAGAATTAACGTTTGACTAAATATTGTTTTCATTAAATGTTGGTGACAATTGTTTCACTAGAAAAACACACTTTATTCATTTAAAGACTCTCACAAAATAATTTTATATACCACATTCATCAAAAAAATAGTAATTGAGTTTCATATTTTCATCCCTAGATATTGTTTTGGGACAACATAATGGACATAATGCATAAATTTTGTGACAAAAATGTGTGAAGTAATAGATGATCATATATAGAGTTAAATAACATTTTATATTTTTATTCTGGACAAAGATTAGTGTGTTTTTTTGGATATAGCGAAAGAAAGCATGGAGAAGCTAGAAAGAAACGAAAAGAGTAATATATGATTTTTTCTTTCAAATTTAGTGTTGTTGAATGTCTCTGTAGAAGCCATTTCCAAATGGTCATGGGATGAGTTAGGGGCTTGGTATTATTCCTTCACAAGAAATTGTATCATCTCAGAATGAATGAGGATGACTCCTTAATAGGACAACTTGATTTTTTTAACAATTTGGTAAGTAATAATTCATTATTATTAAAATTATTGAAGACTAAAAGTTTAGCATGGTTTTATGTTCTTCTCTAGATTCGTGGGATAATTTTGTAATGGACATTGGTAGTACTACTCTAATTACATTATATTTTGAGAAGGTAGTAGCATCATTTTTATCAAAATATATGATACAAGAATCCATGGGAGTGTTTTTTCCAAGGATTTCTTATATTTAAGAAGTTGTCCCCAAGATAGAAATAAAAGTAAGTCTCCATGGGGCAAGTATAAATCTAGAGATATATCTAAATTGCTTGTACAATCCATATGAATGTGCAAGAAATGTGATGAAGTTGGGCATTATGAAAGATTATATATCTAAAAATACTAACAAAATTAAGATTCCCCTTCCATATAAATAAAAATATTTATGGAAGGAGGTGATGTATATTGGGCATCTATAAGTAGGAAACCATATCACGATATATGTCTTATCAACTCACGCTACTGCATTTGAGGTCGAAATTTGACATTTGAATCTACATTTTTTGAAAAAAAAAACAATTTTAATATTGAAAATTCATGAAATTTGTCATTTTTTTGTCTTTTGTTTCATATAGACATCATTTACCCCACATCCTCAAAATAAAATCACTTACCTTATTGGAGTTGAATACTTGTCATGATTTGGAAAAACAAAATTTGATTTTTCCAAAGTAATTTATAACAAGCTAATATCAATTAATTGATGTTTTGGACTCTCTATGGAAGAGTGTTTAATACATTTGATATTTTTGATAAATGAAAATTTTCTCTCATTTTAAAAACCAACAATGTGAAAGCAACCATATTCTTTGTTTTGTAGATTTAGGATTAGGTGATATAATAGGAGTAGTAAATTTTGGTGCTTCTACTATAATGTTAAACTCATCATTATCCTTATAATAAAAAAATTATTCATTTAAAGTTTCTAAATTTCATTTGAAATCTCTATATGTGAAATTATTTGATTATATGTTTGTTATACCAATGCATGGGTCAAATAATTTTTTTAAATAGAAAACATCGTTAAGGAACTCTAACTCAAGCACTCATATATGTGGTTAGTTTACTTATATGGAAGAGTTAATCGAAGAAGCCTTAGTACTCACTACAAATATTTATCTTCATGAATATAATTATTTTTTAAATACAAGCAATAGTAGAAATCTATCTCTAAAATATTTTGAACTTCTTGATACTTGTTGTGAAAAACATAATTGCATTTGCAAAAAGTGCAAAGGTGTAATTTAGGCTTGGGAGAAGACATAGTGGAAGCATGGAAACCATACACTGACTCTTTGAAAAATAGCAATGTCAAAATAGGGAAAGAAGATTACCACCTGTTATGGTATTTCAATACTATAGGGACTTATGTGCCCAAATTACTATACAAAGCCCTTGTTGAGGAAGGCTTTGAGGGACAACCAATTTGGCTGTGTAAAATAATTTGGAAGCTAAGGTGACCATATAAAAATAATTTTTTATGTGGCTTGCCTTGAATAACAAGGCTCCAACATGGAAGGTTCTATAAAATAAAATAAAAAATTAGAGGCTTGGGTTGGTGTAGTTTATGTGGAAATAATTAATCATTTAATTATGACTTGTCCTTTCTCAATGTTAAGGAATGCATGGGATGGTGGAAGTACTAAAGAAGCCTTTAAGACTAATTTTATAAACAAGGATAGAAATAATATCAAATCTCTTCCACTAAATGTAGCTTGGGGAATATGGGTGATCCAGGTGGATATTGGTGGCCACCCACCTATTCCACTTGGCCCCCCACCATTGTCTCTTTCAGTTTTTCAGTTTCTGCGTAACTTACTATTTTTAGCAGTTTTTCGGGTCCTGAACTTCCGGAGCCGTTTTGAGGCCCTAAACGACATTTTTTGGGTATCATCAAATTCATCCCGACAACTGTAGCCCTCGGATAGAGCTTTCTAATGATGTATCATGTGTGTCAAACGGAGATAGTATGCCAAAGTTACGTCCCTGGGAAGTTGAAACACCAATTTACCCAAACGGGGCCCATAGTTTTGGCGCTTCATCTCCTAGGGTTAGGTTTTTGGGATGTTTAGGGTTCTCCATTGTTTCTCACTAATAAATAGGCCCTCGAGCCTCATTGTAACTCAGTTCAGAGGCCTGTAGCCGCCACATCTCTTCTCAGAGATAGCTACCAGCGCCCTAGCTAGTTTTATTTCCATTCTGTCTGTAAGCAAATTTCAGTTCTTCGATATTAATGAAATGAAGTGTTATTTCCGCTGCATCTCTGTATTTATGGTTATATGTTTATTCTGTTGCGTTCCTGCATAAATCCGGATCAGTGGTATCAGAGCGGTCTGCTTTTTCTCGATCCTTCTTTGCATGTCCCCAACGAGGTCGGGGTATAAGGAGCTAGGGCTTGATCTGGTGGAACTTTTGCAAGATCAGCCTCGCAAACCTCGACGGACGCCCATGGGGGACGAAAAGAAAGATGAGGGAGCAGGAGATCCTATCAAAATATTGCTCGAGGAGGCCCTCGAAAAATAAAGGAACGCGATGATGGATAACTTTGCTCAGATCCTTCAACGGCTACCCACCGGCAGCGCATCTGCATCCAGTAGCCACTCTGGAGTTGCGACTCCCTTTAAGATACAAGTAAAATTTGACATTCCCATATTTGAGGGTCAAATAGATGTAGATGCCGTAGATAGATGGTTGAATCTATTAGAAGGATATTTCTCTGTTCATGACTTTTCAGACCGGGAGAAGATTATTTTTGCACTCCTCAAAGCTACCCCCCATGCTAAGGACTGGTGGGAAACCTACTGTGAGAACAAGGACTAGACAAAACCCTCTCTGTTCTCAGCCGTACCAACTTGGAATTCTTTCCGAGACGCCGTCAAGGAACAGTACTATCCCGTGGGGAGCTATGAGGACAAGTACATACAATGGACCACGCTGCGACAACAAAGGGATCAAGATGTGCATGAGCTGACGAATCTGTTCCATACCCTGCGCACAAAGTTGGGTATCAAAGATTCAGAGAAACATCTGGTGCTAAAGTATCGCAGTTGTATGCACAGATACATTCAGGAGGAAATGGAGTTCCTCGACATCTCCTCGCTTGGTACGGCATACCGGTATGCTGCCAAGATTGAGCAGAAATTCAAACAGAAGAAGCGAGACTTTGGATCCGCGAATCAAAAGCAAGGAAAAGGTGCTTCCAAACCGCAAAACAAAGGACAGAGCATGGCGGCTAAAGACAACCCATCAAAGCCACAAGACAAGAACAACACCGTAAAGCCAAAAAAGGACACGGGAAAGTGGTGTGAGTTCCATAAGAGCTCCACTCACAACACAAGTGAGTGTCGGGCCAAGCAGTCGCTAGTGGCCGAGATGAGGGCTTCTGAGTCAGATGCATGCTCCGACTCCGAATCAGAACCTGAAAAGGGGAATGAAAAGGGAAACAGATTATTGATGCGGAGCCCAACGCCACTGTTGCCACTACAAAGGTCCAGAAGGAGGAACCGGAAGATCCAGAGGAGGAGGAACGTCTCTTCCACTCCCAGATGTGGGTAAAGGGCTCCCCTGTACAGTTCATTGTCGACAATGGGAGCCAAAAGAACCTCATTTCAGCAGACGCCGTGAAGCGGCTGGGCTTGCCGACCACAGCTCACCCACATCCATACACCATCGGGTGGCTTCACCAAGGATGAGATCTGCGCGTCAGCCGGCAGTGTCGCCTTCCCTATAGCATCAAGCCCTTCACGGATGAGGTATTATGTGACGTTGCTCCTATTGATGTTTCTGATGTATTATTAGGACAACCATACTTGTGGAAGCGTCATGCTGTGTATGAGTCTCGACCTCGTGCCGTTATTATTACTTTGGGAAATAAGTTGTACAGGATACCAGAGGTACCACCTCCTACGACTATCTCTTTGGTTACTGCAAAACAATGCAGTAAGCTCATTTCCCAAACCAGGAAATTCGTTTTCCTAATGATCCGCCCCCAGGGCAAGAAGAAGACTGTGGCCACGACCTCCAGACAGGGCCCCTCTACACGACAACAACAAATGGATAAGGTCGTGGAGGAGTACGGGGACATCTTCACCTCACCCACAGGGGTTCCTCTGCACTGCCAGGTCAAGCACCCGATTGATCCGACCCCAGGTGCGCCACTACCCAATGGACCGATCTATCGACGCTCTGTTCTGGAAAATGATGAAATCAAGAGGCAGATTCAGGAGCTGTTGCAGAAAGGTCACATCAGACCAAGTTCATCGCCCTGTGGGAGCCCGATCGTGTTGGTACAGAAGAAGGATGGGACGTGGAGACTCTGTATTGACTATCGGGCGCTGAACAAGATCACTGATCCGGATTTATGCAGGAACGCAACAGAATAAACACATAACCATAAAGACAAAGATGCAGCGGAAATAACACTTCATTTCATTAATATCAAGGAACTGAAATTTTCTTACAGACAAAATGGGAATAAAACTATTATTGATGAAAGGGGGGTGCATGTGGATCCAGCCAAGATCCAATTCATTCGGGATTGGCCAGCCCCGACTACTATAACATAGCTTCGCAGCTTTCTGGGTCTTGCTAATTTCTACCGTAGATTCGTGTTGGGATTCTCTCATATCACTTGGCCCTTGATTCAAGTCACCAAAGGAGGAGCGAGAGAAAAATTCTTTTGGTCGGAACCTCAACAGAAGGCGTTCAAAGAATTGAAAAATCGCCTCTGTTCTGCCCCAGTGCTCACCTTACCAGACTTGCAGCAGCCATTTGAGATCGAGACAGATGCCTCCGACTATGCTATTGGGGCAGTTCTTACTCAACAGGGACATCCAGTGGCATATCACAGTGAGACATTGTCTGAGATAGTTCACAAGTATCCCACCTATGACAAAGAAATGTATTCCATTGTGCAAGCCCGTCGACAATGGAAGCATTACATTTTGGGGAATGAAACAATCATCCACACAGACCACCGGCCCCTGTAGTTCATATAGACACAAGGGAAGTTGCAGAATGATCGCCATCAGAAGTGGTCCACATATCTGCAACAGTTTCATTTGAACATCAAGTACAAGAAGGGTAGCACCAATAATGTTGCATACTGCCTCAGCCGACCACCGATCGTGGCGCTCACCACCGTGCTCAACTCTTGTGGGCACGAGACTTCTGATTGGCCGCTTCTCTATGAGAGTGACCCAGAATTCGGCCACACTTACAAGGCACTCTTGGAGGGCACGCAAGTTCCAAATTTTCACCTCCAAGATGCACTTTTATGTCACCTGGGACACCTTTGTGTTCCTTCAAGCGAGCGTGCAAAGATGATATGGGAAGCACACTACAGTCGAGTCGCTGGGCATTTCGGGGTCGAGAAAACAGTAGCAATACTACAGAAGTATTTCTATTGGCCGAACCTTCGAAGGGATGTCGAGAAGCACATCAGATCCTGCACTGCTTGTGCCATTTCCAAACCGACCATCAAGAAGCAAGGCCTATATACTCCACTACCTACCCCTAGTCGACCATGGGAATCCATCTCCATGGATTACATGTCGGGCCTACCCTCTACTAAGAATGGCAATGACTATTTTTTCATGGTCGTTGATAGATTCTCGAAGATGGCCATTATGGCGGCCTGTAAGAAGAATATCACAGCAGAAGCTACTGCTAAACTCTTATTTGAACGAGTATGGGTGCACTTTGGGATCCCACAGTCTATCATATCAGATCGAGATAGCAGGTTCCTCAACACATTTTGGTCCAGCCTCTGGTCAATGTTGGACACAAATCTCACCAAGTCCACAGCTTTCCATCCCCAAACAGATGGCCAGACAGAGGTCGTCAACAGAATGATTGTACACATTCTGCGCATGTACAATTCAAAGCATCCACGCACATGGGACGAGAGCCTCCCTTATGTAAAACATAGTTATAATTGGGCTCTCCACAGTTCAATCGGCCATAGCCCCTTTCAGGTGGGCTTGGGATTCCAGCCACTATGCCCCATTGACGTAGCCATGCCATTTGCAGCTGCTCAGGCCAATTCAGCTCATGTCCAGTCTGAAGTTGACAAAGCCAGTAGCTTCATCGAGCGCATTCAACACATCCGCCAACATGTTCATGATATATTGGACAGAGCCAATGCCAAGTACAAGCAACGCCATGATCAACACCGGGTGCCACACAACTTCCAGGTGGGTGACAAAGTATGGCTACATTTGCAGAAGGAGCGCCTCACTGGACCCCACCGCAAGCTTCGCCCGCTCCGATACGGGCCATACACCATCACCAAGGCTGTAGGGAACAATGCATTCGAGCTCAGTATTCCACCATTCCTTGGTCTGCACCCAGTCTTCAATGTGGATCGCCTTCGTCCTTACTTCCCACCTCTACTGGACACCTCGGACATTGCAGAACAACTCACTCCAACTGAGTTAAATCCAGACTGCATGGAACAGGCCACCACAGATTGCATCATGGACATGCAAATCAAGAACACTCGCCAGCAGAAGATCCAACTATATCGGGTTGTCAAAGCCGGCCAACTCCTGCACCAAGGAAAGTGGTTCACCAGGGACCAAGTTCAGCAGAAATTTCCTCATCTCATGGAGGAACTTAACGCAATGGGGACCATTGCTTCCTAAGGGGGGAGGAATGATCCAGGTGGATATTGGTGGCCACCCACCTATTCCACTTGGCCCCCCACCATTGTCTCTTTCAGTTTTTCAGTTTCGGCATAACTTACTATTTTTAGCAGTTTTTCGAGTCCTGAACTTCCGGAGCCGTTTTGAGGCCCTAAACGATGTTTTTTGGGTATCAAAGCACCATAAAATTTGATCATCAAATTCGTCTTGACAGCTGTAGTCCTCGGATAGAGCTTTCTAATGATGTATCATGTGCCTCAAACAGAGATAGTATGCCAAAGTTACGTCCCTGGGAAGTTGAAACACCAATTTACCCAAACGGGGCCCATATTTTTGGCGCTTCATCTCCTAGGGTTAGGTTTTTGGGATGTTTAGGGTTCTCCATTGTTTCTCAATAATAAATAGGCCCTCGAGCCTCATTGTAAAGCAGTTCAGAGGCCTGTAGCCGCCACATCTCTTCTCAGAGATAGCTACCAGTGCCCTAGCTAGTTTTATTCCCATTCTGTCTGTAAGCAAATTTCAGTTCCTTGATATTAATGAAATGAAGTGTTATTTCCGTTGCATCTCTGTCTTTATGGTTATGTGTTTATTCTGTTGCGTTCCTGCATAAATCCGGATCAATGGGTTGCCAAAAAATTGAATTTGTTTGAAAGATGAGATACACTTCCCCTCAAATATGTAATCCAATCTTTAAATATATTAAATTCATATCTACAGGTGGACGAAACACAAAAGGGAGTAGACAAAAAAACAAATCACTAATAATAACAGTCCCTAACCATACTTTGATGGTTCCTCTCAACTTGGAATCACCTAGAAAGAGGTTCAAGAGGAATCTGATATCTATCCTTAAATCATAATATAACCTTCAAAGCTTGGATTGAACAAGAAACTAATACTTATTGTGAATCAATGGCTCTCATATTAACCCTACAATTGGCTCAAGAATATGATATCACAATTAAAAATATTTAGGGAATCTCTACTAGTTTATTCACTTATTTTGAAAGGAAACCACTTACAAATTTCGCTCTACAACCATTTTTTATGATATCAAAAAACAAATGAAAACCTTCTCAGACTTTTCTTAGTCTCATATATAGAAGGACATGAACAAGGTACTCAATGGCCTTTGAAAAGTGGCATTCGAGCTAGGGTAGGGTACTTGAATCATATCCATTTTTCAGGATGGTTAGTTAGATGTTTTCTTATATCCAACTTTCCTATAAAATCACTACAATGGAAAATTCCTAATTTTGATCTTTGTACATATGTTTTTTTGTCTTTAAAACTATGAACAATGACATTTTGTTTATAACTCACAATTTTACTATGGATAGTTTTCATATCCTTGCTATTAAAAGATGTAATATGTGCCCTTGTATTCAAGGAACAATTTTATTTTTGATTTAAATCTATTATACGTAAGGAAAGTATACAACTTTGTTATTTCAATCAAGGTACATAGTACTTTTTTTAATTCATTCAGGCATATGAAAATGTAATTTTGATTATTATGAATAAAGTTACAAATTTTGGTCCTTGGAAAAAGAAGTACAAATACATAAAAAGAAAAATAAATAGTAGGTCAATAACTAGGAAATATTGCTTACAGCATGGGTACCCAAACTAGGACCCAATATTACCCTTTAGTAAGATCAAGGAAACATATTTTCTTTTTTTTTAGAATTTTTGAATGTTTATATATATACACATGATTTTCTTCTATTTTAAGTTTCAAATGTTTACACACACAAAGGAAAAATGACTAGCCATGAAATTCTTAATGTTGCAATATGTGGTCGATGTGGTGATAATGATGGAATTAAAGTTGATCCTAAAGAAAATGACATTAATATTAATAACAATAAAGGAATAAATAGGTTGATTCATGACACCTTGGTTGCCTTGGATTAGAATGCACACATGGATGAGATATGTGATGAGATTCATCATATACTCATAATTAATAAAGCATAAAAAAGTCTATATAAAAACTTGAAAGGAAAGTCTTCTCTTTCCTATATTTTATTAACTTGAAGGTATTGAACAATATTTCAAATACATGTTTGACATAAAACCTAAGGTATGCAAGATACTTTGTAATAGACATTTCTATTTTTTGTTATTGTAATACTTATGATCTAATATACATTATTTACTATAATAATTCTCTTTATGTTGTAGGCTGTCAGGGCATATTCTCCTACCACCATTAAATACTTTGATTCGCATATATAGAGAATTTTGTGCCCCTATGAAAGATATAGGAATGAAGGATAAAATAATTGATATATGCCTTGACAATCATATTATATATTATGAACATGAAACAAATTTAAAATTCCTTGAATGTAGAACTAATAGATATTGAACTTATAAAGTAATAAACAAGGTGCCTTAAAAGGTTTTTCATAATATAATTATAATTATATACTTGCAATGATTATTTAGGTGAAATAGTATGACAAAGTATATGGATTATCATATTTAAAACAAAACTAAAAATGGTGTTATGCAATTAGATATAAAGGAAAAATGGTTGGTTTTTAATTAGGAACATTTTAATGTTCTACCTTTAATGATATCTAATGGTGTCAATACATTTGGAGAGATCATTTCCATTTGCTTACATTGAATAGCTTTTGTTATGCACAATAACCTTCCTTTGTATATTTATAAAGAGTAGGTTATAAGCTCACAGGGAAAGTTCAATTGGTGATCGCCATGTTATGAAATATGTTGTAAACTATGAGATTCAAGGTTCAAATTCCATGTGGTTCAAGCCAAAAAAAAAGGGGAGTAGGTTATGTCGGCATTAATTGTTTGAGATATTTATTTTTACAAATGTTTACAACAATAACAGATTCATTTTTGTTTATGTTACATATTGTATATGCAAGGAATTGATTATTTATTTTTTCACATTTACCAACAAGTTAAAAATATTCATGTATATTTTAAGCCTCTTATTAAAAATATTTTAAATTTATCATTGGTGTTACTATTTATGATATTGTCTAAACCAATAGGTCAAAATAATTACAATATCAAAGAATACTTATATAGATAATTTGTGATGTGATTGCCCTGACACTGGTTTTTAGATCTTCCATCTTCAACTTTGGTAACTTGAATCTCTAACCATTAAATTTCTCTATTTCTATTCTCAAACCATTTACCATTTTTTTTGCACAAAATTAAATTTGTAATGATTTCACTTAATAACATGTTTATGAAAGACCCAAAATACCCTCACACTTCACATAATGAGATGAATCTTATCAGCATAGTTTTTTTCTTAAATTTGAGAACCCCACTGTAATATAAAATCAAACATATTAAAAAAAAGAGGTATGGATCTTTGAAAACATAAATAATTAAAGATATTGACACATTCACACAAAATACGCAATTTTTTTCTTGAAAACTATTAAATAGAAAATTTGTCATACTTAAGAGTCACACCTTTGTCTATCTCATTGAATTAATTACAAATGTTCATAATACAAAACTAAATATTCTTCAACTTCAGTCATATCTAATTCATTAATAAATAATATATTGCAACGCTAATCCCTTGACCAAAATAGATTACAATGGTTTAAAAACCATTAATTGAAAAAACACAAAATAGATTAAAAAAAATAATAATAATCTATAGGGCTCCACCCCTATACCCCATGCCTCCACACACCCCTTCCATGATGTGGCTAAATATATCTACAAAAAGTATAACACATACGCGACTTTCTCCCACTAATTGACTATTTTAGCAATGTGGATTCAATGCAAAGAATTCATATATTACTTAGTTGTTAAAATAAGAAATACCCATTAATTCTCTAACCAAGGGAACTTTTTAGTACTAACAAAATTTTTCGATGAGTCTAAAACATTCTTTAAGGTATCAAACTTCTCTAACAACACTTTGTTATCTTCAACAATATATCTACACATCAATACACTTTGCCTTGGCATGATAACCATGGTTCTTTTCTAGGAAAATTATGTTGAAATATGTAACTAGGTTTGGTCTTCATAATGACATATGTAATCATGATTTTATGTATTTGATTTAAATAGAAAATTAAATTTATTATTGTTTCTCTTAAGGGATTTGTTTCATGCTCAAGGGAAATTTATTTTTAGTTCAAGAACCCATTGAGTGCTTCTAGGGCTTGCTATTTAATCTACAAGTCAATTGAGTCATTTTCATGTATTGAAGACCCATTTAGGCAAGTTACATATTGTAAAGAAAAAATTATTTGAGTCAAAAGGCCCTCCAAGACCTTGTCATAATGCAAAGATCAAGTCGGCCTACACACATGCACAAGTCAGCCTAAAAGGATAAATTCGACCCAATTAAAGACATATATATGAGGGAGACTTCGACCTCAGTTTGGGAACTCACTTCACTCACATAAGTTCGATCACAAGAGAGATAAAGGTGTGAAGAAAAGAAGCACGAAGGAAGAAGAAAAAGGATGAGATCTTTGGATTGTTTTTGGGCTACTTCTCTCCACATGTGCAAAAGAATTAGGGCACTTAATGTAGCAGAAAAGGCCAAGTTTTAGAAGTCAAGTTAGGACATCATCAAGGACACCTTGCAAGTTGAGTTCTCTAGGAGAGACAACCAACTCAAGTGAAGAGGAAAGGAGGAATAATCTACCATTATTGTCCACATGTGTAAAGGTTAGGGTTTATGTAGAAGAATTTGATGGGAAGGTCGAAATTGTAGAAGAATTTTATGGGAAAGTGGAATTTGTAGAAGAATTTGTTGGGCAGGTCGAAATTGCAGAAGAATTTGTTGGGAATATCGAAGTTGCAGAAGAATATGTTGGGAGGTCGAAGTTGCAAAATAATATTTTGGGGATCGAAATTGCAAAAGTTTCTAGAAAGTAGGAAACATTTGACTTGGTCTTGGAGAATCTTGGTCAAGGGTCGTAGGTCTTGGAATTCATCAATTGGAGTTCTATAATAAGAGAATAATTCTTGTGGGTTTCCTCTCAACTAGAATTTTTTTTTCTCTTGCTGATCACCTATATCTAGTTTCCTCTCGTCTCTTTGTTCTTTATGGTTTGGTAGTTGTTTGATGATAAGAACACATAATAATCAAGTTGAAGAAGAATATAATTAAGATATGTAAAAATATATCACAAGAAGTTATCAAAGTAAGATAAATCACATAATTTGTTGCCTATAGATTTCTCAACATGGTATCATCTTAAAGGAGACTACATCAAGAAAATGCATCTTAAAGGAGGATACTCGAGGGCCAGAGCACTGTAAGATCATACGTGAAACATCAAGAGCATAAATCATCAAGAAGGGATAACCCTCTCATCATCTTAAAGAAAGTAATTAAGGATCATCAAAGAAGACCTCAAAACCCTATCTCATCTAAAGAAAGGTTCTATAAGCATTCTTGAGAAACTCACACAAAGCCTTATCTCAAGGACCCTACCTCCACTCAAAGAAGAACTACACATTAAAGCATATTGAAATCTCTACATCCAAGGGAATCAAGAAGAGAAGTTTTCATCATCATCAAATAATCAAGGTGATCTCCATATCTTTTAAGGATCACTTTTGAAGGAAGACATCTTCTTCAAGAAGACATCTTATATCATCCACATTATCAAGAAAGGCATCAAGTTTAAGATATCACCATCAAGAATAATATTCACTTGATAAGTATCTATATATTATGTCGAAATCTGTTATCAAAATGACTTGATTTTGCAAGGAATGAAACAAATTAGTTGGGTCATCAAAATCCCTTGCAAGGAAGAAGAGGACAGATTTGAGAAAATGAATTCATTGATCATGTTAAGGGTTCAATCACTAAACCTCCAAAAGAATAATCTCAAGCCCTAGCTAATTATATGAAAGGAGAAATTAGGGCTCAAAGGATCATTATAAAATCCATCAAGTATCCCCTCATACCATATGTTGAAAAATTGGATACATCAAAAGAAATTTACAAGTTAGTAGAAGTGTTCTCTGTAAGCACTGTTGGAGAAGTCATATCCTTAAGGACCGAGATATACAAGATGAAGATATCAAAGGAAGAAGGAATAACTTCATACTTTATGAGGGTGTCATAAATATGAGACCAACTGCAAGAGTTGGGGGAAATAATGTCTAATAAATAGATGACCACAATTGTACTCAATGCACTACCAGAGGAATGGGGAAACTTTGTATCAAGCGTATATGTAAAGAAGGAAGCCACCCCATTCAATGTAATTTGGTCATTATCTAAAATTGAAGAAACCAAGTTGAAGGAAAAAATTAATGTGGGACCAAGAAAACAATTTCAAGTGTTTGATTCCATGGATAAAATAAAAGGAAAGTTTGGGAAATTTCATTCTCATAAAAATAAGAAGAATATGTCAAAAGTCAAATGATATGGTTGTTAACAATACGGGTACTACAAGAGAGATTTCCCGAAGCTCAAGAAGGGCAACAATAAAAGGTATGAATCTCATCTCACTAAAAAAGTGAAAGAACCTGAGAAGAAGAAATCAAAGAAGGAGGAAGTGAAAGATCTCTACTGTGACTGAGAAAATATCCTTCACTTAGTTCTTTTCAGTTTTTTGAATAATAGATATCAAGGATGGAAGCATTGTGAGTATGATAGGATGCATCATAGTATAAGATGGAATCATATTAAAATCATACCATGGAAGCAAGATATCATGACGTAGATAAGCTTGAAATAATAAACTGAAATAGAAGTCTACATGGATGTAGAAAAGGAAGTAGCTCTTGATAACCTCATTGAAATCATAGATAGTACATATCGTTTTAAGAAATTCTTCTAGCGTGATGAATGATAAAAAAAATTTCATCATACATCAACACAATTTGGAAGGAGCATTTGCAGGATGAGGATAATCAAGATCCTTCATTCGAATCTTCATTAGAAGTTTCACCTCTACTTTGAAGAAGCAAGTGTCTCGATGATCATTCCACCCTGTGTGAGATACATTGTTTAGAAGGATGATGGTATGGTGAAAAAGGAGTGCAACAGTTCAAGATGATTAAAATACCCTCAATCAAGGAAAGGAAGTTTCCAAAGGAAGTCTAGATAACCAAAATAATAAAAGAGGTATGTACATATTTGATAGATTAATTCATGTCATCATATAGTTGCAGAAAGCATGAGTAAATGCTCTACCTCATAAGCATGATCAAGGATCTCTTCCTTTGCAAAGATACATGAAGGCATGGTTCACATATTGATAAGATGAAATCAAAATAATATGTCCTCATATGAAAAATGACTTAGTTGACAAATATGGAGGAACTATGAGTTCTTGGGAAGAAATATGTGAAGAAAGAAAGAAGAGATCATAAAATATGCAACTATGATCACATAAGAAAAGGGAAGTCAACATCCGAAGACTAGAATAATTGATTATGGAATCTCCATAGAGAAGAATACCGTGATAAGGTCTATAAATAAAGGAGACCATTGACATATGAAGTCTTGGGGATGTGATTATGAATGTGCATGATGTTGATGTTGTAGGCAAGCAAGATGGCATGATGAAAGGCCATCACAAAAGGTAACTATGATTTGATGTTCATCTTTGATTTTTGAACAACATCTGGATGGATTGATATAGGGTTACAAAAATATGGTTGTATATGTCTCCTACAACTAGCATTCTTGTGGTTTCCAGATGTAATATCCTAAAGGAAACGTGACTTGGAAGATGTAGCAATATGAAGAAAAACCAGATGTGGACTAGAAGATCACTTTCCAATGAAGAGAAGGATGACATGACTGATATGGCTCATGAATTAAAATGATGGATGGTTGATGCCCTAATAAAGATGAATAATCCATAATGAATAAAATGAACTTCATGACATCGAAAGAAGGAACCCCACAAGCAAATGATAGTACGACGATCTCCACCAAATATTAGAAATTTGTTGGAAGCATGTCCCTAGTTAAGAGGGAGCTAATACAAGTCTCTGAATAAGAGGGAGCTTGGGTAAATTAATTTTATAGAAATGGGAATATATTCCCTAGTTAAGAGGGAGAGATAGACACATCATTATGGTCTTCATATTGTGAAGAAAGAATGGAGGATTGGGTAAGAATCTGGCATGCAATACTATTTGAGGATGTGGAAGGGAATCCAAGATAAGAGTAGTCATAGAGGACCGATATTCTTTGAGGACTGGGAATCCAAGATAATAATATTCCTGAAAGGATATACCCTGTGAACACTCGGGTGGGGTATGTGCCACATGGCACCCAATGAAACGCGTTCGGGTAGGGTCGTTTCATCTGAGGGCAGTCGTATCAAAAATGCTAAGTTGTGACCACCCGGGTGCCTTGTGCACGTTCGTGCAGATCGTTTGCCATTTTCTCCTGTGTGCCTTCATTTGGTCTGGTGCGTTGTAACGCGCCCTGTGAGGGCGCCCGATGAAACGCGTTATGGTCAGGTCGTTTCGTCTGAGGGCGACCGTATCAAAAATGCTAATTTGTGACCGCCTAGGTGCCTTGTGCATGTTCGTGCAGCCCATTTGTCATTTTCTCCCTTGTGCCTTCGTTCGGTCAGGTGCATCATGTCGCGTCGTGTGAGGGCACCTGAGAGATAATGATGATGGTGTATTTAATTCATTGGTATCGCTACCATTGTGTTCTAAACTTGTGGATATATAGAGTTGTTAGTCAATGCCTTGATATGTGACAATGTTGGCTGGTGTGATGCATATAGATGGCTTACCAATCCGAATATTCTTATGAAAATTATTCATATTGAGAATGTCCAAGTACCTTATATGGATTATGAATACCTCCCTAGTTAAGAGGGAGTGTTGAAATATGTAACTAAGGAAATTATAAAATAATAGTGGGAATAATAAAATAATATTAGACTTCATCATCAAATTTTAGAGGGAAAAAAAACTACAATTTCAATTCGTATTTTTAACTTATCTCCCTATGGGTTTACTCAAATTTCAAGCAGGAACACTCATTGGATGAAAATTTTGATTCCTCGTCCAAGGAGTACCCATGTTGCATACTTTTTATGGACCCTGCCACATGAAAAATGAGAAATACATGAAAAACGTGATTGCAATCACGTTTTTTCATGTATTTCTCATTTTTCGTGTGGCAGGGTCCATTCAAAGTATGCAACATGGGTACTCCTTGGATGAGGAATTATATTTTTCATCCAACGAGTACTCCTGCTCGAAAATTGAGTAAAACCTTGTGGAGATAAGTTCAAAATATGAGTTTAAAAAGTAGTTTTATTATTTTATTATTTTTTAATCTTTTTACTTTTCTACCCCAAAAATGGTGAATCATCCCCCATGGTTGACATCATCATCTTGAATCCTATTGGTACTTATAAATTTTATTTTGGTTTTACATTTTTCTTAGGAGGCCCATTTTAGACCTCAAAAGTTCTCTAATGATTGTGCTTTGATCTTATGGAGAGATAGAGTTGTTAGTCAATGCCTTGATATGTGAAAATGTTGGTTGGTGTGATGCAAATATATGGCTTACCAATCCGAATATTCTTATGAGAATTCTTCATATTGAAAATGTCCAAGTACCTTGTATGGATTATGAATACCTCCCTAGTTAAGAGGGGGTGTTGAAATATGTAACTATGTTAGATCTTCATAATGACATATGTAATCATGATTTAATGTATTTGATGTAATTAGAAAAATAATTTTATTATTGTTGTTCTTGAGGCATGGGTTTCATGCTCAAGGGAAATTTATTTTTAGGTCAAGCACCCATTGAGTGCTTCTAGGGCTTGTTATTTAGTCTACAATTCAATTGAGTCATTTTCATGTATTGAAGACCCATTTAGGCATGTTACATATTGTAAAGAAAAAATTATTTGAGTCAAAATACCCTCCAAGACCTCATCATAATGCAAAGATCAAGTCAGCCTACACACATGGATAATTCAGCCTAAAAGTAGCAATTCGGCCCAATGAAAGACATATGTATAAGGGAAAGTTTGACCTCACTTTGGGCACTCACTTCACTCACATAAGTTGAATCACAAGAGAGAGAAAGGTGTGAAGAAAAGGATGAAGGAAGAAGAAAAAGGACGAGCTCTTTGGATTGTGTTTAGGCTACTCTCCACACATGCGAAAGGATTAGGGCACTTATTGCAGTAGAAAAGGCCGAGTTGTAGAATTCAAGTTAGGGAATCATCAAGGACACTTTGCAAGCCGATTTTTTTAGGAGAGAGAATAAACTCAAGCAAAAAGGAAAGGAGGAAGAATGTACCATTGTTTTCCACACATGCAAAGGCTAGGGTTTCTACAAAATCATTTGTTGGGCAGGTCGAAGTTGAAAATGAATTTTTTGGGCAGATCGAAGTTGCAGAAATATTTGTTGGGAGGTCAAAGTTGCAGAAGAATCTTATAGGGATCGAAATTGTAGAAGTTGTTAAGTTCAAAGTTGCTGGAAAGGAGGAAATTTTTTACTTTGTTTGGAGGGTCTTGGTCAAGGGTCATGTTGGCCTGTTACCGCACACAAGGTGGAGAAGTGGCCCCTATAAGCAAATCACAGGGATGAGGTGTGAATGGTTCCATTGCACTCCTTCGCCAAAACCCCGATGCGATAAAACCTTAGCCCTTTTTACCTTTCTGCATGAACCTTTATCATTCACAATTCATTTATTTCTGCTCTAAACCTTTATTGGCACCCATTTACCTTTTCGCATCGTCGACCTTTCCCCTCATCGCAAGTCGCAGCATTTGCCGTTCGCTTCTCATAACAGAAAACTTCCGACTGCGATTTGCGGGCAGCCCCACCTCCGTCCTTCCATGTCACCTTTCTACCATCGCACATCGCACTTCGAAACTCTTAACATTTACCTCCGCTTCTCATAACAATAAAATTTTGAATGTGATTTCCGGGCGGCCCCGCCTCCATCCTGCCATGTCACCCTCCGCTCATCGCACTTCGCACATCGCCCTTCGCAAGTTTTAACATTTACCACTGTTTCTCATAACAATAAACTTATGACTGTGATTTGCGGGCGGCCCTGCCACTGTCCTACCATGTCATCCTCCACTCATCGCACTATGTTCATCGCCCTTCGCAATTTTTAACACTTACCTCCCGTTTCTCATAACAAAACTCCCGATTTTTTATTTACGGGTAGCCCCACCTCTGTCCTGCCACGTCACCTTTCCGCCCATCGCACATCGCACTTCGCAACTCTTAAAATTTACCTCGTTTCTCATAACAAAAAAACTTCTGATTGCGATTTACGGGTGCCCCCACCTCCATCATGCCACGTCACCCTACACTCATCGCACTTCGCACATCACCCTTCACGAGTTTTAACACTTACCTCCCATTTCTCATAACAAAAATCTCAATTTGTGATTTACGAGCGCCCCACCTCTGTCCTGCCATGTCACCTTTCCAACCAATGCACATCGCACTTTGCGTTATTTTTTCTTACTTCCTGTCCTAATCCCAGACGCTCCCGATTGCGATTTGCGATATGGATTTTGGCCTCACCTCCTTGCCACGTCATCAAAGTCCTCCAACGGCCTTTGTCCCACTCTCTTTTCGATGTTAAACCGTCCCGCCGTGTTAATACCACAAGCCCCCCTCCGAAGCTCGATCTCCAGTTTTTCAAGTCCTACACAACATGGGTTTTTGGGTGGAACAAATGCAGTTATGGTATATTCAGTCTGTCTAAGCACTCCCCACTAACGGGCTAGGCACACGCATCACGAATGGTCGTTCCGTAATGGTTAGTGGAAATCATGAGAATAAGGGAGTGGAGGCTTTCTACAACAGGTGGAATCATGTGATGGAAGCCAGACTACCCACCTGTTCATGGCTACTCCTCACCGCCCCATTTTGAAGATTCCAAGATTCAGCCTCTGTGGCCAACTATGTTGTTTCTTTTACTGTTTGATTATGATGTTTGTTGTTGAAATCTCTATTACCTGATTCTGTTTTGATTTTCTGATTATGGGAGTGATTGCTCGATGCACACTCTGCGATTTGGTTATGATATTTTGATTTTCACATGTGTGGGTCGATCATGGAAATTTATTCGATCGTAAAACCTCCAAGAGAACTCTATATGTAGAGAGTTCAAAGATGAAAGAAGGGTTCTGAATTTTGGAGAATTTTGTTGTAGTTCTGTATGACTATGCTCTTTATGCTCTGAGACACATATTTGGGAGAGTTTTTTTAACATAATATGATATAAGGCGTTGTTTATTTGGATTCCAAATGGAGTAATGAGTATTATGTATATGTGTTCTCTTGTTTATCAGTAATATCATGTTTATGTATAATAATCTTTCAATGTTCTACTGCTTTGATGATTCGTGTAATGTAGCTGCCGATGGTATGCATTTTTACTCATGAATTCGTGTATGAATAATTCTCATGCATTAAACTTGTTGTGCCCCCTTAATTCATGCTCCACGAATCTATGTTGTTAGTCATATTCCACTTACATATACTTCCTCTGAGTTCACGGGAGACAGATTCTTAATACTTTTAAGCATGTCCCTCACGGATTCCCCCTTCGTTCCTTCTCAGCACCTCTACATATTTTGAAATCTCCTACTCATGGTTTCATACTTGGCCCATTTGAAAAGTCACTGTGCCATATAGCCTCCTGATCCCTCTCGTATTATAGGGTAATTCACATGAATCAAACTCCAAAGTCTTCATCATTTCTAAACCACCACAACCATTATCCTCTTAATCCATATTCTGTCAGAGGCATCCTTAAAATTGTCTACATCTAACCTCTAATTTCAAGATGTCCTAAGCACTGGTCTTCTGCAACTAAGGTTGTCTCTAGGAGCTACAACATCGTTTTGGCATCGTTGCCGAGGATACAAATGAAGAAATATTTTCATTAGGAGAAAACATAAATTCCCTTCATATAGGTGAGTAGGAAGGGTTGGGAGTTGCGTATTCCTCACCTTGGCGACTCCACTGTAAAATAGTCCTAATCAGAAGTATTCATGTCTTTCACCAGGCCTCACACCAGATTCAGATCCACCACCTACCCCCACCTCTAAATCAGATGGCTGTGTTGAGTTTCATTTTGAACAAGTATGCCCCCTTGGCCCTCCCTCATCCTCTAAATGATATGCCACAATATTATCTAAAGCTCTTGCCTCAGTTCACCGGGGAAGATAGTACTTCTGTGCAGAGACATATTGAAAACTTTTGTGCTTTGCGGAGAATGTGAATGTAGAGAACTTAGATGTGGTGTTAAGGCTTTTCGTCCAATCCTTTGATGGAGAAGCCCAGAAATGGTTCAAGTCTCTAGATGACAACATAGTCCACACTTGGGAAGAAATGGAAAATTTCTTCATATTAAAATGGGGAGAAAAGAGGGACCATGGATACATTCTCACCGATTTCAATGCTCTAAAGAAGAGACACAATGATGATGTAACAGAATTCATAAAGAGGTTCAATAAGCTCTATAATAATCTTCCTGCTAAAATAAAGCCTCCCCAAGTAGCGCCTAAGGTGGTCTTTGCAGGAGCTTTCGAACCGGAGTTCGGGTTTACTCACCCTAAGAGAAAGAAAATCCACATCTCTAGATCAGATCTAGACCAATGCATTAGAGGTAGAAGCAAACTTTGCTTCTACTGGTAAACTTAAGGGGAAGACAGAACATGAAGTCAGAAGAAGGAATAGGGAGGAGGTTTCTACTTCAAATCAGGAAATGGAATCTCAAGATTATATAATTGAAGAAATGATAAGCTAATCGAGAACCTTTCAAATAAGATGATTAATATTGAATTGGAGACAAAAAATTCCCCTCCTCATCCCAACCAATTTATTCCTAACGAAGGGTTCATTAGTCCTCAGTATCGAAAGCTCCCTCTGCAGTTGTTGCAACAGGATAGGAAGGAACAGCAATATCACATTCAACCTCCTCTATATTGGGGGGGAGAATTGGAGGGTGAAGGTTGAGGAAGTCATAGACAGCCAAGAAGATCAAGTCCTTGCTTACTCTGATGATGGGGAGGGTGAACTCATCCTGCAAGAGGTGCAAGAGGAGAAGGAAATCCCTCCAGAGGATCAAGATATTGACAGTTACTGTAGACAGTTCATGTATTTCATGCAAGCTCCACTCCACAAGAAATATGACCTCAATTCCTCTAGGAAGAGAACTTGAGTGTAAGAGAAAAATGAAGAGTCGATATCAAGAGAAAAAACCCCCCCTAGTCTTGCCAGTAAAGGGAAAAATCCATTAGAAGAGTCAACCCCTATAAGGCCACTCCATCCACTTACACAAAGCAAGAAGCTGATCCTCCAAAAAATGACAAGTCCACATCTATACCCTTGAAACTGCCTGACCCTCCTAAAGAGCAGTTAAAAGAATCCATTACAGAAAAAGGGCCCACACCCTTTAATCTCCAAGAAGAACGACCCATGGTGGTTTTTATACCGCATGTAGAAAACCAGTTCCTAGCCTATTCTAAAGAAGAGGGATGCAATCTTACCCTCCATGAAGAAGGGAAAGAGTTGGATTGTTTCCTAGAGGACAGCACTAAAAATCAACAGCAGTCTGGTGATCTGAAAACAGAGGCAGCAAAGCTTAATTGTCTAGATCCACAAGAACATCCTTAGCAAGCAACGTTTCCTTCATATATTAGAGACCAGTCAGATTTGCATGATGAATACCATCTCTCAAATTCTGTTTCAGTAGTAAAACAGATTGTTACAAATCATGTTCCTTCACCTGAAATTAACGAGAGTTTGCAGCTCCCTTGCAAGCTTGTGTGACAAAGAGAAAGATAAAGAACACTTAGATCACTTGAATATCATGGATAGTGCGGAAAAACAATTGGTTCCCTTGTTGTTTGAAGAGAATCACTTTCAACACACAAGCAAAGAAGCAGTTTGGAATGAGGTTTGTTTTGCTGTTACAAATATTCTAGAATATCTTATGTTGCATATTTACCATGATCCTTTGGTCAGTGTATTGCAGTCATCAGTAAAGGAAGAAGATGATGTATATATCAGGATGTTTGTCCTACCATGGCAAGATAAAGTTAAAAATTGGTTTGAGAATCTTCCAGTTGCTAGCATGAGAAAATTTCATCAATTCATGCAATTTTTCCTAGGTCGATGGGTAATCATGGGAAATGTCTTTCTCATCATAGAAGAGTATGAACATTTAAAAATACATCCAGGGGAGACAGTACAGTATTTTTCAGCCAAGTTCAATAAGTTGTATCATTCAATGCCTGTTGATATAAGGCCACCCCCAGGAGTAGCTCTCTTGCACTACCTAGATGCCTTTAATCCAGAGATGGCATTCCAAGTAAGAGGAAGGTACATTGCAACCCTTGAAGAAATGGAAAACATTGCAGTTCATGTGGAAGTGAAACATGTTGAACAGAGAGGCAAAGCTTAAAGCAAAGGAAGAATTGATCCAATTTGATTCTCTGCCTTTATGCTTTAATTCATCTCCTATTTTGAAAGGGATTATTGGTCACATTTTGGTTGATAATCACAAGAGAAATCATGAGATGTCAATAGAACCAACGCTACAGTCATATAAATCACTTCATGACCCAATAGTTGATACGTTGGATGGTTGGAGTTTTCAAAGTCAATTTTCATGTACACGTAATGATTTCAGAAGCTGCTATGATATGGATATGATCGGACAGTTTTCCCTATTGACTGGTTAAAAAGAAGTATCGACACAAAAATCATCATATAAAATGAAAATATCTTCTGAGTTGTTGAATACATGGAGAAAACATGTGCAGTACCAAGTTATGAGGATGGATCGATTGGTCAGAATATTCAGAAATAGGTCAAGTGTATCTTGACCCAATGTCTATTTATATGGAGAAATTATTCATCAAAAATCCACCATACCTTTTCAGCTTTGCTGATGTTGTTTGGGTCTACCAAGATCCTTGCAACTAAGATTAGGCTGGGAATTTCTATCAAGAACCATTAACAGGTTTGTTCATGAGATTCGTGAAAAACAGTGAAATAACAAAGTTATTAGAGCAGTTGCTTTCCTGGTTACACTGGCATTATTGTATCATTTAGAATAGCAGTAATTCCAGCAAATTAGGGTAGGTAGGTGTGAAAATAAGCTCAGTGCTATGAGCATCTTTCCAGTTTTAGCTTTAGATTGCTTTCCAGTTTTCAGTTCAAGTGTGTTTTCGATTTCAAATTCAGCATGGTTCAGATTTCAGCATTCAATATTTTCAGGGTGTGGCAGTGATTTCTGTTTTTATAGTTTGCAGTGCACAGCTTAGTTCTAGTTTCAATTTAGATTCATACTATGCATTTGCGACTCCATGCACCCAATAAAGCACAGACATTCAGGTCTGTAGGTTCTCAATGTAGTTAAAACAACATGTTGTCCCCAGATGGAGCCAATGTTGGCCTGTGACCGCACACAAGGTGGAGAAGTGGCCCTTATAAGAAAACCACAGGGATGAGGCGTGAATGGATCCATTGCACTCCTTCGCCAAGCCCCCGATGCGATAAAACCTTAGCCCTATTCACCTTTCCGTATGAACCTTTATCATTCACAATTAATTTATTTATGCTCTAAACCTTTATTGGTACCCACTCACATTTTCGCATCGCCGACCTTTCCGCTCATCGCAAGTCGCAACTTTTACCCTTTTTCCACGTCACCCTCCACTCATCACACTTCTCACATCGCCCTTCACAAGTTTTAACACTTACCTCCCGTTTCTCATAACAAAACTCTTGATTTTTTATTTACGGGCAGCCCCATCTCCGTGCTGCAACGTCACCTTTCCACCCATCGGACATCGCACTTCGCATTGTTTCGTTCTTGCTTCCCATCCTGATCCCCGACGCTCCTGATTACGACTTAAAATATGAATTTTTCCCCTCCCTGCCACATCATCAAAGTCCTCCCACGGCCTTTTTCCCACTCTCTTTTCGATGTTAAACCGTCCCGCTGTGTTAATAGCACGGGTCTCTGGTTTTGCAAGTCGTACATAGCATAGGTTTTTGAGTGGAAAAAATGTAGTTATGGTATATTCATTCTGTCAAATAACTCCCCACTAACGGGCTAGGCACGCGCAACAAGAATGGTCGTTCTGCAACTGTTAGTGTAAATCATGAGAATAAGGGAGTGGAGGCTTTCTACGGCAGGTGGAATCATGTGATGGAAGCCAAACTGCACACCTATTCACGACTACTCCTCGCCGCCCCATTTTGAATATTCTAGGATTCAGCCTCTGTGGCCAACTATGTTGTTTCTTTTATTGTTTTATTATGATGTTTGTTGTTGAAATCTCGATTTCACCTTATTCTGTTTTGATTTTCTGATTATGGGAGTGATTTCTAGATGCACACTCTAAGATTTGTTATGATATTTTGATTTTCACATGTGTGGGTCGATCATGGAAATTTATTCGATCTTAAACCCTCCAGGAGAACTCTATATGTAGAGAGTTCAGAGATGAAAGAAGGGTTCTGAATTTTGGATAATTTTTGTTGCAGTTATGTATGACTGTGCTCTTTATACTCTGAGACACATATTTGGGAGAGTTGTTTTGAACATAATATGATATACAGCGTTCTTTATTTGGATTCTAGATGGAGCAATGAGTATTATGTACCTATGTTCTTTTGTTTATCAGTAATCTCCTGTTTATGCATAATCACCTTTCAATGTTCTGTTGCTTTGATGATTCGTGTAATGTAGCTGCCGGTGGTATGCATTTTTATTCATTAATTCGTGTATGAATAACGCTCTTGTGTTAAACTTGTTTTGGCCCCTTAATTCGCGCTCCACGAATCTCTATTGTTGTTCATATTCCACTTACATCCATTTCCTCTGATTTCACAGGGAGACAAATTCTTAAGACTTTTAAGCCTGTCCCTTGCAGATTTATCCTTCTTTCCTTCTCAGCACCTCTACATATTTTGAAAGCTCCTGCTCATGGTTTCATACTTGGCCCATTTGAAAAGTCATTGTGCCATACAGCCTCCTGATCCCTCTCGCAGTATAGGGTAATTCAAATAAATCAAACTCCAAAGTCTTCATCATTTCTGAACCACCACAACCATTATCCTCTTAATCCATATTCTGTCAGAGGCACCCTTAAAATTGTCTACATCTAACCTCTGATTTCAAGATGTCCTAGGCAGTGGTCTTTTGCAACTCAAGGGTATCTCTAGGAGCTACAACATCTTTTTGGTGTTGTTGTTGGGGATACGAATGAAGAAATATTTTCCCTGGGAGACGACATAAATTCCACCCTTCAGATAGGTGACCAGGAAGGGTTGGGAATTGCGTATTCCTCACCTTGGCGACTCTACTGTAAAATAGTCCTAATCAGAAGTAATCATGGCTTTCACCAGGCCTCACACCAACATTAGGGGAATTTTGAGGTCTAAAATGGGCCTCCTGAGGAAATAATAAAATAATAACTAAACCAATAAAATAATATTTATGAATTTGCAATTCACTTTTTACACCACAATCCATGTAACCATAGTTAAATTCAACTCAAAAGTTGTACCAGACTAAAATTAATAAAAAATTTGCATTGATGTGACTATAAATAAGAATGAGTTTTTCAAGAAAAAGTCATTATCATTGAACAAATAATGAATTTTTCCTTTGTACTTAAATAACTTAAAATAAAATATAAATAAAAATTCATAAATTATTAATTATATAATATGATATTAATTAAAATTTATATTATTTAAATTGTATAATACCATGCAATTAATATACTATATAAAAATAATATAATATAATATAATAAAAGTAACATGTTATTTTATGTATGAATTTTATATTACATATTAAATTGATTTTATTTATAACATAAAGAGAAATAATATATAATATAAAAAATAATATAGATATTAGCTTTAATTAATTTGAAATTGTAATATTAAATAAAATGAGATGAATATAGAATTTAAAATTAAATATATGAAAATATACAAATATAATATTTATTGAAAAGTGTGTAAAGACATAAATATTTTGTAGAGATATGCATTATTTCTTTCAAAAAATATGAAATGACAATAATAATATTTTATTCAAAAAGTGTGAAATAACATTTATTATGAATACTTTACTTTATGACTTTAAAAGTACTTAGAGAACAACTATGGTTAACCATGAGTTTATATTCACCATTGAGAATGTGACAAGTAAGTATCTTTAACTCAAACAATGCCACCTCAAACATTAGGGATGATGTCATCCCCTAAAATGTGATTGGTTCTCAAAAAGTGAATTTTGATTGTACATTTTTCTTAAAGAAATTATATAACTTATGTGTTATATATTCAAGATTCTCCTGATCTCACACTATTTTAACTTCATGAAAAATATAGAATCTATTCCACCATTGATCATTTGCGGAAATTAAAATCAAGATAGCAATGCACACATGAAACAATAAAAATTCACACATATGAACACAGTTGTTTAACGGGAAAGTCTGAAGCTGAAAACCCCAACTATCTGTATATAATATATGTCACAGAGATCATGTAACAATCCTCATACAAAGCTAATAATATTAAGCTCTCAGTACAATACAATCGCTACACACTAATCAGGCCCGATCTTGCAAATCCATGCACCGATCTTTGCCACCTGCTAGCTTGCCTCTACTGTGCAATCCATGCTAAAGAATGGCTCTGAATGAACTCGAATTCACCAATCTTGCACTACGAAATCCTCATTGGAATCTCCACTGAGTGTTGGATGCAATCAATGCATCACTATAGTCACAACTGATAGTCACACTTGCTCTTTCACCTACCTCTCCACTGGTCTCCACTGAAACTGCCATGCACTGTAGTTAACTGATGTATTCTTCAGTTGATTAATGAATTATTATTTAGTGAATTAATTAACTAATTAATTCACACCACTCTCACTAGTGTATCAATCAGTTAGACTAGATACAACTAGCTCAACTGAGTCTTACTGAGTTAAACTAAATACAACTCCACCAACTACTTCTATAACTCCACCAAACTCTGTCACATGAGTTCTAACTGAAGTCCTCATGCATTAGCTCCAGTAAACCCTCGGGAATAGCGTAATTCCTTCTGTCAACTGTTGTGCCACATCTGTGCACTTAACTGAAGTGCTCCAAGAGAATAATATAATGTTTAGAGTCCAAATATTATTAAGAGCTAATAATATTCGACATATCTATTTTTAGAATGGAAATCTAAAAATAGATTCCGCCCAATATGTCTAAAAATAGAATTCCATCTATTTTTCCAACTTGACCAACCATCCACAAATAGCATTCTGCAACTCATAGAATATGATCGACATGTCTAAAAATAGACATAGTCTAAAAATAGACTTTGCGCCAAAAAATAGCCTGCGGGCCCACTTCGTGAAGGCGACTCTTTTCACTAAGCTCATCATCTTGTTGAATCTCAACACTCCCTCTCAACAAGATAGGGATTATCTGCCACCCCGATCCTGTCTTTATAGTATTCGAATTTTCTCCTGGTGAGCACCTTCGTAAGAATATCTACATCTTGATCCTCCGTAGGAATGTAAGAAAGCGACATGATCTTCCGCTGCACACAATCACTGATATGATATTGGTACCGGATGTCAATATGTTTATATCTATCATGAAATACTGGATTAAACGAGAGTTTAATGCAACTTTGATTATCACAATATATCAGAGTAGGATCTAAGTGAGAACCGAACAACCTGACCAGGATCTTTCTCATCCATATAGCCTCGCATGCAACCAAACTTGCTGCCATGTACTCGGCCTCTGCTGAACTGAGTGCCATGGATCTTTGTTTCCTGCTGTACCAAGAAACTATTGTAGACCTGATACTGAAAATCCCTCCAGATGTGCTCTTTCTGTCCGTTGGGCTTCCTGCCCAATCTGCATCCGTGAAGCCATGTAGCTTCAACTCATCCGACTGTATGTACCATAATCCATATCCAGATGTGCCCCTGAGATACTTCAGGACATGCTTGTCTGCCTTCCAAAATATTTTGGTAGGCTTACATCGCTTGTGAAAGCTGGTTCACATCATAGCATATGTCTGGTCTTGTATTGACTAAATACATGAGCGAACCAACCAACTGTCGATAGACAGTGGCATCCACTACCTCTACCGATGTAGCATCCTCTTTCCTCCAACCACCAGGAAGAGGAGTGTCGATAGGCTTGCAGCCTTGCATGTGAAACTTCTCCAGTATCTCCCGGGCATACTTTCCTTGAGACACAAACAGTCCACCCTTTCGCTACCAAATTTCTAATCCCGGGAAATAATGAAGGAGGCCCAAGTCCTTCATCTCAAACTCCTTTGCAATATCTGCCTTGCATGAGTGTATCAACATTTCATCACCCGTTAGTATTAAATAATCTACATAAAGTACAATGATCAACAACTTACCCTCCACCACAATCTGGTATAGGTTAGGATCCGCCTCACTCTTGGAAAAACCAAGTCTGGTGAAATAATTGTCTATCCGTGTGTACCAAACACGAGGTGATTGTTTCAGCCCATACAGCGCTCTTTTGAGCCTGCACACATGCGGCTTGCTGCTGAAGATTTCGAATCCTTCAGGCTGCTCAATGTACACCTCCTCCTCAATGACTCCGTTGAGGAACGCAATCTTCACATCCATCTGATGAATGTGCCAACCCATCTGCGCTGAGAGAGCAAGGATGGTTTATATGGAAGAATACCTTGCGACAGGTGCAAAGGTTTCTTCATAGTCAATCCCCTCGATTTGTGAGAAGCCCCGGGCAACAAATCTTGCCTTATACTTCTCAACGATCCCGTAAATAGCTTGCTTCACTTTGTAGATCCATCTCGAACCTACCACTGATTTCCCTTCTAGCCTTGGGACAATCTCCCATGCACTGTTTCTGACAATCGAATCATACTCTTCCACCATGGCATCTACCCATGCGGGATCCTCCACAGCTTCCTCAAAAGAGGACGGTTCTGTCACGATACACTTGCTCATCAGAGCCATGTATCTAGTAAATCAGTCAGGTGACTGTCTCTGTCTGCGTTGTGATGTAGGTTCTCCTACATTTTGCGCTGCATCAAGATTCAGTCGCTCAGCTTCTGTAGAGCGCTTCCGCCCTCTGATGTTTGGCGGTGCATGAGTGGTTTCTTCCAATCCATGAACCTCCTCTTGTGGCTGATCCACATCCTGAGGCTCATCTTTAGGAACAAGTAGCTCCTCATCTGCATGCAAGTGTAGCTCCCTCTCAAGCGAAAACTTCATGGCTTTCTCCTCATGAAGTTTGATATCCCGTCACACGACAGTCATCTGACTGTCTGGCAAATACACATGATAATTTTGGGGTGTTTCTGTGTACTCCACAAATATCCCAACCTCTGCGGTCGGCTCCAGCTTCTTCCTGGCATCCTTCATCACATGAATGTAAACAAGTGAGCCAAAAATCTTCAAATGAGAAATATCAGGCTTCTTACCAGAAAACGCCTCTTCGGGTGTACTCATGCCAAGTACTCTATGAGGACAACGGTTTTGCACATAAACCACAGTGTTGCATGCCTCAGCCCACAAGTGTATGGGAAGGCCCTGATCATGCAACATCGCCCGTGCAGCACCCACGATCATTCTGTTCTTTCTCTCCGCGACCCCATTCTACTGTGGGTTATGAGGCGCTATGAGTTCTCTTCGAATTCCTTCTATGCTGCAAAAGTATTTGAATTCGCCAGAGATGTATTCACCACCATTATCGCTCCTTAGAGCTTTCACCTGCTTCCCTGAATCTTTCTCAACCAGCGCCTTGAACTCACAGAACTTTGAGTATGTATCGCTCTTCTTCTGCATGAAGAATATCCAGCACTTATGAGAAAAGTCATCAAAAAATATCACATAATACCTATGCTTTGTTTTTGAAGCAACTGAGAAAGGTCCACACACGTCTGTGTGAATTCTCTCAAGGATCGTCGTGGCGCGACTATCCTTCTCATGAAAAGTGGTCTTCACAAATTTTCCCAAATTACATCCCTTGCATTGATCTGACTGCGCAAGTGTACCCTTGGGAAGCCCGGTAGAAATCTACTGCAAAATTTTCAAAGCACCATGGTGAAGATGGCCCAATCTCCTGTGCCACAATTCGCCCTCATCCCAGCTCACCACTCCTTCTACTTTTCCTGCCATTTCTGTGCAGCCATCTACCTGCAATTGATAAAAATTATTAACTCGAATCCCTATGCTCCTGGTTTGACCCGTTGTTTTACTGCGGATGAAGGCTTTTCCATTGCTAAAATCAACATCATAACCCTTGTCTTCCAACATCGCCACAGAGATCATATTCTTCTTCAATCCTGGAACATGCATGACATCGTTCAAGATGAAAGGTTTAATGGACTCCCTCTCAAAGGAAATGGTCCCAATACCAGTCGCACTGTATCTACCATCATCACCCATCTCGATGTGCACTCCAAGATTATTTTCATCCAGATCACTAAAAAAAAATTTGTCTCCGATCATAGGGAAAGACGCACCATTGTCAAGAAACCACACTGATCCCATCACACTTGAAACCAAGCATGCAATCAGAGAAAAATCCAGCTCAAACTGTGAGGCTAAGGCCTCGCCAGCTGCAGATCCAGCAGCTTGCTTATTCTTCTTCTTTTGTGGACAGTTAGTGGCGTAATGTCCGTGCTGGTGACAGTGAAAGCACTTCACCTTGGACAAGTCCTACTTCTTGCCTTTCGCACCAGATTGAGAAGGATTTTTCTTTCCCTTCCCTTTCCTTGCTTTGGCAACCAAAGCGCAATTTTCTTCATCTTCATTCTTCGATTAAGATCCATCCCTAGTACCCCGCCTTATCTCCTCCTGCACAAGATTCGACCAAAGTCGCTCCCATCCTGGCAGTTTCTCCCGTCCATTGACAAAGTCCTCGTAGCTATGCCAACTCTTTGAAAGCCCAAGGAGAGCTAAGCTCACCAATTCTTCTTCATCTACAGTAACCCCCACACTTCCCAGCTCATCATTGCAGTGGACAAACTTCGTGAGGTGTTTTGGTATACTGTCGCCTTTCTCCATTTTTATTTTTCTAAGCTTGTCTTTAAGCGCCAACTTCCTTTGGTCACTTCTGATTTGGAACAAGTATGTCAAAGCCTTCCACATTAATAATGGAGTGGCTTTACCATGAAGGCTAGACACACTGTGGTCCTTCACACCTTCCAACAGAATTATTCGACACTTTTCTACCTTCTTTTGCCATGCGTCAAGTGCGGCTTCATCACTAGAACCAAGCTTTGGAATATCAGCATCTATGAACTCCTTCAACCCATTATCATCTAGCATCGCCTCCATCCTTTCCTTCCATGCAATATAATTCGAGCTGCCATCAAGGGCATACTCCAATCGCAATCCGTTGAAAGACATTTCAATGAATGCTCAACTTCGACACCAAGAAAACACTGCAACAAATTCGAATTCCACCAGCACAAAACTCAACTACTTCAATAATTGTAATCTTCTATGATCAATACTACTCTAATACCATGTAGAAATTATATAACTTATGTGTTATATATCCAATATTCTTTTGATCTCACACTATTTTAACTTCATGAAAAATATAGAATATATTCCACCATTGATCATTTGCAGAAATTAAAATCAAGATAGCAATGCACACATGAAACAATAAAAATTCACACATATGAACACAGTTGTTTAACGGGAAAGCCTGAAGCTGAAAACCCAAACTATCTGTATATATATTTCATAAAGATCATGTAAAAATCCTCATACAAAGCTGATCATATCAAGCTTTCAGTACAATACAATTGCTACACACTAATCAGGCCCGATCTTGCAAATCCATGCACCGATCTTTTCCACCTGCTAACCTGCCTCTACTACGTAATACCTACTGAAGAATGGCTCTAAATGAACTCGAATTCACCAAGCTTTCACTGTGCAATCCTCATTGGAATCTCCACTGAGTGTTGGATGCAATCAATGCATCACTATAGTCACAACTGATAGTCACACTTGCTCTTTCACCTACCTCTCCACTGGTCTCCACTGAAGCTGCCATGCACTGTATTTAATTGATGTATTCTTCAGTTGATTAATGAGTTATTATTTAGTGAATTAATTAACAAATTAATTCACACCACTCTCACTAGTGTATCAATCAGTTAGACTAGATACAACTAGCTCAACTGAGTCTAACTGAGTTAAACTAAATACAACTCCACCAACTACTTCTTTAACTCCACCAAACTCTGTCACATGAGTTCTAACTGAAGTCCTCATGCAATAGCTCCAGTAAACCCTTAGGAATAGTGTAATTCCTTCTGTCAGTTGTTGTGCCACATCTGTGCACTTAACTGAAGTGCTCCAAGAGAATAAGATAATGTTTAGAGTCCAAATATTATTAAGAGCTAATAATATTCAACACATCTATTTTTAGACTGGCAATCTAAAAATAGATTCCGCCCAATATGTCTAAAAATAGAAGTCCATCTATTTTTCCAACTTGACCAACCATCCACAAATAGCATCCTGCAACTCATAGAATATGATCGACATGTCTAAAAATAGACATAGTCTAAAAATAGACTTTGCGCCAAAAATAGCCTGCGGGCCCACTTAGTGAAGGCGACTCTTTTCACTAAGCTCATCATCTTGTTGAATCTCAAAATTTCTTAGGAGGCCCATTTTAGACCTTAAAATTCCCCTAATGATTCAGATCCACCATCTACCCCCACCTCTAAATCAAATGGTTGTGTCGAGTTTCCTTTTGAACAAGTATGCCCCCTTGGCCCTCCCTCAGACTCTAAATGATATGCCACAAGATTATCTAAAGCTCCTGCCTCGGTTCACTAGGGAAGATAATACTTTTGCTCAAAGACATATTGAAAAATTTTGGGCCTTTGTTGAGAATGTGAATGTAGAGCACTTATATGTTGTGTTAAGGCTTTTCATCCAATCCTTGGAAGGAGAAGCTCGGAAATGGTTCAGGTCTCTAGATGACAACACAGTCCACACTTGGGAAGAAATGGAAAATTTATTCAAATTAAAATGGGGTGAAAAAAGGGACCATGGATACGTTCTCACCGATTTCAATGCTCTAAAGAAGGAGGATGTAACAGAATTCATAAATAGGTTCAATAATCTCTATAATAATCTTCCTGTTGAAATAAAGCCTCCCCAAGCAGCTGCTAAGGTGGTCTTCGTAGGATTTTTCGAACCAGAGTTCGGGTTCACCCTAAGAGAAATAAAATCCACATCTCTGAATCATATCCAGACCGATGCATTGGAGGTAGAGGAAAAATCTAATTCTATTGGTAAATTTAAGGGGAGGACAGAACATGAAGTCAGAAGAAGGAACATAGAGGAGGCTTCTACTTCAAATCAGGAAAGGGAATATCAAGAGTATAGAATTGAAGAAATTAATAAGCTAAATGATAACCTTTCAAATAAGTTGATTAAGCTTGAATTGGAGGCCAAAAATTCCACTCCTCATCCCAACCAAATGATTCCTAAAAGAGGGTTCAATCCTCAGTATCGAAAGCTCCCTCTGCAGCTATTGTAACAGGATAGGAAGTAACACAAGACCATAATCAACCTCCTTTATACTAGGAGGGAGAAGTGGAGGGAAAGGCCAAGAAAGTCACAGACAGCCTAGAAGATCAATTCCTCGCTTACTGTAATGATGAGAAGGGTGAACTCATCCTGCAAGAAGGAGCAAGAGGAGAAGGAAGTCCCTCCAGAGGATCAAGATATTGACAGTTACTACAGACAGTTCGTGTATTTCATGCAAGCTCAACTCCACAAGAAATATGACCTCAGGTCCTCCAAGAAGAGAACTCAAGTGCAAGAGAAAAACAAAGAGTCTATATCAAGAGAAAAAACCCCCCTAGTCTTGCCAGTAAAGGGAAAAATCTAGTAGAAGAGTCAACCCCTCATAAGGCCACTCCATCCACTTCCACAAAGTAAGAATTTGATCCTCCCAAAAATGAGAAGTCTGCATCTATACCCTTGAAACTGCATGACCCTCCTAAAGAACAGATCAAAGAATCCATTACAGAAAAAGGGCCCACACCCTTTTATCTCCAAGAAGAACGACCCATGGTGGTTTTTGTACCGCATGTAGAAAACCAGTTCCTAGCCTATTCTGAAGAAGAGGGAGGCGAGCCTACCCTCCATGAAGAAGGGGAAGAGTTGGATTGTTTCCCAGGGGACATCACTAAAAATCAACAGCAATCTGGTGATCTGGAAATAGAGGCAGCAGAGCTTAATTGTCTAGATCCACAAGAACATCCTTAGCAAGCAGTGTTTCCTTCAGAGATTAAAGACCAGCCATATTTGCATGATGAAGACCATCTCTCAAATTCTCTTTCAGCAGTACAACAGATCGTTACAAATCATGTTCCTTCACCCGAAATTAACGAGAGTTTGCAGCTCCATTGCAAGCTTCTATGTGACAAAGAGAGATAAAGAACACGCAGATCAATTGACTACTATGGATAGTGAGGAAAAACAATTGGTTCCCTTATTGTTTGAAGATAATCACTTTCAACACACAAGCAAAGTAGCAGTTTGGAATGAGGTTTGTTTTCCTGTTACAAATATTCTAGAAGATATTATGTTGCATATTTACCATGATCCTTTGGTCAGTGTATTGCAGTCACCAGTAAAGGAAGAAGATGATGTATGTATCAGTATTTTTGTCCTACCATGGCAAGATAAAGTTAAAAATTGTTTTGAGAATATTCCAGTTGCTAGCATGAGAAATTTTCGTCAATTCATGCAAGTTTTAATCATGGGAAATGTCTTTCTTATCATAGAAGAGTATGAACATTTAAAAAGGCAGCCAAGGGAGACAATACAGTATTTCTCAGCCGGGTTCAATAAGTTGTATCATTCAATGCCTGCTGATATAACACCACCCCCAGGAGTAGCTCTATTGCATTACCCAAATGCCTTTAATCCAGAGATGGCATTCCAAGTAAGAGAAAGGGACATTGCATCCCTTGAAGAAATGAAAAACATTGCAGATGATGTGGAAGTGAACCTGTTGAATGGAGAGGAAAAGTTTAAAGGAGAGAAAGAATTGATCCAGTTTTATTCTCTGCCTTTATGCTTTAATTCATCTCAGATTTTGAAAGGGAATCTTGGTCACATTTTGGTTGATAATCACATGAGAAATCATGAGATGTCAGTAGAACCAACGCTATAGTCATCTAAAGCAATTAATGACCCAATAGCTTATACGTTGGATGGTTGGAGTTTTCAAAGTCAATTTTCATGTACACATAATGATTTCAGAAGCTGCTATGATATGGATATGATTAGACAATCTTCCCTATTGACTGGTTCAGAAGAAGTATCGACACAAAAATCATAATATTAAATGCAAATATGTTCCGATTTGTTTGAAGACATGGAGAACACATGTGCCGTACCAAGTTATGAGGTTGGATCGATTGGGTCAGCATATTCAGAAATAGGTCAAGTTTATCTTGACCTAGTGGCTATCTATATTGAGAAATTATTCATCAAAAATCCACCATACCTTTTCAGCATTTTTGCTACTGTTCATGTTTACCAAGCTCCTTGCAATGAAACTCAGGTTGGGAATTTCTATCAAAAACCATTAACAGGTTTGTTCCTGAGTTTGGTGAAAAACAATGAAAGAAAAAAATTATTAGAGCAGTTGCTTTCCTGGTTACACTGGCATTATTGTATCATTTAGAATAGCAGTAATTCCAGCTGATTAGGGTAGGTAGGTGTGCAAATAAGCACGGTGCTATGAGAATCTTTCTAGTTTTAGTTTCAGATTGCTTTGCAGTTTTCATTTCAAGTTTGTTTCAAATTTCAGATTCAGCATGGTTCGAATTTCAACATTCAAGATTTTTAGGGTGTGGCAGTTATTTCCGTTTTGATAGTTTTCAGTGCATAGCTCAATTCTAGTTTCAATTTAGATTCATAATATGCATTTGCGACTCCATGTGCCCAATAAAGCACATGCATTCATGTCTGTAGGTTCTCAATGCACTTAAAACAACACGTTGTCCCTAGATGGAGCCAATGTTGGTATGTGACCACACACAAGGTGGAGAAGTGGCCCCTATAAGAAAATCACAGCGATGAGACATGAATGGTTCCATTGAACTCCTTTGCCAAATCCCCGATGCTATAAAACCTTATCCACTTTCATCTTTCCGCATGAACCTTTATCATTGAAAATTCATTTCTTTCCTCTTTAAACCTTTATTGGTACCCTCTTACCTTTTCGCATCGTCGACCTTTCCGCTCATTGCAAATCGCACATTGCAAGTCGTAGCTTTTACCCTTCGCTTCTCATAACATCAAACTTACGACTGCGATTTGCAGGCGGCCCCTCCTCTGTCCTATCATGCCAAATTTCTGCCATTTCACATCGCATTTCGCAACTCTTAACACTTACCTCTGCTTATCATAACAATAAAATTTTGACTATGATTTGTGGGTGGCACCACCTTCGTCCTACCATGTCACCCTCCACTAGAAAATTTGGCGGAAATTTCGATGGCCAATTCGTCGCTATTCCGACACATAGTCGTCGCAAGAGCGACAGTTTGAGGGCGGACAAACCGTGGTTTTTCATGTCGTCGCAGTTCCGACGCACGGAAAAAGTGTCGCACTATCGACACTTATTCCGTCGCTTCCGAACAAGCGTCACTCTTCCGACGTCTCACAAACCATCACGCCTTCGACATTTGTAAACTGTCGCACTTCCGATGAAATGTGGTTCGACGTTTGGAACATCGCTCTTCCGACGCTTGTAAACGGTCGCAATTCCAACCCAACGTGGTCCGACATTTTGGACGTCTCTCTTCCGACGTCTGTAAGATGTCGCAATGCCGACGATATGTGGTCCGATGTTTGGAACGTCGCTCTTCCGACGTTTGTAATCTGTCGCAATTCCGACGAAATGTGGTCCGATGTTTTTATACTGTCTCTCTTCCGACGTTTCTAGGTTGTCGCAGTTCCGACGTCTACAAGGCGTTGGTAGACCGACGGAGGGTTCAATTTAAAAAAAAAAATTGAAACTTTAAAAGACGAGAAACGTTGTTTTGAATATATTATATGAAGTAAAACAGTCCATGAAGTCATTACATTTTCACATCTGAAGATTGGAACCCAAATATCCATCCAGAAAAGTGGAAGTCCCACCCCAGACAATGATAGAAAAATACCCCATGTCACATACAAGGACATGATATAAAACCCAATAACGGTCCACATGGAGATTATCGACAATCTGAGAAAGCATCCAAATATGCCCGAGGCATCTATAAGAAAGTGAAATAGCAGTATGTAGAATAGTAAAGCAACAGATAGA
Organism: Pinus albicaulis; assembly: GCA_034641835.2. Taxonomy (NCBI): domain Eukaryota; kingdom Viridiplantae; phylum Streptophyta; class Pinopsida; order Pinales; family Pinaceae; genus Pinus; species Pinus albicaulis. Next base: position 1,138,731,290 of record CM076584.1, read on the forward strand.
GTACCGACGTCCATCGTTCCAAATACAAATTAAAGCACCCAAAATCCTGCAACAGAGAAAAACGCTAATCATGTGAGGAGTGTTATATGTCCAAAATATAAAAAGACCATCAGACCATATCAATAAACCAGCAACATAGACCAGCATCGCTAGTTTTGAAGGCAGAGGGATAAACATTAATCATTTTTTTTTCACAAGAGAAAAAACGTTGTTTTGAATATATTATATGAAGTAAAACAGTCCATGAAGTCATTACATTTTCACATCTGAAGATTGGAACCAAAATATCCATCCAGAAAAGTGGAAGTCCCACCCCAGACAGTGATAGAAAAATACCCCATGTCACATACAGGGACTTGATATAAAACCCAGTAACGGTCCACATGGAGATTATCGTCAATCTGAGAAAGCATCCAAATATGCCCGAGGCATCTATAAGAAAGTGAAATAGCAGTATGTAGAATAGTAAAGCAACAGATAGAGTACCGACGTCCATTGTTCCAAATACAAATTAAAGTACCTAAAATCCTTGAACAGAGAAAAACGATAATCATGTGAGGAGTGTGATATGTCCAAAATATAAAAATACCATCAGACCATATCAATAAACCAGCAACATAGACCAGCATCGCTAGTTTTGAAGGCAGAGTGATAAACATTAATCATTTTTTTTTCACAAGAGAAAAAAAGTTGTTTTGAATATATTATATGAAGTAAAACAATCCATGAAGTTATTACATTTTCACATCTGAAGATTGGAACCCAAATATCCATCCAGAAAAGTGGAAGTCCCACCCCAAACAGTGATAGAAAAATACCCCATGTCACATACAGGGACTTGATATAAAACCCAGTAACGGTCCACATGGAGATTATCGACAATCCGAGAAAGCATCCAAATATGCCCGAGGCATCTATAAGAAAGTGAAATAGCAGTATGTAGAATAGTAAAGCAACAGATAGAGTACCGACGTCCATTGTTCCAAATACAAATTAAAGTACCCAAAATCCTTGAACAGAGAAAAACGCTAATCATGTAAGGAGTGTGATATGTCCAAAATATAAAAAGACCATCAGACCATATCAATAAACCAGCAACATAGACCAGCATCGCTAGTTTTGAAGGCATAGTGATAAACATTAATCATTTTTTTTTTCACAAGAGAAAAAACGTTGTTTTGAATATATTATATGAAGTAAAACAGTCCATGAAGTCATTACATTTTCACATCCGAATATTGGAACCCAAATATCCATCCAGAAAAGTGGAAGTCCCACCCCAGACAGTGATAGAAAAATACCCCATGTCACATACAGGGACTTGATATAAAACCCAGTAATGGCCCACATGGAGATTATCGACAATCTGAGAAAGCATCCAAATATGCCCGAGGCATCTATAAGAAAGTGAAATAGCAGTATGTAGAATAGTAAAGCAACAGATAGAGTACCGACGTCCATTGTTCCAAATACAAATTAAAGTACCCAAAATCCCGCAACAGAGAAAAACGCTAATCATGTGAGGAGTGTTATATGTCCAAAATATAAAAAGACCATCAGACCATATCAATAAACCAGCAACATAGACCAGCATCGCTAGTTTTGAAGGCAGAGTGATAAACATTAATCATATTTTTTTTTCACAAGAGAAAAAATGATGTTTTGAATATATTATATGAAGTAAAACAGTCCATGAAATCATTACATTTTCACATCTGAAGATTGGAACCCAAATATACATCCAGAAAGGTGGAAGTCCCACCCCAGACAGTGATAGAAAAATACCCCATGTCACATACAGGGACTTGATATAAAACCCAGTAACGGTCCACATGGAGATTATCGACAAATCTGAGAAAGCATCCAAATATGCCCGAGGTATCTATAAGAAAGTGAAATAGCAGTATGTAGAATAGTAAAACAACAGATAGAGTACCGACGTCCATTGTTCCAAATACAAATTAAAGTACCCAAAATCCTTTAACAGAGAAAAACGCTAATCATGTGAGGAGTGTGATATGTCCAAAATATAAAAAGACCATCAGACCATATCAATAAACCAGCAACATAGACCAGCATCGCTACTTTTGAAGGCAGAGTGATAAACATTAATCATTTTTTTTTCACAAGAGAAAAAACATTGTTTTGAATATATTATATGAAGTAAAACAGTCCATGAAGTCATTACATTTTCACATCTGAAGATTGGAACCCAAATATCCATCCAGAAAAGTGGAAGTCCCACCCCAGACAATGATAGAAATATACCCCATGTCACATACAGGGACATGATATAAAATCCAGTAACGGTCCACATGGAGATTATCGACAATCTGAGAAAGCATTCAAATATGCCCAAGGCATCTATAAGAAAGTGAAATAGCAGTATGTAGAACAGTAAAGCAACAGATAGAGTACCGACGTCCATTGTTCCAAATACAAATTAAAGTACCCAAAATCCTTGAACAGATCAAGAAAAACGTTAATCATGTGAGAATTCTAAGTAAAGTTAATCTATTAACATTGTGAATAAAATTACACCGAAGTCAAAAACATTGCCTGGCCAGACTCATGGAAAATTTGTCATAAAAAAATCAAAAAATTAAGAAGACTGCCCTCATACGGGGAAACCAGTCTTGAACGTTTAATTTACAGAATTCAAAAATATTACAAAGGTCCAACACAGTAAAATAAACTAAAAGCAGCCCAATTAAGTGGGCCTGCTAAGCAAGAAAAAAAAATTAACCAAACTACTCCTCCGGTGGTTCCTCCACGATTTGGCACCATCCTTCGGAAGGTCCAGGATCGCTAGGTGCTACCTCCACATGCATGCCACGGCTCCCCTCCTGAAGGCCCGAATGCTGGCCGAATTTTTCCGAGCTCAGACCCGCCGAACGAGTGCATTCTTCCTCCGTTTGGGCCTCCTCGCGGAAGACCACAGTGACTAAAGCCGTGATTCGGGGGCGGTTGAGAGAGAAGTTAAAGGAAAATTGCACAGTGCGCATCGTGGGAGAAGGTGAACTAGCAGTGGCGAAGCCAGGAGCAAGGGAATCGATACGGTGGCCAGATCCTACAAGCCGACCCCGCCCACTCCTAGTATTTGGATATCGATCTAAGTAATAATCATTGGACTGGCCGGAAGTCGACTCTGTTGAGGGGCTGGAGGGAGTGCGTCGGGGTTGACCTCTAGTGCTCCCCCTGCGGCAACACATCCTAACGCACGCAAGGCATGGGTGAAATCTCAGGCGCAGTGGGCACAAGAGGAGACGAAAAAGCAGATATCCAATTAACAGAGGAAGACCGACAGAGACAGAACCGAGAGAAATGCAAATATGTAGCAAGGTCTAGGCAGCAGTTCAACTGGCCACTTCTCCTTATCGTCACAGTTAGCAGGCAGTGTAATCCAGCAACCAGCTTGTCTGAAAAACCATGGCTAAATGCCATTTTGTCGACCCGTCTGTAATGCAATCATAGGACTCCCGTCATAATTAATCTCTGATCATTAATAATGAGAGCCGAAGGCCGGATCAAATTGGAGCGTGCGGAATCGCTAAGAGGAGTGGAGGTCCGATCTTGAACAGTGTTAAAAAATAATTAATTCAGATTTGATGTGAAAACTTAACTGAACAGTGTTAAATGTTAATGTGATTGATATGAAATCGCCATATCCATGTCCCATCACCTTAAACGCCATCGAATGCACCCGCAGCCGGGAGCAGGGCAAGTTTTTATTGAGGACACGTGGCAGAAATTGATTGGAGCAGATCTTTGTTTGGGCCGCTCGCGCAGTGGAAATCCGGACCCGTAAAATATTAGGGTGAATTTGATAAGAAATTCGCGTCACAAAATTGGCCGACGTCAGCAGGCTATTTTGGAACGCGAATTTGGTTTGAATTATGGTTTATCGCCGTTTGAAGTCGGGCGGGCTCGACTTAAGAACAATTTTGTTTGATCCCATCTTATAAAATTTGTGTTGGTTTTCTTTGATAATACACATATTTATAATAAATCATGGGAATACCACACTAAACATGTGGAAAAGTTATATAAATAATTATTGAGAACAAACATTTTTATGTAAAAATATCCAAGGCGAGGTCTGTGTAGAGAACCGGGGTCGTGAAAACTGTTCAAATATAAAAATCCCACTTAATAAAGAGAAAAAATTGTTGTGCTTTCGGAACCTGACCCGAGGATTGGACATGAGTTAACAAACAAAAGGATAGCGGAACCAGACTTGCACCCGTGGTCAAGCCCTCTACCAAAACCATGAGCGGAATCACAAAAGCGGGTTGCCCATATCGCACTGCTTTTGCGGAGTAGGCGGTATTTCCTATTCGCGAGCGATTCCATAGGGAATGCGACACGTGGCGAAGTGACCCCTGGAAAACCACTGTTTAACCCGCGCCATCGCACGTTAAAGCCCGACGTTGGAAGCCGAGCGAAATTGCCAAGAGTCGTTGATTTGGAGAAGGGCCATCGGATGGTGGTCGCACGTTGAACTTGCCCGGAGGTTAACTAAGGTGTGCGGAGGATAGCCAGGTACGATACGAGTGTTTGATTGGTTATTGATATATATATGTGGGGCCGGAGTATAATGAAATTGTTTAATTAAACGATTGGCGGATAATTAGCATAAGTCTGGAGCGTGATTGTTGTAAGGTTGGGTGGTGAAATATAGAGCTGAAAGTTCATTACAAGTTATTTATTTAAAAAGAAACGTGGAGTATAAATACAAAGTGTTGAAAGTTAAACATTGGTTATAAGGATTGGAGATTATATAAAGTCGGGAATATAAATTAAAGTCCAACCATTGTGGATAGTATTTATTTATCAAATTCTATGAATTTGATAAATAAACCCGAAGAAAGAAGAAGTCAATTAAGACTCAGGCTGGAGGAAAAGAACGGGGTACACCAAGGGAAAATGCTGACACAGCGATTGTAGACACACCGGCTCTCCTTGGGGGTCCAATTTCAGTTTTGTTGCGTCACACGATGATCTCTCTTCTCTGGCATTTACTTGTATTGAAGATCACTATTCTAGGAATAAGGAGTTATTTTCTCCAAAAATAACCCTAGACAAACATTGACAATGCATCAAGGATATCTTTGTATGCTTCATAAGCACATTTGTTCTACTTCTAAATCATGTCTTGGAAGTGGTTGTTGTGCTGGAAATTATTCACCAGTTGGTTTCATACCAAAGTATTTTTCACATTTTAAGCATCCAATACATGAAAAAGATAATGGTTTAAAACAACATAAATATTTGAAATTTTGCAAGAATTGTCTGGCACACTTTGAATATGAATTTTGAAGTCAAGTGCATGATGCTGTATAGGATCAAGTGTCATTTGAATACCAAATGTTTCACAAGAAACTTCTCAACATGCTACCCTGCAGTAAGGATTAAATGACAATATTGCATCAACTATTTCCATAATAAAAGTGCACCTCGTCCATAAGACTAAACAACTACAAATGTTGTAGATCTAACAAGACCACACAATCAAATGTATTCCACAAGGCCAATACTGTATGAAAAATGAAAAGGAGTTTGCAACCAAAAATACCTTAGGCAACAAATTCAATTAGATACACCAAACCATCAGCAAAAAGGAAAACCAACCTACTCAAAAGGCAAGCGTTTACCTCCTTTGACAAAATTTTGAGTTCCGAAACAAGGGCCTTTATTGTCTTGTCAATGCCCCTAGTAATTTGAATGGGGTTTGCACCTGCTGCAACAACCTAAACAAAAGGTTTCATTTCAAATTATTTTCCACAAATTTAAGATACAACCATTGTCAGTTTTGTATTTCCTAACAAGCTCATAAAATTTGACAAAAGAACCAAAATTTTTTAATACCTGATAGCAATTTTTTCACTCAAAAACTATCTTAGACTCAATAAGCCCAACCCAAAACTAAAAAACCAAACACCATAAGACCCTACAAAAATGAATAGATGATCTTAATCGAGTACTATCGACAAAAAGTTACCTTTACACCCTCACTTATTAAACCCTGTGCTGTTGAATTTTAACTTCAACTGCTGCAGCAGAAGGACGGATGCAACAACAACATTTTTTTTTGGAGGTTGCTTGCATGCCATCCAGAAATTTAATTCAGCATTTAAAATTCCTGCAAGTTTTTTTTGTAGACGGCCACAGCCATATTTCTGTACAGGATTGTATTTAAACACAACAGCCAACATTAACGCAATTCACCAACGAGAAATTAAACAAACAGAAATTTACCCGACAGTTTTGTAAATTCAAAAGGAGGACACGTGGAGCATTAATATTGGATCGCATGAAATTGAAGGGAATCTGAAAACCTGAAAACCGGACCCGAATTTTTTATAGGGCACATTGGATTAAGAATTCGAGTTAAAATTAGGCAGACGTCAGCATCCCATTTTGGAACGCGAATTTGGTTTGAAATTCAATCTATTCAGACTTTTGAAGTCCAACGGAAAGGGTTCTTTAATGTTTTGATAGTTTAATATATACATATGTTTTAAACATATGTTATATATATATCATATGCGAAATGAAAGGTGGGCCATAGAATTTAGTTTTAATTTTATTTTTTTTAAAAGAGGGTTTATTATAATATATTTTATATGTTACGGCATATAAAAATAAAAAGGACAAAAAAGCTTGGTAGTTTTTTTATAGACAGTACGTAAATTTTTTATTACACAGCAGTGTGTGAAAAGTGAAAGACTGAGTGTAACTTTTTAAGTGTGTATAAACAGAAGTGCGAAAGTGAAAAACACAGCAGAGTGTTTTAGAGACAGAGTATGTTTGTTTTTAACAGACAGTGAGTTGGTTTTATGCACTGCATTTTGTAGCAGTCATAATTTTGTAATCCCTCTCGGTGAGGAAGAAGTGTAATAGTTTTTTTTCAAGTTATTGAAGGGAATAGAAGTTTGTTTTCAAAGTATTGAAACTCTATCTCCTGTCAAAGAAATTTTTATTTTCTCTGTGTTAGAGGAAGGGAGATTTATTCTCCATTCATTGTTTTGGAATTTTTCAATATTCCAACATGTGCAAGAACAACAGATGTTGTGGTTCCATCCCCAGCTAAATCATTTGTCTTTGTCGCAGCTTGCCTTACCAACTTGGCCCCAATATTTTCAATTGGGTCCTCTAATTCAACCAATAAAAAGGCCAAAACCATAGCATTGAGATACATTTCATTACACTGTCAATAACAATAAAATTTGACTCGGCCATAACCCTTTCCTTTTATTGTTGTGAAAAGCTTTATGCATTACTCTAATGTGGCTAGTCCATAGGCCAAGTAGACCACTGGGTAACAAATATGTTTCCTTTCACCTTTGAGTTTTCAAATTATGCCTACCAAATCTAAGACATTTAAGAGGGGAACTAATACAACGTTAAAAAGAAAACCAGAGCACACATCTACAAATTACCTCCTTAGCTACTGTCACACCATCATTAACTATTTTCGGAGAACCATGCTTGCTCTCGAAGACAACATTTTTCCCTTCGCCCCAAGGGTGACTCCAACAAGATCAACAAGTTTGTTCACACCGCCTGCAAGACAAATTGACAATGCTTTCGGTAAGTGTGCAATTGAATTCCAGACCATATGCCAAAATAACCCTCCATGAAAAATTAAAATAACACATTAAAATCAAATATAAGTGGACAAGGAAAGATCCACCACAGTGAAGTTTCACGTGCGGGTGACCTTCCTTTAAACATAATTTTTTCTCTGACCTGCAATTTTTTTGTCACTGAGCCATCCTTGTTGAAGTACAACTCCTTTTCCATAGCTCTTGTATTAACTACCTTCTCTCTGTCGCGTAATCTCAGAGTCCCTCTTCTGCTTGAGCGATTAAAAGAAATGGGTGAAAAAAGTGAAAGAGAAGACAAATGTCTGCCATAATTATCAAACATTGCACCCAACTTCTTCCCCTTTCCATTGTTACCCAATGAGGTAGATGTGGCAATTGTTGTCATACCACCCAAAGCAGAGGCCATCTTCTCTTATGCTGAATATAGAATTACAATATCTTCATATTAGTATGAACCTTAAAAAACATGACTCCCATTGCTAAAAACCACTTTTAAGTTGTAACAGGCAAACTAAACAACTATCGCAACTTTTGGCAACTTCTGGAGCATTAAGAGAGAAACAACCAAAGAGAAATACAACCACAATCCTCATTTTAATGATACCGGACTATATATTTGCATTAAGATAATAGAAAAAAATCACGACTATATTAAGGCCAGCACAAAACAATCTTTAACTAGTGTCTCTCGCGGCCTTCAGGTTGCCATGCTAGAGGTTGCATATTTTTAATTTAAATTCTTGACCTCTCGTGCCCATCTATGAATGCATCCAATGGGATATCTACATAAAATTCTCCTTTATATCCCCAAAAACAAATTCCCTACTACAAGAGCACCAATATTGATGGATCACCCCACACCATCCCACCCACTAGAAACGGTGAAAAAGGAAACCCGAGAAAAATTCTAAAATATCTCAAGATGACTATATGGGTGGTTCTTATGAATCAACCAACCATTCAGAACATGCTCATCAATCAAAACCATGAGTATTATGTGACAATATTCAAGCAGGCACTGAATCGGATTTCTGAAGCTATGTTAGAGAAACCCTAAACTCTCACTGAAAATAGGTGAAATGTGGCACCACTCAGAGATTGACATATGCCAATTGGTACAAGTGGTAGACAATTGGCATGCTCAAACAACGAGGTGATGCAGGAATGACATGAGGGAGAAAATATCAGAAAAGCCCCAAATTTGGAGAACTAAAGCTCATCACCAACCTGAGATTGACAACTTTACATGATGTAACCTATGAAATCGTAAATGGAGAAATCATAGTAACAATAAAGTAACCTATGTAATAATAAATTCGGATTCATCCTGGGAGTGGTAATGGGAGAAATCATAGTGAACAATAGGAAACATGCATAGTTTCTTACAATCAAATAGATGAAAAAACACATACAAAAAACCTAGATAATAATCATGAACAAGCTTAATATTGAATTATGAACTGTAAAGGAACTTACAAAATGTGACATTATGAACCTGGTCAAGCGCACAAGCAAAAATATCCTGGACATGACCCTAGTTGACAAGTTTTATTGCTCATGATGCAAGAGGATTTGTACCTGCACTGCCAAGTCAATCAAAATCCATCATTATCTATACAATAAATACAAGTAATTGATGTATTATTTTTTTACTCTAAGATGCATTCTTATGATAATTTTAGAACATATGTTGAAAATGTCAAAACATATTTGAATAAGCTCCTCTTCGTTTCAAGAAAAATTTATTGGAGTCGCATGAACTTGGAACAAGCCTCCCACGATCTGAAAGAGTAGCAACTAAGTCAACAGTGACTTTTTTGTTGCTACGCTGGATCGAGGGAGGTTTGCTCCAAGATTAAATCGCTCCAATAAATTATTCTCTACTAAGCAGGGCCAACCACGTGAAGGTGGAAGCTCTTATGGCCCCTCCCCCCCCCCCTCACATCACTCTCAATTCCCCAATACCCAATCTATATTTCATTTTTTACTTTCATGAGCATAAAAAAATATTCAATAACTAATAAAAAAACAATTCAACAAAAAGTACGCAAGGAAACATTGCAATTAATGCTTGACATAAAAATAGTATGATAAATGAGTTTTTTATATAACGCAAAAAACGTTTCAAGTATGGTAACGTTTGTCTTATAATAATACAATATTTTACATTGTCAAATTTTCTTTTTCTTCTTCCTATTTTTAAAGCTCCTAATTACATCATCAATATCATCGTGCTCTGCTCCTGTTTCGTGCCTTTCAACCTGCACTGCTGACCTAGTTGCGTATTCACGATGTCTGGGCTCATCCAGTGACGGGGCATCGCCTACAAAAACAGATAATATTAAATTTTAATTGTCAGTTTTTAAATATCAGTGAACTAGTTCGGTAATATTAATAAAAAAAATTACAATGAGATTATTTACCTGGTGCACCAGTTGTCGCCGCTGACCTAGTTGCATTGTCACGATGTCTGGTCTCATCCAGTGACGGGGCATCGCCTCCAAAAACAGATAATATTAAATTTTAATTATCAGTTTTTAAATATCATTGAACTAATTCGGTAATATTAATAAAAAAAATTGCAATGAGATTATTTACCTGGTGCACCAGTTGTCGCCGTTGGGACTGTTGCCCTGTCTTCCTCTCTGGTGGTAAGATCCTCAAGGGAAACATTCTCTGTCATTTAAACAAAAAACGTTATAAGGACAACCATCAAAGTATAATTAGAAAAAATTATAAGTGGAAATTAATTACCGTCACGGCCCTCACTGATAGCAGCATTGTCGGCCTGGTCCCCACTACAATGATCAGGTTGCACGAGAGGATCATCTACATCTGGCTCTAAAACTGGGTTATTTGCCTCGTCGGTAGTGATGCTCCCCTGATTTAAACAAAGTTGTTAGACATTAAATTTATGGACGAAAACAAAAATATTGAAAGGTTAATGTTTTACCTTATCAGGCATTCTAGATCTTAGGACCTGCCCCAAGCTTCTGCGACGTTCAACTACAGCTTGATAGCCAAAACGGAAAGCGATATTTTTATCTTCCTCTGTAGTTTCTGTTCCGAAGTCATCACCCTACATTACATATGATTGTGTATTTTTAATCATATCTGATAGGATTAAAAAAACGTTGGAAGGCGATACAATTAATTATAAGATGTTTAGCTACTTAATTACAATTCTTGCAGCTAATTTCAAGAAGCCACCCTGGCCGAGCTTATGATGGCCCATTTTCTCAATCCTAGCTTTGGTTTCCTTTGAGGTGTCAGGCAACCTAGCATCAAAATATTGAAGTCAGATATGACGTAACACGCTTTTATTTTAGACATAAAGAAAATTAAAGCTATTGAATTAAAGTTGTAATTTACCTTGCGGGTCCAGTTGGCAATTTTCCTTCTTTCTTTGCCCTTTTCTCTTTTCCGTCATGGATGAGTGCTCTCCACTCACTCTTTGAAACTGTGAGAGGACGCTCATATCTAGGGTTAAATTTCAATTGCGTCCTCTAGGTGTCCCTGGTATATTTCAAATATTTTCCGGCTACCTAAGCCCCCGCTTTTTTGTCAAATGTGCCGACCCCAAAAAGGGCTTCTAGATAATCTAGAAGTTCTTTTTTCAAGTTGGAATTCTGGGAATTCCACCCTGTACATATGGTTGGGCCAAAAATTACCAACGCATGGCTCTCCAGAATCCTGTAGAACTCATTGTTTCCTACACAGAATAAAACCAAAAAAAAAGAAGATATTATCATTAATTTAAAAATAAAAATCATGATAAATATGTTTTAGATAAAGTACATGAAATAGTTAAAATATTAAAATTTACCTGGGAGTTGTACATACTTTATAGGGACACCCTCATCGTTCACCAACAACGTGCCATTAATGGTCCCTGTGGAGCTGACACGTGTAGCTCCAGGAAACGCAATAATGTAGTTGGCCATATCAGCCTCATCATTGCCAACACGTTCAGCAGTTGGCTGGGTGTCTGCTTGGGTAGGGTGTGTTTCTTGGCTAGCACCTAAAGGAGTAGAAGGTGTACGAGAGGGTTGTTGGGCAATATCTTGCCCTTGTGTCCCACTACCACCAACACCGGGTTCGGCAAATGCCAGAAAACGCTACATACAAAAGAAATTTTTGTTAGTTTAGTCAATGTAAAAATTAAAAATCAAACTATCACAATTCATCTCATGCAGAACAAAAAAAATATCCTTTTGACTTTTTATTATTACCTGATATCTTTCTAGCTGGCTCATAAGATGTTTTATCCTATCTTCTGTTTCAGGTGTTTGAGGTGCATCTATCAAAGTATTAAATTCCAACCTTGCATCTCGTGCCTTTTTTCGCAACAAGAACACTGGAGATAGGGATGAAGAAAGCTCTTCCTCAAAGAGGGAATCATCAGGCGTACCATGGCTAGGTGTCTGCATATTTGAACAAAATTGATATTATTTCAATTATGTAAATAACTAAAATACCTAAAGATAGAGCAATGCTGGCACTTTACATGTTCTTCCGCTGGCCTCTTTCCGCGATCATCCCGTCTCGGGGTTGTTCCTGCACTGCTCTGATCAGTCTGCCACATTACAATAAAATTATAAATGTAAAAACTTGAAAACAATATCTAACTTGAAAACACAAAATGAAAACTGAAATAATTTCTAATAAGACACCGGAAGACAGAGTTAGAGTTTCAAATATGCCTTGCATTGAATTCAGTCCTGGAAGCATGTCATTGCACATTAAGGCACCCAAACATTCAATCCACAAATGATATATTTAAGTAGGCTTCTCCTATTCTGGGAAAACACCATACCTATAATGCATTCACCTGCATGTATAAAGGGAAAGGAAAACATGTTTTCATACAACGGTGACAAAGGCATCTTGGGGAAAGGTATCTTCACTTTTTATTTATGTTGTTCACCCACACCACTCTCGTGTTTTCACTAATCCTGTTTTGTCATTTTGGATTCAAATTAAGTTAAGGCCTTAAGTATTTTTTGACCTTTCGGTGTAGTTTTTATAAGTGGCATGTATGGATTTTCCATTAATTCTGCACTTTTTCTCTTCATGCGCATGTTTCCCCGGAAATCAAATGCATGATTTAGTCCCATACATTTAACAAGTTGTTGGATCAACTCCATAGGAAATATCATGTTTCCTATTCAATCAAAATTTATCTCAGTTAGGGTAGGTAGGAAGGTTTTCCCTTTGTATTAATAGGGAACTTCTAGCTTGCATTTTTATTATATCTTTCAAATTTAGTGTTGTTTCAATTAGGGCATGATTTTTTGCAACTTTCAAGGTGAGAATGAACAAAGACAAATTTTTGTGATGGATGACTGTATATGACTCCATGGCCAGAGGAAAAGGCACTAATCTACTTCTTCAAATATCTATAGTTCTCCTTCACCTCATACGGAGATGGTCCCTGATTTTGAGCCAAATGTTGCAGCAAAAAGTTCCCCCCCTCCATAATTTGATATTCAATGGAAATTTCTTAAATTGATGATGGGGCATGATTATGGAACATTGGCACATACATATGTAATAGAATTCCAAGATCATGATATATGTTTGCATATGTTTATGGCAATGTTCCACCAAGTCCCCTGGAGGTGGGAGCGAGGGGACGAGGGAGCGCAGGAGCGGCCTATGCAAAAGCTCCCTACCAATTTTCAGGAAACGTGGGGGGACGTCGAGGTCATAAAAATTATAAAATTTAATATTTAAAATGTAACTATATTTTTGCAAGGAATGTATATACACTCATCATACACTTGCATCATGAAAGATAAATCATAAATGATAAAATTACAAATCGATGAATGATGAATCATATAATTGAAACAAATTTAAAAGTTAAAAGTTAAAACATACATCATACGATCATGCATGTAAGTTTGTAAGTTTGTAACTATATAATCATTAATGTAACTACTAACAATGTACAATGAAAATAAAGTTTAAGATATCATATGACATATTATATCAAGATTCAAAATAGAGTTTAAACTGAAGTTTACAACTCAAGTCTGAAACATAAAACTTAAACGCAAATAAGTTATGTCTTAAACATAAAACATAAAACATAACATATGAATATCAAATGATATCATCATACTGATAAATGAGCATAAATGCTCAAGTTAATGCCCCACTAGTCTCTGCATCCAACTTCTGCACGAATATATCAAGATCAACCATGTCACCATCTGAATCAGAGTCACTTGGATTCTCAAATATGCTAAGTGGCACATCAACTTTTAACACGAAACCATAAACTAAAAGGGGCGGTGAGGGGACGTGAGGGGGCGTGAAGGGGGGTGTGAGGGGGCGTGAAAGGGGGTGTGCGGGGGCGTGAGGGGGCGTGAGGGAAACATCCCCTAGAAGTCCCCAAGACCCCAGAGCGCGAGGGGGCGAGGAATCTAGACCCCTAGGTGGGGGGGCGAGACCCCGTGTAACACTGGTTTATGGAGGTGGTGGAGCAAAAAGAGCTCAAATAGAGCTGAAATTTTTCACATAAAAAGGACTGTGGGCTTGACTAATGGTTCCATTTAAAAAATGATATCTAGACAGAGAATAAGTGTAGCATACAAACATGCATTGAAAATCCATCTGAGTTTGCATTGTATTACTTATGATGGATTCAAATTTGGGTTTCAAAATGCCAGGTTATGGCATGATTTTGTCGAGAAACCCTTAGTTGGATTCTCATGTTGGTTTAATTTATATTTTAAGTTTGTTTTACAATCTTTGGGTGATAGTAACTCATGAACTAGGTTACCAATGTGTAACAATCATATTTCAAGAATAAAGTTGTGATTTTTTTATATTATTATTATTATCTATTAGCTACGAGTATTGACACCTAATGCCAGGAATTTTGACATCTTGATAGCATGGATAATTTCGAAAATGTTTCTAGTAATGTTAACATAATAACTATCATTACATGTCTTCACTTTTTTCACCATAATAGACCTGTGATATAGACTCATCACACAACTTCATATGCTATGTCCCAACAAGTTCAAACTGGTTGAACCTACCTCATAGTGTGGTTATTAAGGACAAGTTGCTTGATATATAACTCGATAGCATAGACCACGTTGCAGTTCTAAAAAGAATCCTCAAGTGTCAAAAAAACTTCACAATATGTTCTACTATAAAGCCTTTTAGGATACCTGAAATAATATATGTATCATTGATGACTTTTAAAGTATGACAAGATCCAGAGGGAAAGGAAATCAATGGAAGAGTGATCCACCAATGAGAACCTAGAATTTAGCATCAGATGAGTTAGAGTCTAGGAAATTGAAACCCTATAATTTTAATTAGTGATGAAGGACATCACATAGGTAATTATATTTTTCATGTAGAATAATCTGTTAATTCATATTTAAACTACATAATATGAAAGGCATACCATAAATTTTTCCACGTAAGTCCAAACAACCTATAAAAAGGGAAAACCTTCTTTTTCCATGGGAAATAATTTACCTTTCCTTTTTCAAGATAATCTAAATCACAAAAAATATGAACTATACTGCACACATTCTTGGATAATGTGAAAGTGGAAAGGAATACCCTACACAAGTGATGCACACATGTACATTTGAACACTAATAGATTTTTGTAGTTGAAATGCAATGCTTGTTTTCATTTAAATGTAGGGTTTTTAAAGCAGGGAGAAATAATGGCTGCCAAATTAATAAGCGTTTCTTTGGAAAAAAATTAAATCTTGTATTGGGTGATGAAGATAATAGAGGGTATTGAATCTTGATTCTTGACATCTAGAGAGAACCATACAGCCTAACACAATCCAATGGAATTGACCAAAAAAACCCAAATAGAGTCAACCCTACTATAGGAGGAAGGGCCTGCAATAAGAACTTACCATTTTGTTGAGTTGCAAGTGAATGCGTTACTTTTTGAACACAGAGACGCTTGAAAAGAGCTGAGGGCGAATCCAGGGCGAGTGCTGTTCTGCAAGAGCTCAGGGCGAATGTTGAGGGCGAATGCTGTTCTGCAAGAGTTGAGGGCGAATTCTGTTCTGCAAGAGCTGAGGGCGAATGCTGTTCTGCAAGAGTGGAGGGCGAATGCACGCGTGATTTCAGACATTAATATAGCACACATGTACATTTGAACACTAATAGATTTTTGTAGTTGAAATGCAATGCTTGTTTTCATTTAAATGTAGGGTTTTTAAAGCAGGGAGAAATAATGGCTGCCAAATTAATAAGCGTTTCTTTGGGAAAAATTTAAATCTTGTATTGGGTGATGAAGATAATAGAGGGTATTGAATCTTGATTCTTGACATCTAGAGAGAACCCTACGGCCTAACACAATCCAATGGAATTGACCAAAAAAACCCAAATAGAGTCAACCCTACTATAGGAGGAAGGGCCTGCAGTAAGAACTTACCATTTTGCAAGAGCTGAGGGCGAATGCTGTTATGCAAGAGCTGAGGGCGAATGCTGAGGGCGAATGCTGAGGGCAAATGCTGTTCTGCAAGAGCTGAGCGTGAATGCTGAGGGAAAATGTTGTTCTGCAAGAGCTGAGGGCGAATTCTGTTCTGCAAGAGCGGAGGGCGAATGCGCGTGTCATATCAGACGTTAATGTAGCTATTGCGATGCATACGAAACAATAAAATCATTTTTATGTAGCGCGCATATAAGTTTCGAATTTTTATGTAGCGCGCATATAAGTTTCGTATTTTTATGTGGCGCGCATATAAGTGTTGTTATACCGACGGCAGAAAAAGCGTCGCTATTGCGACGGGTACCTAAACGTCGCAATGGCGACACCTAGACATTGTGTCGCACTTGCGACGACTGGAGTCGTCTCAATAGCGACGCTTTGGGCCATAGTGTCGCAATTGCGACGTCTTCCTCCAAACTTCGCAATTGTGACACTTTTCTAAGTGTCGGTATTGCGACACTTTTCTATAAACGTCGGTATAGCGACGGGTTCGGGCGGGATGGAAAAAATTTGGGGAAATTTCCGACATTTGGTCAAAAGCGTCGGAACCAAGTGTCGGAATTTCCGCCAAATGTAGTAGTGCTCTGCTCATCGCACTTCGCACATTGCCCTTCGTAAGTTTTAAAATTTACCACCGTTCCTCATAACAATAAACTTCCAACTGCAATTTGCGGGCGACCCCACCTTCATCCTGCCACATCACCCTCCGCTCATCGTACTTCACACATCGCCCTTCACAATTTTTAACACTTACCTCTCGTTTCTCATAACAAAATTCTCAATTTGCGATTTACGGGCGGCCCCACCTTCATCCTGCCATGTCACCTTTCCGCCCATCACACATCACACTTCGCAACTCTTAACATTTACCCTGTTTCTCATAACAAAAAAAATTATGACTGCGATTTAAGGGTGGCCCTACCTCCATCATGCCACGTCACCCTCCGCTCATTGCACTTCACACATCACCCTTCGCAAGTTTTAACACTTACCTCCTGTTTCTCATAACAAAACTCCCGATTTTCGATTTACATGTTGCCCCACCTCCGTCATGCCATTTCACCTTTCCACCCATTGCACATCGCACTTCACATTGTTTCACTCTTTCTTCCCAACTTGATCCTCGACGCTCCAAATTGCGATTTACAATATGAATTTGGGCCCCACCTCCCTGCCATGTCATCAAAGTCCTCCCATGGATTTTTTCTCGCTTTCTTTTCGATGTTAAACCATCCCACTGTGTTAATACCATAGGCCCCCCTCCGAAGCCCGGTCTCTGATTTTTCAATTCCTACACAAAATGGGTTTTTGGGTGGAAAAAATGCAGCTATGGTGTATTCAGTTTATCCAAGCACTCCCCGCTAATGGGCTAGGCATGCATAACACGAATGGTCATTCTGTAACAGTTAGTGGAAATCATGAGAATAAGGGAGTGGAGGCTTTCTACAATAGGTGAAACCATGTGATGGAAGCCAGATTGCCCACCTATTCACGGCTACTCCTCGCCGCCCCATTTTGAAGATTCCAAGATTCGGCCTCTGTGGCCAACTATGTTTTTTCTTTTATTTTTTTATTATGATGTTTGCTGTTGAAATCTCGATTTCACCTGATTCTGTTTTGATTTTCTGATTATGGGAGTGATTTGTTGATGCACACTCTGCGATTTGGTTATGATATTTCGATTTTCACATGTGTGGGTCAATCATGGAAATTTATTCAATCGTAAACCCTCCAGGAGAACTCTATATGTAGAGAGTTCAGAGATGAAAGAAGGGTTATGGATTATGGAGAACTTTTGTTGTAGTTCTGTATGACTGTGTTATTTATTCTCTGAGACACATATTTGGGAGAGTTGTTTTGAACATAATATGATATACAACATTGTTTATTTGGATTCTAGATGGAGAAATGAGTAGTAAATGTATGTGTTCTATTTTTTATCAGTAATCTCCTAAATATGTATAATCATCTTTCAATTTTCTTCTGCTTTGATGATTCATGTAATGTAGTTGTAGGTGGTATGCATTTTTATTCATGAATTCATGTATGAATAACACTCATGTGTTAAACTTGTTGTGCCCCCTTAATTAGCGCTCCACGAATCTCTGTTGTTGGTCATATTCCACTTACATCTGCTTCCTCTGAGTTCACGGGCGACAGATTCTTAAGCCTTTTTAAGCTTGTCCCTCATGGATTCCTCCTTTGTTCCTTCTCAGCGCCTCTACATATTTTGAAAGCTCCTACTCATGGTTTCATACTTGGCCCATTTCAAACGTCATCGTGCCATACAGCCTCCTGAGCCCTCTCGCAGTATAGGGTAATTCACATGAATCAAACTCCAAAGTCTTCATCATTTCTGAACCACCACAACCATTATCCTTTTAATCCATATTCTGTTAGAGGCACCCTTAAAATTGTCTACATCTAACTTCTGATTTCAAGATGTCCTAGGCACTGGTCTTTTGCAACTCAAGGCTATCTCTAGGAGCTACAACATGTCATAGGTCGTGGAATTCATAAATTGAATTTCTATAAGAAGAGAAGAATTCTTGTGGGTTTTCCTCTCAACTTGAGAGGTTTTGGCCCTGGTTGATCACCTATATCTTGTGTCTTATTGTCTATTTTTTATTTATGGTTTGGTAGTTGTTTGATGATAAGAACACAATAATAATCAAGTTGAATAAGAATCTAATTAAGATAAATAAAAATATATCACAAACAGTTATCAAAGTAAGAAAAATCACATAATTTGTTTCCTCTAGATTTCTCAACAAATTACACTTACACTTAGTCACAATTTATCCTTACTGCTTTTTGAACAAAACCAATGTATGGATACAATATTTGGAACCATACAAAGTCCTTACTTCTGTGATTCTTACCATAAACTCATTTTATAATTTTTTATGTATTTACAACCTACCACTTGCTCATCCAACTAATTATGCCACCAAATATGTTGAAATCGTAATCACTTGTAATTTTTTTACATTAAATATATCTAACCTAATCTACATCGAAAAAACCCTATATATCTAAAAAAAAATTGTTGTTTAGGCTTCCTTGGTAGAAGAGTGCATAATCTAACTTTCCACACAAATACATAATTACCTCTTTACAATTGTCTAATGTTTCTTCCATGGTTTTTACATATAACTACTCAAAACTACAAGCACGAGCAATGTTTAGTCAATTGCATACAATATCATACATCAACCTACTTCTGATAGCACTAGCTAAGGACCACGAGACATGTCTTCTATCTCTTCTTATATATTTACTCTATAAATAAATTTACATCTGCATGAACATGAACCTTGAGTAGTTTACATTCCTACATATTAAACATTTGCAATATTGTCTCAACATGTTTCCTGTGATTCAACTTGAATTACATGTTTGACCAATTTCTTCTCATTTTTATGCTAAAAATAAAATTTGTAGCACCAAAATATTTCATATCAGACTTGAAATACAATTGTGTTTTAGCATTCTTGATGATTTCCTTTTTGTTTCCAATCAACAACGTATCATCAACATACAAGACCAAATAAATAAAATGAAATAGTTTGTAATACACACAACGTTCAACTTCACTTCTTGAGAAACCAACTCCCAATAATATAAGTTTCCAAAATTTGATATCACATTCTTGCAAAAAAATTTAATCCATACAGTGAGTGTAGTTGATTTCCTTTCACTACAAAAACCTTCTAATATTTTCATGTAGATTTATTCTTCAATATCTCCATGTATGAATGTTATATTTCACTCTCCATGTATTAAAGAGAATGGTGGGGCTTACCTTTATGTTTCCTTCAATCCCTAACCCATCTTGAGTCTTTAGTTCTTCGTCTTCTAAGTCACCTAATTTTGTGACTTAGAGTCTTCACCCTCCAACTCAAACTCTATTGTCTTTAGTATTTTTTCCCTTGATTGGACTTCTTATTTGGGAATGGTTTAACCTCTCTAAAGACTACATCCTTATTTTAAATGGTCTTCTTTTTCACTAAATTCTAAAGTTTATAATCTTCTATACAATATTTATAGCTAATATATATGCATTTTAACTTGACTATTCAAATTAATTTTGTTCTCCTTTCACACATACACATAAGCATCAAAGCAAAGAAATTCAAGATGTCTAACAAAGGGTTTCTTACTAGCTCATGCCTCACCTGGATTTTTATCAACCAACGTCAATGTAAGTGATCAATTCATCAAGTAGCATGAGTATATAAGCCTTTGGACAATATATTTCTCAATACCTAAACCACTATGCATGCTCCTTTCCTTTTCCATCATGGTCAAGTTCATTCTTTTTTCAAGTCCCATATGTTCAATTGTATATAGAATAGTATTTTTCCTTTCAATTCCATACTTTTAACAAATTACTTTAACTCATTTATGCAAAACTCTCCACCACTATCTATCATCAACACCTTTATTTTATTTTATGTTCGATTTTCTATAAGAACCTTAAAATATTTAAGGGTACCAAAAAATCATGTATGAGGAAAACATAATACATAGTGATGGAAGAGGCACAAGTCCAAAAATATCACTATGTATCAAATCCAATATTCATTTTTCTCTTGTAGCACTCATTTGGTTCTATTTACCATATAATACGATATTTAGAGAACTTAAAATCTAATGAGAAATTAGACATACCTTCAACAGTACCTTTAGTATGCAATGCTCAAAGGCCCTTCTCTCTAGTATGTCCTAGTGTTTGATGCCAAAGCATTGCCTTCTCACTAGGCACAATAGGGGTGAGGTCTTCTTCATTACTACCCTTGAGAACAATAGAATTGTTACACTCGATCATAGTTCTTCCCAACAACTTGTATAGAGTACAAATCCAAACTCCTCTCAACAAAATAATTTCTCTTTAAACCATCATGCAAGTCTTGTTTTCTAATATAGCTTACATGCTTGCATCACTTATCTTATAAATATTAGGTTTCTTTCCAACTCTGGAATGTGAAAAATCCAAGGGAGAGTTCTCACATATCATATTTAAGTAGAGGCTTGTCCTTTCCATCTCGTATGATTTTAGGCTATTGACTCATCTCCTAGGATTACATCACCTCCATTGTACTTTTCATATTCACAAAACCTTTCCATGTTAGGAGTCATATGACATGGAGAACCTGATTTGATCACTCATACATCATGCTTTGAATGTGCACCTATAGATACTAGTGTAGAAATTTTCCATGAAGACTTATGTTTCTATGGAAGGGGTATCATTGGATCCTTTATTTTATTTTTTTTAATATTTTTAGATCAACATCATTTCTTATAATGCCTTGCATTATCACATTTCCATAATTTCCTTATAAATTGTGCTAAAGTTTTAGATCTACTTCTACATCATTCGGGGAATTTCAAGGTCTAAAATGGGCCTCCTAATAAAATTGTACAACCAAAATAAACTTGATAAGAACCAATAGGATTCAAGATGATGATTTCAACCATGGAGGATGATTCACCATTTTTGGAGTTAAAAAGTAATAAAATAATAAACCTACTTTTTTAACTCGTATTTTCAACTTATATCCTTAAGGTTTTACTCAAATTTCTAGTGGGAGTACTCGTTGGATGCAAAATTTAATTCTTCATCCAAGAAGTACACATGTTGCATACTTTTGATGGACCCTGCTACACGAAAAATGAGAAATACATGAAAAAATGTGATTGCAATCACATTTTTCATATATTTCTCATTTTTCGTGTAGCAGGGTCCATCGAAAGTATGGAACATGTGTACTTCTTGGATGAGGAATCAAATTCTGCGTACAACGAGTGTTGCTACTCGAAATTTTAGTAAACCCATAGGGAGGTAAGTTGAATTCACCTCCCATTTTCCCAAGATTTATTTTGATTTATAGCTCGAGAACAATTTCTAACATATAAGGTGTCATTCAGAAGACCCTGCATGAATTTTCACCTCATATCATATGATAATAGTGATGCAATTTCATCCTCATATTTTAATATGGTTGTGTTGGTGCTGCCAATGACAATGCCTAGATTATCTGATGAATCTAGCAAAGAGTATAATAGTGTAATGCATTTATCTTCTTCATAGAATAAGATATCAACAAAGGCTAATTGATTTACAACGGTTTTAAATGGATTAAAATGTTACATCATGGAGTCACCATAATTCATTCCAATATTATACAATTTCCTTCAAAGGAATGGTATGTTTGTTGCAGACTTAAACTAATGCAAATATCGTAACTCCTTGGTGGTGGATTCCCAATATGTTAAACAACATTGAATTTGAAAGATAAAATAAAATAGTATTAGAGTACTCTTTGCCTTCCAGTCCAACTTCTCTTGGTCTTCTTCTTCCATACCCCTATTTTTAAACACAAAACCCCACTAATATTTGTCCAGATAAAGATTTTCTATCTTTTGCACCTATAACTCAAAGCTCTTGTTCTTAAATTTATCATACTATTCTTGAACCACTTGTCATTTTCCATCACTAAAGATCCATTATGCAAAAATTCCACTAAATAACATGTTTATTACAAGCCCAAGCTGTTGAAATTTGCAACAAGAAACAATGAAATTGGCAACTAGAAAGGAAAAAAATTGACCACATACTAGTGTGGGATTCCAGCCACACATTGGTGAGGAATTCAATTACACAGTAGTGCTAAACGTGGGCGTCTAATTTATTTTTCCCTTAAATAAATTGGACAATAAATTGTAATTTCATCTCATAACAAATTGTATCAGTTAACTAAGTCATGAAGACTGAGTTAGCTCAAGAATTTCGAGTTTAGGGTCTAAGATGAGGCATGTAGAGTGATTCTAATATTTTTGGGGTCTAGTCACAGTTGTAGCACTAGTGTGGTGTGAGTGTAATCAGTGAACTCAAATTAATTGAGTTAAAATAAACTTAACTAGTTCTAACTGAGTGAAGAATTAGTGAGAGGTCTAGTGAATTCACAAGTAGTGATCAATCATATATCTCATGATTCACTATTAATAGTTGCATGCGTGTCAGTTCTGATGAAGACCCAGTTGAGACAAAGGTTAAAGGGAAGATAACTATCAATTGTATTATTAGCAAATTTCTCGGGCACAATTATAAAGTCATGAGAAAGGCCATGATGGATTGCGCAATCAAGGAATGTAGAATTTCCTATTTAATAGGGACTTATTTGCCTAGGGATTGCATGAACAACGTTGAGCTTAGAAAAAGGCTGAGAATTGGTTGTGTTTGTCAATTTTTCCTGAGAATTTCTAGTCAGTTTTGAGTTGGATCAGAGTCAGACAGTCAAGAGAGTGCAGGATTTTCTCGGTGTGAGAAAACATTGTATTATTTCATGATTATTTGACTTTGTACAATGTATAAATTATATACATTAAGCATGCATATGTCCTATATTCCCCTAATCTCACAGTATTTTATCTTCTTGCAAGATACAGAATCATTTCATTGTTAATCTATTGTGGAAAATTAATTGCACACACATGTGAAGCATAAATAAAATCAATCGCACATAACACAGTTGTTTTTAACTGGGAAATCCTGAAGCTGAAAACCCCAACTATATATTATGTATCATGTAATCATATGACAATCCTCATACAAAGATTATCAAGCTCTTAGTACAATACAATAGTCATACACTAATCAGGAACAATCTTGCAAATCCATGCACCGATCTCTATCCCCTGCTAGCATGCCTCCATTGCGCAATCCCTGCTGAAGAATAGCTCTGAATGAATTAGAATTACCCTTTCCTTGACTGCGCAATCCTCATTGGAAACTCCAATGTGTGTGTGATGCAATCAATGCATCACTATAGTCACAACAGATAGTCCATCTTGCCCTTTCACCTATCTCTCCACTGGATCTCCACTAGAACTATCATGCACTGTAGTTAACTGTTGTATTGTTCAGTTGATTAATGAGTTATTATTTGTGAATTAATTAACTAATTAATTCACTCCACTCTCACTATTGTATCATTCAGTTAGAATAGATACAACTAGCTCAACTGAGTCTAACTGAGTTAAACTGAATACAACTCCATAAACTACTCTTCCAACTCTGTCATAACTCTGCCACTTGAGTTCTAACTGAATCCTCCATGCATGAACCTCTAGTTTCCCTTGGGAATTGCATAATTCCCTCAGTCCATTGATCTACCACATCTGTGCACTGAAGCAAAGTGCTCGAAGAGAATAAGTTGTTGTTTAGAGTCTGATTATTATTAAGAGCTAATAATAATCGACATGCATCTATTTTTAGATCGACGATCTATAAATAAACTTCGTCCAATATTCTAAAAATATAATTTCATCTATTTTTCCAACTTGATCAACCATCCACAAATAGCATCCTGAAACTTCTGAATTATGATCATCATGTCTAAAAATAGACTTGCACCAAAAATAGCCTGTGGGCCCACTTAGTGATAGGGATTATCCTTCACAACAAGATAGGGATTATCCTTCACCCCGATCCCACCTCTATGGTATTCAAATTTGCTTCTGGTGAGCACCTTTGTCAGAATATCTGCATCCTAATCCTCCGTAGGAATGTACTAAAGCAACATGATCTTCTGTTGCACACAATATCTGATACGATGATACCGGATATCAATATGTTTAGATCTATCATGAAACACAGGATTAACCGAGAGTTTAATGCAACTCTGATTATCACAATGTATCACTGTGGGATCTAAATGTGAACCGAACAAACCAACCAGAATCTTCCTCATCTAGATAGCCTCACATGCAGCTTGACTTGCTACCATGTATTGTGCTTCCGTTGAACTGAGTGCCACGGATCCTTTTTTCCTGCTGTACCAAGAAACTGTCG
Source organism: Pinus albicaulis (assembly GCA_034641835.2). Taxonomy (NCBI): domain Eukaryota; kingdom Viridiplantae; phylum Streptophyta; class Pinopsida; order Pinales; family Pinaceae; genus Pinus; species Pinus albicaulis. The sequence continues at coordinate 1,138,756,247 of CM076584.1, forward strand.
TAAATCCGATATTGAAAATCCCTCCTGATGTGCTCTTTCTGTCTGTTGGGCTTCCTGCCCAATCTGCATCCGTGAAGCCATGCAACTTCACCTCATTCGTCTGTATGTACCATAAACCATACTCAGATGTGCCCCTAAGATATCTCAAGACATGCTTGTCTGCCTTCCAAAAGAGCTTGGTAGGCTTAGCCATTGCTTGTGAAAGCTGGTTCACCGCATAGCATATGTTCGGTCTTGTATTGACTAAATACATGAGTGAACCCACCAACTGTCGATAAACAGTGGCATCTACTACCTCTGCCAATGTAGCATCCTCTTTATTCCAATTTCCTAGAAGAGGATTATCGATAGGCTTGCAACCTTGCATGTGAAACTTCTCCAGTATCTCCCGGGCATACTTGCCTTGAGACACAAACAGTTCACGTTCTTGCTACCATATTTCCAATCCAAGGAAATAATGAAGGAGGCCCAAGTCCTTCATCTCAAACTCCTTTGCAAGATCTGCCTTGCATGAGTGTATCAACTGCTCATCACCCGTTAGTATTAAATCATCAACATAAAAAAAAATGATTAAAAGCTTATCCTCCACCACAATCTGGTACAGGTTTGCATCCGCCTCACTCTTGGTGAAGCCAAATCTAGTGAAATAGTTGTCGATCTGAGTGTACCAAGCACGTGGTGCTTGTTTCAGCCCATACAACACTCTTTTGAGCCTACACACATGCGACTCGTTGCTAAAGATCTCAAATCCTTCAGGCTGCTCAATGTACACCTATTCCTCAATGATCCCATTAAGGAATGCAGTCTTCACATCCATCTGATGAATGTGCCAACCCATCTGCGCTGAGAGAGCAAGGATGGTTCATATGGAAGAATACCGTGCGATAGGTGCAAAGGTTTCTTCACAGTCAATCCCCTCGATCTATGAGAAGCCCCGGGCAACAAATCTTGCCTTATACTTCTCGACATTCCCATAAGCAGGTTGCTCTACCTTGTAGATCCATCTTGATCCTAAAGCTGATTTTCCCACCAGCCTTGGAACAATCTCCCAAGCACTGTTTCTGACAATGTACTCCTCCACCATGGCATCTACCCATGTGGGCTCCTACACTGCTTCTTCAAAATAAGATGGCTTTGTCACGATACACTTTCTCATAAGATCCATGTATCCAGTAAATCGGTCAGGTGACTGTCTCTATCTGCGTTGTGATGTAGGGAATCCTACATTCTATGTTGCATGAAGCTTCAGTCTCTTAGCTTCTGTGGTACGCTTTCTGCCTTGTCTGATTTTTGGTTCTGCATGAGTGGACTCCTCCACTCCATGAATCTCCTTCTGTGGCTGATCCACATCTAGAGGCTCATCTTTGGGAACAAGAAGTTCCTCCTCCGCATGCAAGTGTAGCTCCCTCTCAAGCAACAAATTCATGGCTTTCACCTCATTTAATTTTACATCCTGTCGCACAACAATCATCCGATTGTCTGGCAAATACACACGATAATTATGGGGTGTTTCTGTGTACCCCACAAATATCCCAACTTCTGCAGTTGGCTCTAGCTTCTTCCTGGCGTCCTTTGTCACATGAATGTAAACAGATGAGCCAAAAATCTTCAAATGAGAAATATCAGGCTTCTTACTAGTAAAAGTTTCTTCAGGTGTACTCATGCCAAGTACTCTATGAGGACAACGGTTTTGCACATAAACCGTAGTGTTGCATGCTTCTGCCCACAAGTGCATCGGTAGGCGCTGGTCATGCAGCATCGCTCATGCAACACCCACGATCGTTCTGTTCTTTCTCTCAGCGACCCCATTTTTTTGTGGTTTATGAGGCGCTATGAGTTCTCTTCGAATTCCTTCTTTTCTACAGAAGTCTTTGAATTCGCCCGAGATGTATTCACCACCATTATCGCTCCGTAGAGCTTTCACTTGCTTCCCCAACTCCTTCTCCACCAATGCTTTGAACTCACAGAACTTTGAGAACGTTTGACTCTTCTTCTGCATGAAGAAGATCCAGCATCTACGAGAATAGTCATCAAAAAATATAACATAATACTTTTGTTTTGCTATTGAAGCAACCGAGAAAGGTCCACACACGTCTGTGTGAATTCTCCCTAGGATCACCGAAGCACGGTTCTCCTTCTCATGAAAGGTGGTCTTCACAAACTTACCCATCGTACATCCCTTGCACTGATCTGACTGTGCAAGATTACCCTTGGGAAGTCCAATATAAATCTGCTGCAAAATATTCAAAGCGCCATGGTGAAGATGGCCCAATCTCCTGTGCCATAATTCACCCTCATCCCGGCTCACCAATTCTTCTTCTTTTCCCACCATTGCAGCGCAGCCATCTACCTCCATCTTGTAGAGATTCTTAATTCGAACCCCTATCTTTTTAGTTTGACCCGTTGTTCTATGTCGAAGGAAAGCTTTTCCCTCACTGAAAACAACATCATAACCTTTGTCTTCCAGCATTGCGACCGAGACCAAGTTCTTCTTCAGACATGGAACATGCATAACATCCTTTAACAAGAATGGATTATCGGACTCCCTCTCAAAGTTAATGGTCCCAATTCTAGTCGCACCGTACCGACCATCGTCGCCCATCTCTATATGCATCTGGAGGTCCTTCTCCTCCAAGTCACTAAACAACTCCTTGTCTCCCGTCATATGGAAAGATGCACCACTATCAAGATACCACACCGATCCCATACAGCTTGAAACCAAGCATGTGATAAAACATAAATCAATTTCAAATTGCGAGGCTAAGGCCTCTCCAGCTGCAACTCCAGCAGCCTTCTTTTTCTTCTTTTTCTGCGGACAGTTAGTGGCGAAATGCCCATGTTCGTGACAGTGAAAACACTTCAATTTGGACAAATCCTGCTTCTTGCCTTTAGCTTCGGATTTTGAAGAAAATGTCTTCCCTTTCCCTTTCCTTTCTTTGACAGTCAAAGCGCAATTCTCTTCATCTTCAATCTTCGATGAAGAGCCATCCCTGGTACCCTGCCTTATCTCCTCCTGCACAAGATCCGACCAAAGTTGCTCCCATCCTGGCAGTTTCTCCCATCCATTGACAGAGTCTTTGTAGCTATGCCAACTCTTCGAAAGCCCAAGGAGAGCCAAGCTCACCAAGTCTTCATCATCAACAGTAACCCCCACACTTCCCAGTTCATCCTTGCAGTGGAAAAACTTCGTGAGGTATTTTGGAATACTGTCGCCCTTCTCCATTTTTATTTTTCTGAGCTTATCTTTAAGCGCCAACTTCCTCTGGTCACTTCTTCTTTGGAACAAGTATGTCAAAGCATTCCACATTAAGAATGGAGTGGCTTTCCCGTGAAATCTGGACACAATATGGTCCTTCACACCTTCCAACAGAATTCTTCTCGTCTTTGCTGTCTTCTTTTTCCATGCGTCAAGTAATGCAGCAACGCTAGTTCCCGGCTTAGGAACATTGCTATCGATGAACTCCTTCAGTCCATTATCCTCCAGCACCACCTCCATCATGTCCTTCCAGGCTATGTGATTCGATCTCCTATCAAGGGCATACTCCAATCGCACCCCATTAAAATCCATTTCAATGTATACTCAACTTCTGCACCAAGAATCTTCTGTAGCAAATTCGAATTGTCCACCAGCACAAACTCACTTCACAATTGCAATCTTCAAGAATTAACAATGCTCTGATACCATGTAGAAATTTAATACATTAAGAATGCATATGTCCTAGATTCCCCTTATATCAAATTATTTTATCTTCTTGCAAGATACATAATCATTTCACTGTTAATCTATTGCGGAAAATTAATTGCACACACATGTGAAGCATAAATAAAATCAATCGCACATAACACAGTGATTTTTAACTAGGAAAGCCTAAAGCTGAAAACCCCAACTATATATTATGTATCATGGAATCATATTACAATCCTCATACAAAGCTTATCAAGCTCTCAGTACATTACAATAGTCATACACTAATCAGGAACAATCTTGCAAATCTATACAGCGATCTCTGCCCCTTGCTAGCCTACCTCCACTGTGCAATATATGTTGAAGAACAGCTATGAATGAATTTGAATTACCCTTTCTTTGACTGTGAAATCCTCATTGGAAACTCCAATGTGTGTGTGATGCAATCAATGCATCACTATAGTCACAACAGATAATCTATCTTTCCCTTTCACCTATCTCTCCACTAGGTCTCCACTGGAACTGCCATGCACTATAGTTAACTGTTGTATTTTCAGTTGATTAATGAGTTATTATTTGTCAATTAATTAACTAATTAATTCACTCCACTCTCACTAGTGTATCTGTTGAAAATGCAGCAAGATGATGGAGCTTAATGAAATGAAGTCGCCTTCACTAAGTGGGCCCGCAGGCAAATTTTGGCGCAAAGTCTATTTTTAGACTATGTCTATTTTTAGACATATGGAGCATGGTCCAGGGGTTGCAGTATGTTATTCTTGGAGTATTGGTCATGTTGGTAAAAATATATGGACCTCTATTTTTATACATTTAGGTCGAAGTCTATTTTTAGACTGCCTATCCTAAAAATAGGGAAGTCAAATATTATTTACCCTTAATAATATTTGGACTCTAAACTTTAGTTTACTCTCTTGGAGCACTTCAGTTCGAGCTACAGAAGTGGCTCATGCATCTGACAGAGGAATTACGCTATTCCTAGGGGTTTGGTTAGCTCATGCATGGTTGACTTCAGTTAGGACTTCAGTGGCAGAAGTTTGGTGGAGTTGATGAGACAGTTGGTGGAGTTGTGTTCGGTTTAACTTAGTTGAACTAGTTGAGATTAGTTTAACTAGCTAATCAACTAATAATGAGTGGAGTGAATTAAATATTATTTAATTCATTAATTAGTAACTCATTATTCAACTCAAGAACACATCAGTTCACTACAGTGCATGGACAGTTCAGTGGAGACCAGTGAAAGAGGTAGATGAAAGGGTGAGTACAACTATCAGTTGTGCATGAGATTTGCACCACACTTGGAGGAAATTGCCAATGATGATTGCGCTGTCAAGCCAAGGAGATTCAAACCTTGGATCTCTATTTAGACAGGCCATGATTGCGCAATAGAGGCAGGCAATTAGTGGATGTGTTTTGAACCCGTGACTTGTTCAAAACCAAGCTAGTTTGTGTGTAACTTCATGAGACAGTACTGAGTACTTGTGAGGAGTATTGTACTGAGTTGTTACATGTTTTCCCCATTATAATATACACATATAGCTGCGGGGTTTTCAGCTATAAGATTTCCCTATACATACTATGTTAATGTGTATGATGATTTGATGTGCTATCGCTTGTTTTATTTCCGCATGTGTGATGATCTGAGTGGAAGAGATTATGTGTTGCATATGAATTCGAATTGATATGTGATCAGGATAATCTCGGTGGATAAATATCATTATTCAGAAAATTTCTACATGGTATCGGAGCTAGATTAATTATCGGAGCAGAGATTGATCATCACAGTGATTACAAACTTATTTCGGTAAACAGAGTCTGCATGCGGGCCAGGCAGCCTCTGGATCCATCCTTTCCTTTGAAAGGTGATACATCCAGTAAATGCCCCTGCAGTCGATCTCTGTGCTAGAAATAATTTGTTCTCACAGATCTAAAGCGGTTGAGCTTTGAGGTGGAATTCGAAATTTTGCAGCAGTTGTTTTCTTGGTGCCAGAGTTGAAAATGTCTTTCAACGGTTTACGACTCGAATATGCTCTTGAAGGCAGTTCGAATTATGTTGCATGGAAGGATCGCATGGAGGCAGTATTAGAAGATAATGGACTGAAGGAGTTCATGGATACAGATGTCCAAAAGCCCACTGATCCTGCTGAAGTCGAAGCATGGCAAAAGAAGATGGCGAAATGTCGAAGGATCCTGTTGGAGGGCGTCAAGGATCATATTGTATCCAGCCTGCATGGAAAGGCTTCTCCATTTTTAATGTGGAAAGCTTTGACGGATCTATTCCAGAGTAAGAGTGACCAAAGGAAGCTGGCGCTCAAAGATAAGCTCGGGAACATCAAGATGGAGAAGGGCGACAGTATCGCCAAATACCTCACGAAGTTCACTCAATGCAGAGATGAGCTGGGAAGTGTGGGGGTTACTGTCGATGAAGAGGACATGGTCGACCTGGCTCTCCTTGGTCTTCCGAAGGCTTGGCACTCATATCCAGATAGTGTCAATGGTCGGGAGAAGCTGCCGGGATGGGAGCGCCTTTGGGCGGATCTCATGCAGGAGGAGATAAGGAGGACTACTCGAGATGGATCTTCATCAAAGGGAGCTGATGAAGAAAATTGCACTTTGGTTTCCAAAGCAAAGAAGGGGAAGGGTAAGAAACCTTCTCATTCCGGTGCAAAGGGCAAGAAGCAGGATATGGCGAAAGTGAAGTGTTTTCACTGCCATGATCATGGACATTATGCTACAAACTGTCCGAAGAAGAAGAAAAACAAGCAAGCGGGAAGATCTGCAGACGGAGAAGCTTTGGCTTCACAATTTGAGCTTGACTTTTCACTAATCGCATGCTCGGTTTCAAGTGTGATGGGATCAGTGTGGTTCTTGGACAGCGGTGCGTCATTTCATATGACGGGAGATCGGGATTTGTTCTCAGATCTGGAGGACAAAGATTTGGGTGTGCACATCGAGATGGGCGATGATGGTAGATACGGTGCGACTGGTATCGGTACCATATCCTTTCAGAGGGAGTCTGGTAAACCCTTTGTATTGAGGGATGTCATGCATGTACCTGGATTGAAGAAGAACTTGATCTCTGTGGCGATGTTGGAGGATAAGGGGTATGATGTGGTCTTCGGCGAAGGAAAAGCCTTCCTGCGCAGTAAGACTACTGGAGAGACCCGGAAGATAGGGGTTCGAACCAAGAACCTTTATCAGTTGCAAGTAGATGGCTGCGCAACAATGGCATGCAAGGCGGGAGAAGTGGTGAGCCGGGATGATGAGGGCGAACTGTGGCACAGGAGATTGGGCCACCTTCACCACGGAGCCTTGAAGATCCTGCAACAGATTTCTACTCGACTTCCTAAGGGCACCCTTGCGCAGTCAGATCAGTGCAAGGGGTGTACTTTGGGAAAGTATGTGAAAGCCACCTTTCACGAGAAGGATAGTCGCGCCACGACGATCCTTGAGAGAGTTCACACAGACGTGTGTGGTCCTTTCTCAGTTGCTTCGACAGCAAAGCACAAGTACTACGTGATCTTTGTTGATGATTTCTCTCAAAAGTGCTGGATCTTCTTCATGCAGAAGAAGAGAGATACATTCGCGAAGTTCTGTGAGTTTAAAGCACTGGTCGAGAAGGAGTCGGGGAAGAAGGTGATTGCTCTAAGGAGCGACAATGGTGGTGAATTCATCTCGGCTGAATTCAAGGAGTTCTGCAGCGCAAAAGGGATTCGGAGAGAGCTCATCGCACCTCATAACCCACAGCAGAACGGGGTGGCTGAGCGAAATAACAGAACGATCGTGGGTGCTGCACGGGCGATGTTGCATGATCAGGGCCTACCCCTTCACTTGTGGGCTGAGGCATGCAATACATTAGTGTATGTGCAAAACCGTTGTCCTCACAAGGTTCTTGGCATGAGTACACCGGAGGAGGCTTATTCTGGTAAGAGACCTGACATTTCTCATTTGAGAATTTTTGGTTTGCCTGTCTACATGCATGTGACGAAGGATGCTAGAAAGAAGCTGGATTCGACCGCAGAGGTTGGATTATTTGTGGGGTACACTGATACACCTCACAACTACCGGGTGTATTTGTCAGACAGTCGCAAGACTGTTGTGCGACGGGATATCAAGTTTCAGGAGGAGAAACCATGCAGTGTTCGCTTGAGAGGGAGCTACACTTGCATGCAGATGAGGAGCTGTTAGTTCCTAAGGAGGAGCTTCCGGATGTGGATCAGCCACAAGAGGAAGTTCAAGAGGTGGAAGAAACCACCCATGCAGCGCCAACCATCAGAGGGCGCATGCGCACTACAGAAGCTGAGCGACTGGCTCGAGATGCAGAGAAGGTTGTAGGACCACCTACAGCACAGTGCAGACAGAGGCAGTCACCGGATCGGTACACTGGATACATGGCTCTTGTGAGTCAATGTGTTGTGACGGAGCCATCATCTTTTGAGGAAGCTGTGGAGGAACCCGCATGGGTAGATTCCATGATCGAAGAATATGATTCGATCGTCAGAAACAGTGCATGGGAGATTGTCCCAAGACCAGAGGGGAAATCAGTGGTGGGTTCGCGATGGATATACAAAGTGAAGCAGGCGGCTGACGGGAGTGTAGAGAAGTACAAGGCGAGATTTGTCGCCCGTGGCTTCTCACAGATCGAGGGGATCGATTATGAGGAGAATTTTGCACCTGTCGCAAGGTACTCTTCCATACGGACGATTCTTGCTCTCTCAGCGCAGATGGGATGGCACATCCATAAGATGGATGTGAAGACTGCGTTCCTCAACGGAGTGATTGAGGAGGAGGTGTACATAGAGCAGCCTAAAGGTTTCGAGATATTCAGCAGTGAGTCGCATGTGTGCCGACTCAAGAGAGCACTGTACGGGCTGAAGCAAGCACCTCGTGCTTGGTACACTCGCATAGATAGCTACTTCATCGGGCTTGGATTCTCCAAGAGTGAGGCGGATCCTAAACTGTACCAGATTGTGGTGGAGGGGAAGCTGTTGATCATCGTACTGTATGTAGATGATCTGATTTTGACGGGAGATGAGCCGTTGATACTTTCATGCCAGGAGGATCTTGCACGAGAGTTTGAGATGAAGGACTTGGGCATCCTTCATTATTTTCCGGGATTGGAGATTTGGCAGCGCAGTGGAGGACTGTTTGTTTCTCAGGGCAAGTATGCCCGGGAGATTCTGGAGAGGTTCAACATGCAAGGCTGCAAGCCTGTTGACACTCATCTTCCTGGTGGTTGGAGGAAGGAGGATGCTACTTCAGCGGAGGTAGTGGATGCCACTGTCTATCGACAGTTGGTGGGGTCGCTTATGTATCTGGTCAATACACGACCCGATATATGCTATGCAGTTAACCAGCTTTCGCAAGCTATGGTTAAGCCTACCAAGCTCTTTTAGAAGGCAGGCAAGCATGTATTGCGCTATATTAGTGGCACATCGGGATATGGTCTATGGTACAGACAGGAGGATGGAGCGAAGCTTTCTGGCTTCACTGATGCAGATTGGGCAGGGAGCCCAACGGACCGGAAGAGCACATCTGGAGGAGTTTTCAGCATTGGGTCGACAGCAGTTTCCTGGTACAGCAGGAAGTAGAGATCCGTGGCACTCAGTTCAGCAGAGGCCGAGTACATGGCAGCAAGCTTGGCTGCATGCGAGGCTATTTGGATGAGGAAGATCCTCGTTGGATTGTTCGGGTTGCATTTGGAGCCTACTGTGATTTATTGTGATAACCAGAGTTGCATTAAACTCTCGGCTAATCCAGTATTTCATGATAGATCCAAACACATCGACATCAGGTACCATCATATCAAAGATTGTGTTCAGCGGAGAATCATGATGCTTTCATATGTTCCCACGGAGGATCAGGATGCTGACATCTTGACGAAGGCGCTCACCAGGAGCAAGTTCGAATTCCACAGAGGTAGGATAGGGGTTGTAGATAATCCATATCTTGCTGAGAGGGAGTGTTGAAAATGCGGCAAGATGATGGAGCTTAGTGAAATGAAGTCGCCTTCACTAAGTGGGCCCGCAGGCTATTTTTGGCGCAAAGTCTATTTTTAGACTATGTCTATTTTTAGACATATGGAGCATGGTCCAGGGGTTGCAGTATGTTATTCTTGGAGTATTGGTCATGTTGGTAAAAATAGATGGACCTCTATTTTTTAGACATTTAGGTTGAAGTCTATTTTTAGACTGCCTTCCTAAAAATAGGGAAGTCAAATATTATTTACCCTTAATAATATTTGGACTCTAAACTTCAGTTTACTCTCTTGGAGCACTTCAGTTCAAGCCTTGGAAGTGGCTCATGCATCTGACAGAGGAATTACGCTATTCCTAGGGGTTTGGTGAGCTCATGCATGGTTGACTTTAGTTAGGACTTCAGTGGCAGAAGTTTGGTGGAGTTAATGGGACAGCTAGTGGAGTTGTGTTCGGTTTAACTTAGTTGAACTGGTTGAGATTAGTTTAACTAGCTAATCAACTAGTTATGAATGGAGTGAATTAAATATTATTTAATTCACTAATTAGTAACTCATTATTCAACTCAAGAACACATCATTTCACTACAGTGCATGGACAGTTCAGTGGAGACCAGTGAAAGAGGTAGATGAAATGGTGAGTACAGCTATCAGTTGTGACATCATTTGTGCATGAGATTTGCACCACACTTGGAGGCAATTGCCAATGATGATTGCGCTGTCAAGCCAAGGAGATTCGAACCTTGGATCTCTCATTAGGCCAGCAGTGATTTCGCAATAGAGGCAGGAAATTAGTGGATGTGTTTTGAACCCGTGACTTGTTCAAAACCAAGCTAGTTTGTGTGTAACTTCATGAGATTGTACTGAGTACTTGTGAGGAGTATTGTACTGAGTTGTTACATGTTTTCTCCATTATAATATACACATATAGCTGTGGGGTTTTCAGCTATAAGCTTTCCCCATACATACTGTGTTAATGTGTATGATGATTTGATGTGTTATCGCTTGTTTTATTTCCGCATGTGTGATGATCTGAGTGGAAGAGATTATGTGTTGCATATGAATTCGAATTGATATGTGATCAGGATAATCTCGGTGGATAAATATCATTATTCAGCAAATTTCTACAGTATCATTCAGTTAGATTAGATACAACTAGCTCAACTGAGTCTAACTGAGTTAAACTAAATACAACTCCATAAACTACTCCTCCAACTCTGTCATAACTCTGCCACTTGAATTCTAACTGAATCCTCCATGCATGAACCTCCAATTTCCCTTGGGAATTGTGTAATTCTCTCAGTCCACTGATCTACCACATCTGTACAATGAAACAAAGTTCTCCAAGAGAATAAGTTGTTGTTTAGAGTCTGATTATTATTAAGAGCTAATAATAATCGACATGCATCTATTTTTAGATCAGAATTCTATAAATAGACTTCGCCCAATATTCTAAAAATATAATTTCATCTATTTTTCCAATTTGATCAACCATCCACAAATAGCATCCTGCAATTTCTGAAATATGATCATCATGTCTAAAAATAGACATAGTCTAAAAATAGACTTGCACCAAAAATAGCCTGCGAGTCCACTTAGTGAAGGCGACTCTTTTCACTAAGCTCATCATCTTGTTGAATCTCAACATACAATATGTGATAGAGGGTTTTTGAGTATTTTCTTACCCCATATACATATTGTGTTGTGTGATTGATAATTTCTTTATCTTACTCGCATGTGATTGAGCGATCATGTTTTATATTCCACAAATATTGTAGGAGGATTCAGTATCTTGTTTTAGTACATCACAAGATTGGATTGAATCCATTGGTATAGAATTTCTATATAATTTCTACATGGTATCAGAGCGCCAGGAATCACAATAAAAGAGAATAAATTGAGTTTGTCTTGAACAGGTTCAAATTTTCAGATTTATTCTTTAGGACCCAGTAGCATATCAAGATGTCTTTCAATGGTTTGAGACTCGAATATGCACTCAAGAGAAATTCTAATTATATTGCATGGAAGGACAGGATGGAGGCAGTGTTGGAGGACAACGGGTTGAAGGTATTCGTAGATACTGATATTCCCAAGACCATAAGAGAAAACGCCCAACTTATTGATGCATGGCAGAAGAAGGTAGAAAATGTGAGAAGGATATTGTTAGAGGGAGTTCGAGATCATAGTTTCTCAAGTCTCCATGGGAAGGTGACTCCATATGCTATGTGGAAGGCCTTGACAGATCTATTTCAGAATAGCAGTTACCACAGGAAGTTGGCGCTAAAGGACAAGCTTAGAAAGATCAATATGGAGGAGGGAGAGATGGTACCAACATACTTGGCGAAGTTCAGTCAATGTCGAGATGAACTTGAAGTGTTGGTGTGACCGTATCCTGGGATGATTTGGTGATCTTAGAACTTCTAGACCTTCCCAAGAGCTGGCGTAGTTATCAGGACTCTGTGAATGAGAGGGAGAGGTTCCCAGACTAGGATCGTTTGTGGTCCGACTTGGTAATATAAGAGATAAGGCGGAGCACCAGAAATAGGACCTTCAACACCAACAAAGAATAAGATTGTGCATTAGTCAGAAAAGGAAAGAAAGCAAAGGGAAAGAAGTCCCAAGGTGAAAAAGGCAAGAGAGACTTGTCCAAGATTAGGTGTTTTCACTGTCATGAGCATGGGCACTATGCCTCGAATTTTCCACAGAAGAAGGCAAGCAAGAAGGACACTGCAGTTGCAGTGGGTGAAGCATTGGCTTCACAATTTGAACTTGATTTTACTCTCATTGCATACATGGCCATCACTATAATGGGATGCATGTGGTATCTAGATAGTGGTGTCTCTTTCCATATGACGGGGAATAGATATATCTTCAGTGACTTGGAATAATTTGATCTCCAACAGAACATAGAGTTTGGAGATGACGGGAGGTATAGCGCAACCGACATAGATACAATTACCTTTCAGAGGGAGTCTAGATCCCCTCTCAAACTAGCAGATGTTTTGTATGTTCTGGGCCTAAGGAAGATCTTTTCTCCATAGCAGTATTGGAAGACCGAGGTTATGATGTGATGTTTAGAAAATGAAAGGTGTTCCTTAAACACATAGCCATGGGACAGGTGAAACAGATCCGTGTAAGAGTCAAGAACCTGTATGCTCTCAAGGTCGAGGATGCATGCAAATATTTGAAGAGAAAAGAGGTGTTTAATGACTTGGTAGTTGAAAGGGAGAAAATATCTCTTGACATGCAGCCTCAAAAGTAGTCTCAAAAGGTTGTGGAGCAGCGACAATTGGAGAAGCGGAGAGGAGATCGAGTGGAAGAGTCTACTTAAGCGAATACCTCTAGGAGGGGGAAATTTTGACCCAGATGGGCAGAGGGAGTACATGTAGCTATAACACTAGGTGTGATGTGGAGTGATGTGCAGATATAATCCCAAGAATAAATTTGGGCAGGGTCCATTGAGATGGTGTGTCTCATGGATCAAACTTGGCTACGAGGAGCCCACAGTAGAGCAGTAGCAGGAAGGATCAGTTAGATTGATGCAGTTAGATGTAAGGAAGACATAAATCAGAGTGACAAAAGTCAGATACTAGAGCGCAGATCAGAGTTGGCAACAGTGCATAGAGCAAGGATGCAGATGTCAGCAGCAATGCAGAGAGTCCAGTAGATAGGCACAGTAGGATCCAGCAGTTAGAATACTCTGATGACAGATGCATTATATTGATTCAGTGGTTCGAAGGCTATTCAGTTTCAGGAGTTGCAAGTGCAAATAACACTAGATAATTGTTGCATGCAGAACATTCCAAAGGTACCGGATCGGGATAGATTGAATTCCTTTCTTGTTGAGAGGGGTTGTTGAAATTTGCAACAAGAAACAGTGAAATTGACAACCAGAAAGGAAAAAAATTGACCACGTACTAGTGTGGGATTCTAGTCATACATTGGTGAGGAATTCAGTTACATAATAACGCTAAATTTGGGCGTCTAATTTATTTTTCCCTTAAATAAATTGGAAAATAAATTTTAATTTCATCTCATAACAACTTGTATCAGTTAACTAAGTCATGAAGAATAAGTTAGCTCAAGAAAAATTAATTAAGGGTCTAAGATGAGGAATGTAGAGTGATACTAATATTTTGGGGGTCCAGTTGCAGTTGTAGCACTAGTGTGGTGTGAGTGTAATCAGTTAACTCAAATTAATTGAGTTAAAATCAGTGTATTTAGTTCTAATTGAGTGAAGAATTAGTGAGAGGTCTAGTGAATTAAATTTAATTTAATTCGCAAGTAGTGATCAATCATATAACTGATGATTCACTATAAATAACTACATGCATGTCAGTGCTGATGAAGACCCAGTTGAGACAAAGGTTAAAGAGAATATAACTATCAGTTGTATTATTAGCAAATTTCCCGTGCACAATTATAAAGTCATGAGAAGGCCACGATGGATTGCGCAATCAAGGAACGTTGAATTTCCTATTTAATAGGGACTTATTTTCCTAGAGATTGTGTGAGCAAGGCTGGGAATTGGCTAAGTGTTTGTCAATTTTGCCTGAGAATTGCTAGTCAATTTTGAGCATGATCAGAGTGAGATAGTCAAGAGAGTGCAGGATTTTCTCGGTGTGAGAAAGCATTGTATTATTTCATGATTCTTTGAATTTGTACAATATATGATAGAGGGGTTTTGAGCAGTTGCTTTCCCCAGATACATCTTGTGTTGTGTGAGTGATAATTTATTTCTCTTACTTGCATGTGATTGAGCGATCGTGTTTTATATTTTTCAAATATTGTAAAATGATTTAGTCTCTTTTTTTATATTCCGCAAATATTGTAAAATGATTTAGTATCTTGTTTTAGTACATCACAAGATTGGATTGAATCCATTGGTATAGAATTCTATATAATTTCTACACAAGATGCGCTTGTTCTTCACAAAATGAGCTAATCCCTAGCGAGAAAGGTATTCCCTCAAGCCATAACTTGCACACAAAAATCAATACCAACAAAATGTAGAGAGGGAATAAAAATGAAAAAATATGCCACATCCATGCAAACTACAATAAATTTACCCTAGAAACTATCAATAGAGAAAACTAACCTAACTAAGAGCCACACCTCTCTTTATATCCTTATGTTAATTCAATCATTCACAATAAAATATTTAGCTTTTCTATAGTGTCAAGTAACCCTAATCCATTAACTAGGATTAGATTATAATTATAATCCCATGTCCAAGGTTATATTACAATGGCAAAAATCATTGGCCCAAAAGCACAAATTAGGGCCTTCAAAACATTATTGAGTACTTCATAACCCTTCTCCCCAAACCCCGCCAAGATGTGGCTAAATCCAATTACAAATAATACAACACAAATCCAACATAGTAGAGTAGTCCCCTATGGAAATAAGCCACTAAATGCCCAAAACATCGTCCATTGTGATTTATATGAAACAAAATTCATATTCGAAGGTGTAATATTCCATTGTATTTCCACATTGTACACCACCCCTTCACATTGAAGATGTTTATGACCTTGGGAATTAATGGGAAAGCATTCCAATGTATGTATCTTCATCCATAGGTGTAGTCTTGGTACAAGTCGGTTTGGACTCGGAATATTCCTTTGAAGATTATTATCTTTGGATGGCTTGTTTGGAAGCACTGGATCCTCACATGAAATAATTTGTGCAAAAGAGGATACATTGGTCCTAGTTGATGCTACCTTTGTAGAGAAGCGATGGAAAACGTCCCCCATATTTTCCTCCAGTTCCCTTTTGCCATTGCAGTATGGGGTTGGGTTTTACAAAGATATCACTTAAATCTGGGATGGCATTTCTTATCTTTGAAAGAGTGCATTAAGTGGTGGATCTGTTGGCAAAGTGCACAAAGGACCCTTTTGTTCTTTGTTTGTTGTGAAACCAGCTCCAAAAAGAGAAGAAAAGAAATATCAACGCCTTAGAAATAAGCCACTTCAAGGGGGCAACCTCCAATACATTACATGAATGAACAATTATTGGATGATTCAAATTACAAAACCTCATTTCTATATATAGGTGTCCATGGGGCCACAATGTAATCCTAGCCGACCTAACAATAATAATTTAAGGGCACAATAATAACAATATGGGAGTTACAAGAGTACAATAATAACAATAAGAGGGTTACACTAACAACAATAAAGGACTATACTAGTAATATAAGGACCTAACATGCCCCTTTCCTTCAAAAAAGTGTTGTCCTCAATGCTTGAGTAGCTCTGGGTGATTCTGTATAAAATTCTCATCCTCCCATGTAGAATCTTCAGTGGGTAAGTTCTTCCACTTGATGAGATAATCTGAAATTGATCGATTCCGTAGCTGTCGAGTTCTTGTTTCCGTGACTGCTTCAGGTTCCAATATGATTTTTCCTTCTTCATCAAGTTCTGGCAATATTGTTTGAACTGGAAGAAATTCACCTATAACTTTCTTTAAGCATGAAACATGGAAAATTGGATGCACTCGTGAAGAAGCAGGAAGCTTCAATTTGTATGCCATAGTACCAATCTTTTGCAACACCTTGTAAGGACCATAGTACTTCGGTGATAATTTATTATCATTCTTAGCTTACTTGAGAGACATTTGTTTGTATGGTTATAACCGTAAAAATACCGTCTCCTACATCAAAAATTCTCTTGCTGCGATGTTGATCTGCCTGTTGTTTCATTCAATTTTGTGCCAAATTTCATTGTCCTTTAAGAGTTGGAGAACTGCTTGTTGATGCTTGATGTGATCTTCCACTTCCTGAACCTTCAAATTTTCTCTTAAAGATGATGTGATGGATAGTGGATGATATCCATAAAGTGCCATAAATGGGGTCATTTTTGTTGTTGTATGGAAGGAAGTGTTATACCACCATTCAGCGAGAGGTAACCACTTGGCCCATTGTGTTTGTTTATCAGATACAAAACAACGAAGATATTCTTCCAAACATTTATTTACTATCTCAGTTTGACCATCGGATTGAGGATGATAAGATGAGCTATGAGCTAATTGAGTACCTAAATAAGAAAATAACTCTGTCCAAAAATTTCCAGTAAAAATGGGATCTATGTCGCTCACAATAACCCTTGGGTTTCCATGTAGCTTTTGAATTGTGTCCATAAATGTAGTAGCAACTGTACTTGCTTTAAATGGATGACATAATGCACAAAAGTGTGCATACTTGGTAAGTCTATCAACTACCACCATGATGACACTCTTTCCTTCGGACTTAGGTAAACCTGTGATAAAATCCATTTAAATCTCCTCCCAACGTTGACTTGGAATGGATAAAGGTTGTAGAAGTCCCGGGGTCTTAATTGTTTCCACTTTATTCTGCTGGCAAACCAAACATTCCGCCACAAACTTTTGAATATCAGATTTAAGGCCATCCCAAAAAAATTCTTTCTTCACCCTGTGGTAAGTTTTTAAAAATCCTGAGTGTTCTCCTAAAGGAGAAGTGTGCAATTCCAAAAGAATCTTTTGTTTTAGTTGGGAATTCTTACAAAGATATAAGCGATCTTTGTACCATAAGGAATCATTTTCCAACTAAATGTATCAGATGTACTAGGATCTTGCTGCAACTTTTGAATGAGTGTCCATACATCTTTGTCCTTCTTCCATTCATCTCTTGCTTTGGTTATCCAATATGGTTGGATAATAGAAATGGCACAAAGCAATGCTTCCACCTCTTCATTCTTTCTTGAGAGTGCATCTGCAACAACATTTAGCTTCCCTTTTTTGTAGATTATTTCAAAGTCATAACCCAACATCTTTGTGACCCATTTTTGCTGCTCTTCTAAAGATAGTTTTTGTTCCAAAAAGTGTTTAAGACTATCATGATCAGTTTTTACCTTGAAGTGTCTTCCCATTAGGTAAGTTCTCCATTTCTTTAGTGCATGCGGTATTGCTAACATTTCCTTCTCATAAATAGGTTTCTGTAAATACTTTCCTTTGATTGGATGACTTTCAAAAGCAATGGGTCTTCCTTCTTGCATTAAAACAACACCAATTCCATTTCCTAAGGCATCACATTCCACAGTAAAGGTTTTTGTGAAGTCTGGCGTAGCTAAGACCGGTGCTAGGCACATTTCCTCTTTAAGATGTTCAAAGGCCTTAGTTGCTTCAGGAGTCCATGAAAATGCATCTTTCTTCAATAATGTTGTTAGAGGTGCTGCTATTCTCCCATAATTCTTAACAAACTTTCGATAATACCTTGTTAACCCGAGAAATCCTCGCAACTGCTTTATGGTTGTGGGGACTTTCCATTCCTTAATGGCTTTAATTTTGTTAGGGTCTACCTTAACACCCTCGTAAGATACAATATGACCCAAATATTCCACCTCTTGTACTCCAAAGAAACATTTGGATGTTTTTGCATATAATTGTTTCTCCTGCAATAGTTTGAGTACCCTGTCAACATGTTGAACATGATCCTTCCAAGACCTGCTATAGATTAGTATATCATCAAAAAATACTAGCACAAATTTTCTAAGGGTGGGTTTGAAAATGGAATTCATCAACCCTTGAAATGTATAAGGTGCATTGGTAAGGCCAAAAATCATGACCAAAAATTCATAATGACCCTCATGAGTTTGAAATGTTGTTTTCGGAATATCTTCAGTCTTCATTCTAATTTGATGATAACCTGAACGAAGATCCAATTTGGTAAAATAAATTGCTCCATTTAATTCATCCAATAATTCATCAATCATAGGAATGGGAAATTTATCTTTAATGGTGAGCTTATTGAACTCCCTGTTGAGCCCTAAAATTGTCTTCTCTGTTGCAAACTTTCACTTCATTTCATCATTTCTTTATCACTTCATAAGCCTAAAAATCAATGAAGAATGATTAAGATTGTTTAAATGTTACATACAAATGATTAACATATTGTATTTTCATGGTTTTTGTTGTTTTAATAATTTTGTGCAATATAGCTACAGAATACAGACATTCTATAGCCGATTAGGCATTCCACAGTTATTTTAGTGGTTGAATATGTTCTAGGGGTCAGTTGGAAGATTGTGCCACATGGGTGTTTCTATAATGATGCCTACATGGATTCTATCATACTCACTTAGTCCAGATCAACAGAAAAATGTCCCTAAACTCATAGTCAAAGGTGGAGTCAAACTATGTTATCCAAATGCAGGAGGACTCTTGATTTGAGTCCAGGAGTCTTATTACAAGTCTAAATTCGAATTAGGAAGAGTCCAACAGTCTTATTGCAAGTCTAATTCGAATTAGCCACCTGTAGCAAGTATATCTCATAATCAATTATGTATTTTCCCTTTAAATATTGGTTGTACAAGACCAAAAAGACAGTTCAGAAAAAGTGTAGTATAGTTCAGATTTACAGTGATACTTTGTTTTTAAACATTGTTTTAATAAAGGAGATTAGCCTTTGATGTTGTACTGAAGACAACCTTGAGGAGTTAAATATTTTTTTCCAAATTGATAGCAGAGGGCCCTTGCTATCCAAAGAGGCTTCTACATGCTTTCTCGATAAGTAGCTTTGAATTCTGTTTTGTTATATTTCTTACTTAGACAGTTTTCTGAGTTCATATCTTTTAGTATCATGTCTTACATTATTTGTTTAAATAAAAAATCCTCATGATGTTATAGTTATTCTTTTCTCAAAGTTTTTCCAACATATCTTTATTCAATGAATGGGTTTAATTGTAACATCCTGAGTTACTAGCACTTCGGTTTTTTTGTCATTTAGATTAAAAAGATCCTCATTATTCTACAACGATTCTTTTTCTTAAGTTTTTCCAACATATCACTATTATATGAATGAGATTTGGTTGTACTATGTTGAGTTATTAGCGTTTTCTGTTCTGCAATTAGATAGAAGATCCTCATATTATTACAAATAATTTTTTTCTCAAAACTGTTCCAATAAATCTCTAAATCACAGAGAAGACTTAGTTGTAATGTTGTGGGTTACTGCTTGCTTGTTTTTTAGAAGATCTTTATCACATTATGTCTAAATCTCCTTCAATAAACTCTCCCAATAAATCTCTCGCTGATGAACGAGATCTAGTTGTAATGTTATAAGTAGTTTCAAATATTCATAGGAGATCCTTAGCATATTGTAGCGATATTCTTCTCAAGCTATTCCAAAATACCTCTATCATATGAATAAGATTGCACTATAATATTCTAAGTTGTTGTATGTTTTTAGGAAGATCCTCATCACATTGGAGTTTAACCTCTTTCACAAATTATTCCAACAAACCTCTAACTAAATGGATCAGGTTGAATTATAATGTTTTGAGTTACCTTTCATGTTCATTTGCAAGCTATAACATCCATGGATTATGATACTCTGTTTTTCATCATTTCCCTAATTAGGAACAGAATTTACAACTAAACTTTGTTTTAAGTCTAAAGTTTCTTTTTATTTTATTTTTGACATAGATTTGATTTCATATTCTGAACATAGAGTAGCATACTAAGTACTAAAAAGACAAAACCCCAAAAAACAATAAGAAAAACACATACAACGAAGTAAGGAAATGTCACTTAGGCACATATAGTGCACCACACTTCATCAAAATTACAAGCCCTTGTTGATAATTAATGGAAGCAATTTAGGAACACTAAATTGACTAAACGCTCCCTATAATCCGGACACATGTGCCATGATCCATCCTTCTTGTGTACCAATACTACAAACGTAGAGAAAGAACTTTGACAAGGTTGAATTATACCCGCCTCTAACATTTCTGTAATCATACGTTCAATTTTGCTCTTTTAGACATAATGATATCTATAAAGCCTGATATTTGGAAGAACACTTCCTGGAATCAAATGAATAGCATGATCATGATCACCAATAGGTGGGAGTCCTTTTGGAGTTTCAAAAACTTTGGAATGATTGTCCAAGACTTTTTGGAGATCTGCAGAAATAGATGATTTTGATTTTGAAACTTCTAGTGAGCATAATTGTGCAATTATGCCTCGTTGTTCTTTCTTCAGAAGCTTTTTCATGACATTAGAGCTTATTATCTTTCCCAAACTCCCTGCGATACCTCGTAATTTGACTTCCTTTCCTTCTGAAAAAAAATTCAAGAAAAGTTCTTGAAAATTAAAAGCTCTCCCAAAAGATTATAACCATTGTACTCCTAGTACAACATCAGCACCTCCCATAGGAATGGAAAGCATTGGACTATTCAATACATATTCCTCCATGGTTAGCTTGATATTATGGCATTTTTCAAAGCAATTTATAGTTCCTCCATTTGCACGCATCACTTGACATTCTGGTGCTGGGTATAGGAAACAATTCAATTCCTTGGCTACCTTATAATGAATAAAATTATGGGTACTACCTGAATCAATCAACACTATTGCATTTTTCTTCTTGATATGTCATTCTATCTTGAGAGTTTGAGGAGTGGTAATTCTTGCCAATGCATTACACGATATGGTCGGACTCATCTCTTCGTTTTCTTGGGTTGGTCCTGGTGTATATCCTCCTCTTGTTCATTTTCTTCTTCCTCTTCACAATCTATGCAAAATAATTTCTTCTCAACACACTTATGACCTTTAGTGTATTTTCTATCACAAACGTAGCAAAGCCCTTTTGCTCTTTTTTCTTCCAATTGTTGTGGTATCAACCTTGTAGGTTGTGGAAATCTAGGAGTAGCAACACTTCCCTCTTTATAGAAGTGAGTGGTAGGCTTCCTTGTCGCCATAATTTTACATTCAATTTTTCTTGCCAACCTAAATGCCTTCTCTAATGAATCAGGTTTCAAAACACGAACTTCATGTTGGATGTTATCCTTTAAAGTACCTATGAAGAGATCAATCATGTGTTCCTCCGGAATATCAATTACCCTTATATTCAATTTTTAGAAGTCCTCAATGTGCTCCCCCATTAAACCCTTTTGTTTGAGATTTATCAATTGGCTAAAGAAGATGTTTCTCTTTGTATCCTCATAATGTGCTATCATTTCTTCCGTAAAAATTGACCAAGTGACAATTTTTTCACGGGAGCAAAGCCATCGATACCATACAAATGTATTTTGTTCTAAATGTAAAGTTGCAATGTGTACCTTTAGTGTGTTTTGCACATTATGGAGATCAAAATATTGCTCCATCTGTAGTATCCATGTTACAGGATCATTTCCATCAAACTTTCTCATATCCATTTTTGGAATATGGTGGTTCTTCCCGCCAACATTAGATTTTATGAAATCACGATTAACATTTATTTTTTTCTCATCATGAGTTTTCTCTACTATCTTTTCACCATTATGACACATTTCTTGTATCAACTTTGTCAAACCTTCCATGTCTGCTTTTAGATCATTTTTCATGTTTTCCATTTTCTCATCGATCTTAGCTTCCATGTCATCCATCTTAGCTTCCATGCCAGTTTCCATGCCATCTATCTTGGATTTCATGCCATCTACATCATTCTTTAAACCATCCATCTTAGATTCCGCGTCTTTCTTCAAACCATCCCTCTTATTTTCCACGTCTTTCTTCAAAACTTCCATGTCATTTTTTGTTGCTCTTTGCGAGAGCAAAATTTGTTGCACTTGCTCTTGTAATTTTGATATGTCATGTTACCATTCTTCGTCTTCATGAATCATAGTAGAGCTTTCTAAAGGCTTAATGAGTGTTGAATTCTTTTTAAGGGCCATTTTAGAATCCAACACTGATATCTATTCTACAATATGCCCTTAGAATCAATTCAACTTGATTCTTCAAACAAGACTTATGCAATTCAGAAGAAAAAAAATACACACCTTTTACTTGCTTTTGAGGAGCTCGATATTGAAATTGAATTATCTCTATAATTGTGGATCCTCAATATCTGAAATTCAGCCTTGTAGTAGCCCTCTTAAGCTTCTTTCAAATGCCATAGGTCTGATCTGATTTGGATTCTTCAACGCAAATTTATGTCTAATCTCCCACAATAACCCAATTTTGCACTGGTTCAGTAGAGTGAACTTGTACGACTTGCCACGTGTCATTGTTTCCTCCTTTGGCTCTGAAATTGATAGAAGGAAAACTACAGTCCGTGTGTTTGCGACCACTTTTTACAGCTTTCCAATCCGATGCTTAGAGAGAGAGTTATAAATATTTTCCCACGATCATCTCTTTGAGATGAAATTCAGAAGCCTCAAAAAGTCCTAACTTCCACAGATCATATCTCCGAAAATATTACGAACCAATATCTGAAATTTTGCGACTATGTTCCTCAGAATTGCGCCTTCGCACTCTAAAAATTTCAGCTTTTGAACCTTCGTAGAAAAAAAATTATTACAAAAATACCACGATGACCTGTTTAGGTTAAATTCAGGAGCCTGCAAAATGCCCTATCTTGCACAGATCATATCTCCGAAAATATTGCGAACCAACCTCTGAAATTTTGCGACGATGTTCCTCAGGATTTTGGCTTCGAACTTTGAAAATTTCAGATTCTGAACCTTCGTAGAAAAAAAGTTATAGCGAAAATTCCACGATAATCTGTTTGGAGCAACGAAAACCTAGAATCTCAAAGCTCTGATACCAAATGTTGTGAAACCAGCTCCAAAAAGAGAAGAAAAGAGATATCAACGCCTTAGAAATAAGCCACTTCAAGGAGACAACCTCCAATACATTGCATGAACGAACAATTCTTGGATGATTCAAATTACAAAACCTCATTTTTATATATAGGAGTCCATAGGGCCACAATGTAATCCTAGCCAACCTAACAATAATACTTTAAGGGCACAATAATAACAATATGGAGGTTACAATGGTACAATAATAACACTAAGGGGGTTACACTAACAACAATAAGAGACTATACTAATAATATAAGGACCTAACATTGTTACAAGGGAGATCTAGCGCGCTAGAAACGAATTGATATTTGATGGACGTCCTTTCGACATTCGCTGCATTGGTACCATGGTATGTGCTCATTCTGGTGAACATGCCCAAAAGTCACAGAGTAAAGCCGCCTGATCAAAATGTTGTCTCTCTAGTTGGTTTTTTTTTATGGTGCCGAGCAACAAGGTCGTTGTGGTTGCAGTGTTTTTATTAAGGTGAGTCAACATATTGAAATTCATTTTCACTGGTTTGGTGGGTGTGGCACAAACACCAGAGCAGAAGTGATCGCCTTGTGGGGTCTATTATATAATTCAAGAAGACTATATATGTAGAAGATTATTATTTTTGTCAACGCAAGGATTATTAAAGATTGGACCAATGGACAGGAAAACCTCTCCATTCCCTCACTGATTATCTGGATGCATAGAATTGAGAAATTAAATACCACTTTTTTTGCATTTCCTTTGATCATGTATTCAGGGAAAACAACTCCATGGCGGATGCGCTCCCAAAAAGGGATATTGTCATTGGACCTAGGTTCTTTCATTACATCGTCTTTTGCAATATTGTGATAGAAGAGGGTACTTTTCTTGTGTTTTGACAACGTTTTGGCTTTCCCTTGGTGGGATGTGTGTTTTCCTCAATATTAGTTTTTGCTTATGATATGTTGTTATGTTGTGTAACGAGTAGAAAAGTGTTGTTTAAGATGTTTTTGGGCATAGTACATGCATGGTTACTTTGTAGCAATTATAAGAATATTAGGGGATGATCTACCATTTTGTAGAGGTAATGGGCAGTTTGACAGGTACTTGATGGAAGTTTATATATTATTTTTGTACATGAAGTTTTTTTAGATTTATGTTGTTATGCACTGGATATCTTTGCTTAATATGATAACCAATGTTTTTTCTTTCATGAGACAACTAAAAAAAATTGTTTTTGAGGTTTACCAACATGTTCTTTAACCTGAGGAAGTTTATATGTTATTTTTGTACATGAAGTTCTTTTAGATTTATGTTGTTATGTACTGGATATCTTTGCTTAATATGATAACCAATGTTTTTTCTTTCATGAGACAACTAAAAGAAATTGTTTTTGAGGTTTACCAACATGTTCTTTAACCCGAGGTTGACAAAATTTACAACAAATGTTGAGGTTGAGGTCTTAGGTTTTTGGTCGAGCAAATGACCAGAAGTTCCAATCCCCTCCCTTGGGCTTCATACAATGCATAGTGCCAAAGATTTGTGTTCAAACATTCTTACCTCAATTCATATGTTTGCCCCCAATTTTAAGACAAAGATGTTCCATGCCAAAAACACAAAGTTTCCCTTAATCTTGAGAATTGTAATTTCTTAATGTATTCTTCAATTGTTGGCTCATTTTGGAACAAAGGTACCAGTAAAAAATTGTAGGCTAATCCCAATTATAATTTGACACATCTATAGCCTCACCAAAGTAAGGTTTTTTAAGTAGTCCATCTCACCTCGAGTATGCATTGCCCCGTCCATACATGAAAATAGTACCTCTAACTTATCCCCTTGGTTGTACATTATTGCAACTATAATATTAATTTTATCTTGATAACCCATGCATGTATTTCCACTTCACCAATAAAGTGGTATATTGGGATGTTCATATGAAGGTTGACACTAGTTCAATAAAATTTATTCCCTCTAAGTAACCCTTGCAGGTATTTCTACTTCACCAATCCAGTGGTATATTGGGATGTTCATATGAAGGTTGACACTTGTTCAATAAAATTTATGCCCTCCAAGTAGTGTTATATTTATTTTGCAAAGGTACGTATCCTTCTCCACCCTTGGAATATAAGGTTGAGGAATGAGGTTTTTTTACTTGGATTTGTGCACCCTTTAATGTCTAAGAATTGTAGCTATAACAATTGCCTCAAAACCAAACGTCATGAAATTTTCGTCCAATGCTTTTAGTCACATAATCAGAGATTTAGTCCTTGATCGCTTTTGCTTTTGAAAAACACACAAAGAGTAAAAATCAACTTATGTTACACAATCATGTAGTGTTATTCTTGTACTTCAATGATAACTACTATCACAATTATAGAAATACCAAAACATAAAACAAATATTAAAGAACCAAAAGCAAAGAAAAAAATGAAAAATGAAGAGAACCTATACAACCAAGAGTGTATTGCACTTGCAATCCAAACAATGAAAAATGAAGAGCACCTATACAACCAAGAATGTATTGCACTTGCAATCCAAGTAGTTGAGGCAATGTCTTCAATAAGCACTAATACAAGTAGTTGAGACAATGTCTTCAATAAGCACTAATAAGCTCTAATACAAGTAGTTGAGACAATGTCTTCAATAAGCACTAATACGGGAGACGACGATTGTTTTGATAAAATGATAAAAACATATTAGAGGGGTAATTCTATTTGTATTCTTAAAAAGACAAAACACTAAGACTAAATCATTAATGAAAATGGTTAGTTTTTATTATATAATTGTTTTACAAATATTAAAAATATTATTATTTGAATATTATTGCACTATTTTTAATCCATCTTAATCTTGGATTTATCAAAATAAAAAATGCAAATTATTTGAAAATGCAAAAAACTAAATATTTCAAGAAATTTAAACTCCTCATACATCTAAAATTAAAATAAATCCAAATGCTTATATTTAGATATCATAAAATTATATTATTATTAATTTAATATTAAAATATTAAATTACATCTTAATATGCAATATTAATTTAATAATGAAATATAAGTATATATTAAAATTATAAAAAAAACATATAGACATTTAAAAGAGTCCATACACAGACTTATCCTTAATAGACTGTTCTGGTTAAATAAATATTAGCAATGAATTTTGATAGCAATAAATATAAAAATTCAATTTTATGCTTGACTGACAAACTTGGTTGCATTTCTCAAATTGCGAAAACAAATAATTTGCATCCAAAAGAAAATGAAAGGGACACATTTTTTTGGAAATTTGTCCACACTACTAGTACTGATTATCACAATATGGTTTATCATCTTTATATGATGTCGATGCGAGATCAACTATGTTTCTTTTCAAATGTTACAACTACAAATACAGTAGCATCTTTAAATAGAAGGACTTGTGACCATGGGAGAAGATACAAAGCTTTACAAAGTTTATCCACTCTTCACAATTCTACAAGCAAATTTCCAAATCAGCGTTCTTTTCTTGGTTCTGTTCCAAATAATCTTTATATGTATGTGCACCACCTGCTCCTCATAAAAAAATCATTTTCAAGACCGTGGAGGGCCTTCCTCCTTTTTGTTGAACAAAGAATTAATGTCGCTCACTATAGCAATTGAACTTGAAACTACTGCCAGAAAAATCATGAACAATGAGATATACATGTCCTTCCTGGTTGAGATTCCATGAGTGTCTCTGCAGTTAAAAAACAATTGAGGTTAGAACTTACATACAAGCAAGGTGAAAGATAAAACCAGAAATGAAAAACAACCTTTTTTCTACCTGAGAGCAATGGAAGCTGGGAAGATGAACCCAATACAAACTGCTGCTGTGGCCCCCGTGAATTGAAACGCATCCCAGATACTTGGTATGAATGATGCCCCAAGGAAAACGATTCCAATTAACCCGGCAGTGATCAAGATGAACCTCTTATTATCCAAAACAATGTGCTTTTTAGCTGGAAAGACAAGCCCATCAAGATTAAGTCTCAGGGCGAAAAAAATGAGAGGAAAGACCAGCATCAGATGTACAACATAGGTCACACGAACAATGTCATTCAGCACAGCACTGTAGGGAACACCCAAGTTGGTGTCAAAATTGGCCAGGACATCATCCATGGTCTGGTCTCCAAATAGAAGAAAACCAAAAAAGCTTGTACTTATGTATACAATTGAGCACAATGCCAATGATGTTCGAACAATGGGCTGCATTTCTGAAGGGTCCTCAAGTTCATTGTATATGGGATGAACTGCATAGCGCAAAGACATCACAATTCATTATAACATAATTTTAAATGCCAATTCAGCTAATGAACTCTAAGATACTACACTCAGGTGCAGGACCAGAAATGGAGGGCAATAATCCATACCATTGTAATGACAGATGTAAGCAGTCACAATAACTGGTACCACAGTGAAAAGCTTCAAGAACGAAGTATAATCCACAATATCTGGTAACAATCTTGGTGTTTGGACGGTGCCACTGAACAACTTTACAATCGCAATACCAGCCGTAATCACAACAAATACAACAGCAAGTGCAACTGATAATGCAGAAGTGATTTTCAAAGAATCTGCAAATTCATGGAAATGAATACATCAATATAATCATCAAGATTTGAACATCATAACTCCTAAGGAGTGACCCAAGATCCACATCCTTGAATGTACATGCCATGTGCCATTTCCAACAGGGCAACATCAAAAGTCAGAGAAATCGTTACGCTGATGCCATCAGTATGTGACATTCCCAAGATATGTTGAAACCCCTCATATAATTACAATAGTTTCTAGACATTTAAATCCCTGATAGCTGTTTAAAGGCACAAATGAAATGTGATATATCTGAAAATCGCAGTGCTAAAAAATGCTTATGGGGATGATCAAAGCAGGACTCACCCACTCTCTTGAAAGACACCAACGGAGCCAAAATAAGGACTGTGGTGAGAACTAGGATCGGAACACGTCCATTCCACCAATGAAATCCAAACCATTCTTCAAGTATACCAGCATGATGCACGCCATTTGATGATGTTCCAGATAGCACATCGCCTGCCCGAATCAAGAAAACACCTCCATCAGACATAGAGATTTCTAATTCAAAGCCATATATAAGATAGGAATCGTGCCCTAAAGTAATATAAAAGTGGCACTGCTCCAGATAATTGGCCATTCAAACAAAAATGAGAGGAATCTAAGAAAAAAGATACACTTACAAGGCATGTCAAGTCATGTATGCTTTTCATAGAACATTTTAACTTCGTTAAAAAGAAAAAAAGTTGTTAGTGTTTCACCTTGCTAAACTGCTCACAATGCAATAATTGAGTTGAAGATTCAATTCAAACAGTACTTATAAAATACACTAGTTGTAACATACATGCTTAAATATTCCCAGGCGATATACTATTTATCCTTGGATATACCCTCGAAACTGGGCTAATTCAGCCTGCGACTTAAAATGCATAACCTACAATGTTTAGACTGAATAACTTGTCAATTCATCTTATCTTGAATCCTTTCTAACAGAAGACTGTAAACTTAATGCCTCCTCCCAAAAAATATCAACGGACTGCTTCTAAACCAATGATTGAAATAGTTAAACTCTTCACAAAGTACAAGGGTATTCCTTGATCTCCAACACATTAAACATGATGCAATTATGATCTAAAGTCCGAAGAACAGAAACACACTCAAGTTCAAACACTGGATTCAGGGATTAAAGCAAGGGACTTTCTCATATTTACCAAGATTCAATTTGAGAAATATCACTGAATAAAGGCAGTGATAAACTGGTAATTCACCTTATGTTGCATCCCTTTCCATAATCTTCCAACGAATTGGTCTCAAAACAGAAAATACTGATTATGATCCGTTGTTCTAACAACAAAGGGATTGAGATTTTTTTCAAAAGCCATCAGAAGCAGGAAACAACTAACAGAGGAGAAATAAATAATTTGTTCTCAGTACATGATCCTGTAAACAAATAAAAAGACTTTTTCAACTCGCAAAGACTCAAAGATGACTCTCGGTTTCAGAACTTTATCCAGATCTTCAGCATTCAAAACGCAACCAAACGATAAGTACCTTAGTTTTTGTACTTGATACAGTGAACATCACTAAAACTATCTCCTACTCTGCCAAGTTTTAGGCGGGTATCCAAACTCTGTTGTAAGACTTTTGCCTGCAAAGTAAGTTGGTATTTTCTGCAGATATTACTGTCAGGCTCTGTCTTCGCAACGTTGTGGTCTCTCGCGATATTTTAACCCCAGCGTCCTCTGATGCATTGCAAAGATATTGAACAATTAACATAGGTGTCAATGGGTAGCATCCAGATTGAAATGTTATTCTGAGAAATCAGAGGATTAGGATTTTGACTATGACCTACCCGTCGGCAGTACTCTTCTATTGTGGGATGCTGAATAACAGGGCTCAAAAATACCTCTATGCTCATTAGGGATTAGCATTGACTGGGAGGTCTGCACCAATCCTATAGAATCACAATGTAACCCAATCAATTTTACATAGAAAGGAAGCCGTTGGGATATGGGAAGGATTCTTCAAAACTTGAAGGCCTAAATGCCAGCAGCTTGACTAGAATACATTTTTCCTAGGCACTTGAAGCGCTCAACCTCCTAAAGTCGTAAATGAAGGTTTTCCAGCACTCTGTAATGACACAATTCTCTCACATACACAAAATCTGGTATCAGAATGCAGATTAGGATATCAACTGGAACATTTCAGCAGTACAGAACATTCCCCAAAAGACTCTAATTTTCTGGAATGAAACAAGAGCACAAAATCCAGTTTGCCCAAATAAGAACAGACATAAATGGCCAACGATGGATTGCAAGGTCAGTGACTACAGGCAGCTAATATAACACTGGTGAAGGCCAGCACCTAATAAAGCCCCACCAGATTTTAGTCAACTAAATGACATTCCATTGCTTATGGATGTGTGCCAGCCCAAGCAATAATGAATGGGGTCACCTGCAAATCATGGACAACCTTAACATAATAGATATCCAGATCTCACTAGCTGCTAATTAGCCAAAGACATTCAAATTAAATGGTAATAATGGTTATAGGTAATGTTAAATCCCAGCGTGTAACCTTATCCTGATATAAAAGAAGACAATTCGAAAAAAACAACATAATTTCTTGAATTAGGGGAGGTAAATACCTATGATAATCATATAGACAATAAGAATGCCCAAATTGTTAATAATAACACAGATCTGCAACAGCATCTTCCCAATTTTGCCAAAGGCATCTCCCATGAGGCCGCCATAGGAAGTCACTGCCCCGGCTTTGCTAAACCTTAAGAGAATGTCAATTGAAGCATCCGTCAACATGCAAACGAAGATAATGAGGAGACTGCCGAGGATCAATCCCAGGACCTTCATAGTAGCAGGCAGAGCCATAATCCCCGCTCCCACCACCGTAGTCGACAGATTGAACACCGCGCCGGAGAAGGAGGCGCCATTGAATCCTTCGTGCACACCATCTTCGCCATCCTGGTGCTTGTCGGGCAGCAGGGGACTGGTTTCACTCACCAAAGGCTGCTGCTTCCGGGATCTCCTCTCCGGCGAAGCCACAATCGTCATTATTTAGACAAAACCAGGGCCGAAAAAATTCGCGTGTACTCGGATTTTTGAGATGGAAAGGGCAAACGTCTGGATCGGTCAGGGGGTTAATGTTGAGATGTTCCAGGGATTTTTCTGAGACGAATCTGTCCAATGGATGGCACGCAACTTCTTTTGACAAATTCGATGGCGCAGGATAATCCGACCCCTCCACGGCAATTTATTGCAAAGATATCTGATTTTTTTATTGCAGCAGGCTACACATCTACGTCTCTACGAATACGTATATCATACAAAGTGTCTGGTTGTGGCTTTATACATCGCATTATTGGTACGTTGGGAATCGGGACTTGTGAGGTTGACGGCTCAGCACGTGTCTGTTGTCTGACGTGGATTTGGAATCCCAGGAAAACAGTTTTACGGCTGAGGAATGAAGCAACGACTCTTCCAACCGTGCGAGGATATTTTTGCGACGTGGCATTTATTTATTTGAGGAATAACAATTTTGTTGTAAAAATTAAATGTTGTCCGAAGTTGCGTGGATGTGTGAAATGATAATTCATCGCCAAACTAAATTTTTTTATGACTCAACACTTCACATCACATTTAATTGCATTAATGATTTTATCCATGTAATGAGTAATTACTTCACAAGATGGTTAATAGCAATAACGAGGATAAGGCATAGAGGATAAGACATATTCCCATTTTAGGTATTTAAAAAATTTTAAATATGAAATTTAATTTAAGAGGAAGGTATCTATTTATTATGAAGAAATCTTTCGGTAATTTATTTATTTTGAATTATTTTTATTTATTTTGAATTATTTTATATGAGTTGCCAGTGTGATTTTTGAAAAAGTTTTTTTTTTTTTTTAAATGTAGAGATTTATTGAAATTATAAGTTTGATCAGTGAATTTGAAGTGTCTCAAGAGGTTTTTAAGTGTGTTGAATTTATATATGTGGTCAAAAAACAGTTTAAATAACAAATGTAATGACCCATACCTAATTGATAAGTAGTATAACCATTAAAATTATATGTGGATGAACCAATAAAATAATAATATAAATTAATTAAGGTAAATTAATTAATTTATAAACAAACATAAAGTCATCACACCCATTCCTAATTTATAAATAAAATAATTTAATCAAGCCAAATTAAGTTATTAAAACAAACACCATACAATTGAGCTTTTCCTAAGGTCATCACTTATGCGTAATTGGATGAGGACTCAACGAGGATATTTTGATGCACTTTATCCCAAAACCTTATCTCAACATTTAATGTTCCTTTAAATTAAGATAAGGTCTCCTTAAATGGTGGCAGACCCTCATAAATATGATAAATATCTTCGGGAGTTGAGGGCGGTGGAGGGGATGGATATAAGGGGGAGGATGTGAAGGAGGAAGGGGACGGTTGGGAGAATAAAATTTCTACATTCTGGCCAACAACGGGATTGAAGGATACGAAGAGTTCTGGAAGGGAGTTTCACCGTTCTGGGATTTTAGGCACGGGGGCAGAAGAGTAATCTTCTGGGTCTAGGATTGTTCCTAGATCGGCTGGGAGGATTGTTGTTTTGGTGATCCGTCCATTCTGTCCACAGGAGGAGTCCCTGAGAAGCACCACCATTAATTCGTCTACTGCATCCCAGGCATTTCCCATATAGCTAAAATTGAAATTTTATTTCTGAACTGCATGAAATCGTATTTCTATTAATTTCTGTTTATATATGCTTAGATATATGCATGAAAATGATCTTTTAAACTGTACAAAGGGAAAGATGATAGTTTGTAACTATTGCCGTAATTAAATTACATAAACTGGGAATAATCTTTAGAAACAACAGTAATTCTCTGTTAATGGATTTAGCTAAACTCTGAAATTCTCTGAAACTAAGTGAAGAATTGTGAAGAATTTAGAAATCCATCATCTAGGTTCTTACATTTGGTATCAGAGGGCAGATTCAAACCCTCTTTACGACCTTAAAGGCCCATTAAAAGTTGCTGCTGGTATAAACCAGTCTCTGGTTGTTCCAAATCTAAAGCTGCTGCATAAACAAATACTTTTATACAAAAACTAAACTGCAACAATTACTGGTTCCTCATCAGCGTTCCAGGATTTTGTTTCTTATCAAACTGCTCTAAGAGTCTTTTCACCGAAATTGTTGTTGAAAGAATGAGATAGAAGCTCTAGTAATCAAGATAAACTTAGTAAGAGAGGTATGATGAGGTTTCCAGCAGAGTCTGGTGCAGGATACACTTTCAGAAAATCAGCAAGATTATCAACAAGAAGCGGCACATATACACCGTTAAAAACTGTTTCTCTAAATGCCTGACTGTGCAAAATTGGACCTTTGCTATGGCCAACTGGATCTGCAATGACTCCAAATACTTTTGTAGTCTCTGGACAGTGATTTAAGACTGCCAAAACAACGTCAATAATTGATGATTAGACGAATCCTTAAAACATATAGGTATAAAATATATATATATATATATATATATATAACACTTTCTTTTTCTAAGCAGAATCAATCAACTGACAAACTCATGTCTAGATTTATTTTCATTTT
Organism: Pinus albicaulis; assembly: GCA_034641835.2. NCBI lineage: Eukaryota > Viridiplantae > Streptophyta > Pinopsida > Pinales > Pinaceae > Pinus > Pinus albicaulis. The sequence continues at coordinate 1,138,789,659 of CM076584.1, forward strand.
ACACTGGAATATGTTTGCCTTGGTAAGGATAGTAGGCAACTCTCGTATTATAAGCTTTATCCTTTGGGACAGAGCTTTGTCCGACACCCGGTTGTCAACAGAGCACTCAGTATCTACCTATGTTCCATATGAAACAATGATACCATACTTTCAAGCAAAAGTATATACAGAACTTACTTGAGGAGCAGGGAAAACAGCAAAAAAAAAATATAAACAAATAAATAAAATAAAAAATAAACCAGCCTCGGCAATAATGACGAGCTATTCGTTTTGGGTCATCCACTAACTCTCCAGCTCCAGCAGTACGTGAGGTGGGCACAATATAAACCAACCTGAACTGCAGAAACATATGTAAGAGATAAATAAAATCAGTCAAACTTCTCAACATAGTAACAGATGCCGCCAATGTGACGTTGAATATTATGCAGAAATTTGTCTCGAAGACACAATAAAAGGAAGAACAGAGGGTCCACAGATAGCGAATAGACCTGATATTACAAAGAACTGATGCCAATGCTTCACCGTTTTGGAGTGAGCATTCAGAACAGAAGGAAATCGACACTTGCCCCATCCAGCAATTCTCCCATGCATATTTTGGCTCCACTGAAAAATGAGTTCTTCTTAGGTGGTATCGGAGATACAGATACATTGCTGGAATTGAAGTAGCTAGGAAAAATCGCACAGTAAGGATCATCGCATATGCTAAGAGGTCCAGACATTAATAAATTCCCTTGATTTGATAATAATGGTCTCTCCTGTTCCACGACATCTACCCGTGTATCTTGGCATCTATTTTCTACAGTTCCATCCATGATCTTGAGGTTTCTTGACTTTGAAGATTTAATAAAATGTTTATAATATAGTCCAGTCACTGATGAGACTGAAATGTAGCAAATCCTCAGTATCAGAAATCCTGCATGTCCTTGAGCATATAAAAATGCAAAATCCTCTTCAAATAATCGATGATACCGCAAATATCTTCCAAATTTCTCCATCTAGCTCCATCCAGAGACTCGAACTCATAACCTTTAAATTCCAACTCAAACCAGGAAGGCAGCCTTGCGGTGAATTTGGTTGAAGGATTAAACCTCACTGTCAATTGGGTTATAGCCTCAGAAATCAGGTCTCTAACTGCTGTAACAACTTATTCTATTAGATAAATAATTCAGCAGTCATGCACAACATTCATATGCTGTTGAAGCATTGGGAATGATACGTGCTAGAGATTCTAAGGATCTAACCAGGCTAGTGGGTTGCTAATAAAGGAGTAAAAATCATACTTAGGACTGCAGAAAACATACACAACAATAACAGTAGCTTGCTGAAAAATAACACAGGCTTAATAGGTCACCAAAAACATTCGCAAAAAGCCTAAACAATACAGAGCAAAGTCATTGCAAAGATAATTAGTTAACCGGCATGTAATGCAAGAAAACACCTGCGTACACCAAAGCTTCTCGAACTGATAGCGTGGCAAACCAATGTTTAAAATTGGACAGCGAAGTAGATAGAAGGCGGTGGAGCATATGAATGGCGTGACACCAATTTGATGCGGTGGAGCCGTCCATTTGCGTTCGATTGGCATTTGTTTAAAAATTTTTCAAAAGGGGCGGATTATGGAATGCCGTGGACAAGATTTGAAGTCCGGTCGGGGCTCCACCAGCCGGCACGAAAATAAAAATTTAAAAGGGCTGATATATGTCCTATGTCGGTCCGTTTAAATATGTCATATGGCCCAGTATTATGGTTCGATATATCACAGTTCCAAGGTCGAAAGATAATTAAATCCTCACACTTATAAACTTTGCATATTACGGCGGATATAACTTAATTTTTATCTCGCTTTTCCAATATTTAAACACCATACTATATAACCTGTACACTAAACGCATGTCCATTGTTTAGCGTTGACACCGCATAACATTCCGTTTAGCGTTAACACCGCATAAAATTTCGTTTAGCGTTGATATCTCCGCCGTATAGTTTGGGTATATTACCCATTAAAATTTCCAATTTAAACCGAACGTAAATGCGGCCAGCGTAGATCCGTGACTTCTAAATGCTTACTTTAAAAAAAATAAACATACGAATAGTTACCATGGACTCAGATGCTGCACGAATATCAGCGTTAAATATCGAACTGATAAACGAAGGCAACTTATAACCTTTTTTTTATATATAAATCTCATCACTGACCGTCTTCTGAAACTTTAAAAGTAGGGCGGGAATAAATTTTAAATTATGTGAATGTATAAACGTTATGCCAATATAGGTATATCTGACGTGACCTTACAAATCTCCCGAGTCTCACAAGGTATGATAAATGAACCCAATCTTCAGGCACGATGTATGGTATGGGTTGTATATGAATATTATTTTTATCGCTCCAACCACCGATGCATTTCATTCTATATATATGGAACTTTTGGCATCACAAATCTGTGTATGATCACTATCATATATATATATATTATATATCTGGCATCATTGATATAGTTATGGGTCATGACATTACTAATATCACAGTCGAGTAACCATGTATGGCATCACAGTATTCTGCATGGTCACGCACAGTTTAGTATTGTTGTTGATCACTACAGTTCAGTTTTATCTATCGTCTCTCACAACACAGTGTTATCCATGCTCTTGATCTATCACAAGTACAATATTACGTATGAGCAGTATTGATATTGGCACCATAGCCGTATTGGTTTCATAGCGTCGTTACTGTCCCGTGAGAGTAATGGTATTGGTATGTTGTAGTCCTAATAGTAAGTTAATGATTAAACTTGTTCACAAATGAAGTTGTGAACAAGCTATGCTTAGGCTCTTAGAAAACTGGTGATATTTGATCCATGAAAAAAAAAAAAAAAAACTTGCATTACACTTTAGAATTAGTAAGCATACATTACCCTGCATAGGACAAGGAGGTCGCGTTGCCACCCTCCTTGACATCGGTACCAGTAAGACCTGTCTGCAGGTAAAATAGCAAAAGAACTATACCCGTATGTCAGCTCTAATCTTACGAATATTATATTTTGTCAGTCTAAAAATTTATCCCCTCCTCATGAATTTATTATTATGTATTTCAGGAAAAATTACCATGTTGAACACATACCAAAGGTGGCAGCGCCAGCGAAATGCAGCGCCGCCACCTCCACTTTCACCATCGCCATCACCACCATCAAGATCGCCGTCAGCACCTGTTGCTCCGCCTGATCTCACTACTGTGATGAGCTCATTAGAAGCCATTATGGAAACCTTGAAAGGGTCGCAGTCGACCAGGAACAAGGAGGAGTGACGTCAGTCGGAGGAAAGACACTCAGAAAGGCCGAGGGATTTTGATGACAAACCCCATAGAGAAGATATTTCACGGGAACTGCAAAAGATTAAACTCCCTGAATTCTCTTGAGGACGAGCGGGAGAGCAGGTCGAAGCATGGTTGGAAGGGATGATCAGGTGCTTTGCATTGAGAGACTATTCTTCAACTTCTAAAACAAGGATCGTTGTATTCCAACTCAGAGGGAACGCTCTGATTTGGTGGGGGAATATGGAAAAACAGCTGCATCTCACTTCAGATACCGTTCCTTGGGAATTGTTTGTGGACCGATTCCATGCGAAATACTTGCCGCCTTTCTTTCAAGAGCAGCAAGCTGGAGCCTTCCATACTCTAACCCAAGGGGGTAAAACCGTGGAAGAATACGAGACAAAATTCATGGAACTGGTGAAATATGTTCCTTATCTAGACACGGATGAACGCCAAGCCGAGCGTTTCATATTCGGGTTAAATCCTCGGATCAGAGCCATGGTAAGAATGTGGAAGCCACCAACGGTGGCGGAGGCAGTGGAATGTGCTTGTTATGCAGAAGAACATCTGGGGATAAAAATGGATTTCAGGCCAGCTGAATCAATACCGCAGGCATTTACAGGAAAAACTCCCTGAAATTTCTTCCGAGGAAATAACTCAAGACCACCTCCTTATGGTAACAGGTTTACCCTGAGAGGAGCGGGAGCAGGAGCTCCCAGGACCATAAATGCACTAGCTTCCGGGTCCTCAAACATCAGTACATGGAGGTCTCGAAGGACTGGTAATCGGGGAAGGAATGGGAGAGGAAGCAGCACAAGGGGACGGAGTTCTTGGTCGGGGATTTCTCAGTCAAACGAAAAAGGACCAACCCGAGTGGACTGTTGGGGATGTAGAGGACTCCATCTTCGACGGAATTTTTCAGAGAACTCGCGGCAAACAGGAAAAGAACCAGAGAACTCGCGGCGAACAGGAAAAGAACCGTCATCAGATGCCCAAAGCAATCACAGAATCCATGCCGTCGTCAACAACAACTAAGCAGCGCATCAATCCACGGTAGTAGAATCTTCAGGTACAATCAATGGGATAAAACTCAAAATCTTGTTTGACACTGGAGCTACTAATAGTTTTATTTCATCTTATGCATTGAACAAATGTGGGTTGGCAGCCTGCAAACAAGACGATTTTGGACAGGTAGAAATGGCTTCAGGAGACCTTCAATCGGTAGAATTATGTGTGGAAGATTGCAAAATTGATCTAGGAGTCTGTTCGACCAAACTAAAAGTATATGTCACAGCCCTAGGTACTTACGACCTGGTGATAGGAATGGATTGGTTAGAGTCTCATCGAGCATGGGTAGATTGTTCTGGGAAAACAATACTTTGCGTAAATGATACAGGTGAGACAATCCAAATTCAAGGTATTAAGAGAAAGGTATCCTTGCGTTTCATCTCAGCCATGCAAATGAAGCGGTGTTTGAGGAAGGGTTGTCAAGTGTATGCCGTTCAAATGGTAAGCAAATAAAAAGGGCCTTCCTTAGATCAGTATCCGATTCTAGCAGAATTTCCGGATGTTTTTTCCAAAAGAACTACCTGGACTGCCTCCTCAGAGAGAGCTAGATCTCACCATTGAGTTGAAACCTAGTACGGAACCTATATCCAAAACTCCTTACCGAATGACTGCCCCGGAACTTTAAGAGTTGCAAATACAGCTAAAAGAACTGTTAGATGTAGGGCACATTCGACCCAGTGTTTCACCTTGGGGTGCTCCAGTAATCTTTGTCAAGAAGAAAGATGGTTCATTACGACTGTGTGTGGACTATCGAGATTTGAACCGAGCCACGGTAAAGAATAGGTATCCAATGCCTCGCATTGACGACCTTTTCGATCAAATGAAAGGAGCTATAGTATTTTCAAAGATCGATCTGCGATCGGGTTATCATCAACTCAGGATTAGCGAGAGAGATGTGTCTAAGACTGCATTCCGAACTCGCTTCGGGCATTATGAATTTATTGTGGTGCCATTTGGGTTGACCAATGCACCTGCAGTCTTCATGAACCTTATGAATAGCGTTCTCCGCAAATATCTAGACAAATTTGTACAAGTTTTCCTGGACGATATTCTCATTTACTCTAAGAATGAGAAGGAGCATGAAGAGCATCTTCGGATAGTGTTTTCTTCTCTCAGAGATCACAAGTTATATGGAAAATTATCCAAATGCGCTTTCTTCCATAAAGAAATCCATTACTTAGGCCATATCATATCAAGCGAAGGAATCTCTGTAGATCCTGAAAAGGTAAATACAATCAGGGAGTGGCCGATACCTAAGAATGCACATGAAGTGCGTAGTTTTATGGGTTTAGCAGGTTACTACCGAAGGTTTGTGGAGGGATTCTCCAAAATTGCAAAACCAATCACAAACTTTCAGCGCAAGGGTGTTAAGTATGATTGGACTGAGGAATGTGATAAAGCTTTTTCTGAGCTTAAGCGATTATTGACTAGTGCACCGATTTTGCGAGTGCCGGATATGGATAAAGATTTTACTGTATGTACCGACGCATCTAAGCAAGGGTTAGGTGCAGTTTTAATGCAGGAAGGAGGCGTAATAGCATACGCTTCGAGAAAATTAAAAACACATGAAGAAATTTATGCTACACATGATTTGGAGTTAGCCGCGGTGGTCTTAGCTTTAAAGATGTGGAGACATTACTTGGTGGGGAGAAACTTTGTGCTTAAAAGTGACCACCAAATTTTGCAGTATTTATTCACCCAGAGAGATTTGAATGCAAGACAAAGACAATGGAGTGAACTCCTAAGCGAATATGATTTTTCAATTTCATATATAAAAGGGAAGGAGAATGTGGTAGCAGATGCATTAAGTAGAAGACCTCGAATCTTCTCCCTCATACCTATCCGGGTGAACTTGAGAAATCAAGTGCTTGAACATCTTGTAAGAGATAGTTGGTACTTAAAAGTAAGGTCGGGGCTCGAAGGCAACCACTCGAAAGAACCTAAGTTCGAAGGGTATGATGTGGAAGAGGACGAAATTCTACGATTTCACGGAAGGATGTATATACCAGATAGTGGGGATCTCCGAAACACCATCTTGAAGGAAGCACACCGGGCAGTATATTGTGCACATCCTGGGGTAAAGAAGATGTATGCTGATACCAAGAGACTTTTCTTCTGGTCAGGCATGAAAAATGACATTGTCCAATTTGTTGCTAGGTGCCTTGAATGTCAACAGGTAAAAGCTGACCATCGTCACCCAGCAGGTCTCTTACAACCTCATGACATCCCTATGACCAAATGGGAGATAATTTCTATGGATTTTATCGTTGGGCTGCCTCTTACGCAACAAAAGCATAATGCCATTCTAGTTGTGGTGGATAGATTAACAAAATGCGCCCATTTCATCCCAGTAAGAGACACTTATGAAGTAGCTGACGTAGCACGGGTATTCATAAACGAAATCATCAGATTGCATGGAGTACCTAAGAAAATCATATCCGACAGAGATCCTAGGTTCACATCAAGGTTCTGGAATTGTATGCAGTCGGCCTTGGGAACTCAGTTAAATTTGAGTACAGCATATCATCCGGAGACCGATGGGCAAACAGAAAGGGTAAATCAAGTACTCGAGGATATGCTACGGATGTATGTTATGGACCAACAGTCACGTTGGGAAAAGTACTTACCCTTGGTAGAATTTGCTTACAACAATAGCTACCATAGTTCGATCGGGATGCCGCCATTTGAAGCATTATACGGAAGACCTTGCAGAACGCCGTTGAGTTGGGACAGGTTAGAAGATCGAATAATCGTCGGACCAGACTTGATCCAAGAGATGGAGGATCAGGTAAAACTGATTAGACAACGGTTAAAAGAGGCTCAGGATAGACAGAAAATTTATGCGGACACTCACAGGACAGATAGAAGCTATGTGGTAGGAGATCAGGTTTTCATCCGCATCAGAGCAAATAAGAGCACCATTCGGTTTGGGAGGGGGACAAAATTATCCCCCCGGTTTATAGGACCGTTTGAAGTCCTGGAAAAAGTTGGACCTGTCGCTTATCGTCTTGCACTGCCACCCCACCTGCACAAAATTCATAATGTATTTCATGTATCTACCTTACGACACTATATTGCTGATAAATCTCATAACCTTCAATGGAAGGAACTGCAGGTATCGGACAAGGGAACCCTAACGGTCGAACCATTACGTATTCTGGAATGTAGGGTTCGACAGCTCAGGAACCGCCGGATAGACCAAGTGAAAGTCCAGTGGGACAAGTATAGTCCTGGATCAACGACTTGGGAGGATGCTGAGACTTTTTGCCAGAATTACCCCAGCTTATGCTAAATTTTGAGAACTGAAAACTTTTTATGTATATGACTGCTCTATTTTGACACTTGAAATTTTGAAATACTATTTAAAAGATGAGTTTTACTTTACTGGTACATGGATACCCATAAAGCTAGAATGCTACTTCACTTTACTGATACAAGATATATGCTGTTAGTTTAGAATTTACTGGTGCATGGACACCGATGTGCGAGATGTCATTTAAATTAACATTGCAAGAATATGAAATCATAGATTAAATATTATAGATGAAACTATCTGTTGATGAATTTCATTTACATTTCAAATATGATCAAAAGAAAAGAAATAGAAGAGTAACTACATTTTGAATATGAAAAGTGAAATATATTGGTATATAAATTGAAAGGGGTAAAGCAATGCATCATGAATAGAACATGTGTGAACTAAACAGAAGCAGTGTCTGAAATGAGAAATTTTATTGGACATATTGATACCTATGAAAACAAATTTTCTTTTTATATAAGTTCTAGGATTAATATCATAAATATCAAAGTATTTCGAATATGTAAAGGTTGTTATATGGGTAACAATTGGTTATGAACAATATAGATGCATATGCTGTAATATGTGTACAAGTGTTTACATTGCAGATTGTGTACCAGTGATTGCTTCGCAGAACACAGGTTACCGAAACAATAGACGTGATGACAGAATCCCAGAACGTTGAGACTCCATGTGATTCCATGATAGGGTGTTGACCCTGGTTCTACTGGGAGGGGTGGAGGTGTTGCCCACTGTTTATCCTCCAATACCTGGAGTCATGGGAGGACTGTGCGAGTCATGCTCCCCTAGACGTGTGATGATGACTGCCGGATGCCTACAAGCATATCAGGTCGATATAATCGACGTTGATATCCTTAAGGTCTATGAATGGATCAGTAAAACTGATGCCATGTCATATTCCTGTAGAGGACGGATAGGAAGGAAATGGAAGAGGTTGGGAAGGACAAGATGATGTTAGAATAGTCTGTAGAGACGGTTGAGATGTGAAGTAACAAATAAATTACAAAGGGAAAAGAAACATGCATATTCAAACGAAATTCAATCTTAAAAATACAAACCTTCTCACTTGTGCCCTAATCTCTAAAAACATAATTATTAATATGAGTATATGAAGCCCTAACTTCGAGACGAAGTTTTCTGAAGGGAGGAAGTATGTAATGACCCATACCTAATTGATAAGTAGTATAACCGTTAAAATTATATGTGGATGAACCAATAAAATAATAATATAAATTAATTAAGGCAAATTAATTAATTTATATACAAACATAAAGTCATCACACCCATTCCTAATTTATAAATAAAATAATTTAATCAAGCCAAATTAAGTTATTAAAACAAACACCATACAATTGAGCTTTTCCTAAGGTCATCACTTATGCGTAATTGGATGAGGACTCAACGAGGATATTTTGATGCACTTTATCCCAAAACCTTATCTCAACATTTAATGTTCCCTTAAATTAAGATAAGGTCTCCTTAAATGGTGGCAGACCCTCATAAATATGATAAATATCTTCGGGAGTTGAGGGCGGTGGAGGGGATGGATATAAGGGGGAGCATGTGAAGGAGGAAGGGGACGGTTGGGAGAATAAAATTTCTACATTCTGGCCAACAACGGGATTGAAGGATACGAAGAGTTCTGGAAGGGAGTTTCACCGTTCTGGGATTTTGGGCACGGGGGCAGAAGAGTAATCTTCTGGGTCTAGGATTGTTCCTAGATCGGCTGGGAGGATTGTTGTTTTGGTGATCCGTCCATTCTGTCCACAGGAGGAGTACCTGAGAAGCACCATCATTAATTCGTCTACTGCATCCCAGGCATTTCCCATATAGCTAAAATTGAAATTTTATTTCTGAACTGCATGAAATCGTATTTCTATTAATTTATGTTTATATATGCTTAGATATATGCATGAAAATGATCTTTTAAACTGTACAAAGGGAAAGATGATAGTTTGTAACTGTTGCCGTAATTAAATTACATAAACTGGGAATAATCTTTAGAAACAACAGTAATTCTCTGTTAATGGATTTAGCTAAACTCTGAAATTCTCTGAAACTAAGTGAAGAATTGTGAAGAATTTAGAAATCCATCATCTAGGTTCTTACAACAAATATCAATGTGTTGAATCTATATATGTGGTCATAAAACAGTGTAAATAACAAAATAGAAAATTGCTTTCAGTTTATATTGATAATGAGAAGGTACAATAAAACAAGGGATGTAGATCCCGTTAGTTTTCCATCTAGGGATGAATCAAATCAACAATCTTGAAACTATAATCAGTTCTCTATTCTCCATTGACTATACTCTTAAATTTATAGGCAGAGTAAGAGTAGTCCTATTGCAGTCTCTGAATCACAAAAAGACGAACAGAGTGAAAAAACAAGTACAATAAAAAAGACAGGGTTAGATCAGAATGTGTCTTGATGGCTGAAAAGACCCAGAGGCAAAGTATTTGAAGAAAATCTTATCAGGATCTGACTTGCAACCTTCCTTTGAGAGGCGATATGATTTTCCATATAGATGTGAGTGATGGAGACAAAGATGAACTCTTGGAGAAGGACTTTGATTCGACATTTCTAGATGTCGAGATTTGATGAGTCCATAGAGTCGTGATTGTTTGCCCAGTCGATAATTGATTTGGAGTCCCCAAAAACGGTGAGAGCTTAAATGTTGAGCCAAGATGCACACAAAAGGACCCCCCAGAGAGCAAGGAGTTCTGCATGAGAATTAGATCCAATGCCACAGTGTCAGTGAAACCTGTAGAGGCTCTCAGGGCTTAGATGGATAGTCATGTCACATCCACGAGAGTCAAACAAAGATGCCCCATCAAAAAAATCAACTAGATAGGAGGACCAGATGTTTTGGGGAGGAGAAGGGCTTAGAGGGGTCGATTTCTTGATAAGAGAGTATTCTAGATAGTATGAGAATATTTTGCAACTGGTTTTCGAGATGTTAGGTATCACATTCTCGAAAGTAGGGGCATTCCTGGATCTCCAGATTCTCCAGATGATGAAGAAAGTTAGTAATTTGTGTTCCTAAGGCAAGAGAGGATGTCACTATGGTCCCAGATTGCAGAGGAGTTTGTCATTTGAAGCACATTTGTCTGGACAAAGGAGGCGAAGGGGCAGAGGATGAAGAGATGATTGATGTCCTCTCTAATTTAAATGTTTATAGAGTTAAAAACCTCCAAATGCTTATAGAGTTAAAAATCTCCAAAACCATGTAATTGATAGCTACTTTAGATTAATTTAAATGTTTAAAGAGTTAACACCCTCCAAAACCATGTATATATAAAGTATGCTACATGGTAATCATAAACCCAATTTAAAATAACGTTACATATAATATCATATTTATATCTCTTAAAATTAAATTATTATTATCATTATTTTGTAAAAAATTATACTAAAAATTATAAATATATATATTTTGAAATGCAACATCAATATTTTCATATAAAAAAAAATATTGTCTAAATAAATTATCTATAAATAAATTATTGATAAATAAATTAAGTAATCTAAACGGTTTATGTAAATAAATTAATTTAAATGAATATTACAACCAAAAAATATGTTCTTATTGATTTTATATTAAATTCATTATCCAATTATTTTTTGAAAAAATAAAAAAGTGTCAAATTAAAAATAATATAATTATATTATATTATTTTCCAATTTCTCTTGTTTGTGGGACATAGGACCTACCTCCGACCCACTAAAATAGTATGAATGACTATATTTATTGTTTGTATATTTTTATTAATAGAGTTATATAGTAAAAATAAATATTAAAAAGGTGAGGTTTAAAAATAAATTACTATGCATAAATATTTAAATTTGATAAATATACTCTTTATTAAATGTTACGACACTTAGCATACAAGATTTTTTTGATTTTTTTTTTTAATTATTCTTGACATCTCCATCAACAATATCTTGGAAGTCTCCAATCACTTATACCATGAAATTAGTCATCTCACGTAAATAAAAATAGAAATTCAAATTTAAAAAATTTCAAATTTATTTTTTTATTTTCAAAACATTTAGTTTAATATTTATTTTTTCAAAACTCTAACAAATTTTATAAAATCTATTTAAAAATTTTAAAACTAAAAAATTGCAAAAAAAGAAAAAAAGAAATATATATATATATATATATATATATATATATATATATATATATATATATATATATATTAAAAATATTTTTTTTTTCAAAATTCTAATAAACTTTATAAAATCTATTTAGGAATTTCAAAACTAATTGAATGTTTTTTTTATATATAAAAAAAAAAAAACAAAAACAATATCACCTTATTTCAGCAGTATAATAAATTCATAAACAAGGTTTTTATTTTATAAATTTATAAAGAATTAAAGTTAAAATTGTTGTTTAAATTAATCACAGTACGCCACCCACACATCTCCATTGCTAAAGTACTAAATGATAAGGGAAGCTTATCTCTGTCAAGCTTCTGCTGTGATCTCTCTCGCTGTTTAAAGAATGGCCCAAACCGTCAAACAAAACTCGGAAAGAGTGCACACATGTCACTCACTCAGATTATATGGCCATTGCTGTTTTAGAAACCTCTACCTATAGAACCTTAAATTTGAAAACTTACCAAATTTTTCATAATCCATGCTAGCGAGTTATTGTATGTAATCCATAGTGCTATGTATTTAGGGCTCGGTATTCAAGCTGAAAGGCAAGGTCTCAAGTTTTCATTTTTACGCCGGAGACGTTTTCCATTGCGGGCTTGGGGTGAGCAAACACTGTTCACCCCAGCCAATGAGAAACAGTTATCCATCACACATGGAACCAGTCAAATCTTGACATGTGTAACTACTGGATTCGCCCTGCATGTCTGCTATTTCGTTGTTTTGATCTTCAACCTCGGAAGCCACGTCTCCGTCGGATTCTCAAAGCTCTCCCACACAACACCACCGTCACTGCTCTGCATCAAAACCAGATTACCAGAATCCAAATTTACTCCTCGGGAAGCTGGCCATTGTCCGTGAATTGTAGGGCCGTGGAAGAACCAACGGGGGTTTCCCGGTTGGCGACCCAAACGTATGTCCTGAGTGGGATTCCAACATACCAGATGCCGATATACCATTTATCAGAAGCAATGAGGTCACACGCTTCGCTGAATGGCGTCTGGTCTTTCAGGTCCGTCTTCTTCAACTGCTTTACGCTCAGGTTCCGCCCGGCTTTTGCTTAAGGTTCGATCGAGACCGTATCGCAGTTTGCCCTTAGGCTTTGTGAAAGAAATTAACGGTTTAATTCGAAGATTGTGTGTTCCAGCTAAACCTTTACATTGGTAATGGCGATTCGGAAAACAGGAGCAACTGATCTAAAATGGATGGAAATCGCCCCTCCGCAGAGGGTATGCCTCGGAAGACGGCGACCTTTTGAGAAAACGTTGGTCCCTATTGCAGAAGAGCGCAATCTCAGCAATGGAGAACTCACCGATGCCCTTTTGCCCTCTGCCTTTCCTGCGGTCCGTGGCTTCAAATTGGATGGCGATGATGGAATATTTGCGTCGGGGGAATCTAACTTTTTAAAGATATGACTGCCCATCAGCCAGACTAAGAAAATAGAACAATGCAGGTTTGCCAGAATTGTGGAGTTTGGGAAAAATAAATTTAGGATGCATTTTAAATTTCGACCATCTTCATCAGAAATTGAGAGATGGCTAGACAACCAGGTTTCAAATCCCACAGCAAATCTCATTTCTTATCTCAGCTCACCCGAAGGCCTTCACATGGTGGCGCAGATAGTAGAGAACCGTTCTCTGTCGTCTAGAATTGTCATCAAATTAACTAAACTTGTAACGCAGGATGGTATAAGATCCAGTACAGAAAAGCATGCCACCAATAAAATATATGGAGTATTTCTGGGCTCGGAATTTCTCGCGCAGATTCAAGCTTATATTGGAGATATTATAGAGCCAACAACCCAGGATTTGTGGCCTTTTATTCATCTTTTGGATCAGATGTAGAACAGAACAAGCGGCGGATGGAGGTTCCTTCCGGTTGAAACTCTTAGAGAATCCATTAATGGAATTCCAGAGGAGGATGAAAAGATTAAATTGCATGAACATTTTTCTAAGCTCGTCGAGTTTCGAGGCTTCAGCAACTAACAAAAAAGGCTTCAGCAACTTTCGAAGTCTGAAGGTTGTTCCCAGGTAAAAAGGAATCCAGCTGTACATTGACACGGTTATTTAGGGATTAATGTGGTATTATCATAAGTTCCTAGCTCGGGGATATATGGTCAAAGATATAGTTAAGTATTCATTTTTGACGTGGTATTTAAATAGGATTTGGTAAAGTTTTACTTTTATGCATCTTAAAATTTTATTTAAAGATTTCACTTCATTTTACATTCTACATCAATACATCCATGGATACTTCGATTCCTTTATATCATAAAGGAATATAGGGTGGTTTTTTACAGGTTTAGTCAACTTTTAAAACATAATATTTTAACTATTTCTCTATATAATAGAGGGATATATGGCTATTAACTATTTCTTTATATCATAGAGGGATATATGGTTATAATATGCATGATGGATATGGACCGATTATATTATTGATTTTGATTTTGATTTTATTTATATTCGTTTATTTTTATATTTTTCATTTTATTCGTTTTTATCTTTATTTTTATCTATTTATTTATTTGTTTTATTTATATTTATATTTTATATGTTTTATATTTTTATTTCTAATTTATTTAATTTTTATTTATTTATATATATATATTTTTAATTTTTATTTATTTATTTATCTTTATTTTTTTTAAGCTTAAATAAAATTACTTATAAAATAAGGTAACTGATGTTATGAGTTTTGAATCAACTAACATATAATTATTAAAAATAAAATAAATCTTTATATATTTAAACTATAAATAGTATTTCATTATTCTTAACATTTAATTTATTCGAAAATGTCAATTGTTAATCTCAATCAAAACACGCACGACCATGCCGAACTCTTTGATAGGCACAAGAGTTAATATTATTTGAAAGTAATGTTAATGTTGTACAAATTTAATTAAGCTAATTAGTTTCAATACATCTTAGAAAATTTAGACGCCATAATCTATGATTTATTATCTTCAACTATATCATTTGATTTTGAACATGAATTTTGCATTATTTGTATTTTAGACAACTTTTCTTCTTTTCTAGAAATGAAATTTGTAATCATTAAGACATGAAAGGTATCAAATTCAAGGCACAATGGATTTATGTTTTAAGGTGAGCACCTAAAAAGTTTAATAAAAAGTTTATATGAATGTTGTCAATTCTTGTTTATTTCCTTCAACTCTCTTAAATTGCAAACTTAGAAGTTTTCATTCCTTTATGTACACATCCTCTTCTTCAGTTTCTTTACCTTCATATTTATATTCACTAGCAGCACCTTGTTTTACGAAGCCAGCTGCATCGCCATGGAAACATCCTTGACCTGCAATGGGCTCTCGTCACTCCTTGCTGGTGGTATCGACCTACAACCAACTGTACAGATCATTGTAGTTGAACAGATACCTTCTGCTCGAGCTACAACGCCTCACTACCGCGTATTGTTGTCTGATGGTACTCACACACACGCCGTTCTACTTCCTTCTTCACATACAGAATTTGCACAAAATGAGGAGTTGTGAATAGGCTCGATAATTCGCCTCAAAAAAAGCTCGTGCACATATGCACATCATTCCATGTAAGCTACGCACATGCCACCTCCCCGCTTCCTCCCCTTTAATGATTCTCCTCTTACGTCCCTTCTTTATCTCAATTCTCCTTCCTAACATTTTACTTCCCCTCTTTGCTAATAAATATCTCATTATTGCAGGTCACTTTGTCTCATTGATCTTGACATACTACAGCGTGATGCACCATTGGTTGGTGACCCAACCCCTATTATTCTCTCCATTGAACAGATGAACCAATCCACCTCGACGTCCTCTTCTTCATCTCCCTTTTCACCGCCACCCTCCCTTGACATGGCATGCGTTGAATTTTTGCATAATGACATTACTCTACATGCCAAGTTTCATATCCCCTCGACAGTCCTAAAGCAACCTTAATGTGCAGAGATTAGTGTTGGTTTATCAAAATCGAGCAATTGATTTTCTTTATATTAACAATAATCCCCAGTTTAAATTTGTAGCAGTAATATTCGGTATCTTGGTTTATCATGCCTCAAACTTTAGTGACGTTAATCAACACAAGCTTCAGTTTGTGGCAACCAATATCAATTCCATTTCTAGACGCTTTAGAGGGATTGACAACCATTCCTGTATCCTTCTACTCAAATAGGTCAATGAGCCTCACTAATGCGAGCTCAAATAATGTAATTGCCTCCTTTCGGCGTTCCCTTGCACCTCCCAGTGCAATTGCTAGTTTTTATATGTTATATGTTATATGCTATACACTGGAAAGTCCAGGTCGAGGGAGGTCCTTAAGGAAATGGCTGGGGAAAGTCTTAAAAAGGCCTTTTACTTTACCCCGATTTCATGCTACGATCTTCCACGATACACCATAGCGTTGAAGCTGTTGTGACTTAGTGGTTTCTTATCTCCAATAAAGGGAAAGGTTTGACCAAGATTAACACTAGAGAGGAAGGTTCCTAAAAAGTGAAAAGGTGGTAAAGGTGGTAATGGGAGCGCCTTGGGTAAGGCGTATTTAAAGAAAGCTGTTTACTCAGGCAGTGGAATAGCTCGGATGGCAGTTTTTTACTGGAATCCGGTCAATTAAAATTCAAAAATTCAGATAGTTGGAGTGTTTGGAATCCATTTTTGATAGTGGAAATGGATTCAGCACTATCAAAAATCCTTAAGGCACTTAAAATACTAAAGTTTAACAACTGTAAACAAGATTCTGATAAAATCTTTGCCGGATTTTTTCAAAATCTTTGTCAAATTCTAGACCAAAACACTGCTTTTTTAAAGTACGCTTATTTAAAATGGTAATGCTATAAACAATCTCCTGCCCGGTCATAGGAGGTCTTAGCCTCTGAGCATTTTTCTTAAATATACCTAAGTGTACGCCTAATAATACTATTAAGAAAAGAAGTAAATAACTCCTCCACTAGCTTAAGTCTCCAAGGGTGAAAGCAAAATCAATAGAGTGGCTGGTGAAAATAATTCCTAGGGAACCACTATCAAAAGAAGAAGAAATGGTTCATGGTTTTTTTGTTATGCGTTTTAGTGATTGGAATATTCAAATTGATAATAGGTAAGCAATAATTAGGAAATAATATGGATGTTAATCCCTGGAAGGTGTTGCCACAAATATCTTTTAACCTAACTTTCATTCAGTAGGATTATAAGTAATTTGACTTTTTTTTATATTAGTGTTTTTCTTCAAATATTATTCAAATTATGTTCATTAAAAATAAATTTATATGTTATAATAAATTATTTAAGAAAAAATGAATTCGTTTTAGTTATGTAATTTTAAAATTGGAGCGCTCAATATTTAAAAGTATATTTTAAATGATTTAAATTTATATGTTTTTAAAAATATATAAATAATTAAGAAAAATATAAATATTTGATAAATAAATATATTTTTTAAAATAAAAAATAATTAATTACATTTTCCTTTTTTGAAAGTAGTTGTTTTGCTTTTATAGATTTTATTTTTTAAGATTTTATTTTAATTAAGTAGTATTTTATTTAAACAATTAATTTATTTTTAACTTTCTAACGGCTAGTCTTAACGGCTATTTCCGGGCAATGATGCATCTCCACTATTTATTCATTGAGTTCGATTAGTCTCTCCACCTTGTCCTAAGGATGAACGCTATTTCCGGGCAATAATGCATCTCCACTATTTATTCATTGAGTTCAATTAGTCTCTCCACCTTGTCCTGAAGATGAACCACATTAGCTGGTTCGAAACGTCGACCTAATTCCTTATGATGTGATTAATCCGAAAGTTCTTTTATCTACATTATGGATCACGAAATTCTTAGATCTAACATTAATAATAAAAATAAAAATAAAGTGTTATAGGATTTAATTCTAAGTTAATACTAGTTAAAATGAAAAGGCATTAATTTTCTCTGGACCCTCTAATTCCCAGCTTATATGAAAATGTTGCATTCTTCCAATGATACTTATCCACAAAACAAACTCAGTGTCATTTACCTTCTTATCCACATAACAAACTCAGTGTCATTTACCTTCTCACTGTTGTTGTATCCTTGTCTAAGAAGATAAACACAAATTTCCAAAGCAATATGGGCTTCACTTAGGTTAACTTTGTTGTTTTATGTTTGCTTCACCAACTAATAATTAAAAACATGAAGTATAATAGAGAAATTAAACAAGATACAATTTTATAAATCATAACTAAAAACTAATTTTAGGGAAATATTTTCGAACAAAGTTGATTTAATATTAATGTTTTGCTTTAAAGTTATGATGAAAAAAATGATTTAAAAAGAAAATGAAAATTAACCAACACTCTTCTCATGGTCATTATTATGAATAAGATAATGTTGTTAAGGTTTTATTAAAAAAATGAAAGAAAATTTGAGATCTAAAGTGTTCTAATAATAAGCATATTATAACAACTATAAAATAATATGGTCAACATTATTAGTTGTTTTTGTGTTGAGTGTTTGTTATAGTAATTATTAGAGGTGTATTAATAACAATGATGGGTTGAAGTCATACTTATATAACTTAATACAAATTTGAGGGGGTTTAGATCTCTCAAATTCTCACCTAGTCTTAAGGAAAATTTGGTTGCTAAAGGAGTATTACTTTTATGAGCTTCTTATTTTATTTAAACTTATGAAATGACTTGAGCATTGCTTGATAAATTGTCTTTACACAATGAAAAAAGATACCTTAATTTCAATGGAATTTCACATAGAGTGGCCAAATTTGACAAGAGATGCTTGTGAGCCTAGTGTTATATTCAAATGAGCATCTCTTTCTCAAGTTTTTCCTTTTTTTCCCAAATTTATTTTCTTTCTCATTATTGGCAAGGAGCTCCATGATTTTTTTATTTGATCCAAGGTATGAGGGAGTTCATGAATCCATTTTGTATGCTTCTTGAGTGCAAAGGGTTTCCCTTCCTTCATTTTCTCTCTTCATATTTGTCATTTATTCATTCTTATCCCACCTTGGTACATTCTCTACTTCTCAAATGTCATATAGTAAAGCATAGGTTGAGAAGGGAGCACGAAGAGGAAGGATACCATCATTACTATGCCATTATTTTGAGACAATTATGTTTATGTTACTTTATGTTAGTGTAACTTCCTTTTGAAATTTAACCTCCTATTACATTCTTTAAAAGATATATAAAAACTAAAATTTCCATATATTTCACTTTATTATTGTTTTCCACATTCCTTTCCCAAACATTAATTTATACCTCTTAGTACAAATGCTAGTTATAATCACAATTAATTTATCTGGCCTCTTTAATTCCTCGATATAAGTTATTTAAGTCTCTAATTCATTTTATTAAAATTTTCTATATTAATAACCTTTCCATTTTAAATTTATTATTTTTTCCTTGAATTTGCTTTTTTACATATATTTTAATCTCCATTTTTAAGAACATATTATCTTATTTCATAATTTTATTGTCTATTTGTTTTTTATCCTTCTCTTGAAAAAATTTAGAATTATTATGACACATTACCGTTAACAATACTAAAAGTTTGGTTTCCATTTTTTCGATTAAATTTTTTGGTCACAAAATTGTTGATGATTATTTTACTAGGTTTCTCCTTAAGAGCCTTTATAAATGTGGTTAATGGTTTTTATTGAAATAAAAAATAAGAAAAAATAAATAAATATAAATAAATAAATTTAAGAGAAAGAACTTATATA
This sequence comes from Pinus albicaulis, assembly GCA_034641835.2. Classification (NCBI taxonomy): domain Eukaryota; kingdom Viridiplantae; phylum Streptophyta; class Pinopsida; order Pinales; family Pinaceae; genus Pinus; species Pinus albicaulis. Next base: position 1,138,809,228 of record CM076584.1, read on the forward strand.
TTTAATAAGATTAAAATATTAAATTAAATTCATACAAATATATTTTAATAAAAATAATAGACTTGTAACCCTTTGGTTTTGAAAAAAAACAAAATTTTTAATATTAAAAATAGATTTGATGTCTTCAAAAATCTCAAAAAAATCCTTGAAGCATATATTGAAATTTGACAATTGTAATATGTATTTCCAAAAACCATTTTTTTATGGACAGAATTGTGGCATGTTTAGACTAAGGTGAAATATATTTATAAAATTATGATGTTAAAATACGATAGTAAAAATGTTTCGATGAAATAGTTCATAATAATTTGTCAAGATGGGTTGATAAAAAAGAATGGTTTGTTGAAATTTTTCATTAATAGTTAAGTTAATTTATTTATATATTATTTAGTCAAAATATTTTAAATGGAATGGTTTATTGAAAAAATGGTTTTGTTAATTATTTGTATTCAAGTTTATGAAGAATTGTAACTAATTTTTTATGACAATTATGAAAAGTCACAATTAATTAGACTATTGAATTAGTTCTAGTCTAAAAAAATCCACAGAATCACCCAGAAATTTCTGTAAGATTATGAAAAATTTTGGCAAAGATTTTTGAAAATCTGGGTTACAGTAGTTAAACCAGTGTTTGAGGTGTTCTAAGGGTTTTTGATGGCGATTCCATTTCTACTATCAAAAATGCAATTCAAACACTCCAATTACTTGTTTTTTTGAATTTTTTTTTACAAAATTCAACAAAAAACTGTCTTCTGTTAAGTACTAGACAACTCTATTAAATTATGAAATATATTTATTAACTAAACTATTGATTTATAAAATATATGATCTTGTGAAGTTACAAATTTTCAAAAATTCTATTTCCATTAATATATTTAAAACTTTATTTTATTCACCCTTCTTAAGATTATTTAAATTAGTCACATTTTCAATAAGTTAAATTAATAATATTAAATAATCTTAAGAAGGGTGAATAAAATAAAAATTTAAATATATTAATTTAAATTTAATAGATTTAAATTAAATATATATTATTTAATATTTAATATTAAATATTAAATAATATATATTTAATTTAAATCTATTAAATTTAAATTAATATATTTAAATTTTTATTTTATTCACCCTTCTTAAGATTATTTAATATTATTAATTTAACTTATTGAAAACGTGACTAATTTATTACGCCGTAAATCATTTATAGAATAAATATTTTAGCATGCGTAAAGGGAGGAAAGTATTAATAGCTCTTTCCTTTCTTTTAACCAATACGCGGGGAATATGATAATAATGGTGGGTCCCGATTCCACCTGAAAGGACAATACAATATGGAACCAGATGTTAATGCTTGAACCTAAATTAGGACCTCACGTCACTAATGAAAAGATGGAATCCCTTATTATTAATTAATATTAACTAGCATTTTGCAAATGAATATGCAAAAAAAACGTCAAAGGTAAGCTTGTCACATTGATTGGTCAACGGATGATTGGACAGCTGCGTGACACTGTTGAGATTTGTTGAGTTTTGTCGTTTTACGACGAATCTCTACGTCGTGAGCTAAAGCCTCACAATAGATAACGCCTTTGGCATTAATTAATGCTTGAAAGTGAATTATGACCACATGTCAGGAACGAAGAGCCAAATCAAGATTTCACTCTTTATGTTCAAAGCCTTGCATTAATAACAACCTATACTTTTGGGAAAGAATACATTATTAATGTTTGAGACGGTTAAGAATACATTATTATATAATGGATTTTCCACGTGGCAATTGTCCATCTAACTTTATAAGTCAAAATCCCATCATTAATACATGACCCCATTTTGTGTGGCCGTCATAGTCCTACTCATCTTAGGATATATGCACCATGAATAGAAATCACACATTTTCCTCCTAGTGTATTGTGCGGAAAGTTAAACTATCAAAATTAAAAATCCAAATGAATATAATAAGGGTTTATTTTCCAAAGAGAAAAAACGTTCTTTCTATTATAGAAAAGAAATAAGTATACTCACTTCAAGGTTTCAAAAAAATTCTGGGTTTGGCTAATATGAGCAGATTTCAAATACATAGATCGAACGCCAACTTATGCACTATTACAGGAAACAAAAGATACAAGCAGAGATGTCTATGAAACAAAGGTATGTATAGCACTCAGACTGCAACATAATAACAAGAGATGTCTGGCAAACAAAATTTTGTACACAACACAAACTACCATGTGATAACAAGAGATCATTGGCAAAAGGAAAACTCAAAGAGATAATACACTAAGATTTGAGCATGTAAGGAGGAAAACTAGAAGAGTTGGAGATGTAGAAGCTGGTGGTTAGGAGGAACCAAAATGCACCTTCTCCACATGAGCTGATCATCCTGAATTTTCTCCACCATGATTGTACCTTTGCCTTCCTAGAGGCCTCTTTTGGATAAAGCATTCACTCGACTATTCAATTCTCTATGAATATGTTGGAAAAAGATTTGTTGGAAATGGACTTTCAACTGTTTAATTCTCTCCTTCCAGCGAAGAAGATCCAAAGTGTTAAGTTGATGTTTCCCTTTGAGCCATCCTACCACACATTGAGAGTATCCTTGAATATGCGAGGAAATCATTTTGATAGAGGCAGCAACCAGGAGAAGGGCGCAACAGGAAACTAATTATGCTTTTGTATTAGAACGCCTCCCTATGTTCAGAAAAAACTGCACTATGACCTTACCATTGAGGTTTCTAACAACACCTCCTCCACAAACTCCATTTTGTTGAGCTCCATCAAAAAAACCAGAATTGTCTGCAGTGATGGCAATAGTAGCAACAATATGGCGTTGAAGTCTAGGTTTCCTCTTCCTCATATAGCCATGGAAAAATCCAAGAATCAGGGGTAAGATCCATTGTATAATAATGGGATGATCTTCAAAAATCAATTTGTTCATGATTTTCCATATTCGCCAAGCCACATAGATTGGAAGGGACTTATGATTCCCCATATTTTGGTCCCACCAGAAAATACAAGTCTCCAAATAGTTGAGCGGACCTATCTCACGAATGTTGAGGCTCATGAGTGCTTTCTTCCATAAAGTAGTGGCAAAAGCGCATTGGACGAATAGGTGCTCAATAGTTTATTCCCTCACTTACATAGGCCACGAGCACTCAGCCCCTTAAACTCTCTACGAGACAGATTATTCCAAGTTAGGATTTGGTTTTCCAAAGCCAACCAAATGAAGCATTTAAGCTTGGGGGAATGTCCCAACTCAAATCTTCTGATACCATTATTTCACCCCTAGACCAATTTTTATTTTAAAATCATTGCATATGCCAAGTTGGTTGTGATTTGACCTACTGTTGGATTCATTTTCGAAGTAATGACATATTTCCTTTCAATTGGAATGAGGTCACTTTGTGATAACTTATGGATGTAGCCCTCCCACTCCCTTATTAGTTCACCCTCCAAACCTAAATCCACCAAATTCTTCCTATTATGCAACTAGTTCACAAAACAAAACAAAAGATAGATCAACGACTTGAAAGTTAGCCTCTTCGAGGGGTGACCTCCTTTACATCTGTTACACACCAATTTGTCACCGTCCCTACAATCCCCATCCCGCACATTGGAGGGCTCATTCCGTGACCTGTGGGCAGAGTTAAGGCTTGAAAATACTTTCATTGCATCCCTCTGAAGATGAGTTTTAATTGCCCTAAAGACATCTCCCTGCAAAAAACCCTAAAAATAGCTCTTTTTCCATTGGCGCGGTTCCATAGTTCAGCGCTCGCGCCAAGAGGGAAATCCTCCAAAGAGGGCGCGCCAATTGGCGCTCTGTCATAGAGCCGTACCCGCGCCAAACATATTAAGAGGTGTTTTTTAAAAATAAAAGGCGGAAGTTTCATCCTAACAAATTACTGGGCTGATTTCTATCTTGAGTTGGGAGGTTTGGCTACGGATTTCCATGGAGAGGAAGTGGTTTGCCACCTCTCATGGAAGCTTCCTTGATTATAGGGCCAATCCCATAATTATAGGGATCCCAACTCCCCTTCCTCCTTCTATAAAAGCTTGCCCATTTCCATTTGCAAGCTAGTTCAAAAGAGTGGCAGAATTTCTAAGTTCCCAAGAGCTTTCATGCTGCAAAAGCCTTCTTGATTCCCTAAGGCCAAATCCAAGCAAGGAGACTATTGCCAAGTATCCGGAGAGAGAGGCTTGTCCCATCCCTGACAGGCTTTATCGAGACATGTTGTGCTGACGACCCGCTAAAGGAGAGTGTTGCGTCGAAGCTATGGTTGTATTCTTCTTTTAACTCTTTAATGATAAGCGACTATCGGTTATGGTTCCACTCTTGTTCTTGATCATGTTCATGAGTTATATCCTCTTCGAATGATATATAGTTGTATGCACTGGATTTTATGCTTGCGTTTGTGTTGTTTCTTGCATGTGCAGGTGTCCGATCACGGAGATCGTGAGGATTATGATCTGCCAGGGCAAAGGAACGGGAGAACCACCTCTTCTACAGACGATAGCGTTGGATTCCAGGTAAGCCTTCCTCGCAAGTCGGTTTATTTACAATTAGGAACCTGCACTGTAGCGTGTTTGATTGTTGCTAGAACCGATCTGGGCTAGTAGGGATCGCCTCTGTCCGCAGAGGGGATTTACCTCCTCAACAATTTGGCGACTCCACTGGGTGTTAGGAAGAACTTTTTTAGCCCACAGTTCCTGAGGGCGTTCATGCAAACTTCATTTTCCATGGCTTGTTCATCCTCTTCACCGTGCTCCCTTTCTTTCCACTCAATCACCATTTTGTTCGGTTCACTGCATCAACATGGTCAAAACCCTTAATTAGATCTCTGATGAGCTTCAAATTTCATTCAAATTGATTAAAATCTCAAATTTTTAGGCGGAAATTGAGGTTCTACCGCTGGCGTGGCTGTTTCGTGAACAATCGCGCCAGCTGGCGTGAGCCCTTTGCATATAAAAGCCCATTGGCGCGGGTCCGTGCCCGATACCCACGCTAATGAGCGGAGCCCTAAAAATTTAAAAAGTGACCTCAGAAGTCTAATGCATGATGGAAAAATATTAAAAAATGGATTGAAATGGAGTACGAAGAAGCGCCTCTTACCTGGAACTGACAGAATTCTGAATGGTAGCCCGGATCGGTCGTAATCATTGTCAGAAATTCACACACCAAACTGGACCACTGCTGCTCTTCGGTGAGGTAAATAGTAAAAAGTAATTTTATTTTTACCATTTGACATATTTATAACTTTTTGAACTCAAAATAGGTTTTGAAAGTTATTTTTCTGAATATTTTAATGTATTTGTGTCGAAAATGGGTTTTACACTTGCCTTTTTGTGCAGCAACAGGTCTTTCACGCAACGGAAACGGTGAAACGAGTTGTATTTTATACTTTTTCGGATTCGGTAAATACACGAAAAAGTCACTCTGGAGTCATCTTTCAGCTCTTTTCTGACTCTCTAAACATGAAAAGATCACCGAGGCCCTTGTCGTTTCGATCTCGTTAAAGTGGACACGAATCGACATCTACCTAGTATATGTTTACCCCTTTTTTGGCCTGGGATGGATTATTTACGAAAAAGGAATACCCTAGCCTATCGCGACTAGGAGGTTTTCTTGGATATTATTTTCTACCTTTTCGGGTCCGGGGAACTATCTACGAAAAGGGACCGTTGGAGTTTACTTTTTGCTGTCTTTTCAAACTCTCTAAATATGAAAAGACACCGAGTTCTTCCTTTGTCAGACTCGTTAAACCCTGATGACATCGGATTCAGTCGAAATGACGTTATTCGAGTCACTCCTTCCTAGGGCTCGTTAAATGTACTAGGATGGATTCGCCCGAAGGGCGGACTTATATTAAAAGCATATGCTATCCCCTTCAAGCTTGTTATAAAAAATAATTGGGGTACTCGCCAGAAATGGTGGGGGAAAATGGAACCAGCATCGTTGTCGTGTCGGCAGTATGTCACTCTTGAACATGGCACTTATCTGCATTCGTGTCGGGTTGGGGACATCTCATCTTGTTCTTCACTTTGCCTCCGTGGGTTTGGATAATCCCTTTTGACCTCTCATCTGCTCATTGCCTCGTCACCATGACCTCTGATCCGTTGATGTCAAATACTGCCAAGTCCACTGTAGTGTCGTTTGCATGTTCAAGAGAAGTTGACCTCTGCAAGTATCAACATTCCTCTGATTCTCATATGATCTTGATTCACAAAAACATTATGTTCCTCTGTCTCGTGTCGATGATGTGGGAAACGTTATGGCCCACCTTCGATCAAGGCCACTTCCTGTCGACTTTAGCTCATTATCCAGGAAGATGGTCTAGAGACTCTTTCATGGTACCTTGGAGCCTGCATGCCTCAATGGCAGGTTCATCGCATTCAACGTGAGGTTTTCATCATTGGCCTCCGATCAAGTGATTCTACGGGTGTTCGACACCAGCTCATTGATTCACACGTCGTAGATTGTACCTATAGTACCTTGAGGGCCATTGTCATTATTGGTGGTTCCTCTCGCGTCTGTTAACAGCTTTCATCATTGGCTGGTAATCAGACGATGTTCTTGCATGTTCGACTTCAGCTCACTTATTCACATGCTTGAACTTGTACTTTGTTCGGGTCGAGATGGAGCGCAAGACCTTGGATTGTGTTTGTTGTAATCCAGGCTGCGAAATTGTGGATTATTATGATTATTTACATGACTCACTGATTGGATGGCTGCGACCATACCTGAGTCTATTTATCGATCTTCATTGGATGGCTGCGTCCATACCTTGGATCCAGATTATTGTATGCTCTGTTATGGATGGCTGCGCCCATACCACGCATATATATCATGTATCTGAGACATCAGTTGTCCTTCGCTCCGCAGGTTTTCCGATGGCAGTGTTTTCGGTCGGCATGTTCTCGTAAAGCATTTCACCCCTCTCTCTCTCTTTCGGGCCTCATGCTTTAGGGGGCATCTGTTACACAACAATTTGTCACAATCCCTACAATCCCCATCCCGCACATTGGAGGGCTCATTCCGTGACCTGTGGGCAGAGTTAAGGCTTGAAAATACTTTCATTGCATCCCTCTGAAGATGAGTTTTAATTGCCCTAAAGACATCTCCCTGCAAAAAACCCTAAAAATAGCTCTTTTTCCATTGGCGCGGTTCCATAGTTCAGCCCTCACGCCAAGAGGGAAATCCTCCAAAGAGGGCACGCCAATTGGCGCTCTGTCATAGAGCCGTACCCGCGCCAACCATATTAAGAGGTGTTTTTTAAAAATAAAAGGCGGAAGTTTCATCCTAACAAATTACTGGGTTGATTTCTATCTTGAGTTGGGAGGTTTGGCTACAGATTTCCATGGAGAGGAAGTGGTTTTCCACCTCTCATGGAGGCTTCCTTGATGATAGGGCCAATCCCATAATTATAGGGATCCCAACTCCCCTTCCTCCTTCTATAAAAGCTTGCCCATTTCCATTTGCAAGCTAGTTCCAAAGAGTGGCAGAATTTCTAAGTTCCCAAGAGCTTTCATGCTACAAAAGCCTTCTTGATTCCCTAAGGCCAAATCCAAGCAAGGAGACTATTTCCAAGTATCCGAAGAGAGAGCCTTGTCCCATCCCTGACAGGCTTTTTCGAGACATGTTGTGTTGACGACCCGCTAAAGGAAAGTGCTGCGTCGAAGCTATGGTTGTATTCTTCTTTTAACTCTTTAATGATAAGAGACTATCAGTTATGGTTCCACTCTTGTTCTTGATCATGTTCATGAGTTATATCCTCTTCGACTGATATATAGTTGTATGCACTGGATTTTATGCTTGCGTTTGTGTTGTTTCTTGCATGTGCAGGTGTCCGATCACGGAGATCGTGAGGATTGTGATCTGCCAGGGCAAAGGAATGGGAGCACCACCTCTTCTACAAACGATAGCGTTGGATTCCAGGTAAGCCTTCCTCGCAAGTCGACTTATTTACAATTAGGAACCTGCACTGTAGCATGTTTGATTGTTGCTAGACCCGATCTGGGCTAGTAGGGATTGCCTCTGTCCGCAGAGGGGATTTACCTCCTCAACAACATGACATAAATGAAAAATTCTTGGATGAAACAAATGACAAGACCTCATTTCTATATATAGGACTCTAAGGTGTCATAATATAATCAAAGCCTATATAAAAACAATAATGTAAGGGCACAACAATAATAATAGTGGGCTTACATGGGGCACAATAATAACAATATGGGGGCTACATTAACAATACCAATAAAGGGACTAAAGTAAAAATGAAAATAAGGGGCCTACGCTAGTATTACAAGGACCTAACATGCCCCTCTCCTACAAAAAAAGTGTTGTCCTCAACACTTGAGCAGTTCTGGATGCTTCTGTATAAAATTCTCATCCTCCCATGTGGAATCTTCAGTGGGTAAGTTCTTCCACGTAATGAGATACTCTGAAATTGATCGATTTCGTAGCTATCGAGTTCTTGTTTCCGTGACTACTTCAGGTTCCAATAATATTTTTCCTTCTTTGTTACTTATGGAAATATTGTTTGAACTTGGAGCTTGTCACTGATAACCTTTTGTTGACGACGATGGATACCACCAACATATAGGGGAGCTCCCTGATTTAAGGTCCCAACTAGACCTCACATTGTTTGGTGTAGGAGTCCCATTCGGAATACCACCAAATTGTTGTTTACTTAAATATACGCCTTAGCTTTAGCTGTAAGCAGGAGAAAGAAGCACAGTGGTCCTTTTGAATGAGCAAGCTAGTATGCCTTGTGGATGTTCAAATGTCGATGTATCTAGGTTCTCTTACTACATAGGAGAAAATAAAGTGAGCCCCTAACTAGAGAGAAGTAATAGTACTACCCTAATGGAGACACAAATCGATGAGAAACACTAGCCTAACATCAAGCGAAATAGTTCACAAGGATGCAATGATCATTATAGCATAACAACACATTTCCATCAAGAAGCACTAAAGTAGCTGAAATTTTTCAACTAATCCAGTACTTAATAAAAAAAAAATTGAACCATAAACATTCAAAGAATAGCCTTAGAAACATTCACAATCCATGTGTGAAAACATGTTGGCCTAGAAGGCTTCATATTAAGAAAAAGTCCCAAGATAATAAATACAATGAACATCACTAGCTCCAATAGTGGAGTGTTAGAGCCACTACTTGCTGCCAAAAAGTACTAACTCTATCTCTCTTATCCCTTGTGGGAGAAGCCAAGGTTAAAAGTCCTTTACATGCGAAATGAGGATTTATTTATAACTTGAGGCATGACCTTTCACATCCTCATTACTCTTCCCTTTCTAATTTATAGTGACCTTTGGAATTCCAAATGATTGTTGGAATTACATATAAATTTTAGTAATACATGTCTTTTGGACTTCCACGACTCTTTAGTTCCTACATGACTCTTGGTCTTATTCGTATTACAATAATACACCATGACTTCCACATCATCGCATGATGAGACTTGACAGGTCACTATATTTGAAGACTGGGAATTATAGTGGCTGATGACATGGAATTTCTCTAGTGGTGACGTGGCTGTCAGTTTCCTCTTTGTTATTCATGCAGCTTCAATCGTTGATTTTTTCATGGAGTCTTTAGGTGTTTTTATTATCAAGATTAAAGTGTGTTCTTAATTCTTTCCATGATTCCTTTATTTATTCTCCTTGCTCGATCTTCCTTATGTGTGCTTTCCACAATGTTTCTAGAATACATGTATCTACAATCACTCAGATGAACAACCATTAACCTGAAAATATCCTATTCTACCATAATTTATGCATATTTTTATGTTCATTCCTTTTTGGTGCACTCAAATGGAAAAAATGATATTCTAGGTGCATGGGTGCACTTTGAAAGGCTGAAGGGATGAAGAGGGAAGGCTTCGGGGCTTTGACATGTGCTCATGCACTCCAAAGAAGGGGACAATCAAGGCAGGGAGTATGGCACAATTTTGAAGGACAAAGGGGAAGGCTTCGGGCTTCCCAAGTGCATTCTGCACTCAAGGGAGAGATGGAGGATGCAGGGCGCGTCCTGAAGGCTGAAGGATGAAGGCTTTATGCCTTCGGGGTGTGATCATGTGCTCAAGAGGCCTCAGGGAGGGCATAGGGTGCACTCTTGAAGGTTGAAGGCTGAGGCTTCGTTCCTTCATGGTGTGTTAATGTGCTCGAAGAATCCATGAGGGTACATGGCACAGTGGGGAATGTTGAAGGATTGAACTTTGAGTATTTAGGGTGTGCCAATGCACTCAAGGATGGTGCACTTCTTAGAGTCAAAGGAGTGTGCTCAAGGAATACTTAGTCACTTTTAGAGGGTGTAGTTTGGAACAAGGAAGGGGAATCAGGATTGAGGAGTGTGCTTTGCACTCTTAGAGGGCGCAAGGCGCACTTCCAAACAATGAAGGACATCCCAACAAGTCTTCAGACTGTGCTCCTGTGCTCTTAGACTTAACAGGCTCGCTTTGAAACCAAAATTTGTCTAAGTTTTGAAAATGAGGCAAGGGGCATGAAGGATGAGTTTAGACATAGAATGATCAAGAGTTCATAAATTTTGCTCAAAATTGAAAGTTACAGGATTGGGTTGAAACCATGATGGTTACGTAGATCTTGTCTTCCTGATTCCGACGCCACGAACGATTCGAAAAAATGATGTCGTATGAGGGAGATATCACGTTCTAATCGATTTCCCAAACAATTAAATTTTGCGACAGGTTTGACTGGGATGCCCAGTCAGCATGGAGGGTGCACAGTCAGTAAAAAGGAATATTCTAAAGAATATACCTTTTCTCCGGGCCAACCAGTGAATGACAAATAGCACTATATGGTTTGTTAATGGGTTGTACGTTATATTGGAGGAACCAATGGGAGGGTGACACGTGGCCAGCCCTGAGGCCGCCACGTGTCCCCTTAGCGGTATGGTAAAATTTTATGGAGGTCCGCAGGGCTCGACCCTGCAGACTTCGGCTTGCACACATAGGTCCCCACCATCTCTGCTACATCATGTTACTTAACCTCTATAGCTTTCAAGAAATATTTAAAGTTTAATTCATTTGTGGTTGGGGGTTAGGACCGCCAACGGTCCCAACCCGTCGGCGGTCCAAGGTATATGGTCACATTTTAGTGGCAACAAAACCGCAACACAAAACGTTATCACCGACATCTCATAACTCCAAAATTTAACTTAAAGCCTTGTCACATGGCTACATTCCCATGGTTAAGGTCTTTTCTCTGGCATTTTAAACTCTGACTCTTACGATCAGGCAGGGTTAGCGGGTGCGCATGTGGCCACCCCTACCCTTGACATTAAATATTACGGTTAGCGCTGGAGGAAAAGTTAGAGTGCGCCCTATTTTTGGGGGTTTTGGCTAAACTAACTCCAGTTAAGTGGAGTTCTCCACAATTAGTGGAGTTTTTCTAGGAGTTAATGGGAAAATGAGTTGGAAGCTCAATTTTTGCCCAATATAAGGGAATGAAGAGTCATTCTAGACTAATTGGAGCATTCTGGAGCCATTGGTGCAGATAAAATAGCCATTAGAGGCATATAAACACATGTATTTGCAAAATTTTAAGCATTATGAAAGGTGGACATGCCATTGGGAGCTGGACCAACAGATGTAGCCCAGGTTGGGTGAACTACTTCATCATGTCTGCTGTGTAAATATTATGTGTGGTTTTATTTCTTTGTTTTACACTGTTGTTCAGTGTTATTTTCTCTTATTTCATGCTTATAATTCACTACAATCACTTACAATTCATGGTTAAAATTCTCAATATTCATGCAAACTAAAGAGACATATATGCACATGTTTTATAACTTAAAAGACACTTAGCACAACAAAACATTATAGTCCTTGCAGATCAGGTTAGTATCAGAACTAGAGTTATTCTTTGGTGATGTTTTGTGCAAATATTTTTTTAACTGGTTTCAAGTGTTAAATGCTTACTAGGCTCAAGCTCAAGAGAGGAGAAGGCACATTGGCGGAAGAAAGAGGGTCTCAAAGTGAGCCACAAAAAAGGAGAGCAAGATTGCCACAATCTCCACCACCTAGTTCACCTCCTAAAGAAGCATAAGTGCCATTAAGCATGCCTCCAGAGGAAGAATAAATCCATGAAGAATTTGATCCCAAAGAGGAAGAAAGAGTGTTCAGGAAAGCATTCCTTGACATTACTGAGATGGTTAGAATCCTTTATCAAGAAAGGAATGAGAAACTAGAAGGAGAAGGATCCAAACTTCACAAGGAAGGATAGGGATCATCAGGAGGTCACAATGATGAAGATAATTCAAAGAAGGGCAATGGAGGAAATGGAGGCAGTGGAAAGTCAGCATCCTCACCCTCATCATCATCATCCTCTACTTCATCTTTAGTACATCAGCCACACAAGTCAAAGAAAACTGGTAAAAGTCCTTTTTAAAATTGATGTTAAGTTTGAATTGCCAATGTTTAATGGTGTAGTCAATGTAGAAAATCTAGATAATTGGATTAGGCAATTGGAGGTCTATTTGAGAATCCAGAACCTTCAAGATGATGTTACCAAAATACAATTAGCTTCGTTGAAAATGGAAGGTGCAACACTTGTTTGGTGTGAAGCCAAGACAAAGGAGGAGATAAAGAAGCATGGTAAGATTATTCTATCATGGACCAATTTCATTACTGCAATAAAACAACAGTTTTATCCACTAGCTCATATGCAGAAAGCCATAATGAACTGGCAAAACTTTAGGCAATTGAAGGGAAAAAATGTGCAAGAATATACCCAAGAATTTAGGAGTAGAGCTCTCTTATTAGGGGTAGATTTTCAAAGCCAAGATACTTTGCTCAAGTACATAGGAGGATTACATAGCTACCTTAAATATACTATTCTCGTGTTTAACCCCACAAGTCTAGATAAAGTATGTGTTCAGGCCACACATCTAGAAGCTAGAGGGAAAAATTTTTCTGAAGAGGGCAGAAAGAAACCTTTCAAGGGTAAATTCAAAGAGAATACCTCAAAAGGAAAAGGCAAAAATAATACATCTGTTAAGAAAGAGGGAGAAAAATTGGTTTGTAAAAATTGTTCAAAAGAGGCCATGATGAAAATCATTGTTGGAAATTACATCCTGAAATGAAACTCAACAGATACAACAACAAAGGGAAACAAAAAACTGCAGCTACAACTCAACATGATTTAGGAGATGATTCAGGTGATGAATCTAAAATTACAGCCATGGGATTGAAGAACATGAAGGGGAAAGAAACTGAAACTAAACCCAGTACTAGTACATCAAACTGTCACATACATGCTCCAAATGAAGAAGAAAGAATTGAACTGTTTCATGTGAGGGTCATATCCAAACATACCAAGATTGACACATTGTTTGAAAGTGGGTCACAAGCAAACTTAATCTTTTAAGACTTGGTCAAGAAACTTAATCTTGAGACCATACCACATCCAAAACCATATCCACTTTGTAATATTCCCAAATGGGGAAGCAGAAATACATGAACACAATAATGGAAAGAACAGTGAATAAATCAACACACCATGATATGATAAAAATGTACAACCATCTTATTAAACATATCAGCAAATAATAGGCACAAGATCTTGAGGATCAAGTCACTCAAGCAATACAAAACAAGCCTCTATAAGAAAAATATGCCAATACATGAGAAATAGTTGCCATAAAAATTCCCTGAGCTATGACAACGCAGTTTTAGGGCATAAAATGTTGCATAAAGATATATCAATGTAGATCTGCTATTATATAGCTCAATTAATGCTAGGAGTGAAGATCTAGCCTCCTAGACACCTTTCTAAGTGAACCTGGGAAGGGTTTCCGGAAATACACCCAAATACAAATGGTAATATATAACCCTAGGAATGAAGAGTCACTGCAAACTGAAGCTCATGAAATAAAAGGCTGAAATAATATGGATCTGATGTAGATCGCCTCTAAGGGTCTCCTCCAATGAAAGGTTGAACCCTTCACCTACAATAAAACTCTCTAAAAGAGCTAATAGATCCTCCTCTAAGACTGCCCTCCAAAATAATGCAATTCCCAGCTGAAAATGCACTATGAATGATGGGGATAGGTGGGCCTGGTGCCAAATACCTGAAATGTGCCCAAGAACCCTCCTTGTTGATCTCCCAAGAGAAGGAATATTTCCTCCTATGAAAAACTAGCTCAGAAAGTGGGTTTCTCAACCCTCCACTGCAACACCCTGCAACACAACAAAAATATGAACATAATTTGTGTTGTAGCTAAATACTGAAGCTTGGCCCTAAGCCTGAGTGTGGAAATGAAGTGCAATACTCTCCCAAGAGGCCTCTCAAGGAAAGAGATGGGATTCCCTCCCGGGAACACCCTGTGCTAAACATCACTGCAATCTTAGCTAAATAGCTGAAAAGAGAGAAAGAAAGTATAAACAAACATCTAAAAATAATAATCATAAGCTAACCCCATATGGCTGCCATCCTCTTCCTTATAAACAATGTGAGCCTTCTCACCTTGGGTCCCACTCATTAGGGTTTCCATCATCATGCAATCAATCTCCCTCCAAAACTGCATTGTCCCACCATTAATGCCACTCCTCCATAACAAGCTGTTTGATTTGGTCAAAGTTGACCAAGTCTTCATGATCCAGTCCCTTTTCACACCCAAGGGTCTTCAATCTAGCTTTTATATGACCTTCATTCACACTAGGAGTGTCTTGTATTCCTACTAAGGAGATTTATGGGCCTCCCTACCCTCTTATTCCTCTATCTAAGAGAAAAATAAAAATTTTAATATTCCAATTAGCTGTGTGCAAATTTAGGAATATTACACACTTGGTTGGATTTGTAAGGATGCAAATTCACAGGTTTCTAAGAAGTGTATATTGTGGTTTGCAATCACTGCACATTGTGTTGACATAGTTGAATTAGATGTGGTTCCGCTTGACATAACATGTATTGTGTTGGGGATTCCTTACTTGTATGACAAGAAAGCGATCTTCCATCGCCATGAGAATAAATACCATTTATTCAAAGATGGAAATGAGTACATTGTTAGAGCACATCGCAAGAAGACAAACATTGCTATGGTAAATGCTAGAAAGGTAAACAGGCTGGTAAATTCAAGTAAGAGTTTTTTTTCTTCTAATGATTAAGCCTAAAGCTGATGTTCATCATGAATCATTTGAGGATTGTGATCCTAATTTGAAATCAGATTTATATGATGTTGATGCACATCATGAGATGTTTCAGGAGCCAATAGGATTGCCTCCAAAAAGGGAGATTTAACATGAGATTCAGTTGCAGCAAGAATTTCCTCTTCCAAACATCGACATGTATCGCATGTCGATAATGGATAATGCTGAAATAAAGAGGCAACTCAAGGACATGTTGGACAAAGGAATCATAAGGCCAAGCACCTCGCCATGTGGTTCACCCATAGTCTTGATTCCAAAGAAATATGGGACTTGGCGCATGTGTGTAGACTTTAGAGCTTTGAACAAGATAACGGTAAAGAATCGATACCCACTCCCAAGGATAGATGATTTGCTTAATCAGTTGAAAGAAGCAAATTTTTTCACTAAGTTAGATTTACGAAGTGGATATCATCAAGTAAGAATTGCATAAAGTGATGTATGGAAGACTACATTTAAAACCAAACAACGACTCTTTGAGTGGTTGGTTATGCCAATTGGTTTTTGTAATGCACCGATGACTTTCATGCGTGTTATGGATAGTGTTTTGCATCCATTTCTTGATGAATTTGTGATTGTGTACTTAGATGACATGTTTATTTTCAGCATAACAAGAGAAGAACATGTCTTGCATGTGAATAGAGTGCTCGATGTTTTGAAGAAAGAGAAATTATTTCTTAAGATTTCAAAGTGTGAGTTTGGAAAGACTTATTTGGTTTATTTGGGACACATTGTAGGAGGAGGCGAGTTGAGAATTGATCCTTCTAAAGTGGAAGCCATTGTTAATTGGCCCACACCCAGAATAGTAACCGAGGTAAGAATTTTCTTAGGTACAACTCAGTATTGGAGAAAGTTTATTGCTAAATTTTCAGCCATCACAACTACTATGCATGCAATGACAAGTGTGAAGAAAGGCTTCCAATTGGGAGGCAAACAACAACAAGCTTTCAAAGCTTTAAAAGACAAGATCAGTTTAGATCCAGTCCTGGAATTACCGAATTTGAGACAACCATTCGAGATACAAACTGATGCTAGTGAATATGTTATGGGCGCAGTTCTTTTGCAGCATGGTAAGCTTATCACTTTTCATTCTGAAACATTTAATGGTGTTGCGACAAATTATCCTACATATGACAAAGAACTTTATGCGTTGGTACAAAGAGTCAAGAAGTGGAAACACTACTTGATGGGTAAAAAGACGATTGTGCATACTAATCACCAACCACTACAGTATTTGCAGTTGCAAACAAAATTGCAGCAATCACGACATTTCAGGTGGATGGGATTTCTTCAATAGTTTCACTTGGTTATAAGGTACAAGAAATGTATTTTCAATAAATTTTCTAATATGATTTCAAGACCAGTTATAAGTTCTTCTACTTTACTAAAAAATGATCCTATTGTACATGAGAGTTACATAGAACAATATGCACATGATGTTGATTTCCAAGATGTGTATGCTAGTTTGAGTGAAGGGAATCAAGTTGAAGAAAATGATTATCACGTGCATAAAAATTTGTTGTTTCATTTGGGAAAACTATGTATACCACAAGGAGAGAGGCTAAGTGTCATGAGAGAAGCTCATTCATCTCTTATTTTTGGACACTTTGGGGTAAGAAAAATAGTGGCGCATCTACAGAGGTATTGTTATTGGCCTCGCATGATAGATAGTGTGTCACGTTTTATAAGAGGTTATTCTATGTGTGCAACAAGCAAGCCTAGTAATAGGAAGATTGGGTTGTACACGCCACTACTGGTACCATCAAGGCCATGGGAGAGTGTCTACCTATGTTAAGAAAACAACATGATTATCTTTATGTAGTTGTAGATAGATTCAGTAAAATGTGTATACTTATGCCATGTAAGAAAACCATTACTGCTGAACAAACTGTTGAACTTTATTTACAACATGTATGGGTTCATTATGGATTGCAGATTGGGTTGTACATGCCACTACTGGTACCATCAAGGCCATGGGAGAGTGTCTACCTATGTAAAGAAAACAACATGATTATCTTTATGTAGTTGTAGATAGATTCAGTAAAATGTGTATACTTATGCCATGTAAGAAAACCATTACTGCTAAACAAACTGTTGAACTTTATTTTCAACATGTATGGGTTCATTATGGATTGCCAACTTCTATTGTTAGTGACAGGGATTCCAGGTTCATTGGGAATTTTTGGTCCAATCTTTGGAGTATGGTGGACACAAAGTTGAAAAAGAGTACTGCTTTTCATCCGCAAACTGATGGATAGACCGAGGTGGTGAACAGAACCATTGTGCATCTATTGAGAGGACATTGCATCAAACATCCTAAGTTGTGGGATGAGTAACTAAATTACATTCAACACACTTACAACTGGGCAAAGCACTGTTCTAAAAATACATCACCTTTTGAAGTATGCTTTGGGTATTTTCCAAAATCACCATTAGACTTCATATTTGAGAAGGATGTTGCAATAGATGGCCATAGTGATATTGACAAGGCTCGAAAGTTCATTGAGAAAATTTAGATTATACAAGGAGAGGCATGACAAACATAGAGTTGATCACAATTTTCAAGAGGGAGATGAGGTATGGTTGCACATTAACAAAGAAAGGATGCAAGGGGAAGGTAAAAAGCTCAAACCCATTCTCTATGGTCCATTCAAGATCATAAAGAAAGTTGGTAATAATGCATTTCAACTTGACTTTCCTTCATATAGGAAAATGTATTCAGTTGTTAATGTTGAAAACTTACGTTTGTATGAGCCACCTTGATCGATGATCAAGGAAGTGATGTTCAGCTGCCTTCTATTGAATATTTCTCGCAAGAATTTCTAGATGAGCTCAAGGAAGATACAATTCTTGACAGAAGGACAAGAGCATCCAAGAGGGGAAGTGTTGACTACCTTCGAGTTGGGATCAAAGGTAGTAAACCAAGAAAGGAAAAGTGGATGGAAGTTGGAAAGGTGAGGGAGTTGTACCCTCATCTACTGAACAGGTAATCAAAGTCTTTTGGGGTCCAAAAGCTTCCCAATGGGGAGGAGTGATCAGGAGTTCATAAATTTTGCTCAAAATTTAAAGTTACGGGATTGGGTTGAAACAGGATGGTTGTGTAGATCTTATCTTCCTGATTCTGGCGTTGCAAAAGGTTTGAAAAAACGATGTTGTATGAGGGAGATATCTTGTTCTGATCGATTTCCCAAACAGTTAAATTTTGCGACAGGTTTTACTGGGATGCCCAGTTAGCATGGAGGGTGCACATTCAGCAAATAGGAATATTATGAAGAATAACCCTTTTCTCCAGGCTAACCAGTGAATGACAAGAGGCACTATATGGTTCGTTGATGGGTTGTACGTTATATTGGAGGAACCAATGGGAGGGTGACACGTGGCCAGCCCTGAGGCCGCCACGTGTCCCCTTAGCGGTATGGTAAAATTTTATGGAGGTCCGCAGGGCTCGACCCCACGACCTCCAGCCTGCACGCATAGGTATCTACCATATCCGCTACATCATGTTACTTAACCTCTATAGCTATCCGGAAATAATTAAAGCTTAATTCATTTGCGGTTGGGGGTTAGGACCACCAACGGTCCTAACCCGTCAGCGGTCTAAGGTATATGGTGACATGTCAGTGGCGACAAAACCACAACACAAAACGTTATCACTGACAACTCATAACTCCGATATTTAACTTAAAGCCTAGTCACATGGCTATATTCCCGCGGTTAAGGTCTTTTCTCCGATGTTTTAAACTCCGACCGTTACAGTCAGGCAGGGTTAGCAGGTGAGCATGTGGCCACCCCTACCCTTGACATTAAATATTACAGTTAGCACTGGCAGGAAATTTAGAGCGTGCCCTATTTTTGGGGGTTTTGGCTAAACTAACTCTAGTTAAGTGGAGTTCTCCAAAATTAGTGGAGTTTTTCTAGGAGTTACTGGGAAAATGAGTTGGAGGCTCAATTTTCGCCCAATCTGAGGGAATGAAGAGTCATTCTAGACTAATTGGGGAATGCTGGAGCCATTGGTGTAGAGAAAAAAATCGTTAGAGGTATGTAAACACATGTATTTACAAATTTTTGAGCATAATGAAAGATGGACATGCCATTGGGAGTTGGACCGACAGATGTGGCCTAGGAGGGGTGAACTGCTTCATCATGCCTATTGTGTAAATGTTATGTGTGGTTTTATTTCTCGGTTTTACAATGCTGTTCAATGTTATTTTCTCTTATTTCATGCTTCTAATTCACTAAAATCACTTCCAATTCATGGTTAAAATTCTCAATATTCAAGCAAACTAAAGAGACATATATGCACATGTTTTATAACTGAAAAGACACTTAGCACATCAAAGTAATACAATCCTTTTAGATCATAGAACTAATTGTGACTTAAAAAAACTTGTCAAAAAATATTAGAAAGACTTGAATAATGTTAAATATACATTATTATACACATACCCCCAGCGCAACAAGTGTAGTGTATGCGACTGCAACCAAAAAGTGTCATTTTACGACGACAAATATGTCATGAATATGAAATGCATCGAAATATTTTATTACAATGAAACGACACTTGAGACCACTTAAATAAATTTGAAACACGTAAGTAGTGTGAAATATAATTTTATGATCAAAGTGAAAATAAAAGTAGGCTCCAAAATTCAAATGTACTAAAATTTTTGAGGGTGTTGTAGCAACGACAACACTTGGTGACAAATTGGGCAGATTTTAGCTCCTCTATCTAGGAATAGCTTTCGGATGAGGGCCAAAACTTTAGGAAGTATTGATTGTCTCAATTTCCCCATTTCAACTCGGTTCTATACATAATATCTTCACTTTTCTATACTTGGTTGGACACATAAAATGATACACCATATCACAATTGTTTCAATTTGGGACAGGGTAATGTGTGTAACGTGTTTAATGATATTTAAAACATTAGTTTTTATCTATTCTGTTGCTCTGCTACCAGCAGCCTTGGACAATACCCTGATGGAGTCACTTCAGGAGCACAAGAGTTGCTTTGCTGCCAGCGACCCTAGACAATACCTCAACGAAGTTGCTTGCTTCACATCCTTGTGTAGGAAGACTTTCTCTTCTTTCACCCGTTATTTATTTATTTATAATAGGATTGTGTGTTTCAACTTATTATTTTCAACAGGTGGAAGAAGGATCCCTGCTTATTAAGAGAAAATGAGTTTTCCCCTTCAGATAAGTATTTAAAGACCTCTGATATTAGTTTACTCGCTTTAGATTTTCCGCTTATCCCTTCTCTACTTTATTAGACAAGCATTAACACACATAAGTATATTTTCACCATGTTGAGAAGTTTAAATACCAGCATAAGTATGTATCTAATAGGTTCCCTCAAGGTTCTCCTACTGAATGAATTGTATTTTCCATCT
Organism: Pinus albicaulis; assembly: GCA_034641835.2. NCBI lineage: Eukaryota > Viridiplantae > Streptophyta > Pinopsida > Pinales > Pinaceae > Pinus > Pinus albicaulis. The sequence continues at coordinate 1,138,829,795 of CM076584.1, forward strand.
GGCCTTAGCTTAACCTGTGGCATTTTCCCAAACAAAGAAGGATGACAATATAACGCCAAACGTTGTGGTTGTCACACTTCTCCTTGAATGCACAACAAAGCCTTTTGGGCCATGCACTTTACGCAAGGGTCTTATTTATTTATGTATGAAGACCAAAAATAAGATGCGAAAAAACATGACTACGTAACAAAAAAACCGCCGACGCAAACAAAAGAACAAAAAATAAAAGACGAGATGTAAAAAAATATGCACAAGAAGTGAAACTTATAGTTGCTGCTAGAAATAATGTTTCAAGTCTCGACCATTTACGGGAAGGGGGTCAATCCTCTCATCTAAATATTTTAGATTGAAATCATTATTACTAAGCTTCTATTCGATAACTAATGGTCCTATCCACAATGGTTGGAACTTTGTGTGATTACATTTGTCTTCATGGGGTTTATCCCACTTCAATACTAGGTCTCTCACATCAAAGCTATTTTCCCTCGCAGATTTTCTGTCAAACCAGTGATTTACACAGTTCTGAAGCACAACAAATCTTTCTTTGGCCTTGTGCATTTCTTCCTCAAGTTTAAGTGATTTGTTTATCCTGCTTTGAACTAGTAAACAAAGTCTACCTTGTGACTCTTGAGGGAGTTTAAAGGTTGGAAGATATAGGTTCAGAGGCAAGATATCTTCCTTACCATAAACTAGGAAGTATTTCAAGGTTCTTAGGGAAGGCTTTGGAGTTACACGGTCAACCCACATTTCATTAGTCAAAGATTTATGTTAGTTCCTTTGTTCAAAGAAGATGGTTTTATTAATTATGTGGATAAGGTTCTTATTCCTTGATTCAACCAAACTATTTCCCTATAGATAATAATTAGATATATGTTTCAATACAATTCCATTTTCCAATGTGAATTCATAAAGTTTTAACAATGAAAAATATGACATATTATCAAAGACAAGTGACATAGGAATGCCAAAGCTAGTTATAATATTTTGTTGCATAAAGTGGATGACTTCCTGGTCATTTACTTTCCTGAGAGGAACTGCTTCCGACCACTCAGTGAAGTAATCTATCGCTGTGAGAATATATCAATTTTTCTTTGACAAATGAAGAAAAATATTTCCAATAACATCAAAGCCCCACTATTGAAAAGGTTCTTCAACTGCTACTGACATTAGTGGGGTGGCTAGCCTCTAATCACAACTGCCGCATCTTTCACATGCTTGGAACTTGTGGAAATAAGAGTGATTTAACAACCCCGAGTTAAAATCTCATGTAAAAAAGTTAATAAATGAAAAATAACACCAAGGTCATGGGACACCTATTCCAAGTTGGATGTTGGAAAATATATCCTAGTGGGCATCACTTAATGTGTTTATGGCTAAGGGTAATTGGCAAAGAAATTGACAAAAGCTTTGAAAAGGAATAAAGATATTTTTTGCATTTATTTTATGAAAATAAAGGAAATTAGGAGAAAAGGGGGGTGAAAGGTCACAGGATTGCATGTGAGGAGGAAATTGAAGTAAAATTAAGAAATCATAGGCATCAAGAATAAAAATACATTTGACCATTAGTTGGCAACCTTTTGTCAGTTCAGTTTTGGAATTGGTCTCAGAGAGGAGAAGAGCACCAAGAGAAGAAGGAAAGCAAGCAAGCAAAGGGATTACAAGGAAATAAAGGAAAAGTTGGATCAAGCAACTTCAACAAGAATAATTGCAGGCAACAAGTTGCATGTATGATTTCCTGGCTGGTTTTGACATGCATGGTATGTGCATGTTGGTATTTGGTTTTTTTGTTGTCGATGGCATGGTTTTTGTCTCGCTTTGACAGTGGTTGTAGCCTTGTATTTCCATTTTCAGAGAGCCATGGTGTGATGGGATTTATTTTCGATTGAGCTTTGTATTGCCAGAATTTTTTGGATCCGATTAAGGTGGTCTCAGGAAAATCCAAAGGGTTGGCGGTGGAGATGTTTTTCTCTGTGAATCCCTCGACAGGTGAGTGGAGATAGGAAAATTGCTCAAGGGATGGTGAAGGAATTCTGAGGTATCCAAGCTCGGTTTGGTTTTTTGATCTTGGCATCGGTTTAGGTGAGATCACAGTATGGTGAGGGTGGAGGTGGTTTAACCTCTGGATTCCCTTGGTTGTTTATGGATTGGTTTATCCCATGAGATCCCACATTCATGCTTGGAATATGGCACCGAGGTGATTAGCTGAAAGAAATATTTGGTTCAATCCAATCTATGGTCGAGTGGTACGTGGAAGTCCCGGACTTGGTTGGATTTTACCTATGTTTAATAAGAGCTAATTTTATCTTGATTTCTATGATTAAATGTACTTGTTATCATGTGGCTTTTATGGTTGTTATATCATTGTTATTTATCTGGTTATATGCTAGTTATAAGCATGGTTTTATGACAAATCTTAGTTATGGCTCTCTTCATGTTTTTACTTGTAACTGAATGAAAAATGAATGCAAGACCAAATTGTTGTTATGACATCTATTGTGAGAAGGAATTGGTCATTCTTGTTAAACCTTAGATAAGTTTCCATATCCTTATGTTCATATATGCATTTATGACTTGTAGGTTGCATGTTTACCAATTGTTTTATGGAATTCCAGTCCTATTTGGGAGAGTTCAGGTCAATTCATGGTTCAAGTTTTGGTTTATAAGATTTGTTTCTACGTCCTTCATCATTTCTAGAAGTTTCACTACACTAGTACATTTGGCGGAAATTCAGACACTTGGTTCTGACACTTTTGACCAAATGTCGGAAATTTCCCCAAAATTTTTCAACTTTTTCAAACCTAGCTCGAAACCGTCGCTATACCGACGTTTAGAGACAAGTGTCGCAATACCGACACTTAGACAAAGTGTCACAATTACGACATTTGGAGGAATCCGTCGGAATTGCGACAGTCTTGGCAATAGCGTCGGAATTGCGACGACATAGAGGAAAGTGTCACTATTGCGATGTTTGAGAAAATCGTCGCTATTACGATAGTTCAGGAAAAGGTGTCGCTATTGCGACAATTTCGGCAGAAACGTCGCTATCGTGACGGTTTGGGCTAAGTGTCGGTCTTACGACGGTTTGAGGATATCGTCGCTATTGTGACAGTTCAGGAAAAGGTGTCGCTATTGCGACAGTATCGGAAGAAACATCGCTATTGCAATGGTTTGGGCTAAGTGTCGCTCTTGCGACGGTTTGGGCGACGTGTCGATTCTAATTCACTCTATAACTGAATTTCGACATATGTCAACAATGATTTGATATTATTTGAATTAATTAGGGTCAGTTCAACATTATTGCTATAACATTTTTATGTGAGGTTGCAGGCCATGAAACTTCGACCATGTTAAGGATAATTTTTTTTGAACATCTAGTCCAAGTGTCAGATCTTTGTTTGTTATATTTCCAGAGATATTCTCTAAGGAAGTTAGGGTTTATGTATGCTCTAGAATTCTTTCTCAAATCATGGTCAACTTGATATTTTGGCTATCTTCTCGTCTGGAAATTTTTAAGCTATGAAATCTTCATACATGGCCCGTTTTCCGTTTGCTACCTTGTGTCTCCGGGCAGCCGGGCGCACCGTGTCGCGCCGTGTGACGCCGCACGACCAAGAGCGCTCGGGTCGGGCCGTTTCGTTCGGGTGGCCCGTTTGTCATTTGCTACCTTGTGCCTCCGTGCGGCTGGGCGCGCTGTGTGATGCCACACGACCAAGGGTGCCTGGTTCGGGCCGTTTCGTGCGAGGGCACCTGTGTCACATTTGCTAACTTGTGACCACCCGGGTGCCAGCTTGTGCACGTTCGGGCGACCCATTTACTGTTTTCTACCTTGTGCCTCCATGCAGCCGGGCGCGTCATGTCACACTGTGTGACGCTGCACGACCAAGGGCGCCTGGTTCTGGCCGTTTCGTGCGAGGGCACCCGTGTCACATTTGCTTACTTGTGATCGCCCGGGTGCCAGCTTGTGCACGTTCGGGCGGCCCGTTTACCATTTTCTACCTTGTGCCTTCGTGCGGCCAGGCACGCCGTGTCACGCCATGTGACTTCGCACGACCAAGGGCGCCCGGGTCTGGTCGTTTCATGCGAGGGCGCCCTTGTCACATTTGCTAACTTGTAACTGCCCGGGTGCCAGCTTGTGCACGTTTGGGCGGCCTGTTTTCCGTTTACTACCTTGTGCCTCCGTGCGGCCGGGTGCGCCGTGTCAGTTTTCATGCTAAGTTGTGACCGACCGGGTGCCTTGTGCACCTTCAGGTGGCCCATTTTCCATTTTCTCCCTTGTGGCATTGTTCGGTCGGGCGTGCCGTGTCGCGCCATGCAAGGTCACTCGACCGGGCACATTCGGGTCAGGTCGTTTCGTTCGAGGGCGCCCGTATTAGTTTTCATGCTAAGTGTTGACCGCCTGGGTGCCTTGTGCACCTTCGGGCAGCCCGTTTTCCATTTTCACCCTTGTGGCATCGTTCGGTCGGGCGCACCGTGTCGCGCCGTGCGAGGTCGCCCGACCGGGCGCGTTAGGGTTGGGCTGTTTTGTTTGAGGGTGCTTGAATCAGTTTTTCAAATTTGTGACTGCCCGGGTTCCTTGTGCACGTTCGGGTGGCCCATTTGTCGTTGGCTCCCTTGTGGCATCGTTCAGTCAGGCGCATCGTGTGAGGTCACCCGACTGGGCGCGTTCGGGTCGGGCCGTTTCATTCGAGGGTGCCCGTATCAATTTTCATGCTAAGTTGTGACCTGGCTGAAGCCTCGACATTTTCAGAGCATCTAGAATGACCTCTCTCTTCCCCAATCTCCCTCTCTCTCTCTCTCTCTCTACCCTCCAATCCTCTCACAGCTATATCCCTCCCTCTATCCTTCTTTCTGCCCCCCTTCCATATTTGTGTCACTATCTCCCTCTCTTACCCTTCTCTACCCCTCTCACTCCTCTCCCTCTCTCTCTCTCAGCCGATCCATTCCTTCTCTCCCCTCTCCTTTAGTTTATCTCCATCTCTCCCTTGTGACTCCCCTTTTCTCTCCACCTCTATCAATCTATGTCTTTATAATTATTCCTTCTCATATATATCTAGAGTTAATCTATATCATGACATATTGGGACCTACGATTGGGTTAATTCTGCTTTGTTGGCAAGGTTAAAATGTGCACAAACAGATACCAATGAAACTATCATCTTAACCCCTAACCCCTTAAACACTGATTCCCAACCCCTAACCCATTTAACCCCTAAACCATAAATCTCTAAACCCTTAACCCCTAACCCCTAAATCCTTAACCCCTAACCCACTTAACCCCTTAAACCCTAAACCTATAAACCCTTAACCCCTAACCCCTTAAATCCTAAACCATTAAACCCTTAACCCTAACCCCTTAAACCCTAAACCTATAAACCCTTAACCCCTAAAACCTAACCCCATTAGCCCCTAACTTCTAACCCCTAAAATCCTTAACTGCTAAATCCCCTAACCCCCTAAACCCCTAACCCATTTAACCCCCTAAACCCTAAACCTATAACCCCTTAACCCCTAACCCATTTAACCCCAAAAACCATAAACCTATAAACCCCTAACCCATTTAACCCGCTAAACCCTAAACCTATAACTCCTTAACCTCTAACCCATTTAACCCCCTAAACCCTAAACCTATAACCCCTTAACCCCTAACCCATTTAACCCCCTAAACACTAAACCTCTAAATCCCTAACCCCTAACCCCCAATCCCCGGCTAAGCCCTCCAAATTCGAATTAGCTTTGAAGAAGTAATTGTTTTCTTACTTCTGTCTAATTCACTATATAATCAGATCATGAATGTGAGAAGGCTTCTAGTTGTAAGCATGGTTGTGGTATGTTGATGTTCAGACGAAAAATACAACTTGCAGCCCTTGATCTGCTAGGGGCTGGTTACCTTGATATTAACGGTGGTGTATTCATACTCCTTCTGAATAACCAATAAAGGGTCAAGGAAATTGACCAATATGTTGTCAAGTTTTATCTTATCCATCTTTGGGGCAAGCTTCTTTTCGGCTAACTCCACTGCTTTTGATCTCAATTTTTCCAATTGCTTCCTTCTCTCATATGATACCTGAGCCTTTTCCTTTCTCTTCCCTTCTAATCCTGTAATAGTGTCATAGTGATGCCAGCCAACTTCTTTGGAAAGCCTTCCTAGCACACAATACTAGGTTATGAGGGTATCATGTGTTTGTGGGTAATGCCATTATTACCATGTGTTTGTAGACTAATTAGTAAATTTTAGGAAAAAATTGCAAAATTTCTAATGATGATAATTGATGGTAACTCATGTGATTATGACCAACATGGAATAATGAGATGAACACAAAAAAAATGCTAGCTAAATACTTCAGGTGGTTGAGTGGAAGTGTCACAAAAAGTGTAAGAAATCAATAAGAAGAGGCCGCTTATTTTAGAACATATGGAAGATGTTGGAATATTCATAACTTGGTACTCTAAGGGTATCCCTTGAATGAAAAACTCTATGGAAAATGGTTGTGGAATCATAGAATTATCTCCATACACGAACATTATGAAAATTACTATAAGGTCTATTTAAGGATGATTCATATAACGAAGAAAATATTGGCAATCAACTAATGAAGTTGAATAATTATGGTAATAATGAAAGTAATTTTGAAGAAACCTATAAAGTATGATGAAAGTAATTATTCTACATAAAAATATTATATTTATTAATATTTTTTATTACTTATAAATAATAATTACAATGAAAAATTACAATGAATATTATAAGTAATGATTTTTACATCCAAAAATATTGATAAATTGTTCTTAAATAAAATAAAATAAGTTTATTTTGTAAAATATTACAGCAGTTTACAATAAATATATAAAATAATTTAAATAAAATAAATTATTCACTAATGTTTGAGTGGGAAATTGTCATATGATTTCTTGTCATAGTTTCAATTTTTTCCCGCTCAGCTTGTTCGACCTATTCAAATTTTCTTAATTGACCTTTTCAATTTTTTTTTCCCACTCAGCTTGTTCGACCTTTATGACTTCTTTCCCATTCTGCCCTATTCAATTTTTTTTTTCCTGCTCAGCTTGTTCGACCTTTTTCTCATGAACTCTGAGCATGGAAAACAACCTCTGTTCGGAACTCTTAGAATCGAATCGAAGAGAAGTCGATGTTTAGACTCGAAGAGAAGTCGATGTTCAAACAACCTCTGTTCGGATAGATTTGGTAGATCGGTCTATCAAACCTTGTGATGGATTGTCATTATCCATTAATAAAAGTGCTTGGAAGGCTTGTTAGAAGAAAATTATAGGTTACTCGTACGTGAATGTATGAATTTCTCAGTATATTGTTTATTTTTCATTAAAAAAAACAGGGTATAGCACATGGGGTTTCCAAATTTCAATAACAAAAGCCAATAAAAACACCTGACCACGACAAAGATCTTGGCAGAAATATTGCTGAGGAAAAATGAATGTTCTGGCCTAGTCGTTTGCAGCAGACGAGGAACATCATGAATTGATGTTTTCTTGGAGCTATCTCCTTGTGTAAGTGTTTCAATCATTTCAAACTTTGTCTTCTATTTTAAATGAATATTTCAAATTTTTTAATTCCAAGCATGATACATCTGTTTGGTGTATATTTTCCTCATTGAATTAGTAGATAATGAAGAGTGATAGATCTGCACACTTTCTCATGTTTGTTTTACTGGCAGAATGATAGATCTGTACACTTCTCAAGTTTGTTTACTGGTGGACTAATAGATATGTATACCTTTTCTTCAATAGGTCAGTAAAGATAAGGGATAAGTGACGCAGGGTAAACCCACAGTCCCACTTTCCTGTGCTGTAAATTTCATTCACCTTGGTCCTACTCAATTTTTTTTCTTTCAATTTCATTCATCAAATTTATTAAATTTGATTAATGAAATGAGTTTGACAGCCGCATATAGACCAATACCAAAGACAGTCTGTACATAACCCCCAGAAAATAAGACCTTTGATAATTTAAATAAAACACCCGAGCGCGCAGAGAATATATCTCTCTTTATTACAAACACTGGTCTTTTTACAAAGAGATTTTACTTATAATTGCAACCTTCCTTTGTACATTGTATGAAAAGGTAAATAATCCGACTTCATCCCTTTTTAAATAACACTCTAAGGTTAACCAAGATATAGTGAAATACATCAACTTTCCGCCTCAAAACACAGGTCCACGCCTTTTATTTGATTTGTTCAAAATCCTGACCATAGACTTATAATACTAACCTCAATACATTAAAGGTCATTAATTTCCGACCTTAGCACTTAACGTTATATAATGGTTTGACCCTTTTTCACAAACTCCCACCTCAGCTTATAATAAAACCTTAGTACAATGCACCAATCTTCAGGCTTGTATTATTAACTCGATTTCTCTATCAACACAACAATTTTAATATATATTTCTCCCACGGGCCCCACACCTCAACAGGTAAATGAACAACTTTCAACATAAAACAACCGGCCATACCTTAACTTATCTCCTGTGAAACTTATTACGTGACCATCGTTTGATCTACCGGCCTCCTGATCGGACGAACCAAGTTGATATCGCGTTTTTTCCCCAACTGAAGATTATTGTTCCAAAAAAACGCGATGAGGGCGGTCATTGCCCTGTGACGTGGCGCAAATGTGTTGGATCAGATTTTTTTGAAGTGGTTTCGTCCTAGGCCAAAAGCGGCGTGACAAAGGTGGTATCGGTTTCACAAACCCACTCCCGGTATTTGCACAGTACTTAACTCAGTTTATCACTGCAGTTTAACATCTTTCTTGTCTTATTTTTACGCGTTAACACTGGGGTTAATTCCTAATATAGTCGCTCCACTGATAAAAAACTGTGTTATTTCCCCCAACAGACAGAGATAACGCTCTCGACAGAGCTTCACAATTCTCTAGCAACCAGAGTGTGACAATGGTTCATTCCTCTAATAGGGTCCTCTTCAACCTCTCTCGGATTCAATACATTCAATTCAGGTGTCTATAGCATAAATTAAAAACCACACTCTATTCATGCAATGAACTTCTCTTTGCATTATATAGGGAGTCCTTATAAGGTTTTGCCCCTTGTTCATTTGTCCATCGACAACCCAACCGCACAGGACTTCAATTCATAGGGTTGCATTCATTCAATAAACACCAGATCACCGATATGAATGCCGACCTCTTCCATGACATACAGGGTGCAATTAAACCCCAATTACAGAGGGTTCCTGCATACAAAACTGGAACAACTAACTCATCCTATCACAATTAGTTCAAGCGGTCAATACCTGCAAATTTCAACCAGTTAATGACGCAGAGTTCCACATTTACCACAGAAACTCAGAGCACACTTGGAAAAGTATTCATCCATCCATTTGTTCAAGTAGCCACACAGGAGGAGCATTGAAGACTAATATCACAACTCTGGGACCTCTTTTTCTTCCCGTTATTGAGAAATTACTTTTCTTTGCTAGCGTTGTTGGGAGAAAGGTCTTCAATATGAATATAAAACCCTATATTCTAGATTTTAAGCTTGCATTTGATTGATTTTGTATTCATGTTGGAGGAAGAGTAGTGATCTATGAGTTTTAGAAGAAATTTCATCTCAAGCAAATACATGTATAGGCTTCGAGGATGGCTCTACATCTCTTTGGAAGCACGTCTTGAAGCTCAATTTTTTATGTATGTATGAAAAAAGGAAATTAGATTTGGTAGATTCAATTTGGAAGTGGATTCAAGTGCAAAAATGTTGTTTGGAAAGCACTTCGAACAGTGAAATCACCGACTGATAGTCCTTGGGTTGATTTCATTGATTGATTATACAATGAGAAACCAACGAAATGAGTTGAAACTCTAATACATCCATTTCAACCTTAGATCTGCGTGTATCTCCTAGATATGTAAGCACTTTCGAGTTCTGCAATCTTGGTATTTTTTTTTGGTCCCCATTTCAAGGTATCTCACATGGTTTAGCTTTGAAATCCATTTGATCCACTTCTTCTCCATCCATAATTTATATAAAAGACCCTATAGGCATCTCCATAGCCTCATTCGAGAGGGCATAAACCTTCATGTTTAATTCTTTGAGCACATGTGTGAAGGAGGTCCATTGAAAGGACTGAAGAGGTTCTCTAATATCCTAAAGCAAGGGTTGAAGGAAGACATTCTCAACATCCACCTTATTGTTTTAACCGAGTCGACTACGAACTTAGAATCTCCCATAGCTTGCAATTTCTTAAAATATTTTTGTGATGCGACAATAACAAAGTACACATAACAATAAATTATCCTCTGTTGTTTGATCCCCTCCCAAGGGAATTTCTTGCGTGAAATAAGTGATACTGAGATAAATACAATAACACATTGACTTTGTGTTTTGACATATGAACTTTATTGCCCATCGAATTCTAAACCAAAGATCCGAGGATGAATTCTCTATTCTACATCAACAACTGGAGGAATTGCAATTCTCCTTTGGTCAAATTCAATACGGTCCTTCCTCATCTAAAAACTCTGTCAATTTTAATAGGTTTGTTGTCCCTGACCTTCACACACAGGCTCCTGTTAAGGAGATGGGTATAGCCCATGATGATCCTACCCATCATATTACAAAGTAGTATGTTTGTTAAAGCTTGTAAAATTTTGAGAGTATTTTGGAAAGTGTTTACTTCTATGTATGTTAGTTTTGACTTGGTAGATTTCGGTGTTTCATCTAAGTTTGACGTTTCAAAGGGATTTTTCAGGTAATTGATTTCAATTTTCCCACATGTCAAGCTCAGGAATTTCTCATCAATAGCTGCTGGACTAGATGCACCAAATGCGAGAGGAGATCCAAGTTTTTCAATTAAAACATAATCAGTTGGTCTTTAGTATCACAACAACCATGGGGGTTCTTATTTACCACCAAAGTCTAATCCAAAAATCTAAGGATGAACTCTCCAATCGACATCAACAAATGGAGGAATTGCAATTCTCTTTTGGTGAAAGTCAATACAGTCCTTCCTCACCCATCAACTCTGTCAGTTTTATCAAGTTTGTTGTCCCTAGACTTAATGAACATGCCCCTATTAAGGATATGGGTATAGCTCATGGTGATCCTACCCATCAGTCTACAAAGCAGTATGTTTTTTAAAGCTTGTAAAGTTTTGGGAGTATTTTGGAAAGTGTTTGCTTCTAGGTAAATTAGTTTTGACTGAGTAATAGGCTGGCATTTTGGGGACATTGGCAGCTTGGAAAATCTCTTTTGTTTTAGTCTACCAGCTAGTCTTTGAAACCTCTTGATGTATATTGATGTAACAGTTGTGCTCCAAATGCAGACTTTCACTTAATATAAAAATTTTCATTACGATTCCTCCTTACATTTATTCACAGGATTCACAGATGGATCTTTCGGTAACAAACAATTTAATAACTGTATAAATGTGAACAAGTGTGGAATATTATATGTTTGTTTTTGAAGTTTAGTATAATATATTTTTACTGTTGAGCTATTTATAATAATTCATGTTTTGTGTTTGGACAATGCAGGCATTTTATGCTTTATTATCATCTTTAGATATTCGGGGTGTTAGGGAGGCCCATTTACATGCTGAAATTGGGCCAAATTTACAAAGTAGTATGTTTGTTAAAGATTGTAAAATTTTGAGAGTATTTTGGAAAGTGTTTACTTCTATGTATGTTAGTTTTGACTTGGTAGATTTAGGTGTTTTATATAATTAAGTTTGAATTTTCAAAGGGATTTGTTAGGTAATGGATTTCAATTTGCCCACATGTCAAGCTCAGGAATTTCTCATCAATAGCTGTTAGACTAGATGCACCAAATGCGAGAGGAGATCCAAGTTTTTCAATTAAAACATAATCAAGTTTGTTGTCCCTAGACTTAATGAACAGGCCCCTATTAAGGATATGGGTATAGCCCATGGTGATCCTACCCATCAGTCTACAAAGTAGTATGTTTGTTAAAGCTTGTAAAATTTTGGGAGTATTTTGGAAAGTGTTTGCTTCTAGGTAAATTAGTTTTGACTGAGTAATAGGTTGGCATTTTGGGGACATTGGCAGCTTGGAAAATCTATTTTATTTTAGTCTGCTAGCTGGTCTTTGCAACCTCTTGATGTATATTGATGTAACAGCTGCGCTCCAAATGCAGATTTTCACTTAATATAAAAATTCTCATTA